>CM076985.1:36829004-37126504 GCA_039105355.1 Benthosema pterotum
CGAACCCAGGTCTCCCACGTGAAAGTCCAACATCTTAATCACTAGACCAAGAGGACATCCACTTGGTCCGGGGGCAGATACTAGACTTTGGAGGGCATCACGACAGAGGCTGTAGCCACCTGCTACACACCTGTAGACAGCCCTAGTCTGTGTCTCATAAGCCTTTAATCTGTTTAATTAGAGATCACATATAATTCATGAAGTTACAAGCGTATTATATGGCATACGGTATTCTTGACGTCATGCATGTGACCATTACACCAGTAGTTCAGAGGAGTTAAAATCTCTCAGGTGCGCTCTGGAGCGCTCCAGGTGTATACAGTATGTGCTGAGTATAAGAAACACATCTCAAAGAGCATCCTTTCTCACACATATACCTGTGTGTGTGTGTGTGTGTGTGTGTGTGTGTGTGTGTGTGTGTGTGTGTGTGTGTGTGTGTGTGTGTGTGTGGCATTTGTGTTCTCACGTCTTACCCTAATCTGACTCCAATACGTGGAAATATGTCATATTTCCCCCACATTGACCAATCACTCACAATGTTCTGTCTGGCACTTGTTCAGTCACACAGTTACTACATATCATAGGTGTTGGAATAGGCTATCCAATATGAAATTTTGGGAACGATACAATAACCGATAGATGTATACAGACTACAGACAACAGATAGTGTTTTGTATTTATCTGAAAAGGATTGTGCAAAGATATTGCACCGATATGCAAAGATACAATACAGAGACTGTAGTAGTAGGAGGCTGCCTTTGCTGCTGCTGTCATGATTATGAAGTATTATGGCGCAATTTTCTGTCGCCGGAACACAAAAAAACTTTTCATTTTCAACAAAACAGCCATATATAGTCATATTGGGGGTCGATATTATGTGCCAATATACTGTATATCAGTCAGGCTCTAGCACGGTGAATGCATGTGAGAGGGATAGTTTGCATGTGCTGTTTCTACATAGGCCTACGGAGTGTGTGGGTGCGTGTGTGTGCACATGCGCATGCACGTGTATTTAATGCTATTGCCTAATCTCACAGGCGTATCAGATGGGGGCTCAGAGCGTTCAACACTTACAGGTTCACACAAATAGGATTTATTCAAAACCTCTCCAATCCCCCAGACTCTGTAAATATTATTATCTAACACCGCTGCAGGGACCAGACCACCGCCGACACACTGAGACACACACACACACACACACACACACACACACACACACACACACACACACACACACACACACACACACACACACACACACACACACACACACACACACACACACACACACACACACACACGGGCCGTGCCAATAACACATAATACTGCATCTGTGCACACTGGATTTATTTTGCACACATTGATTCCAGGTTCTCACACATCAAGATTTACATTATGTAAAAAAAAAATCAAATCATTTTATAGAATAAAGCTATCATATGACAAAAGAAATGTTCGTCGACTACTTTTTTCCACTGACAAAACCTAGAAACTACCTAAAAACTAAGCTTTGATGACAGAGAATAAGGCCAACAATGTTGTGGAGTAGTAACTGGAGAGATATTTGCGTAGCGTAAATGAAAAGCCTTCCCTTGGATGAGGGGGGATTTGGGTTTTTTGGGGTGCAGTCCAACGCACAATAGTTCTGACATAAGCCAAACCCTGAACGCACACAGAAGCCATGGTTGATTCTTCCACACATCGTCGTACCGTTAGCACACCATTTGTCCATTTCTTCCACTTCCACTCTCAGAGTTACAGACCTCACAGTGTCTTTGTTTGACCTAAGACTTAACGAGTCATATAGACTCGTTTAATACTTAACAAGTCATATAGAACAATCATCACACTACTACACAGCTCAGCCGATGAGGCTGCTATCATCCAATCACCAGTGTTGCCAACTGCCAAAATCCAAAATGCACTAGTGGCACTTCCAAAACGCACTAGAATGCGCTAGATGCTCGCCTGGAAGGGAATATGACCATTAAATGACCATTAATCTTCTACATTCTCTAGTTGTGTAGACTTGCGCTAATTCACATGATGAATATTTTAACTCTTGAGAGCGTAAAAATGAAACCAAATGGACCCATTTGGTTTCATTTTTACGCTCTCAAAGAGTTACATCTGGTTAACCAACTATCCATCATTTAGCCTGGGGACCACTGGTTGAAAACCACTGTCATAGGAGGAGAAATGGTGAAAAACGAGGCTTTTATCTCTGGCGCCTGTCAATCAATTTCGCCCCAACTCACCAGCCAAAAAGCACTAGATTTTCCGCCAGGAGTTTTTCACTAATTTTGGCGCTAGGGGGATCTGAAAAAGCGCTAAATATAGCGACAAATGCGCCAAGTTGGCAACACTGCCAATCACAGCCTCCCTCACCCTGCTAAGCTCATGTTAGCACATATGACTGCTAGTGCTGGCACACCTGCACAGTCAGGGAGGAGCCCAGGATATAGGGCCACTCTAGCTGTTATTAGACCCCATCCCGTTACATATCAGCCCACTTTAATATGCTATGAAAACACAAAATGGGTTTTCATAGCTGTTGGTTTTCTAAATATGTTACAGTAATACAGGGTGCCCAGAACCAAACTGTTCATTTGAGGGACAGGAATACTTCATGTGTGGGACAAGTGGGGAAACACGTTGCTGATCTAGAACTCCAAACGTTGCGACACATTTTGGTCCATATTGGTCCTCTGGAGTGAGTGTTGGACTATTGCGGTCCTCTGGGGTGAGTGTGGAACTATAGCGGTCCTCTGGAGTGAGGGTGGAACTATAGCTGTCCTCTGGAGTAAGTGTGGAACTATGTCCTCTGGAGTGAATGTAGAACTATAGCGGTCCTCTGGAGTAAGTGTGGAACTATAGCTGTCCTCTGGAGTGAGTGTGGAACTATAGCTGTCCTCTGGAGTGAATGTAGAACTATAGCTGTCCTCTGGAGTGAGTGTGGAACTATAGCTGTCCTCTGGAGTGAATGTAGAACTATAGCTGTCCTCTGGAGTGAGTGTGGAACTATAGCTGTCCTCTGGAGTGAATGTAGAACTATAGCGGTCCTTTGAAGTGAGTGTGGAACGATAGCTGTTCTCTGGAGTGAGTGTGGAACTATAGCTGTCCTCTGGAGTGAATGTGGAACTATAGCTGTCCTCTGGAGTAAGTGTGGAACTATAGCTGTCCTCTGGAGTGAGTGTGGAACTATAGCTGTCCTCTGGAGTGAGTGTGGAACTATAGCTGTCCTCTGGAGTAAGTGTGGAACTATAGCTGTCCTCTCCTATCATGTGTTAACCTGAAGTCTGTTTTTGCTCACTCCTGCAAACTCCTGTTAAATAAAGATTTTCAGTTAAGATCCCTTGAACTTCCTTGCATTTGGGTCCTACTTGAAAACCACATCCTGACATGTGGATTGCCCATGTAAAGACTATGAACAGATTCACTCTAGGATGATGCCAATACTGCCAATGTAGTACTCCGTTACAAGTAAAAGTCTGGAATTCAAAATGTACTTGTGTTAAAGTATGCTTGCATCAAACGTACTAATAGTAAACTTATTCAAATGAATACAAATATTTTGAAAATAGTAGATCTACAAGCTAATAATGTGTTGCCATGAGCTTTTAGTTCTGAACACTTTAGTATTATTATTATTATTATGTATTATTTATGTCTTCCCAAATTGCCCTGGCCTCTGATTAACCTTATAGGCCCATTGAAAATAAACATTTTTTCTCTCTACAAATGGATTGCATTTGAATAACTGCTTTTGTTGTAATTATTTGATGTAGTTATGGAATTACATTTATTCTACAATATAGCTGCATCATCAATATATGCAGAAAGCTTTTAATTGATCCAAACAGGTGAAATAGCTGAATATGGCGCGTTGTTCCTACTGATTAAATCTCTGTGCTGCTATTTAATTTCAGAACATCTGACCTGGCATCTTTCATTTCCGAGCCTGTAATGAAAAAATGCGTTTGATTGAAAGCAGGAATCATCTGGAATGGATTTGGAGAGGAGGCTGCCCCCCCCTGCCGCCATGGTCCTTTAGCACCACCAACTGGCTGTATTTGGTATTAAATATTGCAGCCTTATTGCTATGTTGATCGATGCCAGGTGGAGATCTGTGTGATTTATCCAATTTTATTGTATGCAGTGAGAAGTATAGTACAATTATGAGTTGCATTTAGTTGAATATGCCCTTGTATCTCTTTTTTATCTCTTTTGTATGTTGCAAATGCTGTGCTGCTGCAATGCAATTAAAACAAAAACATGCTCATGCACACAAAAAAAAAAAAAATCGATCAATTATCAATTACCTCCATCACGCTTTAACCGCACAGAATGATAATTCATTTATCCTCCTGTTAGAGAGTTAAATGTAAATGGTGACAGTGTTGCAATCTACTGTTTGTATTCTGCTCCAGTGTTTGTATCATTTGTGTGAATAAACTCAACCTAATCCTAAAATTAAAAGTATGGTGCCACTCTCTACCATCTGTTCTCAAATCCCTGGCGTCCCCCTCTCTCTCACACACACAAACACACACAAACACGCACTCACACCTACATGCAACACACACTCTCGCTCACACACACACACACACACACACACACACACACACACACACACACACACACACACACACACACACACACACACACACACACACACACACGTGTGCACGCACACAGACACAGACACACACAGACACACACACACACACACACACACAGCACTCACAGCAGGAAGAGACAGTGAAGGGAGCAGGTTCTTCTTACTGGTTTAGTGTTTAGGACAGGGGTTTTCAACCTTTTTGACTCCAGGGACCACCATTTATTTAGCATTTGAGCCACGGACCGCCAGTTGATTACATTTTCACGACAAAGACCAGAAATTAAAGAATTCTTTTGATTTTGTCCACAATTCCAGGCTGTATTTTGCCAACAAAACAGTGTAGACTTAATTAAGTGGTGCTAATTCAGATGATGAATATTTTAACTTTTGAGGGTGTAAAAATGAAACCAAATGGACCCGCAAGGGTCCATTTGGTTTCATTTTTACACCCTCAAGAGTTACATCTGGTTAACCAACATTCCATCATTTAGCCTGGGGACCACCTGGAACCTTCTCAAGGACCACTGGTGGTCCCCGGACCACCTGTTGAAAACCCCTGGTTTAGGAGGATGCCTGTCAAAGGATTTCTGATTGAGATCGCTGGATAAGGCCTTACTATTGCATGTCTCCTACACTCTCCCTATCAGCTTTCTGTCTCTTTCCTACTCAACAACAATCCAAGGCATCATCAATTATTCCATTCTCTTTACTAATTATTACCACACAAAAAAACGTACTGAAAATTCAAAACGGTCATTCAACCTCACTCTGAAATTTGAATATTCTTTGCTAATATTTTCATTCCAGCTAAATATACTGTAGTTTGCATATTGGTTATCAGTGGTTTTATACTTCTATCGTATTGGTTATCGTATTGTTCCCAAAATTCCATACTGTTATAAAAAAAAAGTAAGAACAGTAAGTATCCTTGCCAGGCCATGATGTCAAACTACAGTGAATCTCTGTTGTTATCTGTTGATAGCTTGTAAATATGTTCTATTTTCACATGCAACAACAAGCTCAAAGTATTAAGTAATGGGGCATGTTTTTGGCAGAATAACATATTACTAGAGTAAAATATTTAATTTAGCTGGAAAAGGTAATATTACCGTAATATTTAATTAGTTACTAATGTCCAACACTCTGCATAGGACTACATGAAGCAATGTAATGCGTTGTTAAATTATAAAACCAAATAAAATAGCCTCAAATGCAATGTGAACCATGACAGTGATCCAGTGAAGTGAGCCACAACAGGAGTCACAGGACTGGTTGTTTTGGCCAGGGAGAGAGAAGGCGCGGCCACAGTGTTTTGGATCAGCTGCAGGCGCCTGAGAGAGAGAGAGACTGGCTTCTCTGAACCACACTCTATACAGGGAATTAACCGTAATCTAATCTTGAGGAAATAAAGGCATGAATGGTGACTTTCAGTTGTTGTCGGGGAATGCATTAATTAGCGCAGTCATAATTTGTGTCTGGCGATTTGAAGGAAGCTGGCATAAGGGGGCACCACCTTGTGACTTACTGACAGACAGCAACGCTACACCTCCTGATCCAGCCTGTTGATCCAGGTCACGGCAACACAAAACGCAGCGTTGGGCCAACCATACAAAACACAACGGGGGGAACAGGATCGATTCCAGCCCTGAGTAATGGTCCAGATGTGCATGCCGTGCACATCCACACATTGCACACACATCCAAACTGGTGCAGGATCACTGAGAATAGGAGAGAGGGGAGATGTGCACACCGTTTCAAAGCTAAAAAGCAAAATACAATATACTCTCTCTAACAATTTGAGACACCACTATGTTCACCGATACTTGTAGTCTATTATGTATAATGTCAGGGGGCAAATATAGTAAAAATAGGCAAGATTTATCATTCGGAATAGTCATTAATCAAAGCAAATCAAAATCAAAGCACATAAAAAATGCATTTCCAACTTCCAGTAGTCCAGTGCCCATGTATATTTTGGTAAGGGATAGTAAATAATAATAGGTCTACTAATATCTTCTATAACTTTATGTACACTTAAAATGTGTTCACACTGGTAGTAGACTATTGCTGCTTCTTCGCCCTGGAAAGGAGCCAGCCAGTTTAGGTGCTTCAAGCATCTAGTTAGGATACCTCTCGGGCGTCTAACCTAGAGAGGTCCTCGATGCATGTCCCACTGGGAGGAGGCCCTGGGGCAGACCAAGGCGCAGTCTGAGGAAACACATCGACTCGCAGGCCTTGGAGCGTCTTGAGATCCCTCAGGAGGAAGTCACTAATGTTACACTGGAGAGGGAAATTGAGAACAGTCTGGTGGAGCTCTTGCCCCGCAACCCGACCACAGATAAGCAGTTGAAGATGGAGGGATGGCAGGCATTGCAAAACCACTACTTTTTAAAATTGCAACCAACTTGTGCTGAGCAAAGCAATGTGACAAGATCTGGTGAAATACATTATATTTGTCAATATTTGTGACGCTAATTCATATCCCAATAATAATCTTCAGTGGGGACAGGGACAATAATGTCGACAATGAACTCTTTGTACGCGTTGTTTGCATACCATCTCTCCGCCTTCTTGAGGCCCAGGTCGTTCTTTAGCCAGTAACATGTGGTGCATTCGTCGTTTAGCGGCGACGTGTTATAATGGAAGTAGAGCTCAGAGTAGGAGTTGTCGTCGGACACGTGATTGGTGACCGCGGCTAAGTTCTCACTGATGTCGGCAATCGACGACAGCAGCTTGGCGCCGGTTCCGACGGTTCCGTGCCACGACTGTCGTTTTTTGACGACGTCGTCGGGGTCGATCTTCACTTCTTTGCCGATCTCAAAGAGCGCCCTGTCCTCCCTGGTGAACCTGTGGTGCCAGCCGCTGGTCAGCACGTTCTTCCGGAACACGACGCGTCCGCCGCAGCTCCACGGGGAGGCGCCGCTGGCGGAGAGGTGGATCATGCTGGACGTGGGAGGCATCATCTTGCCATACTCCACTTGGGGGATGCCGTGGTCCAGGCTGGTGGGGTGGTGGATGGTGACCGCTGTGTTGCCCATTCTGAGAGAGAGAGAGAGAGAGAGAGAGAGAGAGAGAGAGAGAGAGAGAGAGAGAGAGAGAGAGAGAGAGGAGAGAGAGAGAGAGAGAGAGAGAGAGAGAGAGAGAGAGAGAGAGAGAGAAATACAACAGATCTTTTGGGTGTCATATTATTTTTTTTACTTTCTTTTTATTGTTTTTTTCCCTTAGGTCAGGGGTTTTCAACAGGTGGTCCAGGATTTGGGATTTCCCGAAATCCAGCCAGGAATTGTGGACAAAAGCAAAAGAAATCTTTAGTTTTGGGGTCTGTGGGGCTGAAATGTCCTCGAATGGTGGTCCATGGCTCAAATGATGAATAAATAGTTGGCCCAGGTATGAAATAGTTGAAAACCACTGCTTTAAATGAAAACAATAAGAAAAGAACAGGAAACAAAACAACACAAAATCAAACCATACCAAACCAACTTGATTCAGATATAGGCCTAGTCTCTCTCACCGAATCTCACAGTTTTATTTATTATTTATTTTTTCCATGAAAATGTTAACTTTCTGTTGATTTTAGCATTTCTCTCCGAACCGGATCCGTGGATCCAGATCTAGATCTTCTAATAGTAAAACGCTGCTGTATTCTTCCACCAGCCTTTGTTTCTTATACTGTTGGAGAAGCATGGAGAAATAAATATGAGGAATGTAATGTATCACAACGCTGCATTGATCCTGAACAGGCAGTCTGCAGTCCATGTGCAACCCTTGGCAGATAATTCTGCATGTGCACTTCATAACATGTGAAAAATATCAGTCAATGTCAATTGCTATTTGCTAGTGTAAATAAAGGAGGTACTACTTGGCACTTGAATACATCAGTGTTTTTCAACCTTTTTCATACCAGGGCCCACTATTATTCACAATTTGAGCCACAATTTGATGATATTTAGCCCCACAGACCCACAAACTAAAGATTTATTTTGCTTTTGTCCACAATTCCAGGCTGAATTTCAGAGAAAATAAAACATACAGATGACCATTAGTCCAAGTCTAGTTGTGTAGACCTGGACTAATTCACACGATGAATATTTTGTAAAGTAGTTAGCATGTCTGTATATTGAAAATCTCAAATATCACATACCCAGTTGTCGCAAGCACTGAGGGGAAACGGAAACCCAGGGTGGTCCAAGATCAACACTTTCTTGGTCGCAGAGAATTGCCTGTACATTAAAGGTTTAAAACACATCACAATTACGTTAACAATCGTCATTATTTGTCTATTATTTGGCTGCAAAAGAAAATACTGCATCTATGCCATAAGTGATGTACAATGCAAACCTGTTTATTCCAGAGCACATTCTTGGCAGGGCTCTAGTAGCACTGCGTTCCAGCTTGTGCTTCTATGAAAGACATAAGCATGAATGTAAAATGTAGTAGGTATATGTTCAGTGGTGGAGAAAGCACTCCAATATACTTTGGTAAAAGTATCAATACTAAAATGCCAAACTACCCACTGCAAATGTCCAAACTCAAAATGTACTTTCTACACATCTCATTATGCCAATCTCTCATTTCAAGCTTTCATGTGTAAGGACATTTTGAAAACAGCAGCTCACAATTGTAGATGATATTGTGAGCTTGTAGTTCTGCCATTATCAAAAGGTCAAAATGTAGGGCTGAATTGATTAATCTTTTCTAATAATAATCTAAAAATCTACAGTTCTAACTAGTTACTAAAGTCTTACAATTTAGGCATTTAGCAAACGCCCTTAATGCTGATGTCTTCAAATAGCATAATGTAGTGGGGTATAAGTAAACTAAGTGTACTTTGAGCTACTTTCCACCACCGCCCATCTACATTTTACATTAAAATGGTGCCAGAAAACCGTATAAACATGATCTTACCTTGACGACACTCAGACACAAACACAACCATGCACGTTAAAGAGGAAGAGCGGAGGGAGGACCCAGACAGGCAGTCTCACCAAACAGCCAGTCTAACTCAGGGCTAGGTTTGTGTTTTTCCCCTTTTCAAATTAGATTCACCAAAAGTTAATTTAAGTCCCCTCACAAATTACATCCTGCGCATATTTCTACATTCATCCAAACTTCTAACTGGGAAGGGTGAGAGACTGCTGATCATTTGCATCCTGATGTTAAGGAAAATAGGTCTAAAGAAAATGAAGTTATGTACTCTAACTGTATTTTTCGCACTATAAAGGCACACTTGGATTATAAGATGCATATAAGCTACTGCAGTCAACATGCAGGTAGAATAGAAGCTAGTGCAGCCAACATAGAATAGAATCTACTGCAGCCAACACAGAATAGAAGCTACTGCAGTCAACACAGAATAGAAGCTACTGCAGTCAACACAGAATAGAAGCTACTGCAGCCAACACAGAATAGAAGCTACTGCAGTCAACACAGAATAGAAGCTACTACTACAGTCAACATAGAATAGAAGCTAGTGCAGCCAATATAGAATAGAAGCTAGTGCAGCCAACATAGAATAGAAGCTAGTGCAGTCAACATAGAATAGAAGCTAGTGCAGCCAACATAGAATAGAAGCTAGTGCAGTCAACATAGAATAGAAGCTAGTGCAGTCAACATAGAATAGAAGCTACTGCAGTCAACATAGAATAGAAGCTACTGCAGCCTGCAGCCAACAGATTAGAAGCTACTGCAGTCGACATAGAATAGAAGCTACTGCAGTCGACATAGAAGCTACTGCAGTCAACATAGGATAGAAGCTACTGCAGTCAACATAGAGTAGAAACAACTGCAGTCAACATAGAATAGAAGCTACTGCAGCCAACAGATTAGAAGCTACTGCAGTCGACAGAATAGAAGCTACTGCAGTCGACATAGAAGCTACTGCAGTCAATATAGAGTAGAAACAACTGCAGTCAACATAGGATAGAAGCTAATACATTCAAATGATACATACTGTATACAATATAAGGTGCTCTGGATTACAAGGCACACTGTACAGTTTGAGAAAATTTAAAGGGTTTTATGTGTGCCTTATAGTCCACTAGAAATGCACTCTGTCAAGCAGAGTACGTAAATACTGGTACCATGTATATTTGCAACTGCTGTTGAAAATCTTTTAGACTCATTATTGACTACATACTGTATCAACCTTGAAACGCACCTTAATTACGTCACCAGTTATGCCGATAGCAGTACTTGGCCTTCCATGTCCTCACCCCCAACATCTCTGTGGTTAACCTGACTGTCCGTCTTGAGATACCTGCCAAATATGACCATGTCAAGGTGGTGGTAAAGTTGCTGCTGAGGGACCTACTGTATGAAGGGATTTTTGGCATACCATAGACTTCAACGGTGACTGTCACTCCTCCATCTTTGATGCCATCAATGATCACTTCTCATCGTGTCGGTGACCTGATGACCAAGGAGGCATGGCAACCAAGGAGTGAAAACTGACCAGTCAATGCACAACCACTGTTCTATGTGACATCCCCTACATTCTCCTGATCTGGAGTTATGCAATCCAGAAAACAATAAAACGAGTAACTTTCATTACCACTACTCCTACTTTTAATTTACAACTACAACTGCTGAGCCTGCAATTGTCTGACAGCCAATTACAGAAAGAAGACCCGACACACTGGCCTTTTTGAGAAAGGATTGTTTATTTACAGTTTTTCTTTTCTTTTCTGTCCCCCCCCCCCCCATCTCGAACAACAATACAAATTATTTCCAGAGTGAGAAGAAGCTCGACAGATGGAGGATTCATTGGGAGCATGTTGAAGAGCAGCTGGAGATGAGAACCCACTGTCTGTTACGGAGCCAACGTTCCAGGGTTTGGCAGCAGAGAGGGGGAGTCCTGGGAGGAACATGTACAGCGAAAAACACCGTCCGCTGTCACCTCCACCATGGCTTCTCTATAGCTCTCTCTCTCTTTCTCTCTTCTCTCTCTCTCTCTCTCTCTCTCCACTCAGTGACTCTCTCCTTTCTTCCCGACAACCTAGATGTGAAGAGAAATATCATGCAGATGTGAATTAGGCGAGCAACAGTGAACTATAATGGCGCCTTTTGTATATATATCAGGGCTGGGATTAACTGATTCATTGAGATTAATTACAGGAGGGGGAAAAACATGTGAAGAAGCTGATCTTTATTGACATGTGAAGAAGCTGATTTATTTAATATATAAGTTTTAACCAGTAGATATCAAAATGTGTTTTAATTGACAAAAATAAAAAGCTTCGGGTAAAATATTGAGCGTACTTTAAAATAAACACATTTCGGTCAAGAAAAATGTACGTTATATAGGCTGCAACGATTAATATGACGCATCAAATAATTAATGTTCATGAGCACGTATTTAATCATTTGGATAGGCTAATATACCCAGCGTTGACTTCATTATAAGACTATAATTTATTTGTGGCTACAGACAGAGTTTGTTTTCATGTTTTGGTCCAGAATGTCTCTTTTCCCAATAAAGGTTGCCGACCCCTGCCATAGCTGCTAGGTTAGAGACGGCACAAAATCGTAGATTGATATGAGAAGTTATCTGAGCCTCTGATTAGACAACACAAGTACAGTGGGCATTATTAAAAAATAACAGCCCATTCATGACCAATCAGAATCAATCATTCAACCAAGCCACGTAAAACATTTCATTAACACGCTAGTCACTACCAGTCAAACTGATTATAAACAAAAGCTTTTCTTTGTCACAATGTTGTGTTCTGTTAAAAAAATGTAGGTTTAAAATCAAGGTAAGGGGGTCAATAAGGGATTGACACACGTTAAGACACCTACCCGTTTGAAGTCGTTCATATTGGTGGCCTGTACAGGTGTCCCTATGAACGTCAGGTACTTTATTTTTGTCGTCTCTTCATCACCCTGGTTGGATTTCACAAACATCTGAGGAGACAGAAAATAAACATACAGCTATGGTGAAAACTACATTACAATGAATACTTTTTCTGGAGAATTGATATCTCCGTTAGAGTTCTCAAACTCTGCCCAAACCCGACCAGGCCCGACCCGATCCGACCTTTTAGGGTCGAGCTCGGGCCTAAAATGTATGTAGATCAGTAGGGCCGGGTTGGGCCTAGGGCTTCATGAAAAAAAAAAAAAACAAAAAAAAAAAAACAATATATATTGAATTATTTTATTGTATAAAAATAATACTTCTGTTCGGTCTGTCTGTGTATTTACCTCTTATGAAGATGGTGCTGATTGGTATTTTCACTTTTACTTTGTGTAGAGTGCTCAAATTCTACCCAAACCCGACCAGACCCGACCCGACATTGTAGGGCCGGGTCGGGCCTAAAAACTATGCTAATTGGTCGGGCCGGTCCGGGCTTTGGGCCTGATCATTAGGGCCCAGTTAGGACCGGGCCTCAATTTTTATGCCCGTTGAGAACTCTAATCTCTATGTATTTCTAGAACTGTGTGTAGTGGGTTTTGTCAATGCTGAAAACAGGTGCTGTATACTTTTCAACCACTAGATGGTAGCGTTAGACCATGGCACCACCAAAGTCAAGAAGATCAGGGCCTTATTTATCAATGGAGTTATAATAAAGATATAATAGAGTGAAAATAAATAGCTACATGTTGCCTGTTTCCACTCTACCTAGGACGTTGTTTATTAACACCAATAACAACGTCGCAACTGGAATAAGCAGAGCTTGATCACGCATAGCACTGGCAAAATAAAGACAGTCTTACGTCTCCTACTGTCACGTCACTGTGGTCTGTGACACCACGTTTATGACAGATACTAGCCTAGCTGCAGCGACACCCAGGCTTTCATTTTCGTCCGCCTTGCGCGAAAACGGAAAGCCTGGACTAACGCGCGTTGGAAAGTGGCCTTGAGGGGCGTGTCAACCTTCCGGGGTGGGCGTCGCTCTAAATGATGTGACGTAGAACAGCAGTGGACGGGCGTGGGAGGGGCCGGAGATGACGACACGTTAGTGAGATCAAATCAGAGCGCAGCACTTCCGCCGTGTGGATCCTACGACACCCCCGCCCCCCAAGGCCAAAATCATTGAGGGCTAGACCAGGTTATGACAGATACTAGCCTAGCTGCAGTGACATTTATGGGGAAAAAACGATTATATGCATAGCCCTAAACATGTATATGGAGGCTGAGGTGTGTGTCATAGGCATAGGCATAGAAAGACATAGGCATACTGTACATTACACAGTGCCCATTAAAGTTGGGAGGCTTCAATTTCCACCAGTCCCTAAAGTTTCTCCATGGAATGAATATATTCTTGCACAGGTAGCGCATGCTGTCCCTAAAATCCTACATGTACAAATGCATGCTAATACCAAGCACTGTTTAAATGGCATCTAACTTGTAATATGTACACTCAACAGACTCTAGATCCAACCCCTCAGGCTAGTGCACACCCAGCAGTCTGCCGTCACCCAGGTGGATGCGAAGACGCCAGCGAGAAGCGTTGAGTCATGAAAGAATTAAGTGCAGGGCTTGACACTAACACTTGCCCGGGGCAAGTAAAAAAAAACATGGTGGGGCAAGGGAAGGCTGCTACCTGGTTGCCCGATCGGGCAAGACCTCTGTGTCTTTCCCCTGCTTTCTAGATATCCACAATTCCAGGCTGGATTTGGGAAACAAAACAGGCAAATTAACATACACATCAAAATGACCTAATCTTCTACATTCTCTAGTTGTGTAGACCTGGGCTAATTAAGATGATGAATTTTAACTCTTGAGAGTGTAAAAATGAAACCAAATGGACCCGCAAGGGTCCATTTGGTTTCATTTTTACGTTCTCAAGAGTTACATCTGGTTAACCAACTTAACTGGGGACCACCTGGAACCCTCTCAGGGACCACTTGTTGAAAACCCCTGGTTTAAAGCACCCAAGTAGGAAGTAAACTTAAATTCAAAACTTACAATATATTTTGGGGGGCAAGTGACCATGCCCTGAGGGCAAGTAGAACCTGACTTCTCGGAGACCTTAGTGTCAACCCCTGTAAGTGTAAGGGACCAAGTAGCCTCGGCACCCAGGCTCTCATTTTCGTCCATGTTGTGTGTGAAGACGTAAAGCCTGGACTAGTTTGTTAGCCACGGTGGACTAGAAGTGGGAGTCGAGCTTTCGGGGTGGGTGTGGCTCCAAATGATGTGACGTAGCACAGCAGTGGAGGGGTGGGGGAGGGGTCAGGGATGACGACACGTTGGTGAGAACAAATCAGATGAGCTCATCTGCCGTCTTGGCTGCGACAGGCCAAAAGCGTTTCAGGTTAGGCCAGACTAGGGACGAAATTCACCATTTGTCGTAGTCAGAGTAGTGGTCTTTGAAACATGTCAGCTGCCCAGGACAACCAGATAGTGTCGTACAGTTTTTTTTACTGGGAAATGCCCAGTACGATCCGCTAAATGAAAAATGGAAGTCAATGACAGCAGTCCTTACCGTGACACTCTGTACATTCTGGAACTTGACGTAACGCAGTGGAATGAGACCGTCGTCTTTGAGGTCGTCCTCCGACAGGTCCAGAGCTTGTGTGGGCTCACTTCGCTCAGCATCGTCAAAGTCCATCGACCGAGGAAGGTTGATGAAAATCTTCACTATCTTAGGAGCCTGAGCTGCGGACAGAGAGAGAGAGAGAGAGAGAGACAGAGACAGAGGGAAGAGAAATCATTTGTTATTGCATCCACTAGCCAACATAACATACAGTAACAAGGATGAACCTTGGTTAACGTCGACCATGAATGCCTCTTTTATTTATACTATTTGATTATTTCTGTTAACTGTGCACTGTGTGCAGCTCTTCTGGAGTAGAATTCAACTTACCGAAGCCTGGTGATTGTAGTTTCATAGAGAAGAGTTTTACGGGCTGGTTGAAGGCAATGGTTATCAGCAACTAGAACAGACAAAGTGGGACAATATCGTTGACATCAATAGTAGCAACAGTAAAAGAATTGAAAGTAGTGCTTATTCTGGTATTAGCACTGTAGTAAGAGTTTTAGCCTGTACAGTAGCAGTCACAGCAGTACTACCGGTATTTAGCAGACAGTATTACTTACTTGTTCGTCGCAATCAGATTCCAGATATGAGGATTCTTTGTTTAAACAGTTATCGAAACCACAGTCGTCACTCTCGTTTAGACACTCACAGCCAGCTTTGTTGACAAAAGGCATCAGGTCCATCTGAAAGAAACCAAATCAGAAACAAACTTCAGTGTGTGTCTGTGTGTGTCTGTGTGTGTGCGTGTGTGTACGTGCGCAGTGACATTTTAGGTCACAGACATACTACAGTATATACAGTACATACATAGGGACACATCAAGCCTGTCATTAGGGACAGTGCGGGAAGTGAGTGTATTGCAATGTGCAAGGGGGGGCAGATAATACCAGATAATTCATGATGTTTGTTGTAGATGTTTAAATATAAATAAGCATAAAATGAAAGCAAATGGGTCCATTTACTCATTTGAAAACCACTGAGAATATATTGTATACTGAATACACCACTAATCACCACTAAAAATGGTATCCAGGTTTTGGCCTAAAAACAAGTCTAAACAACATGTCCGATGCAGTGATGCCAGGCTGAAAAGCTTAACTCACGTATCCCTTTGGAATGTCAGAGTCCTCGTTGTTCCCCGGGTCGTTCTCCACGTGCTGTTTGATCTTCTCTTCCAGTCCCGCGGCATCTGCCCCCTGGTACTGATCCACACGGACCCTGTTCCGGAAGAACAGGAAGGTGGGCGTGGCTGAGATGTTGTTGGCTGCTGCTGTTGCCTTGGAGATGGGGAGAAGATAATGGTTGTGATTCAGATTCAGATGTAGTCTTGTGTTACCAGACTGTTAACTCTCACTTCCCAAGTGCTTATAGCCTGATTATCAGACTCCAGTTCAGCTTCCTGAAGTGTGGAGTCTGAAATTGTCCGCTGTCTGTGACATTTCAAGGGGGAGGGGTTTGATTCATCCCTAACGGTTCATGTAACTAATGGGCTAGCCTGTTTGCCAACCACACAAACACAGGCAATGAGCGCTACAAGCATGTGAATAAAAGCAGCAAAATATGTCAGATGATGATGTTTACAACCTGGTCGGTTTAATGGACAGATTGATACGGCCGCGATTCACCCCAGTTGCAGCCGGCATGACTGTTGTTGTTGACACTAACTGTTGCACTGTTGAGTGACGGGGCTGCCGGCCAATCAGCTGTGTCTGTCGTTAGACCAACCCCCAACTCCGATTCTCACTGGTCAACACATTGTGGTACCGAAGGAAATCAGAAGTTGACAATAGAAGGCCAGACCAAGAGACTTGGTCTGAACCAGGCTAAAGTGCTTCACCACAGTAGCCTTGGGTCTCCAGGCTTACCTCATCGGTGCTGCGAAAGCAAAGCCTGGGCACGATCTAAGCCAGAGAGCGATCAAAACGGAAGACTTCCGGCGTGTAAACTTCCCCCAGAAGTTGGCATTTTTTCAGCCAAACGCGGCGTGGTGCTCTTGAGAACGTATACCCCACGAAAATATTTTCTCCTTCCCTTTGTGCTTGCAAAGCCGTTGTAAAGGTTTAAAAGATGGAATTGTGTGCACTTTACGTACTTCTAGAGCTGCTTTGTTCGTTGAAATCATCTCAAGATGCTAGTGAGGACCGAACAGGTTTGTTTCGTGGGGACTGTAAATACGGCAACCTCCACAACTCCCGCTGACAGACTCTGAAACGCGAGTCTTTCCCAGCGTGCTTCATCATACAGCCTGGAACATCAACCGTGATTGGTCTGAATATCTTTCCAGTCTGAGCAGCAGGTACTAGTTCTGTCACTCAGCTGGGAGCTGTAGTTCCAGACATGCAGTAGAGCATACAGAGAATGTGGAATAGTTGAGACTAATTCAAATGCAGCACGTTGGCACCTACGAGCTGAACAGTTATAGCAGCAGCTGTGGTTCCAACTTCCCATCGCTGGCACTGAAGCATTTACAGTATGTCCAACACTTATTATACCATACCAGGCACCAATTGTCAACCACAGTGTTACACAATTACAACTGCAGCGCAGCATTTTCAAGACACCATTATCCAGTGTGACTTATTAACTGCAATGTCGGAGTGCCATGGTGAACATGTATTATCACATCGAACCATCCTGATGACACTAGGTGAGAAACTCAGCAGTCATCACAAATGTGATCATTTGTGATCACATTTTTGGGTGAGTGGCTAATAGCTTTTTTGTTCAAGGACTGTTTTGTTTTTTGCCTTTTTTGTGAAAAACTAACGCTGGAATGCATTCAGAGTCATGACCTAAAACTCCTTAGTTTGACATGCCACAAGCTACATAAAGCCACATTTCCCACTTTAAACCAAAACAGCCGGTTCGATGCCGGACTAGTAGTATTGTATTAGAGGTGTCTGTCATGTGCGGCATAAATTATGCCGCATAATGCATTGTACACATTACTACACATGACAGTGTGTGGTAGACAATGAGCACAGGGGGTGAATGCATTAAATAAATACCAACAAAGAAAGTGACATTTATCCATATTCTGATGATCATGAGCAACACTCACCTGGCAAACATGGACATCTACTTCAAGGAAAACAACTTGCGGATACTTGTTGCTCAGCATGTTGAATGCCGGGGCTATTCTGACACAAGGCCGACACCTGTGGAAAGAGTGTATCACAGTCATTAACCTGATCACGTTTTGACGTAATCCACAAAATGTTGTTCATTCTCAGATATCACACATTTTGTTGCGAACACAATGAGCGGGATTACTATGCAAGCCAGAGAGAAATGTCTGACACAAATATGAAGAATTCTATATAAGGGAGGCGAACGTGCGCACTTGTTCTTCTTATTACTACTAGACAGTAGACAGACAATTCATTCTCACTAGACATTGTTGATCTTATCTCAGTACAGTTCACACTTGACCCTTTAACTGTGATTTACTTATACTTAAGAAAGTTGCAACCTGAAAACATAAACATCTACAAGCTCACAACCGATAGGTCGGCTTTTTTCAGTGCAAGACAACAATACTCAACCGAGCATTACCAACAGTGCTGCCAGCTCTGTACCATGGCAGGTGACAACAGCTAAAGTGACAGCCTGAGTGCATTTCATTTGCCTTGCAAGTGCCTACAGATTCCAGAAGTCCTCTAATTCTAGTGGTTAATTGTGGACATAATACAGTGTCATAAAGTACCAGCCAATTTGCCAAAGCCACTCATTTGACAGGGGTTGGCAATTTTACGTACGCCACTTACAACCTGACATCACGTTCAATTCCATCCATCTCCCAGAATGCAAAATGATAAAAGTTGCTGACGAATGATTCAGTGAATCTAACACATCACAGAGAGTTACTGAAAAAACATCTCTTATCTGATCTCCCACTGAAACATAACATAATATAACATTTATGTTATTTACCCCTCCAAGTTGGCAAACAACCATCCCAGAAACGAAACGAGTAAGTTATTGCTAAGTCATGGCAAGCAAGGTGGCTCTAGTACCGGCGGCTAACTTTAGCATGCTAAAACGTGACACTAAAGAAGGAGAAAAATCCCTTGAAAAGAACAAAACATGACAAGTTGACTAACTTAGACATTACCGACTCATTGCCTGAGTCACGCTGTGTTAAACCGACTAGTGCACATTAGGTCCTGTTGTTGTTGTTGTTGTTGTTACTAGCAGTTAGCCTGCTAATTATTACATTGTCACGAGCCGGCTAGCCTAGCCTGCTCACCGTCCGTTTACAATGAACCGGGTTAATGCTAAGCTAAGGCTAGCGGTGGGGCCTGGCTGGCAGAGAGTGCCGGTTCGGCCGGCTCCCTCTTACCCGGCCATGGTGAACTTGACTACGGCGAGCCTGGAGCCGGAGGCCGCCAGCTCCGGCTGGAAGTCCGCGTCCGTCCCGATCACCTTCACCCCGACCATGGTCCTCTTCGCAGCGTATAGTTATGTACCAGAGAATGTTCGTGTTTATGTGGGTGTTGTTTTTGTTGTTTACAACACCGTGTGTCTGTGTGCTTTCTGCTCTACTGTCACTACTGCTCTCCTAGCTAGCGGGTTTGTGTCTGTTCCCGACGTCACCCACGCCGGACCAATCA
The DNA here is from genome assembly GCA_039105355.1 of Benthosema pterotum. NCBI lineage: Eukaryota > Metazoa > Chordata > Actinopteri > Myctophiformes > Myctophidae > Benthosema > Benthosema pterotum. Next base: position 36,848,717 of record CM076985.1, read on the forward strand.
CGCATCATGCAGGGGCGTGGTCTGAAGTTGTTTTTGTTGCTTTGTAGATCCGGTCTTGAATTTTGAGGCCAAGCGGATACGGAAACGCTCTGCGTTGAATGCCGATGTTTGTGCGAGTGGATTTGACCGGATACAGTTTATTAGTAGGCGGGCTCTAGATCGGATGGAACTTGTTTCAGGGGAGAATGGAAACCAGATATTGCGAAAGCCCGGTGACGCAAGGTTGGGGGCGTTTTTGTTCCAGTCTAGGTATTTTTTTGCCTTTGATATGGGCATTCATCTCATCACAGGTAATTTTAGAGTCAAATCTAATGGACAGTTACAGATCTATTTGGTTACTTTTGTAGTAAGCTACACTCACTGCATTGACTGGATTGAAGCGATTTTCAAGCCCAGACACACGTTATATCCTTATAGCAACAACTACTATTACTTGTAGATGCTAAATGTTTACTCACACTTGACCTAAGGTTAGGCATGTCATATTTTTTCCCCACTGCATTTATTTGTGACAAATACGTTCCATATCTTGCATAGATATAAAAGTAAAACTGTAAAACTGACTTTTTAAGTGACACCAAAACAGCTATGATTCATGGAACAGCACAGTTTCTCCCCAGCAGTCCCTAGAGATACTGCAAAGACAGAGGAAAAGACAGGTCTTCTAGCTTGGCACTTGATCCACATCTAGGGTTGGATTGAGGGTAAATACAAGCATCATATTCGTTTGTCAGTGGGGTCCACTTGTACATGTCAAGTAACTAAAGTAGGACTAATATATTACTTTCATTAATAATATTAGGGTTTTTTCAGTAACTAGTAACGTAATTGTATTTCTCATTTTGATTAATAGGGACCAATATTTTATTCCAGAGATAATATATTACTGTTTTCACAAGCTGCAGTGGAACTGTGGAACGGTCCAGTTGGGGTCAAGTTGCTTTGTGTCTGGTCTAGATCTAAACTCTAGGGTGGATCACATGGAAACGATGTGCAGACTTGGAGAAAACTATGCCATTTCTGGGGACGAGGAAGTAATAAGTAGCTAGTTACTTTTGGCAGGGAGTAATAACAGTAATAAATTACTGTTTAGGTAATATTTTGACAATGCTGAGTAGGCCTATGGCTGGAGGCTGTGTTACGGAAACAGCTGGGAGGTAGGCTCCTGCTATTCGCCTTTTAAATCCAGAATGCAAACACCTTTGGTCTCATGGGGAGATTTGCCCTATTTGGTCTCATTATAGGTCAATGAATGAAGAAATAAATAAATACATCCTGCACAACATAAAAACAATACTATGATGAAAGGAAAGCAGCACACATCATGAGGAGTCATGATGAGCAGAGCTCCCAGCTGTGTGGTTTTATACAGAAAGGGGGAACTGTTTCACTGCTGTTTCACTTCTCAGCAGCTCCCCTACAGCAGCCCAGGTCTCATTTCTCTCCTCCCCTTTCTCCTCCTTCACAATCTCTCTCTCTCTCCTCCAATTCCGTCATCCCCCCCTCTCTCTCTCTGTCTGTAAAACAGTCTAAAGCTGACCCCAGTTTCTCTCCTAGACAGTGTAAAATGGAAAAGCAAGCAGAGAAGCTGTGTGTGAAGGTCTACACTCTGCAGGACCATGAGCAGGTAGGAAGCGGACAAACGGGGAATAAACAGGTGGACTGTTGTTGTGCATGGAACTTCACTCTGAATGCACCAATATGTTGGTTATTATTGATATTGCACTATACCTTTATATGACCTGACTTGGTACTGACTGTATGACCTGAACATACAGTAATTATGATCGGACGTGACAAAAGCTGTGTTGAAACAAGACAGGACAGCAGGGCTTGGCGTGACATGGTAGTAAATGACATGGTGCAAAATGCAAACTAAAAAACGTGAGATGACACAAGATGATAGCAAAACAGATGACAGGACAAAATGTGGCATGACTATAATGCATCAAAACGTGGCATGAATTCCATCCATCTTCCACCACTTATCCGTTGTTGGGTCGCGGGGGGCAAAAAAAGGTCCACCAGAGACCACCCCCAGACTTCCCTGTCCTGAGCAACGGTTCAAGAGCAGAGAGTTGGTGTAATCCCTCCATTTGAGCCTTGGTCTGCCCTGGGGTCTCCTCCTCCTAGTCGGGGGTCAGCAACCTGCGGCTCAGGAGCCGCATGCGGCTCCAGAACACAGCCCTAGTGGCTCAGTGGCTGTAGCATTATTACATACACACACTGGGGTGATCCACACCAAAATAATATAAACATTTCAGTCACCCAAAACGTGTTGCGTTGTCTGACAGTTGCCAGTTAAAGTAGCACTTGTTGGCCATGTCAAAAAAGCCCAGCAGTTATCAGAGGTGCAGCTTTCAATCTGAACCACCCATTTTCAACAGTTTACTAAGTCATTAATATACCTTAGAGATGTTGTGCGGACTAGAAATTCTGTAAAATTCCTTTATTTTTTTTAGAAACTCCATTTCTGAAGAAAGGTTGTGTTTCACCATGTTAATGATTTTTCTTTGAGGACCTTTTTCTGAGAGTGTGCAAATGGAACCAAATGGACCCGCCAGGGTCCATTTGGTTCACATTTGCACACTCTCAGGAAAAAAAATAATAATAATGCAGCTCCAGACAGATTCAGAATTTAATTTTGGGTTGAAAATGGCTCTTTCAACATCTTGGGTTGCCGACCCCTCTCCTAGTGGGATGTGCATCGAGGACCTCTCTAGGGAGATGCTTGAGAGGCATCCCAAACAAGATGTATTGTTTCTTTAATTTACACCTGATTTTTCTATGATTGGTCATGGTCATAGTCATCATGTTGGCTATGTATTATATGTGTGATAAGTGACCTTAAAGGAGCAGAAGCAACTTTTGAGCCAAAAATAAAAATAGATATATACAGTAGCTATTTATTTTTGCCTTTTCCCCTCTACGTTGCTTCTACTTTGATGCTGCAGCTGTTCCCCTGCCGACATACACTTGCTTCGTCCTGCAGACGGTCCAGAACTTTGTCAACTTTGTTGTCGGGGTCAGGAAAGGGCGGTGCTAATTTGTGAGGGTGAGGGGGGTTGAGTGGAGCGAGGCACCATTTTAGCTGTCTCCAGCAGATTCATGAACAGCCAATAGAGTGGAAGTGAGGTGGAGTTAGATTCTGTTTGAAAACACAGTGTTTGTTGTACACACTAAAGTTGCCTCTCCAGGGGTTGACACTAAGGTCTCCGAGGCACTTGCCCATCGGGCAAGTGCAAGTCAGGTTCTACTTGCCCTCAGGTCATGGTCACTTGCCCCCCAAAAATATATTGTAAATTTTGCATTTAAGTTTACTTTCTACTTGGGTGCTTTAAACCAGGGGTTTTCAACAGGTGGTCCGGGGACCACCAGTGGTCCCTGAGAGGGTTCCAGGTGGTCCCCAGTTAAGTTGGTTAACCAGATGTAACTCTTGAGAACGTAAAAATGAAACCAAATGGACCCTTGGCTTGCGGGTCCATTTGGTTTCATTTTTACACTCTCAAGAGTTAAAATTCATCATCTTAATTAGCGTAGGTCTACACAACTAGAGAATGTAGAAGATTAAGTCATTTTGATGTGTATGTTAATTTGCCTGTTTCCCAAATCCAGCCTGGAATTGTGGATAGCTAGAAAGCAGGGAAAGACACAGAGGCAGAGTGCAATAACTGCCTTCAAGACAAATACAGTATATCTTGTGTTTTGTTAGCGCACTAAGTCACACACTTGCCCGATCGGGCAACCAGGTAACAGTACTCACTTGCCCTAACCATTTTATTTACTTGCCCCGGGCAAGCGGGCAAGTGTTAGTGTAAAGTTGCCCCTGTCTCTTACCTTTAATCCTCCAGATCATGAACAAGGACGTTGGGAGTGAGGAGGAGGAGCGGGTGGTGAAGGTGTGCAGACAGAGAGGAGGACAGGAGCTGTATTTACTCCTCAGCGTTGCAGGGCCAGCGAAGGCTCAGCACCTCACCTTACAGGATGGTACGTATACATACACACGTGTACAGTATAGCCCATATATGTCAAATTTAAGTGCGGAGGCCCCTGAAAGGCCCCTGAAAGAATTATCTTCGGCCCACAGGATGATACGTATTTAATCGCTATTAGAACTGGCCCTCTGGTATATTGCACACATGATAAGAAATTAATGCAGCTAAATGTTTTACTTTCGCAACACATTAATTTAGTACTTTCTGGTTTTAGTATTATAAATCAGTGCTTGGTGAGGATCATAGAACAAAAAGTGAACATTTTTAAGGATTTTTGTTTGTGTGTTTTCCTGGGTCATCATTATAAACCGGTGCCTGTGTGTCGGAAGTCCAGCCTTCGACTTGTACCCTTTTTTCTATTACTATATATTACTATCTTACTTTGACATTGGTGGGCAAAGCTGAGCATATAGGTTACTATATGCTGTGTGTTTGTGCGTGTGTGCGTGTGTGCGTGTGTGCGTGTGTGTGTGTGTGTGTGTGTGTGTGTGTGTGTGTGTGTGTGTGTGTGTGTGTGTGTTTGATGTGTGTGATTGTGTAGTGATGATTTGATTGGCTGAAACCCTTAGGAAAGTATACAACCCCAATTCCGTTGAAGTTGGGACGTTGTGAAAAATGTCAATAAAACCAGAATGCATTGATTTGCAAATCGTTTTCAACCTATATTCAGTTGAATACACCACAAAGACAATATATTTAATGTTCAAACTGATAAACTTTATTGTTTTTTGAAATTATACAATCTTTTGTAAATTGATCCCTGCAACATGTACCAAAAGAGTTGGGACGGGGGCAACAAAAAACTGGGAAAGGTCATGAATGCACAAATAACGCCTGTTTGGAACATTCCACAGGTAAACAGGTTCATTTTAAACAGTTTAATATTGTGATTGGGTATAACAGGACCATCCCAGTCGTTCAGAATCAAAGATGGGGCGAGGTTCACCACTTTGTGAACAATTCTGTGAGAAAATCATCCAACGGTTTAAAAACAATGTTTCTCAACATTCAATTGCAAGGAATTTGGTGATTTCATCATCTACAGTCCATAATATAATCAAAACATTCAAAGAATCTGAAGAACTTGCTATAGTAAAGCAACAAGGCCAAAAACCAACACCGAATACTTTTGACCTTTGATCCCTCAGGTGGCTCTGCATTAAAAACTGACATCATTGTGTAAGGGATATTACTGTGTGGACTCAGGAACACTCAGAAAACCATTGTCAGTTTACAGAATTAGTCGCTACACCTGCGATTGCAAGTTAAAACTCTACCATGCAAAGCAAAGCCATACATCAGAAAGGTTGGTTTGAAAAACAACCAGAAATGCCTTAGAAATGTGGACTCATCAGACCACAGCACACTTTGCCACTTTGTGTCTAACCATTTCAAATGATATTAGACCCAGAGAAGGCATTTCTGGTTGTTTTTCTGGTTGTTTTTCAAACCAACCTTTCTGATGTATGGCTTTGCTTTGCATGGCAGAGTTTTAACTTGCAATCGCAGGTGTAGCGACTAATTCTGTAAACTGACAATGGTTTTCTGAGTGTTCCTGAGTCCACACAGTAATATCCCTTACACAATGATGTCAGTTTTTAATGCAGAGCCACCTGAGGGATCAAAGGTCAAAAGTATTCGGTGTTGGTTTTTGGCCTTGTTGCTTTACTATAGCAAGTTCTTCAGATTCTTTGAATGTTTTTGTAGCCCACATGAGTTATACAAGCAATTGCATGTGATATACTATGTTCCTGTAGGGACACTAGTGAGCACTAGTATCTCTATTCCAGCCAGAGAGCAAGAGATCAGGAGAGAATAGCAGATGAGCAGAGCAGAAGACATACAGTGGTTCTACACAGACAAACACCACACAAAAACGAAATCAGTTGATTTAAGTTATAAAAAGTGCTCCTAAGTTTCTGAGTTTAAGTCTAGTTCCTGATGATGACAACACCTTTTGGATGCCCAGACCGTTTTGTGTTTACACTTTTGTGATCTCTGCGGATTCTGTGCATGATAAATCGACGGACAACAGATTCCAATCAAGATTCCAAGCCGGTCATCTCTCAGTGGTGAGGAGCCATTGAGGGGTCTGTATCCATCCTCAGTGATGAGGAGCCATTGAGGGGTCTGCATCCGTCCTCAGTGGTGAGGAGCCACTGAGGAGTCATCTTCATCACCAGTGAAGGAGCATCATCGTGCAGGACCACAGATAAGATCTCACTGCACTGCCTGCAGTCAGTGAACCAAGGCCTTTAAAAACATACTACCCGGGTAGATTGAAAAACAAAACTGAGTCAAGCCATTTGACTACAAACTGATTCAAAAAACTAAAAACTGAGCTCAAACAACCGACTGACTGAACCATTGAACATTTCTGACTGACTGACCATTTTTATTTTGGGGGGTTTGTTTTCTTGTTTATGTGTGTATTTGTAATTCCTATTTTTGCCTAGCTAGGAATAAACTTTCGCCGTTAAAAACGTAGAACCATATTCCGTTGCTTCATTCACTCCCTGAGCCCAACCTGAACTTCTGAATTAGCCAATATCCAAATTATCATAGTAATGCTGCAAGTCGTATGTGTTACATGATATCTATCTCTCTTTTGTGGCGAGCTAGCCAGGAGTGATTTGGGGCACGGTTTATGTCACTTGTTGAAGTTTTGACAACACAAAGCATCCTTTAACACAACTTATTGACCTAGAGAAAAAAAAAAAAAGAAAAAAACGAGACAATGGATGTTGAACAAATGTACGGAATTGATGCAAAAAGGGCTGTCTGCGTGTCTGGTATTACTGATACTGACACAGATGATGACATTATTGGTTCTATTGGTACTTATGGGGTTGTCGCAAAACTAGTGAGGTTGCACAACACTAAAGGAGAAGTTGACACTGTCATTGTTGAATTTGAGTCAGAAGCTACTAGGGCTACACTTGAACTACATTTCCCCTTTGACCTACAAAGCCTGAGCGACACTACCGTGAAGTGGCAGGTAGACCGTGTAGAAGCACTTACACAGCATCCTAGCCAGGATCCAGATACTGAGAACACTTCCCCAAAAATGGACAGGGTAGAAGTAGTCCCACAAACTTCTAGCCAGAACCCAAATGTTGATGACAGTTCAAGTGATAGCAGTGAGTCTGAGGGTGATTCTGACCATAGCACTACACCCCTGATAAAACAATGCAAAAAGAAAGTTGACAGTAAGCCAGTCCCCTATCCAGTAGGTGAGCAGTCTAGTGCCCAACAGACACCTGTCCCCGTTCAAAAGACAGCTGTCCCAGTCCAAAAGACACCTGTCACGGTTCAAAAGAGACCTGTCTCCATCCTAAAAGCACCTGCTCCAGTGAAAAGAAAAACATCTTCAGTCAAGATGGCTGTCGATGACGCTTTGACCAACCCACCTGAAGTGCAACGCATTGTTGTAGAGCACGTAATCAAAAATGAGACCGCTGCAACTCAGAGCCAATCCAGATGGTTACGCTCATTCTCAGGCAGAGTACCCAAACCTCCAGGTGAAGCTGATTATGACACATGGTGCCTCCATGTAGACTTAATGTTTCAAGATGGCAGTTCAGTTGATGTACAGCGGAGGAAAATACTAGAGAGCCTTCTTCCTCCAGCCTCAGACATTGTAAAGCCCCTTGGTCCTTATGCTCTTCCCCAAGAGTATGTGAAACTGCTCGATTCAGCTTACGGTCTGGTGGAGGATGGCGAGGAAATATTCGCCAAGTTTCTCAACACCGACCAGGACCTAGCAGAGAAGCCATCTGGGTATTTACAGAGGCTGCAAGTTCTATTGAGCACTGCTGTGAAGAGAGGTGGGGTGAAACAGGCCGATGTAAATCGTCACCTGGTAAAGCAATTCAAGCGTGGCTGCTGGGACAACCAACTTCTCTTACAGCTAGACATCAACACTGACAAGCCACCTGGTTTTGCTGAACTGCTGTTGCAGCTGCGAACAGAAGAGGACAGGAAAGCTGCCAAAATGGACAGAATGCACCGTCATTTTGGAACTACCAAACCGAAGGCCACTGCAAATGTGCACTCTATGTCGGACGTCTCTCCATACAGCGCTACTGATCCAGGCATATTGCAGGCTTACATTGCAGAAACAGAGAACTTGAGAAAGCAGGTTGCCGATCTACAGATGCAGCTTAGCTCCAAGACCAAGAAAACCAGGAAGGAAAGAAGGGCTGAGAATAAGGCAGCTAAACCCAGCCGAGACAACGACCCACCTGCAGCCAGAGCTGAAGCTCAAGTTCATCAGGTCCCACCTCAGGTTGTAGCTAAACAGCCCAGGGCCTGGTTTTGCTTTAGGTGTGGTGAAGATGGCCACATAGCCAAAACTTGTGAAAACCCCATCAACAAAGCTGCTGTTGAACAAAAACAAAGAGAACTGAAAGCCAAGCAAGACGAATGGAAGATCAGGCATGGTCTACCGTTAAACTGGACAGGGTCCCAGTAGAGGGACATACTGAGACCTTGATACCAGATGACCGTCCCAACGTCAACCAGATAAACATATGCTGCCAACAGACTGACGCCGCTGAGGTTCAGCTTCCCAGTGGGTTAGTTGGTTCAAGATCAACCGCTGAAGTTAGTATCGAGGGAGTGCAGTGCTGTTGCCTCATTGACACTGGCTCCCAGGTCAGCACCCTCTCCACGTCCTTCCATGACAACTACCTACCTTCTCATCCCATCTTACCCCTGGGAAATCTACTGGAAGTAGAAGGTGCTGCTGGCCAAATTGTACCCTACCTCGGCTATGTTGAGGTTGACATACTGTTTCCCCAAAGTTTTACAGGAGAGCCTGAAACAGTCAGCACGTTAGCTCTCATTGTTCCTGACCACAGAGCCAACACCGAAGTCTCAGTTCTCATTGGCACCAATGTCCTTGACATTCTGTACAAAGGGTTCAAAGGAGGGTCGACTATACCTCAGAACTGTGCTTATGCTTCAGTCATCAAACATCTCCACAGCATATACACAGACAAGTCCCATGACAATGGCAAAATAGCCAACGTCAAATTGCAGTCCAAGACCAGCGTGGTCATACCAGCTGGCCAGAAAATCTCACTGACTGGGTACACAAGAGACGTTCCAATGGTCCCGGGAGGTCTTCTTGTGGTGGAGCCACCTGCCAATTCATACTCACCCAGTGGCTTAGCTTTCTGCAGCTACATCATGTCAAGTCCACGACAGTCTTCGTTCGAAGTCCCCATACTCCTGCAAAATGAGACCAAGCATAGCATCACGGTGCCAGCCCACTGCACCTTGGCAGAACTCTCAGTCCCACTGTCTGTCACCACGACACGTGAATCTCAACTGGAGCACAGCGCTTCAGAACCACCCAGTTCCAGAGCTGAATGTTATGGTGCATGTCAAGTGAGTCCCGAGAGCCCCATCGAGTATGATTTTGGTGATTCCCCTCTGTCAGAACAGTGGAAAGACAGGATTACCAAAAGGTCGGATTCCATCCCTGAAGTCTTTGCCACATCAGACCTTGATTATGGCCACACAACTGCTGTCAAGCATAAAATTCGCCTGTCAGATCCTACCCCTTTCAAGCAAAGGGCTAGGCCCATCCACCCATCTGACTATGAAGCTGTTCGTCTCCATCTCAAAGAGCTGTGCGACGCAAACATCATCAGAGAGTCCGAAAGTCCATTCGCTTCACCAATAGTGGTTGTGAAGAAGAAAAACGGCAGCATTCGTCTATGTGTGGACTACCGAAAGCTAAACACACAAACGATCAAAGATGCTTATGCTTTACCCAACATTGAGGAAACCTTTTCCGCCCTGACAGGATCCAAGTGGTTTTCCGTCATGGACTTGAAGTCCGGTTACTATCAGGTGGAAATGGAGGAGGAAGATAAGCATAAAACAGCTTTCGTAACACCCATGGGATTCTGGGAATTCAATAGAATGCCCCAGGGAGTGACCAACGCTCCAAGTACATTCCAGAGAGTTATGGAGAAATGTATGGGCTCATTAAATCTCACAGAAGTCACTGTATTTCTGGACGACCTCATTGTGTTCTCTGACTCCCTGGAACAACATGAAGAGAGGCTCATGCGAGTTCTGAACAGGCTTAAGGAATTTGGTCTCAAACTGTCGCCTGAGAAATGCCAATTCTTCCAGAAGTCAGTCAAATACCTCGGACACGTAGTCTCAGAGGACGGAGTGACAACCAACCCTGAAAAGATCGCTGCACTCACAACTTGGCCGAAACCAACCAACATCAGTGAGCTGAAGTCATTCTTAGGGTTCACAGGATACTACAGGAGGTTCGTAAAGGACTATTCCAAAATCGCAAAGCCTCTCAACGACCTCACTGCTGGTTACGTTCCTGCAAAGAGAAAGTCAAAACAGAACAAGTCTTTCACTACCAGTGACCTGAAAAAGCCATTCTGTGACAAGTGGACGCCATCATGTGACGAGGCATTCCAAACTCTCATCGAGAAGCTTACAACTGCACCTGTGCTTGGTTTCGCCAATCCCAGGCAACCTTACATTCTGCATACGGATGCCAGTCTGCACGGGCTCGGTGCAGCTCTGTATCAAGAACAAGATGGTCAAATGAAAGTCATTGCTTATGCCAGCAGGGGATTGTCAAACTGTGAAAGAAGGTATCCTACCCACAAGCTCGAATTCCTTGCTTTAAAATGGGCAGTCACCGACAAGTTCTTCGATTACCTCTATGGAGCTGAATTCACAGTGATGACCGACAACAATCCACTGACTTATGCACTGACGTCTGCAAAGCTTGATGCCGCAGGACACCGGTGGATTGCTGCCCTGTCCAATTTCAACTTCAGTATCAAGTACCGAGCTGGCAAAAGAAACCAAGATGCCGATGGTTTATCCAGACGTCCACATGAACCAGTCAAGCTGGATGAAAGTGCCACGGCTGAAGATAACAGAGTGCAGCAGTTCATTTCCAAATTTGTGGATGAAGGTGAGACAACATTCCCCAAGGAAGCTGTCCAAGCCATATGTCAGAGACACCAGCTGAACAAATCCCAAGAGTCTGAGAGGGACAACAACCTCTTACCTGTTACGGTCGAGTCTCTTGCCATGGATGCAAGCGCAATCCCAGCAGAGTTCGTTCAGGATGAGGAGTTCCTTGGTTCCAGCACTATTCCCCGAATGTCACAGCAAGAATGGGCTGTTGAGCAGAGAAACGATTCACCGATCAACAGAATCATCGACATTGTCAAGACTGGAAAACGTCTGTCTTACCGTGTTAGGCAGAATGAAGAGAGAGAAGTTCAGCAATTCCTCAGAGTCCAAGATCAGCTGGTGCTAATTGACGAAGTCCTGTACAGGAAGCGCACCAACCAAGGTGATACTTCATTTCAACTCGTTCTTCCCAAGAAGTACAGAGAATCAGCACTTCAAGGTCTCCACGATTCCCTTGGTCACATGGGATTCGATAGGACCATGGATCTGGTACGTACCCGGTTCTATTGGCCAAGGATGAGTCTTGATGTGGAGGAGAAACTCCGGACATGTGAGAGATGCATACGTCGCAAGGCTAAAGCAGAGAAGGCCGCTAACCTTGTGAACATAGAGACCAGCCGACCACTAGAGTTAGTGTGCATGGACTATCTCTCACTCGAGCCTGATGGCCGAGGAACGAAGAACATATTGGTTATAACCGACCATTTCACTAAGTATGCTGTTGCGGTGCCTACGCAAGATCAAAAGGCCAAGACTGTAGCCAAGACGCTGTGGAACAGTTTCTTTATTCACTATGGTTTTCCTGAACGTCTACACAGCGACCAAGGTCGTGATTTTGAGTCTGCTGTTATCAAGGATTTATGCCAACTTCTAGGAATAAAGAAGACAAGGACTACTCCATATCACCCACGTGGGAATCCTGTGGAACGGTTCAACCGTACTCTTTTACAGATGCTGGGAACTCTTCAGGAGGAAGACAAAACCAAATGGCGTGACTACGTACAGCCATTAGTCCATGCGTACAACTGTACCAAAAACGACACAACAGGGTTTTCCCCCTATCAGCTAATGTTTGGGAGACAGCCAAGTCTTCCTATTGATGTTGCATTCGGCCTTGCTCCTGAAGGGAAGAAGAAAGTCTCACACACTGAGTATGTGAAAAAACTCAGAGAAAGTCTGCAGGAGAGCTACACACTTGCAGTGGAACACAGCAAGAAAACCGCTCAGCGCAACAAGCAGAGATGGGACTTAAAGGTCAGAGAGTCAATCCTGGAAGTCGGAGACCATGTTCTTGTCAAGAATGTGGGGATAAGAGGGAAGCACAAAATAGCTGACCGCTGGAGCCAAACGGTGTACAAGGTGTTAAAGCACATTGACAATTCTCCAGTCTACGTTGTGGTTCCACTTACCTCTGATGGTCCAGAGAGGACACTACACCGTGATCTTCTCCTACCTTGTGGATTCTTAGCACCCTCAGTGCAAGATGAAGTTGATCAAGAAAAGCCAAAAGAGCCGACAACAGTCAAACCGTCACAAAGTCCTGTGCCTACTGTGGAGGTAGAGCAAAGTTCACCTGAAAGTCAAGAGGAGGTAGAGTACTACTATCCACTAACAACTCAAGAGGAAGTCACTTACCCGATCATCACGGTTGTACATGACGTTCCCACAACTGGAGACATACCTACCTCGGAAGTGGATATTACTCCTTCTACGTCAACTCTTAATCCTGATGCGGAGGAATTCCAACCTATGGGAGAAAGAGATGAGGAGAATACCGAGGTGGAAGTTCCAAGTGCCAGTGGAGAACAAGAAAATGACAACCTACCTGTAAATAAACCCAACTTACCTGAAGACAACTTACCTGTTGGAAACCTACCTATTGGAGACTTACCTGTCGACGGGAGTCCAGGAGTCGAAGAGGATGGTACAAACCAAGACAAACCTGACCTACCTGTTGATGTAAGTCCAGTAGTCAACGACGACGACACAGCTGAAGAGGAACCTGTGGGAGGACAACCTTTGGAGGAAAGAAAGGAGGAGACCAGAACAGAAGCAACAGTTGAAGAGGAGTCTGGAGTAACTGAGGTCAATCCTATTCAGGGAGAGGAAGTACCAGGGGTCAGAAGGTCAACTAGAGACAGGTCTGAGCCTGACAGGTTGTCTTACAAGTCTCTTGGAAATCCCTTAACCCTGGTCATGCACTCAATACTAGCAAGTCTTGACCAAGCGTTTACACAGGCCCTTGACTTTTCAAAGTCTGTTGACTTTACACCTTCCCCAGATATAAGTCAATTGTCGCCTTACTAAGTACATGCAGGGGCGCATGCAGATTCAGGGGGGGAGGATGTAACCCACATGAGTTATACAAGCAATTGCATGTGATATACTATGTTCCTGTAGGGACACTAGTGAGCACTAGTATCTCTATTCCAGCCAGAGAGCAAGAGATCAGGAGAGAGAATAGCAGATGAGCAGAGCAGAAGACATACAGTGGTTCTACACAGACAAACACCACACAAAAACGAAATCAGTTGATTTAAGTTATAAAAAGTGCTCCTAAGTTTCTGAGTTTAAGTCTAGTTCCTGATGATGACAACACCTTTTGGATGCCCAGACCGTTTTGTGTTTACACTTTTGTGATCTCTGCGGATTCTGTGCATGATAAATCGACGGACAACAGATTCCAATCAAGATTCCAAGCCGGTCATCTCTCAGTGGTGAGGAGCCATTGAGGGGTCTGTATCCATCCTCAATGAGGAGCCATTGAGGGGTCTGCATCCGTCCTCAGTGGTGAGGAGCCACTGAGGAGTCATCTTCATCACCAGTGAAGGAGCATCATTGTGCAGGACCACAGATAAGATCTCACTGCACTGCCTGCAGTCAGTGAACCAAGGCCTTTAAAAACATACTACCCGGGTAGATTGAAAAACAAAACTGAGTCAAGCCATTTGACTACAAACTGATTCAAAACTAAAAACTGAGCTCAAACAACCGACTGACTGAAACATTGAACATTTCTGACTGACTGACCATTTTTATTTTGGGGGGTTTGTTTTCTTGTTTATGTGTGTATTTGTAATTCCTATTTTTGCCTAGCTAGGAATAAACTTTCGCCGTTAAAAAACGTAGAACCATATTCCGTTGCTTCATTCACTCCCTGAGCCCAACCTGAACTTCTGAATTAGCCAATATCCAAATTATCATAGTAATGCTGCAAGTCGTATGTGTTACATATGGATTCTATTAGGGACTGTAGATGATGAAATCACCAAATTCCTTGCAATTGAATGTTGAGAAACATTGTTTTTAAACCGTTGGATGATTTTCTCACAGAATTGTTCACAAAGTGGTGAACCTCGCCCCATCTTTGATTCTGAACGACTGGGATGGTCCTGTTATACCCAATCACAATATTAAACTGTTTAAAATGAACCTGTTTACCTGTGGAATGTTCCAAACAGGCGTTATTTGTGCATTCATGACCTTTCCCAGTTTTTTGTTGCCCCCGTCCCAACTCTTTTGGTACATGTTGCAGGGATCAATTTACAAAAGATTGTATAATTTCAAAAAACAATAAAGTTTATCAGTTTGAACATTAAATATATTGTCTTTGTGGTGTATTCAACTGAATATAGGTTGAAAACGATTTGCAAATCAATGCATTCTGGTTTTATTGACATTTTTCACAACGTCCCAACTTCAACGGAATTGGGGTTGTACATTGAAACCCGGTCCAGATCCGTATAAGCATCAATAAGGATCGTACAATATCGTTTCAGTCCTCTGTATTGTATTGTTAACACTGATGTTTTATTTTCCCGATTGCTCCCCCCCTGCATGTGTGTGCATGTGTGTGTGCGCACACATGCAGCATAATGTTTGTTATGTGCACAGAGGCATGACACTTTCCTACTTCCTGCAACACATGCACATACCTCACCCCCTCTGTTGCTTGACCTGCCCCTTAGAAACTATGCGTGTGTGCATGCAAGTGCACGTGCGGGTCTGTGTGTTTGTGTGTGTGTGCCATGCACGCATGCATACAAACATGCTTACACAAGCACATCATACCTTATCATTTTGTAAATTAGATCTGATACTGATGATACTGATCGTCGGGTCGGGTCTACACCTAAGCTAATGCTTACAGAATCTCTTCCTTCTTTCTTGCCTGTCTTGCTTTGCCTTCTCAGAGTACAAAGTGTTTATAATATTAAACATCTTTCTAAGTACACAAAACATATTTCTTTATAGGTGATGGGGAGTCCGTAATTCAGTTTGTGGTTTCCAAGGAGACAGAATGCTGCCGGGTTGGAAGCCAGTCCCTCCTTGTGACTGTTGGAAACCTCAGTGTCCTGCTGCAGTTCCAAGCTAACAGCGGTGGGTAGTTCATATTGCTGAACTACAACCTCACACAATATTGCAATGTGATGTGTTGTTGTCGATGACTATTCAGTTATAGCGGTTCAGTGTGCCAGAGGGACAACATATTGGGAAGTATATAGACCCGATGGAGATTTGGGTCAATTTGGTTTATAAGTTACAGTAACTAACGCAGAAATTGACCTCTGAGATTAGCCTCTTGCACCCAAAACTAAGGATTTTCACTTTTTGTCCACAATTAGGAAAGAGAACTAGCAAAACATTGGTCAGAATAACAATTATCCTCCATTTTCTAATTGTGTAGACTTGAAAATTACATAATTCAGATGTTTAAATATAATCTAACTGGTTTCATTTTAATGCTCTCAAGCGTTACAGATCTATAGGGCTCAAGTGCCCCACGCCCTGCCAGGAGAGCCTAAAATCTCCTACTGTATGCTTATATTTGTCGCAGTTCTAAAATCTATTTTATCATGAAGTAAGAGTTGATTGTGATTGTCATTTGTGATCGTACAGACATGCAGAGGTTTAACAAGCTGCTGAGAAGAGTCATCAGGGATTGCAGTGACGGTGGCAGGGACATTGATGGCGTAGATAACGACGAAGGATCCAAGGACAGATGCCACAAAGCAGACAGGAGAGAAGACAGGGACGGAGAGATGGGTGGAGAGCAGAGCTTCCAGGAAGCCTATAGGAGACATCCCAGTGTGTTTGCACAGATCGCTGAAGACCCCTACACACCACGCTGCTATCAGGTAACTCACACATGCATGCGCACACAATTTCTAGATATTTTGGCTCTTGCTGTAAATTCTGCTGAAATGCAGGTGGCAGTGGCCCCGGCCGGGGCCCATAATTTCTAGATCTGTCTATGCGCACACACAAACTCATCAAACTTAGACCCTGGACTGTTTTGTATCGGCCTACAGTGTCTTTAAGCATCTGTCTGTGTGTGTGCGTGCGTGCGTGCGTGTGTGTGTGTGTGTGTGTGTGTAGTTCCATGGCTGTCTGTCCCAGCAGCAGAACACCCTTCAGGACTACATGAGGACAGCAACGTACCACAGAGCCATCCTGCTCAACGAGACAGACTTCAGAGATAAGGTAGGAACGACGTGACTCTGAACACACTGCTCTGCTGTTGCTCGTTAGCCTGACCTCAGGCTGAATTATCATTTCGTTTCACTTCATTATTCAGACTGAAGTCCCTCTCTACCACAGCAGTTTCTAGGATGGGCGTGGTCAAAGCGGCAGTCTAAACGGTGATATGAACCCCTAAGAATATTGGGAAAGCAGACCACGTTGTGAACGAAGTGATTCACAGGGCTGTTGGCCAATCAGGTGCTGGGATTGGATTTCCAACCGGCACGAACGGCACCAAAGGCAGGGAAGCCGGTCCTTGAATCACAGGGAAAAAATAAGGTAGTATTTTTAAGGTGCTGATTCAGGGCTGAGCCAGGCTAGTTGCTCGTACCTAGTGTTGGACTGGGCGGAAAAATCGACCCGGACATTTTTAGCGTGATTTGGCCTAGACCGGCTCACCACACCCAGCGCGTGATGGACCTATTTTACCTGGTATAGTTGGTTAACAAAGATGTAACTCTTTGAGACCGTAAACATGATACCAAATGGTCCCTTGCGGGTCCATTTGGTTTCATGTTAACACTCTCAAGAGTTAAAATATTCATCTCAATTGGCCCAAATCTAGTTAGAAAATGTCTGTTTTAATGGTCATTTTGATCTGTTTTGTTTCCAAATCCGGCCTGGAATTGTGGACCAAAAGCAAAATAAATCTTTAGTTTTGGCCCGGGTCCTAAAATGTCATCAAATGGTGGTTCTCCGTGGCTCAAAATTCTGAATGAATAGCGGGCCCTGGGATCAAAAAGGTTAAAAACCAGTGCTTTTAATCATACCGTGATACCACCGGCCCCCTACGGGTCGTGGCCCACCGGGAGACCTCCCTGTACGCCCAATGGTCAATCCGACCCTGCTCATACCGTGTACAATGGATTAAACGTTCACATTGAAAGGAAGCCGTGAGGCAATACGCAACGAAAGATGTGCACGTGGAGAGCAAACTGCATGAACCGAGCGAGTGCCTGTGGCAGGCATCGACTCAGATCAATCCATGGTGGTGACTGTGGCAATCAATGATGCTTTTGTACATAACCGGAGAATCAGAGAATTGTTTTTCCATTTTAAGTGCGTGTGTACGACACAGATTTTGTGTGTGTGTGTGTGTGTGTGTGTGTGTGTGTGTGTGTGTGTGTGTGCGTGTGCGTGTGCGTGTGTGTCTGTGTGACTGCGTGTGCATTTCTACTTGCGTGTGAGCATGAAACCAAATTTAACCAAATGCACCTGTATATTTGTTTGATTCTTTTCATACTGGTCTTATGAATAAAATGTGATGTTGTCCGATGTGGTTGAGCATTTTACAATGTAAAATCTGGGTGGTTGTATTGCATCTCCCTGCTCTTCTATTTAGACAAACATCTTATATTGTGTCAAAAGTCATGTCTCACCTAAATACCTGTACATGATCTTACATAATGAGCCCTTCTCAAAACCACCCTTTGGGGTTTAGTCACTGTCCAATGGAAATCCAAGTACTCTGTTGCTATGCCGGCCAAGCTTTCCTGGACAAGCTTTCCTCTTCTAACGTGCCTATTGGACAAGGACGTATTGGGGAGGGACTTTGTGAAGGGCTAATTGTAACCAAGTCTGGAATCAGACAGGAACAAACTGCAGCTTGAGTCCCTCAATCTGCTCTGAACTCGGAAGAATCTGCACCTGGCTTGTGGATAACAATCATTACACCTGGGAAAAACGTAATCCATTCTCTTTGGATAAAGTGGTAATCTCAGCTGGCTGACATGTTCTCAATCTATATCATATGAAAAGCTGAAATCACCTACATACCACCCTGGAGGCAAATGTTTCCTTTGATAGAATTGGCACCAAACCAACGTCAATCAAGGCCCCTCACTGGTCAACAAAAACACTTTGAAGACACAAGATTTCCTCGACTATGCATGCACCTCTTGGCACTACAGCACCCCAAAGGCCCTTAAAACGAGGCTCCAGACTTCGCGAAACAAACCAGGACCCACCTCCCCCCTGCCCACTTTGGAAGGCTGGAATGGCTTAGAGTTGACTACAACACCTAGCAATGAGCCTGGTGCACAAGAGTCGCTACACCACCAAGTTACCGCCAATGTAATGGGAGTTCAACAATAAACCTCATCCAACCCAGTTTGGATCAGAGACCCCCTTTTCCCATACTGTACATGTATTTCCTTTTTTACCTTCTTCACCTGATGTTTTCCTATTTTTTGGCTTTATAAATGTTCTGTTTAATTGAAAATGGAGGACTGATGTAAACATGTCTTAGTGCTTCCTGATTACATCCTCAACATAGCATTTTGTTTTTACTGCTTTTGTTTGAAATGTATGAAATGTATGTCTGAAATGTATGAATCAATCAACCAATCAATCATCGGAAATCAGTTCATCCAACCATTTCATTACATCAGCTTGAGTGACAGAAAGCTGTAGTCCAATCAGAAGAGAGACACTGCCCCAGACCTGTGTGAACAAATGAGCCAGTGCCTAGCAGCCTGATCAGAGCCTTGGAAATAGACAGAGTTACGCCAACTCTGTTCACTTCATGGGGCCAGTCCATCTACATAGACTTCTGTTGGATAGTGACATGAATAATGACAGTCGGAAGTTACTGAATGCATTGGCGCCTATGGGCTCGCGCGAGTACATGAACCACGTGACCAGACTGTTTTCTGACCCCTCAATGTCGCAACTCTTCTAATAGATGGCTCTGAGCCTGATGCCTGTGTGTGCACTAAACTGCATACACAGCAGGTGAAACAAATCCCATTCCCAATCGATCTAAGAGAGCAACAGGACCCAGATGGGTAACCCTCTAAGAGAGACCAGAGGGGAGCAACTTCACATTCAGGAAGACATTAGCTTGTGAAGAGAATAAAGTAATGCACCAGAAAACACCATAGACACAGCATGACTTCAGCCTGTTGTGAGGAGAAACATGGAGTCATCTAAACTAAAGCATGACGGCTGATTTCATCTGCAACCCTTGGTGAGTGACTGTGTTTGTTGAATTGGTTCTACATGTAAAATTACTCATGAGTGAAGTACCATTACTGCTGAATTTAGTAACACAACTGTAATATTAAATTAACTTAAAGTGCAGCTAAGTCTCACATTTGCATTAAGATGTAATATCCTATTGGCCTGAATATAAGTCATTGTTTTTTTTTTTTTGTTTTTTTTTTGTTTTTTGCAAATGGAAATATCCTAAAAAATGGAGTCATCTTATATTTTGGGATTATATTATTTGACGTTCAATGTTTTTTTTTTTTCCTTTCTTTCTTTTTTTTTAATACTAATTGGTGTTGACAAATGGGGGTCGTCTTATAAACAGGGTTGTGTGTTTATATTTGGGACAATGCGGTATTTAAATGAAAAATGACATGTTCTTGTTTTATGTTTTATTTCCAGTGTCTCACTCAGTTGCTGGACTCTGCTGTTACTAATTTGAGTGTAATGGATAAAACACCATCGGTGAGAAGATTTACAAACTATTGTTGACTTGAAATGTAATTGTTGGGTAACATGAATTTGGAAGGTTGAATATAATAGAGCTGAGCAGTCCCGCCCCCTCGTGACGTTGCCCTTGTTCCAGAAATGGATTCCCCATTCATTTTCCTCATAGACTTGAAAATTATCTATATAAAGACGATTATGTCCAGGACAAAGCCATCCGTTTTTTTCTTCTTCTTGCTAATTAGATATTGTATGATAATATTATTATTTGAGACCCAAGTTGGCCTTGTCCGCGGCGTAGTTGTCTTTTATATAGATCATTTTCAAAAAGTCTGAGAAAAATGAATGGCGAGTCCATTTTTGGAACAAGGGCGCCGGCACAAGGGGCGGGACTGCTAAGCTCTATTGCCAATTGCCATCAGTATTTGAAATGAAAATGTATGTAGCACTCTTTATGATTGTGTTTGGTTTTTAGACATTAACCTCTTGGCCTTGCTTTTTGCAGGTCAGGTTTTTGGTTTGGATTCATCTGTTCTGATTCAGCCCGACACTGTCCAAGGATGGAGAGCTGCCCACGTGATTGGAAGAACCCACACCATGCTGAATTCTTCTTGGGACAGACTCCCAACCGTAACCTTGTTTTACGTCCCAAGTGTGGTAGGAAATTGTCACTTACACATACACTGCCTTGAAATTAAGGAGCAGTGCAGTACTGAGTGGTGATGAACAGAACCACACACACTAGAACTGGACATTGTCACACACAGTGTTGGACTGGACAATTGGATAACTCTCTGCCCTGCAAGGAGCATTGCAGGCAGTAACAATGGTTCAGTCAGGACAACTCAAGAAGGGTTTAATATCATTTATTGTATACAAAATAAGCAATATATTTATCATGGTTTAGCGGATGAATTGCATCTGCTTTTTGGGTACTCGGATCAAGCGCAACAGTCCTGACCGTAAGGACTCCGAATCCCCCGTACCCAAACGGCAGATCCAAATCTACAGGTGGTAGCTGGGGTGGAGGAGGGTGAGCAGCAAAATGATTAAGCAAAAGCAGAGCAGCAGTATCAGAGTGAGCAGCAGCAGCAGCAGCAAGCAAGCAGGAAGAGCAATGCAAACTTACAGTTTAACCTCCATGAAGTCAGTCATGTCATGTGAATGTGATGCTGAGGCGGCCCTCATTACAGTGGCCAGCAGCGACTGTACTGAGGTTTCCATACTGAACTTGCTCTGCGCATGTCTGTGACAAAGGCACAGCTCAATTCACGCACCAGCTTACCCAAGAGATTCATACAAACGCGTGTCTTTCAGAATATTTTATAGGCACTTAGTGTCATAGAAAGCGTTTTGATTTATTGTCCTGGTGGTTGTGTGTTGATTTTTGGGATTCAAATTTCAATTCAGTAGTTGCTATACAAAAATATAGATTTAGATTCCGATTAGACAATCTTTGGGAAACTAATAATTTATATTAATTATCGCCGTCATTATCATACATTTGATGGGCGCTATCATATGAACATCCATGTGGCCCATCGGTAACACTTCAAAATAATGAGCCGTTTATAGATGGATCTGAAGACGCTGGATCATTTGATCCATCTCTAACTGCTGAAGTTTTTCTTTCTTCCCGGGACCGGGAAATGTTCCCCCACTATGCCTAACCCTCACCTTAACCCCTGTAAAACTATGCCTAAACCTTGAGTGAACATACTGTAGAGCTGAAGGAACATAGACTAGCTGGCCAGGGGGAGGCAGTTTAGAAACCTGGTTTGACCAGCGTTCCGTGAGCAAATTTAATGTGAGCAAATATAAGGCGCGTGGTGCAAATCTCTTTAAAGTAAGTGTACCCTTTTTAGTTTTTATTTAATTGAAAAATGATCTATTTGAGCATTTAAATAATGCTATAACATACACATTATGTTCATAATAACATAAAACATTATATAAATACATAAATAAGGTAAAAAGTGTTAAATCAATGAATAAATACAGCTCGCAAACAGGAAGTCCAATATTTGTTCATGGAATGCAACTCCAGGTTTAGCCTATTGCTGGGTAGTTTTTGAGGGTATCTGTAAAGCTGTTGAGTTTCCTCAGCTCAGCCAGCTCCCGAACATGATTAGTCAGAAACACACTTATCTTTGTCAGGCCAGGCAGGCTGTCTCTTATTTATTTATTTATTATTTTTTTTAAGATTTGTTTTTGGAAAGGAGGGGAGAGGTGGGGAGTAACATGCAGCAAAGGCGGTTGGACTCGGGAATCAAACCCAGGGCACGCTGTCAGGCTATCTCTGTTCTGCTGACACAGCACCTCCTGCCTCAGGGGCGTTTTTTTTTTTTCTCCCATTAGGCAGACTAGGCGGTTGCCTGGGGCACCATGGGGGGGGGCACCGTGGCGACCACCAGACATGCTTTAAAAGGATCTCAGACTAATACGCCTCATGATAAATACATTATACTTGTCCTCTATAACTAGAAATGAACATTTAAAACGCATATAATATTTTCTTTAAAAAAGTTCATATTTTCCATCCCTTGGGGATGCCATTTTACTGTGCCTGTCATAGGTATGACGTCACAGGAGATTTTACCTGGAGCCCCCCTCTTACCCCTAAGAGTCCGTTTGGTAAGGGGGTGTAATGCATGCTGTGCTGTGTGAATGTGTTGGTTCTTTGCCAGCACGCGGGTAAACCCAAGCATCAGCGGTTCCACTGCTGTGTTCTTCAGGAGGAACATGCTGTGCTGTCGTACATCGCCTCCCTGTTCACTGACAGCACCACTTTACTGTAGGTGGTAGGGTGACATGTACACCTTTTTTCTTTTTTTTTTAAAAATGACCTACAGATTTAACTTGCATATGAGCTATTGGCTTAGTAGAAAATTGCTCTCAGGAACGGCTCGCCTGAGCTTTGTCCACATCGTGAGGTCATCAATACACCCTATTTTTTTTCTCTTCAGTTCCAAATTTCCATTTCTATTTTGTTTTAAATATCCACCACTGTTGGGTTTTCCAAGCTGGAATGGAAACGAGCATGGTTTTATCTCACCTCATTTTTTTTCCCCCCCAAACATTAATTAATATGCATATCAGTGCCCTCACCACCTCAGGACAATGTGGTACTGCAGCTTAACTGCTTTCAAAGTCCAGAAAAAATGACGAGGACTGGATATATCAGTGGTGTTTGAGGCTCAAACCATTAGAAATACATTTGAGGACATAGTGTAGTGTATACAATATGATAGTATGACCCTTTAAAGTACCTTTATTAAATATGGGACAAATTAAAACTTGAATCCAAATGATAACATTGCTCTTACCTCCCCATCACACTGAAGGAGCACATTCTGGGTGAGGAATGTTTTCAAGGCTTTCATCCATTCTTGCTTCTGTCAGACAAGGACTGGGCTTCTTATTTTTTTGCAGGCTTTATCTGCAGCCACCTCAAAAACCAAACGCCTGGACTATTATTCTGCTTATATTAATAGTATTAATTATTATAAGAGTTCGGAGTTAGGAATATAAATAAATACAATGTTCTTATACATAGTATATCTGGTGTACAAGACACCTGGAGCCGGGTGCATGCATCCGCCTGGGCAGGTGCTGGAGATTTGGAATTGGTTTTCAATGGGGGGGATCAACAAATCCGCCTGGGTTCTGGCTGGGCAGGGAGTTGAGCGGAGGTGTTCTGCTGCCAATTAAGAGGTCTTGAAGAAGCAAATGTACATCCATGTGGCATGGTCTCATTCTAAGCACCCAGAGCCGCCGGCCAGGCAAAGCTTTTCAACGCCGCTTTTTGTCACCCAGTGTCAATTATCTAATGCAATCCTGGGCGCTACACTTCCTCTGGATAGAGATGTTGTGGTTTGAACTGTGTGGAGGAGAGTAATGGTGTTTAGAAACACTGGAGAAGACAGGCCCTGAGGCTTCAGTCCTAACTCTGTTGTGTATGAACGTGTAGCCTTTTATCATAGGACAGTAAACACCAGGATTTATCATTGTTTCCGAAGTAGGTTTGACTGTCCCCTTAAAAAATATGCAAACTCTTGAAAGTGCACCTTTCATACAATCCTCATATGAGAGTATAAAGTTAAAAAATATAAGATCCGTAGAAGTGTATTTTTGTAAAGTGAAATGTATCTAATCTTGTAAATTATAAGAATGATGTGACATAAGATTCATAGTATACTGTATATACATTTATTATTGTCAAATGGCTTGTATGAAAGGTGTTTCAAGAGTTCGCATATATGACCCTTATATGAAATTTTCCAAGCAGGAGTCCAAGCTGTTGCTTTTCACCCCACAGGGAATTTCCAGAACCAAATGTAGTACAAGTAGAGCATTTTTCTGGGTACTTCAAAACGCCACAGGGGAACTTAAAAGCCTGGTCTCAGCCACTTTGAAATATACTGGAGAAGGCTGTGTAATGTATTCCACTGTGTGTACTGGCTGGGCGGTGATGTGCATAAAAGGAACCCCACATGCACTAGAACTGGACGTTGTTGTACCCACTGTTCCAGTGGGTATAACAACTACTTACACACAGTCTAACTCTGCATGGAGTTATAACTCAGAACTCCATGCTCTGCAAGGAGCAGTGCAGGCCGCTGTATACCGTGGACATTTGTCTCGCTAAGGTTCAGACACTTATTGTTTATTAAACATGTTTTGATGTATTGACCTGGTTATTGTGTGTGTGTGTGTGTGTGGATATGTTTGTATTAGAATTCTTAATCAGTAGGGCTGGGACGATATTGGTACCTCACGATACGATATAGGTGCCGATATTAGGCCTTCGATAATGAATATATCACGATATTTGATATATTGCGATATTTGCGATATATCAATATATTGCATGAAATTCATCAACGATATATCATGATATTGTAACTGCAGCTGATAAACAAAAACAAAAAACAATACATGAATAAATAAAAACTACAAGGCAAAAATCAGAACTTACTAATGTATATCCTCAGTTAATAATCTTAGCTTTTCACCAGAATCAACATATTCTCATCCCTCAGGCTTTATGTTTTTATCTTATGTTTGTTTTTTGGGAATGAAGCAGCTACGGTACAGAAGTCATTTGACATTTTAGTCCTGCAACCCGTTTTTTCGTCCCGGAATTACCCCTGTTTCGGATGCTCTGCAAAATGATATTGATATCACGATATCTGCTGAGGAATATGTGATTATGTGATATATATTGCGGGAGGAAGAATACGATATTATCGCGATAACGATATTTCAGCACACCCCTATTATTGAGTAGTTTTGTCAGAGTAGGCAAGTGCTGTTATGCCAAAGAGGTAGTAATTGGGTGCACTCACAGAACGATGGAGACAATCTTAAGAACCTGTTTTATTGATGTACCGCTACACCTCATTTTTGCTTATTGTCATGTTTGGGCACATAATTTTTTTTATTATTATTTTTCAACTTATATAAAATTGAGCTGACCAACTGAAGGTGATTTGCATCTGGTCATTATTTACCTGTGTGGCTCCAGTAAATGTAGAAGAACCTAACTAGTCCAAGTTTGAACCCTTAGCTGTAATCTCAGGATACTGTTCTATACTAACGTATCAACACAGGATGTGTATATGTACTGTGTGAGTATAGCTAAATGGGTAAATGACCAGAAATGTCAGAAATTGTGCAGGAAAACATGTTTAAATCCCATGTAGAAGAGGGAAGTTGGCATTTTACTAGGGCGGTATGATTCACTTACCTCAATACTACATCAATATCAGTGAATTAATATTGTGATTCTTAATGTTGTGATATGAATGTATGTTTGGGATTTTTTTTTACATTAAAAACAGTCTCACTCACAATATATTGACCATCGTGATGCCATTGCCTTTTTGCATACTGATATTGTGATCCCATTGCATTTTTGCGTACCTAGATCAGTCCTCATACAATAATGATATTGTGATTCTCAAGACCATAGAGACCTATAGGCAGCACCATCTCTAACACCTATCTCTCTAGGTGATGAGATCTCATTTTGCACTACTCAAATCGAGCTCATTGTTTGGGAAACTGACGAAGAAGCTGTAGCAAAACCCCGGCAGTAGTCTTGAGTGCCCTAGCTACTTTACGGTTTTGAAACTTGGACGAACCTACTGTACCATTGTCCCACATCCAGCAGATAGAACAGTTCCACCAGATGTGCCCGGTAGTGCGTGCAGCTTCAAATACCAGGACAATGAGTGTCAAGTTCCTGCAGAAGTCTGGTCTACCCAGCATTGAAAGCCTGATGATCAAGGTGGGCAGGTCAGTGCCTGGCAACCGCATACCAAAGATTCTGATGGCTCTACAGGCCGCTGGAGGATGGATAAGCATGGCATCCTAGCATGCCTTACACTGAAGGCCAACCTCAGAGCTGCAACACTGATAACAGCAAACCTGGAATGGTAGAGCCACCAGCTTAACCAAAGGCATTGAGCAAGCAAGAGCACCATCCATCCAAGAGAGAACACTGGACACAATTCATTGCCAGAGGTGGATGTAACATTTCCCAATTGGGGGGGGGGGGGGGGGGGGGGGGGGGGGGGGGCAGCAGAAAATGTTAGGGGTGCGGCTTCATCGCCCGTGTCGCTTCACGCCACGGGCGATTAAGCCGCACCCACACCATTTTCAGTTACAGGACTTTTATTAGGCAAGTAAAGCCTCAATAACATCAGTTGTTGTTGAAGTTGCAACAGACACGCAGCATGCATAAAGCTCAAGGTCTGAGAGTTTTCTGTTTTCAATGATGAAATGCTGTTGGTTTTCTGCCCCTGTTCATTGCTGTGACTGTGGAAGACTGTGCTCTAGGGATGAGGGCTACGCTTCCACATAAGGAGCCAGTCTAAGAGGAAATCATGGCCTGTTTGCTAATCCATCAGATCAATCAATCATCAGATTTTTTTTGGCTTGGTGGTTGTACATCTCTCTTGCTTTCTGTCTCATTCTGTCCAGGTGGTTCTAAATGTGGGCTGTGGTTCTGCTATGCTGTCTTTCTTCGCGGTCCAGGCAGGAGCAAAGAAAGTCTATGCTGTTGAGACCAGCCCCATGGCCAAGTACGCCCAGGTCAGTGGTGAAATTGTAAGCTAGCTTTGCCAAGGTATGAGACATGAGGCTGATAAACCATCTCCTCTTTCTGTAGCGTGAGGCAGCCTGGTGTACATAACGTATCCATTGGATCCCATTTACAGAGCTGTTGGTATAACCATTAAGGCACTGGGCTGAAATAATGATAGTACCGTAATTTCCGGACTATAAGCCGCTACTTTTTTTCACATGCTTTTGACCCTGCGGCTTATACAACGGTGCGGCCAATCTATGGATTTTTACAGGTAACGGCCACCAACGGTGCTCTAACACAGGGGTTTTCAACAGGTGGTCCCTGAGAGGGTTCCAGGTGGGCCCCTCAGACTAAATGATAGAAAGTTGGTTAACCAGATGTAACTCTTTGAGAGTGTAAAAATGAAACCAAATGGACCCTTGCGGGTCCATTTGGTTTCATCTCTACACTCTCAAGAGTAATGATATCCACCATCTAAATTAGCACCACTTAATTAAGAAGTCATAAGTCATGGTCATTTTGATATCCATGTTTTGCCTGTTGTGTTTGACGAAACGAGAAAAAATCTTTTGGTTTAGTTTTGGGTTCTGTGGGGTGAAAATGTTGTCAAATGCTGAATGAATAGTGGGCCCTGGTATCAAAAAGGTTGAAAACCACTGCTCTAACATGAAGCTTGTTGTCTGGTGCGGCTTATAGTCAGGTGCGGCTTATACATAGAAAAATAAGTATTTTGCCCCAATCTTAGCTGGTGCGACTTATATTCAGGTGCGGCTTATAGTCCAGAAATTATGTTAATTTCCCGATACATTGGCCATTCCAGTACAGGTGATATCAGTCAGGTTCTAATTAACACTGTCAGGCTCCCAGGTTATAGTCGCCACTCATGTTCAGTAAATTATAAGTGGTGCGTTTATATAGCGCCATTATCCAAGGCGCTTTACATAGATAGTAGATCCCAATTACCCATTCACACACCAATGGCAGCAAGATCCATGCAAGGTACTGACCAGCACATGGGAGCAATTAGGTGTTAAGTGTCTAGCTCAGGGACACTTCGACACTGACTCCGGGGGAACCTGGGTAATGTTCAGTAACCTACAAAGCCCCATAAATACTGAACATATACAACCAATATTGTCCTCAAATGACTGTAGGCTTTCACTCCCTGTAGATTCAATATTCATAATTTCTTATGTCCTCCATAATTCAGGTCACTACCAGATATTTCTTGAATACAGTACAGTACTGTAATGTGTGCATATGCACAGTATGTGTACGTGCATGTGATGGTGATAAATCTGTTATCAAATTCAATCATCAAGTCGGTCATGAATACACTCGCCCTAGCCCTTACAGTAAGTGTGTGTGTGTGAGGCACTGTGATCATATTTCCAGGGTTTGGTGGTTTAGGTTTTGGCTCCAGCAGAGCTGAGAAACGCGCACATACACATGCATGCACGGATGGAGGCACGTCTGCATTACATACAATGCACATACTGTGATGCATACCCCCTCCAACACACACGCACATGCATTACATCCAATGCACATACTGTACAATGCCTACAGTACCCGTGCATGCACGCACGCACGATGCACGCACGCGGATGCACAAACATACCCAGGGAGAACGGGGGGGAGAGAGAGATCTACGGAGCGTGGCATTCTTGGTAGTTAATGGGTTGAGCCGACATCTGGAGCAGCGTTCAGTTGGGGCGCTGGTGAAGGTTTCATTTCAAAAATACAAACTCACCGACCGTCAACACGATCCCTACGTCTAGCACTGTACCATTTTACAGACAGTGCTAAGAGTCTAGTGCAGGGGTTTTCATTCAACAGGGTGGTCTGTCTGGGGACCATCAGTGGTCCCTGAGAGGATTCCAGGTGGTCCCATCCAGGCTAAATGATGGAAAGTAGTGTAACCAGATGTAACTCTTTGAGAGCGTAAACGTGAAACCAAATGGACCCTGGCGGGTCCATTTGGTTTCACGCTTACGCTCTCAAGAGTTAAAAATATTCACCACATGAAGTAGCACGAAGACAATTAGTGGCAATTTTGATCTGTATGTTTGCCTGTTTTGTTTTCTCTGAAATCCAGCTTGGAATTGTGTACAAGAAATCTTTAGTTTTGGGGTCTGTGGGCCTAAAATGGTGATCTGTGGCTCATATTCTAAATAGTGCGCCCTGGTATTAAAAAGGTTGAAAACCACTGGTCTAGTGTACCCAAATGGTGGCTATATTGGCTCTTTAGCCGTACGACCTATGGTTCAGTACAGTTTGACAGATACTGTAGGCTAGATTGTAGAAGGCCCCCACAGCTCTGCTCCACAGTGCTTAATTTAATAAAACAATGTATTTTCTGTGTCACAACCTCACTGCTGCTGTTTGTTAGTTTCCAGTACATGTTTGTGGTTCATGCAGATGTTGTTGCTTTGAGCCGTGCTCTTTAGGGGAGACATTTATCTCACCCACATTGGATATGTTTTCTTGCATCGATTACGTTTGGCTCTGTAAAGCAAAGTGCATGTGTTGGTACGGTGCAGGACTTATGAGGCACCAGCCGATCAAGACTAGGTCCCTACACGAGTGGTGCAGAGCAGAATCCCATTGGCTTAAGCAGCAATTCAGAGTATTCCATTGGTTTCGGTTGCATTAAAATGTTTCAAACTCACCAACGTTGCAGCCGTAGAGAAAGCTTGGAAGTGCTGCAGGTTGGAAGCGCTTGTTGTCCATCACTCAACAGCCCATACGTACCATATACGTACCATATGTTTTAAATGTGAACATAATGCAGGATCTAGCAGGAGGTTGACTAACGAGCGCTTCCAATCTCTGAAACTTAGGGTTGGACAGTTCGTAATGTGGCCCCTCTGGAGTGAATGTGGAAATATAGTGGCACCATGGGGGAAATAGTTCGAGGATTATTTTAAGAACACATCTATAGGAGGAAAAGGGACACCACAAAGCCAACTATTAGGGCACTACAAAGTATTATGGCCTTTTGCCTGTCCAGTCACAATGTGGGGCAGTCTCAACTTGAAAAGTCTTCTAGACTGTCCCACGGAAATCTGGTCACCACTGACATGTTAAACCGAGGTGTGAGAGCATGTGAACTGTCTTCCTGTGTCTACAGGTGTTGGTGCAGAATAACCAGCTCTCAGACCGTGTCATAGTCCTGGAGGGGAAGATGGAAGACGTCACGTGCCCAGAGATGGTTGATGTCATCATTTCTGAACCAATCGGATACATGCTGCTCAGCGAGCGGACGCTGGAGAGCTTCCTGTGTGCCAGGAAGTGGCTCAGACCTAACGGTAGGAGGGGAGACACTGGGGTGCCTCTACACTTGGCTTGTGTACAGTCTGTGGTTTCAACCAAGCTGCGACGTCACATGCGCAGTCACCTGCTTTTTTGTATGGGTTTCAATGGGCATTTCCGGCTAGTTCCGGTCTGTATTTTGGACAGTGGTCAGGTTGCAGGAAGAGCCCGCAGTTGGCCAAAATGCAGAAGTGGCCATTAAAACCCATTCAAAAATGCAGAACGTGACGTCACAGCTTGGCCAAACCTTGGACTGTGCAAAGTATAGTCTGTAGGGAGTCTGAGTGCCTCTACACTTGGCTTGTGTACAGTCTGTGGTTACCACCAGGCTGCGACGTCACATCCTGCTTTTTGGAGTGGGTGTTAATGACACTTCCAGCTTGTATTTTTGGCAGTGGCAGGTATTTTGTGAAAGCTGTCTGTCGCCGAAAATCCAGGCCGTAACAAGCCAGAAGTGTCGTTGACACCCATTCAAAAAAAAAAAAAGCAGGACGTGACGTCACATCACAGCTCGGCCGAAAACACGGGCAGTACACAAGCCAAGTCTGGATTGCATGACTTGGGGTACTTTTAGATATGCGCACCAATAATGTGCATGCTTGCCTTGCTAGATTGGCTTTCGCCGCTGGGGAGAGTTCAAGTGCGAATTTCCGGATGCAGTCTCAGGACATTTTTGTTGGTAACTTACAGCTTTTCCCCTAAGCATCTTTGTCTCTTTTTTAAACACGGTTTTGAAAAATATGAGCCATCTACAGGTTGTGAGCTTGTAGCTTGGCTATTTGAACTACAGTATTAAAAAATGTTGTTCATAATTTAAAAAAAAAACAGGATTTTAAGGATAAGCGAAAATAGGGCCACAAATGGGGCCACTGGCACTGGCAGTGATGATGAATAAAGAGCTCAGCCTGAAGTGTGAACATTCACAAATGCTGATTTTGTTGTACAGACTTTGGAGGAGAAGCGTAAATTCAATCATTTTTAGTGAAACATTAACTGTAAACAAGGCCAATTTGGATTGTTTTGTATATCAATATCACAGTATCCCCTAGTCATACAATGACAATAACACACTACAAAGGATGACCAACACTAGAACATATCGTTGCACATTGGAATGGAACACAAGTTTGTGCCGACATTATCATCCTGTAAAGAGCTCGTCTCATTGTCCCTGTCTATCATGTGTTCTTTCGTGCAGGTCTGATGTTTCCTTCATCTGGTGACATCCATCTGGCTCCATTCACTGATGAGCAGCTCTACATAGAACACTACACACGCGCTAGCTTCTGGTTAGAGAACACTCATGCACACACAGCAGTACTCTGAGCGTAACAGAAGTTCTCTGCACAAATAAAAGTTGGCCCTGAGTATAGACAGTATAGAGTTGCGCCGTCGCAAACTCTGTTCACTTCTTGGGATCAGTCCAGTGGTGACTCCATATACTTCTTTCTATTTACTTTATAGGATATAGCATAAACATCAACAGCCCAGCTTTAAGGTTTATACATCCCTTTATTTTAGGTAATTTAATGTAATGTACAGCATAAACACTAACAAACCAGCTTTGATGATCATAAATCCCTTTATTTTAGATTGTTTTGTAGTCCTACCAGCAGGCCAGCCTAAACATTACAGAGACTTTAGTTGTCACTGTGCAATACTTAAACAGATGTTGCACATATAAATGGCTCTTATTGGTGCTGCCCTCGTTGAAAACGATGTATTACAAAACTCAAGTTTGTCCCTTTTTCAGGCTGCAACAGCCCTCCCGAGCGCTCAGCTTTCTGACCTCTCAATGTCACAACATTTCGACTGGTCAGACTTTCATTTGTGCCGACCATTCTGGTATTCCAATCTGAGTATAGAGTATAGTGTCTTTGAGAGGAGCTCAGCCAGTGACTATTACGTCCATGAAACCAGGAGATGAATAGGAAAATGGGAACACAGTGCTGGGGAAAAGGGCTAAAAGAGGGAGGCTTATAATACTAGAACTGTGAGTGTTGGCAGGTATTTTGCTCCCAAACGCACACAGCCGTGTGCCTGGACCCCCCACCCAGGGTCTGCTGTTGGGCTGGCTATGACCCCAGTCAGGCATATATCCTGTCGGGTATAAAACGCTCCACTTCAGACCAGCTCTGACACACACACACACACGCACACACACGGACACACGCACACACACGGACACACGCACACACACGGACACACAATACGCACACACCATCAGCCTGGAGACTGTCCATTTGAGAGTTTGAATCCTTAGTTAAACGTTAAAATTTGTTAAGGGTTATGCAGTAAAAATATATTTTATACAACCAATTTCTTTGCTTCTAAACTACAGAATACGATTGGTTCATCAGGTGGTGGTGGTATCTCTCAAAAACAAAAGCCTCTTTATGTTTAGAACGGGACGCGAGATGCAATATCCATGAGATCTCTACAAGAAGGGGCATAATCTGCCGTCTTAAATTCGTACAGTTGGAGATCATTGATATGATGTGCATGTGTGTGCGTGAGCGATCCACACCAGTATGCGGGGATGACAAGCTCCATCACATCTGAGGAATGGAGGCAAACTATAAACTAATGGTCAAAATCAAACACAGACTTCTGTTCATTTCATGTGGCTAAATAAGATGGATTCTATTCCTTCTGTTGTGTCCTTTATCTGGTGTATTTCCAAACGCTTTCTGTGGCGCCACGGGCAGTAGATCGTAGTTGTGTGTGTTTTTGGTTTGTGTGACTGAAAGTATATTTCACAGTAATAACTAGGGCTGCAACGATTAATCGATGAATCGTAATCAAAATGATCATTCAATGGTCAACTATTTTAGTAATCGATTAATCGGTTCATAAACTAATCACTGACGTTTTTACCCGTTTTCCCACTTAATCATAGTTTTTCCAGTGTAACAAATGTCACCCATTTTCAACATTTTACTGTCATTAATTAGTATACCTTAGAGGTCTTGGGTGGACATAAAAAAGTTCCCCCATTCTGTGTTTCCTAGAAATGGAGGTCTGAAAATAATCATTAACAGGGAGAAACACAACTTGATGACGTCATCAAGTTTTGTTTCACCATGTTAATGATTTTTCTTTTAGGACCTTTTTTCCAGAGGGTGTACAAATGGAACCAAACGGACTCGCTATAGTCCATTTGGTTCACATTTGTACACTCAGGAAAAAAATAAATGGGTGGAATCCACCCATAAGGTGATAGCTAAATAAAAGTCATAATCGATGAATCAGTTAAATAATCGTCCGACTGAATCAATTATGAAAATAATCATTAGTTGCAGCCCTAGTAATAACAGTATATTCCTTATTCAGTGAGTGGATGGTATCTTTCTGTGTCTCGCCAGGCTTCAGCGGTGTTTTTACGGGATAAACCTCAGTGGTCTCCACAGTGCTGCAGTGGATGAGTTTTTCAGACAGCCTATAATGGTCAGTAATACTGCTTCTCTGTTTCTCTCTTGTGCACTCTCTCTCTCATGGTATGTCCAAAAAACTGAACAAATTACTCAATAGACCCAATGAGAAAGTAGACAACAGTTGATCGCGGTAAAAGTTTTACACACTCACATCAATCTTGTCCAAGTGCAGGACAAACTAGCTTCTATGTCTACCTTGCATTGGAGCTCTGTAACATACAATGCACTTGACCCAACCAGCCTCTCTTCTGGAGTGGATATACAGTATAAAGAACGATTTACCTACACCAACCAAAACAAACATGGCTTGTGTGACTAGAAAGCCTACTTTCCTTAGTGGAAACACTCTACAATGGACTTTTTGGCCAGAATGTGGTTGTTTTTCAAATTAAATACAAAGGGAAGACATCATTAGACTGATTGGTGTGTTTTTATATACTGTACAATGAAGTACTGTCAAATCTTAAATGTGCAAAACTGGAAAAAATACAAAAATCGCGGCACCCCCTCTTTAAACTAGTTGGTTAGTTTATTGTGCAATTGCCTGCATGACATCCTTTGTGAAAGACCACTGCTTTGGTTCCATATACACAAACATGTTTTCTCGTTACTATTAGGACACGTTTGACATGCACATTCTGATGTCCAGGTCGGTGAAGTACACCATCAACTTCCTGGACGCTAAAGAGGAAGAGCTGAGAAGGTTAGGGTCAGGTGGCAAATAATTACACCCCAAATAATGTCCAGTCATGTACGTGTACATGACTGTCATCTGCGTGTGTGTGTGTGTGTGTGTATGTGTGGTACATGTGTGTGTTCTAGAGTGGAGATTCCCTTTGTGTTCACGTTGTTCCAGTCTGGTCTGGTCCATGGTCTTGCCTTCTGGTTTGATGTGGCCTTCCAGGGATCCAGGTGAGAAACAACTCACGTCTTTGATAATGAAAGGCAATGAATAATAATATATTCGGAATGGCGTGGTCTTTAAAAAAAAAAGAAGAAACATTGCCATTTCAAAGTGGTATTCTTCGAAATAGCAGTGTCTTTTTTCCCACGGAGAAACCCCGCCATTCCGATTAATGGAAGTGAACGATCATAATGGCGGGGCTTCGGAATGGCGACGTGTAACCCTTTTTAAATCCTTGGTGAAATTGTCATGTTTTCAGTGTTTTGGGTTTTTATTGGCACCCCATTAGGGGGCATAGACTCTGCCCTTAGTGGGGTCTCAAGAGTGGGGCCCAGAGGTCCTCGAGGGCTGAACCAGCTAAAGTAGGTTAAATGAAGATGTGTCCGAGATCCATAGTATTTTTTGTAAAGTGAAACATATAATTTTGTAATTTATATATATTTATTTATAAAGTGGCTTGTATGAAAGGTGCCACTTTCAAGAGTAAGCATATAAAGTTTTTTTGTTTTTGTTTTTGTTTTCCATATGGGCATGTCATCAAAGGATGGTCTGTGGCCCAAAAATGGAGAATAAATGTCTGATCTCGATATGAACCTTGAATCTGTGTGTCCAACAGCGCCACCGTGTGGCTCTCTACTGCCCCGTCAGAGCCGCTGACTCATTGGTACCAGGTGCGATGTCTGCTGCAGACTCCGCTGTTTGCCAAACTGGGTCAGACTCTGTCCGGTACCGTGGTGTTCACGGACAACAAAAGGTAGATGGGGAGAGAGATTATTGTAGTTTCATGTCTGTTTGGTTAAAATGTTAAACAGAATGTAATGATGCCAGAATAATGGCTAGTAGCCACATGAATCAGTCTTGGGAATACTACTTTACCTTGTTAATTTACTTATTAATTATTACCTTTATTTTAAAGCAATATATTATATTACAATATTACTGTCTGAGCAAGTGTAATATATTAATATTACTATTACATATTACTTAAAAAATACAAAATATATAATTAAATATTTAGTATCACTATTAATCAAATATTGCGTAGGCCAGTGGCATACCTACAATAAAGCAAGTGCACTTGGATATCTGGCCAATTCCATATGAAATCAACTTGAAAAAGTACTAGCGTAGACCCACCTCATCCTACTCAGCTATGGACAGTTAACACAGGAGTTAAATGTATTCCTTGAATTCATGGAAGCCAGTAAATAATTTGATGACAAATTATAGAAAATAAGTAATTATTTAACTTCTGCAGTTGTCAAGATAATTTCACAAGAACACTTGCAACGAGAGTTACGAGACAGATTGACAGAAAGTAATATTGGAAGTAATGCAGTAATGCAAAAAGAAAAGTATAATAGATGTTTTTTGTTCAGTAATATATTTATATTACAAGTTACTGCATTTTGGTAATATATTATGTAATATATTAAGTTACGTAGTGCATATGCCCCAACACTGGTAGCCACATGAATAAGTCTGAGATGCACTGGACAAAGAAGGAGATTCTTATTTATGGTAGACTATTTTAATCGTATCAGTTAAATTGTCTATATGAGTTAACTCCCACTTTGCTTTTGCACCTAAAACCAAGGCGGAGTTATGACATCCACATCACTGCCATGGTCAACGAATCAGGATTCAGATCTGGAAACACGTTGGACCTGAAAAACCCTTTCTTCAGGTCCGCCCCTACTCACACATGATCATACCGTAGGAAAACCCAAAAAGGAACCTAAATACAATTTATCCAGATGGCACTGTATTGTATACCCTGTTGTTTTGAAACCTGCTATTATGAATTCCGTTTTCCTTGACACCTATCTGTCTCTCTTTCCTCTCCAAAGGTATATGTAAAGATAAAGAATCCTCAAATTCACTGATCCACAAGACTACCACCTGGTTATTGGTCACACAGTTTTCTTTTACAGTGTAAATGTCAACGTCTACAGTCTACACTTGGCCAGGTTTCATTTTTATGTGATGCCAGGATTTAACCTGTCAGTGTCACCCTAAATGGTAAATGGTGCATTTACCATTTACATATAGCGTCTTTATCCAAGGCGCTTTACATAGATTGTGCATTGCATTCCCCCATTCACCCACTCATTCATACAATATGGTGGAAGAAACCATGCAAGGCACAACCAGCAAATGAGGAGCAATTAGGGGTTCAGTGTGTTGCTCAGGGACACTTTCACAGTGACTCTGCAGGAGCCCAGGTTCGAACCTGGCAACCTTCCATTACGATCCGGTAACTCTACCCCTGAGCCAGTGCCGCTTTTTATGGCATGTTTGTGATATAGCTGTTCATTATATGCATTTACAAAATACAAAATGTAGGGCTGTGATAAAGTATAAAGAAAATACAGTATACAGGTATATGCAGGAAATGTAAAGTGCAAGAATGTAAATGAGTGTGATAAACTTGCATTACTTATAATATACACAACTGACAATCAACATTGATTACTGATTGTGAACCATGCCAAACCATAATTCCATGTTGACCATTATTCTTCATGGTGTCAAATTGCTTTATTTCTACTGTCTATTCATCAGTTGTCTTTAATGTTTTATTCCTTGTAAAACATGAGAAAACACACGCCTGTTTGTATGAAATTTGCTAAATAAACTTTGACTTGCTTTGTAAATACATTGCATGTCACACAGAGCCTGAGTATTATTATTAGTATTAATATAACCATGTTACTATCTGTAGCTACAGCTTTTAAAGCTGGTCCACGCATCAAGCAATATATTGGTATACTTGCATGTGTTCCACCCAAGATACTGTCTAAAGTACTATTCCTCAGTAGACATTTCTTGATTTACTTTACTGTAAATTTAACTTTACACTTTTTGTTCATCAGAGCGCAGGACTGATTATGAGATTATGAGATTATGAGAATGAGAATTATGAGAAAACATTTAAATGCTCAGTCTCGTATTTGATGCAGTTACTATAGAACTGCTGAAAGTCATAACTGTCACTGTTCCACTGCATGACGGCTTTCAGAAATGTAATCGATATGAAGTGACAACTTATGACAGGAATACACAATGACTCTCAAATGACAACATAATGTAATGGAAGGTACAGGTACGTAAATTAAATGTATATTTATTTCAAAGGACCCCCCCCCCCCCATACACAAAAAACAAACATACTTGAATAGATTACAAAAACAGTATACTGTAGCTAAAAAACATAAATGGGATGTAAAGAGACAGAAGTAACATTCTGTAGTGCTTTTACAGTAAATTTAATGTTTATAATGTTCAAATGGTCACGGCTGAGATGAATAGAGGGGTCATAGTAGGTTTTAAAAGGTGGATGAACCTATAGAAGCGATGTCGTTTTCAAAAGTTGTTAAAAACTACAGCAAATGACAGCATGCGCTGGTGGAGCGTCATTCTGTACGTACAGTACAAGTGGAATGGCCAGGGGTCCACTTTAGGAGAATGAGAATGTTTTGTGTAACATTTTTTACCTGGTGGTGAGCATTGTGGGATCCTGAACAATATATTTGTCATTGTATATTATACATTGGCACACTTAAGCCTGTCGTATTAAAAGCCCTTTTTGCCCCAAAGGGTTGCCAGAGAACTCCTTGGGTCCAAACACCAAGGAGTTAACGCTAAAAAAGGTCTTGAACCTCTGATGTGATACGGTCCATTTAATTCCATGCGTTGAATCACTTGGTACGTGCATACCACAGAGATGATGCTAAACACGGAACTTGCCCCTTTGTTGTGATTAGGACTTCAGGGTTTCAGCCCACTTTGTGGTAAAATATCACATGTTCCGTTCTTCATACAGACCCTCAAAACCTGTCATATATCCTAAAATGGCACCAAGAAAAATAGCTTACATGTTACATGTTATCACAGAGCAAGCTATCCAGCAACAAGCTCATCGTGGCAACACATCAGAAAGAGCACGTAAGAAGAAAAACATATCACACTGATAACATTTTCATAACCACTGATTTTTTTAAGCTTCTGATACAAAATACAACATACTGGAATACTGTGCAAGACAAAAAAACGTTATACAATTATATAATAATCATATTTTACAAAACACAAGAGACCCTTCAATGTAGCTGAAGTGCATTCGATTAAGCTTTCATAATTGGCGTGAGCTTATCTCAGGTAAGCCTGACTTATAGGTTGTCGTACAACAGTGTTACGCGCCACAAATAGCACAACAAAACGCATCATGTTAAACATAATTACTCTCACAATGTTTGGCATTAATATGCAGTCATATGAAACATACAAGGGGAAACGTAGACTCCATCTTGTTAATAAAAAATACAGTAAAAAAGGCTATCTCTGTCTTTCACACAAATGACAAAAAATAGATCTGCTAATATAATATCTGCTATAGACAACACAACCAATACTTTTAAAAAACACCTTACAAAATAACCACACATTTTTAAAAAGTGAAACGAATGAATAACATCTGATGAAATCATACTGTAAATCTGCTCCAGATACACAAAAAAGAGGATAAAATACTATTATTGTACAACAAAATAGAGCAAAGCCACTTCTACATTGTAAAAATCCAATGTCAACTTCTGTTTGCAGTGTACAGTGATAGTTGCTTTGAAACTAATTTCTTATATACTGTAAATGATGAGCAACACTTTAAAGAATGTTTAATACACCATACGCACGCACGCACACACGCTCTCACACACGCGCGCACACAAACAGCTGCTTTACTGGAGCCACCCAACAGTACTGTATAATACTGTGTATTATCTATGGCACAATACTGTATATAATCTAAATAAATGACAACATTGACATCTCTGCTTTCCATATTTGGAAAGTTCACTAGTGGACTTGGAGGAATGTTCAGTTCATTTTGCAAATCCACAGGAATTTCTGCTTTCCATATTGTACGTATCTCCCAAAAAGAAAGACTGTGTATTTTCTCTCTATAGGCCCTGTCTTATTAAACCCTATCCCATTAGACTCCAGTGTTAGAAGTTCATCCGATGATCCAGGAGTCCCTTCATAAACATGACTCCCATGAACAAAGGTCAATAGGGTTTTAAGTTCCAGCCAGAGTTTGGAGGGAAATAAGTGTGTGTTGTTTAAGTGCAGGGTCTGTTGAAACTATGGATTCAGGCCCAGGGTTTGGTCCTAGAAGAAACCAATGAGCCTCCTCTGCATTTAGAATGCAGAGTTGTCATGTTGGTGTAAACGGTAGGTAGTGCTGTGGAGGAAGGCTTTGGTCCTTTTGAGAAAAAGAATCCCGGATGGTCTTAAGAGCGATTCTCTCGATGCAAAAGTGAGGATCTGTGACGAAAAAGAAAGGAGGGGGAAAAAAGAATGAATATCGTCTCTGTCAGCTGTAAACCTCCATGCACATGTTACTTTTCAAGTTTCTAGTAAATAAAGAAAATAGCAGCTCCACAAGGTTGTAAATCAAGCTTGTTTGTTCTGTTACCAGTGTTGTAGACTCTATTTCTTTATCAGATATACAGTATGTGTTATGTTTCCACAAATACATAATATAAACAATCAGAGAGATATGTGTCAGAGAGATACATTAGGCCTACATTAGTGAGTTGGCAATGTTTTATAGTTGCTTCAGCACAAAAAAAAACAGATTTTGTCTTTCTGCTTTCACCACATGTGATGGATTAATAGCTCTGGACATGCATGGCTTCCACGTATGCATTTGTATTTGTAGGATGCATTTGTTCATGTAACAAACCTCAGAGATCTACGGCTGTCTTTCTCCATGTTATTCTCGGGTCCTTCACTCTCATAAGAAGCCAGATGCAGCTCTGCAAAAAAAAAAGAACGAGAATGTATGTAGAAAAGTGAGCGTCCCTTGGTTCATAAGCATGAATGCATTTTGCACCCAAAGAATTTCACAAACTGCTGCCATATTGTTTTCACTGGCAACGCTGTCCTACCTTTGACTTGTTGAAAAGACTTGCATTCACATGCAGCCAGTTAACATTAACAGTATGTACAGCAGCTGGCTAGCATTGCAATTTTGTAATTTTCAAAAACGGGTGATAAACTACAGGAGGGGTTTTCACGCATCTCGCAGGACTGTCCCGAAACAGCACTTACTGTTCCCGCATGCCTTTCAACTTTTTCAACCACCTGCTGAAAAGCCAGGAACTACAGGTGTAATTTGGCAACTTGAGGCGTGCATATCACAGCTAAAATAAAATAACTGTGAAGGAATGAATCCAGACTGTGAATGAGTACTGACCATCTTCATTGAAGACAGGCGAGGTGACCAGATGTTGGAGGATGCGTCGGTCTCTCTCGAAGGGACAGATGACTTGACGCCATACCAGGAACTCGCTCACCTGCTTAGCCAGGTCCCAGAGTTTCTGGTTAAACAAACAAACAAAAAAACAAACAAAAAAAAAAACATTCATTTCAAAGTTCAACATGCATCAGATCAGTCACAGAACTGAGCAACATTGGTTCCCAACTGTTAGAGCCAATTTATTTATTTCTCCAACTTATTTTTTGGTTTGTTTGGGCACTTTTGCTGCCCCCTGCTGTTTGGACAATGAACTACCACAGCTCTCACAGCTGGGTGGAACCTCTTGATTAGGGAAGAGAGGGACAGGTGGAAATGTTTAGACAGGCATGGCAGCAAACAGTTTTTGACCACAATAGTTAGTTGACAAGTAACACAATAGAAACACAGAAATAAGAAAATAAGAAGAGAACCCTTTTTTGATGTTATAATAAACTTGATTTGTTTTTATAAACAACGATACTGGAAACTATAAATGGACCTTTGAACTACTACTACACCATCCCCATGCTGGCGACTTGAATTAAGGTAGGACTCCATAACACCAACCTTTTTTATACTGAGGTACCACTGTACCACCTTGGAAAATATCTGGCTCCAGTCCTACCATAATAACTGATGATATTAAATGTGATCAATCCGTTCTCTATTTCAACCAATTGCTTAGTCTGAAGAACTGGTACTAACACCAGTGTTTTGGAACCTCTGGTGTACAGGGTCTCTGGGTAACCTTTTCATGTTTCCCAGAGCTCTATGCTAGGCTCCCTCTCCTTTTCTTTTAACCCTTAGTGTACTGAACGCGTTTTGGTGTCCTAAG
Source organism: Benthosema pterotum (assembly GCA_039105355.1). Classification (NCBI taxonomy): domain Eukaryota; kingdom Metazoa; phylum Chordata; class Actinopteri; order Myctophiformes; family Myctophidae; genus Benthosema; species Benthosema pterotum. The sequence continues at coordinate 36,890,524 of CM076985.1, forward strand.
CATTATGTTTTAACTATTGAAAAATAGCAGATCTACAAGCTCATAGTGCGCCACCGAGTGGCGCGCTATGAGCTTGTATCTCTGCTATTTTTGAAAAATCGTGAAAACGTGGTGAAATCTTTGACACAAAAAATAGCTGATCTACTAGCTCACAAGTCACAACAAATTGCAAATCGTTTGACATTAAATGGGAATAATGGTCGGTGCACAGTGCCTTTTCGAACTAAATGTTCTCACCAAAGCAATCAACTGCAAGCAACAGTTAGTCTGCACTGTGCACAGTGACAGCCATTCTCCTTTTTGCCACTAGAGGTCAGTGAAGGCAAAGGACTTGAGACATCTTTGAGAACATGTCATTGCTTTTCTGTTTCTTTGCATAAAATATCATCACAATATCTGTGATGGATGTGCCTGCATGCAGGGGTTGACACTAACACTTGCCCGCTTGCCCGGGGCAAGTAAAAAAAATGGTGGGGCAAGTGAAGACTGCTACCTGGTTGCCCGATCGGGCAAGTGTGAAACATAGTGCACAGCACTATAACACAACACAAGATAGATTTGATTTAGAAGAGTTACATCTGGTTAACCAACTTAACTGGGGACCAACTGGAACCTGGGGGTCAAGTGACCATGACCTGAGGGCAAGTAGAACCTGACTTGCACTTGCCCGATGGGCAAGTGCCTCGAAGACCTTAGTGTCAACCCCTGCTGCATGTGTGTAATCGATTTTCACTTTCTCCACCATGAATGAAACTGAAATGGATTATAGTTTAATATCACAAATTGACCCACACATTACAACATCCCATTATTTAAAACCATCTGCATACTTGGTCAAATGGACCCTGTATTGTATTAGGAGGATCCAACATTTATTTACCATTACATCAAATCTCCCGTCAAGCTGTTGTGAGCTTGACGGGAGTTAAAGTTCCAGTGAATTTAAAAATACGCCTTTTCACACTTTTAGACCTCATCTGGGGGTCAATATGGCCATAACGAATAATGCATGCCAAAAAATGTGAATATTTTCACTTGTGTATTTTTTTTTAATATATAAAAACGAAATAATAGTTAAAATAAAAGCTAATAGAAATTGAGCTGGCCTGTTACCAGGTCAGGTGCCCTCATTACACCACATCAGAAACACTTGTTTACGTTTTCTAATCCCATTAAAACATCCAGACCATGTATTAATCGGTGTAGACCCAATCATCACATTAGAATATACAGTTGGTTCTATATCTGAACACAATATATGGTAGATATAAGGCATAAGTGGCAGAGCTGAGCATATTGTAGGCAAACAGTCCATGTGTCACATGTAATATAGCTCAGTGTAGACCGTCCCTCCTCTCCCATGCATAATAAAACGCACCGTTTCCGGTTCATTCCACCTTTAATTTAAGCTCAGAGTACTGACCTGGAAGTTGATGTGCCCGTTGGCCAGCCTGCTGGCACAGCCCTCGTTGAGGAAGTAGATGTCCTTTATGAGAAGACTGAAGAACGGAATCACAATCTGCAGGACACATTGATAGCTTGTTAGAAATAGATTTTGGGCTCATTTTGTGAGTGTCATTACAGTAAAATACTATTTTCAAGAAAGATAATGAATCGAAAAATAGCACTTCTCATCCACACAACATATTGTGTGGATGAGATGAGGTATTCTGGTATCAAAAAGGGTTTTAACCTTTTTGATACCAGGGCCCACTAATTTATTAAGAATTTGAGCCACAGACCACCATTTGACGAGATTTTATCCCCACACACGCCAAAACTAAAGATTTCTTTTGCTTTTATCCACAATGGATTTGGGAAATCTTCTACATTCTATTAGTTGTGTAGACTTGGGCTAATTCAGATGATCAATATTTTAACTCTTGAGAGTGTAAAAATGAAACCAAATGGACCCTTGCGGGTCCAGTTAGTTTCATATTTACACTCTCAAAGAGTTACATCTGGTTAATCAACTTTCCATCATTTAGCTTGGGGACCACCTGGAACTCTATCAAGGACCACTGGTCCCCGGACCACCAGTTAAAAACCCCTGCTATACCGTGTTAACTATTTTTTTTATGTATTTGATGTAGTAATACCATGTTTTTTTATTATTCTTGATTACTGCAATCGCTCTGGATCGAGATAAGAGCATCTGCGAAATGCCTAAATTGTAAATTGTTGTGCGCGAGAGCCAGAGGCGATGACTATATGGGGGTCCTTGGCATGGAAAGGCTTGGGAAACAATTATACTCCCATTTCACAAGGGCATAGCTTTGCCAGAAAGAACATCTGAAGATCTGTCCAATTTGGCAAGCAACTCTGTTATGCAAAGCACTGTCTGTTTTTTCTTTTTACGTTTTGTATGTTATTCTTTCACAACCTTCTGGCCATTATTTGTGTTCATTTCCATTGGCTAAGGCGGCGGTTCAGAGTATGGGTTCAACTTCATACTTAAAGCAGCCAATCACGATAAGGTCACTAAAGCCATGGTGAGCGATCATGTTTTTGATCAGAGATCAAAAATCATGCCAGGGGCGGATCTAGGCATGGGCGTGGGGGGGGGGGGGGGGGCAATGCTCCCCTAAATGACCTGACTGCCCCACCAAACATGATGGCATGCAAACGACACATATTTCAAATGTATTTCAAATTAAACTGCTTATAATTAAAATGGTTTGAAACACTACTACTGCTACTAACTACAATTTTGGCACCACTAAACCGACAGCATTTCATCATTGAAAACAGAAAACTCTCTCTGAGTCAGACCTTTAGCTTTATGCATGCTGCGTGTCTGTTGCAACTTCAACAACAACTGATGTTATTATTGATGCTTTACTTGACTAATAAAAGTCCTGTAACTTAAAATGGTATGATGAAGCCACACCCATACCATTTTCTCTTGCCCCTCTAACATGTTCTCTTGCTCCCCCAAATGGGACATGTTACATCTGCCCCTGAATCATGCAATGTTGTGGCCTTACTGGCCTTTGTATGCTCTCTCTCTCTCTCTCTCTCACCCTTTCCTGACTGCTGTGTGCCGTCTCAGACCTCTGGGTGGCGCCGCGGAGCGCTGTGCGATAGTTACTGAAGTTACTGGATGGGTCCATCTGGTGCTGAAGAACGAGAGCAGAATGGAAACGTCTCATCACATGATGTTAAGCTATTATAAAAATACATGACATAGAAATGAAAAGCATTTCCGAGGTCCAAAAGGATTCAGCTCTATCATTTTGACACAAATCCATCTTTATTTGCCCAACAACCCAGAACAGGGTCATGTGATAAGGATGTGACGAATCAGCTAATGCCATGACTGGTGAGCAATAGCAGCCAGTAGAGATGTGAAAGTGGGTGTCTGCATAATCGCCGTTTTTTTATATATTTATTTCTCACAACACGGTCAGTATTCATTTAGTATACATGTCCAAATGTTAGGATTAAAAAAATGCAGTACGGTAATTAGAGTAGGAGTTGGAGTATTTCTCACCTCTAGAATTGCAAATTTGTCAGTATTGACTTTACTCCAAGTCTTCTTCAGGCGAGCCACAGGACTCATATTCATCCCAGCTGAGGGTGGGAAAGAGAGACCGAAAGAGAATTTAAGTCACACACAATGAGCGTGAGTAGGGCAGTGGTTTTCAACTACTGGACAGCTAAATGATAAACAGTGGGTACTGGTAAACAAATGGAGTCCAACGGATATTTAACTCTTGAGCGTTAAGTGGAGTTAAATCATTGTCAAAATTCTACATTACTCAAATCGTAGTCGTGTTTTGATTCACGTTTGCCTGTTATCTCTGCTATAGTACCACATCAGTACCGCATGGAATTGTGGACAAAATCTTATCTAATGATAACACATTATTCAACGTTTTGAATCCGAGAGGCTAAATGTCATCAAATAGTGGTCGGTGGCTCGAATGCTTGAAAAGAATAATAATGGTCCTTGATGTGGGGAAAAAAACATGGCAAACCACTATAGTAGACTAGAGTACACAGAAACACAATGGAGCAACACCTACATAAGGACTGCATGTTGTGTGCATTAGTCATACCGTATACAGCGTTTCTATTCATGGAGGATGGCATATTACAATACTCACTGATGATGGCCATGAGGGAGTTGAAGTTGCCAATGTTGAAGCATTCCTGGGCGACATCGATGAAGAACTCGATGGCTCGAGCACGGTGTTTCTTCTTCACTGGCTGCCAATGAGAAGGGAATAAAAGAGGAAGACTGTGAGGTTCAAGGAGATAAATTATTGTGCAGAGATCGCCTTCAGGCAGCCTTAAAGGGGAACTCCACCCATTTTCAACATTTTAATATTCCATTAACATACCTTTTAGAGATGTTGTGTGGACGTGATAAAAAAGTTCCCCCAATTCTGTGTTTCCTAAAAAATGGAGGTCTGGAAAAATCATTAACATGGTGAAATACATCTGACATCATCAAGATGGATTTCACCATGTTAATGATTTTACTTTCAGACCCCATTTTTCCTGAGAGGGTACAAATGGAACCAAATGGATCCGCTAGGGTCCATTTAAGGTTGACAACTCTGTTGTACAGACTTCAGTTGACGCTGTGATTAAAAATAAATAAAATTCCACTGACTTATATGCCATCTGTGATTAAAAATAAGCCATCTAAGGGAACCGTTTTTAGAAATGCAATATCTCATTTCTCTAATGACAATCCTTAGTTACAGAATGTATGTTTGCGTAAATTAATTAGCATTCACAGGAGCTGTTGGATAGCGTTTTTTTCTCACTTCCTGACTTGCAGTTTACAGGTAAAGTGGCTTTCAAACCAAGGCTGTCTAGCATTGAAGCGAAACGTGTGGCAATCTGTGAGTTTGTCTTCAGCCACAGGATAGACGGCAACGCCGGAATATTTTTTACCAGCTTTATTTGCATTTGTGACACACAGATGGGCAGATAGATGAGTCTCTCACCATACAAATCTCAGTAGCCACCAGATAACTGAGTCTGTTGAACCAGTTGACGTAAGCCTCCAGGTTGCTGGTTTTACGTTTTCTGAAGAAGCCCTGAAAGAGCAAGAGAGTTCTGTAAACTATTTGAAATGAACATATAAAGAAATCAAATAAATAAACATTTACACATCAATATGAATCGCATGCTTTTCCATGTATTTATGTCTGTATTTCTGTCCTCTGTTGTGTACAATGCACTTTGCACATTAGGTTTTGAAAGCTCTGCGAGTTGACATGACATGCTTTCAAAGAAATCCTACTTAAACTGAGGCTTACACAACACCGCCAGCCCACTCTTCGCTGCTCATCCCCCCCCTACCCCTCCACCCTTTCCCTGGCTGGACCGACCATGACTCACTCAAATAAACCACTTGTCTGCACTCAACAGATCTTATTATGATACTTATGTAACACGAGGTGAGACCCCAATGTGCACACACACACACAGTATTGAATAAATAATTTCAAATAACGTTCACTTTAGCACGTACAGTCCAGGGACGGCCATGAAAAGCCGACTAATGGAATAGAAGCATTGAAGGTAATCACAATGGCGTCTGCCGATGACACATTGACGCCGCTTACGACTGACTGGGGGAAAGAGTCTGCTCACAGAAATGCACTCAACAATGCAGTCAAGGTGAAAACGCTGTACTATACTGTACTGTATAATACCTTGTGGTTTTCCAGAGGATCTTTCATGGAGAAGCTCTGGATGAACTCCTCAGGGCCGATGAAACTCAGTCTGTCCTGCATGGAGAGATGACATTTGAACCAGTCAGTGTTCCAGTCAGTACTTTTGCTCCCCCATTCACTCAGCAGTAGCAGAGTTACGCAAACTGTATTCACGTCATGTGGCCAGTCCAATGGCGGCTCTTAGGTTCTACATCCATCTTTATCTGCTCTTCTACTTTTATTGAAAATCGGGACAATAAATGGGGACAACATGCTACACAAACAGCTCTAGAGAGCTCAGTTTATGACCCCTCAATGTCAAAACTTTGACATCGCACTTTTTTTTTTAAAATCAAAGTAAAGTCATTAGTTAATCTCCCTTCACCAGTGCAATACTATTGAAAGCAGCAGCATGATGAAATTAACTAGCAAGAAGTAGAAATAGTCTAACTGTGTTATTACTGTTTGGTAGGACGTAATCTTGTTATATTACATTCCCATCCTCGGCATGTTAAAGGTATTAATTATTATTATTATAGACAACTTTAGTGCGTAAAAACTGTTTGTAAAAAGATTTTGTTCCAACTCCACCTGACCTCCACTCTATTGGCTCATTATGAAACTTCTGGAGTTAAAAATATGGCTATATACATTTGATACATTAGTTACAGTACATCCGTTTAAGATTTTGCGCTTTTTTATGGCCCAAACGGAGTAGGAAGTGTATACCCTGCTTTTGTTTCCGATCTCAATCCGCATGGAAAGTATCCCAAACGCCCTGACTTAATGGTCAGCAATGGTTCCCGGCGCTATTGGTGTGTTAAATAGGTTTCTGAATGCTGCTTACCAGTTCTATGTGTGTGAGTTGCTGGGCGAGGACGAAGGGCTCGTCGCACACGCTCAGTATGTCACCACGCGGCTGACCAGACGACTGTTTGCTCTTCAGAGAGGCCGGTCTCTCCATGGCCACGGCGTTGAGCGCCGCCACCGCCTCCTCGTACTGCCCCAGAGCCGACAGACGCTTGATCAGCCTCTGGGTCATCTGCTGCATGGCTCGCCACGAGTACTGGAACAATTCAACACACGGTTGGAATGTAACACATGGAAACAGACATAGACACACATAGAAACACCTTTTGACTTTTTTTTTTTTTTTTTTTGGAACCCATTGTCCTGTCTAGATTTCTAGTTTCTGAATAACATAATATTGAAAGATTTGCACCACGTTTTCACGATTTTTCAAAAATAGCAGAGATACAAGCTCATAGCGCGCCACTCGGTGGCGCGCTATGAGCTTGTAGATCTGCTATTTTTCAATAGTTAAAACATAATGCTTAGAACACTTAACCCATGCTTAACCCATTGTGTCCTGTCTAGATTTCTAGTTTCTGAATAACATAATATTCAAAGATTTGCACCACGTTTTCACGATTTTTCAAAAATAGCAGAGATACAAGCTCATAGCGCGCCACTCGGTGGCGTGCTATGAGCTTGTAGATCTGCTATTTTTCAATAGTTAAAACATAATGCTTAGAACACCAAAACGCGTTCAGTACACTAAGGGTAAAGGGGCTTAGATTGATAACATTATAACCATGACTTATTATGATGGTATTATTACAACTAGCAGTGCTACCGCCATCTTAGTCACATGTGGGCATATTAACTCCCGGACCGCCGATCCCGCGGTCGTCGTTTTACCGTGAAATTACGCACGCCAGGTCAGGACGACGGCTAGTAACACGACAAAATGTAGATTTCATTCTTTAATCCATCTATTAGTCCCAGCTCATGGTCTGATAAAGATCCCGTTGCTGACTCTCATTTGGGACAGAATTGCCGCGACAACTTTCTTTTTTGTCCCATTCGCACCCATTCAATGCATTCAGAAGCCTTTTCTGGGGATCTCCATGTCGTTGCCGTGGCGCACGGGTGGATTGTCTGTTGCTAGACGTCACTTCCTGACTTTAGACTAGGAACTTTTTGCTCAGATCGTCAGAGGACAGGTTGGTCAAGACACCATGTTGATGTATTTTAATGATCTCTTTAATTTATACCCACTATTTTTTGTCTTCTCTATTGCAATGTAAAGCACTTTGAGCTGCATTTTATGTCATGAAAGGTGCTATACAAATAAAGATTATTATTATTATTACCAGAAACAGCATGACTTCATCGCACATCCTGTTTAGGAGATCTTGCGCTTCAAAATAAGGGTTTTTTTACCGATTGCACTGGATTGAGTCGTGGCATAGGGCAGAAAACCATGGACGCGCGGTCACGGTCAATGCGTTAAGTAAAGGTGCAGGCTGCATTAAGTGATGCTGGGCCCTCGGGCCGCCGGTTGCCCATGTAGGATTTAGAAGACATGTTGTAGAACGGACTGTCATCACACCAACCTCATCTGCGCGGGCCACGTGGTGAGTCATGTCCTTGAGGCAGCGCATCATTCTCTCGTCTCTGAAGTCGTAAGGGAAGGTCTCCGTCCATTCTGTCAGCAGCTGCACCAGCTTGGGGGCCACGTCTCTGACGCGGATCTGACAGCAGAGTAGACAACGGAAGTTACGTTAGTGTTTGTTTTTTACGCAAAGAAGCCTGAGGACATCTCGATACGAAGCAGGGAACGCTTTCTCCGAGCAGTGGGCTCTGCTATAGCTACAAAGAAATATTGTTTGTTTTATTGAAGTCATATCGCCCAGCCCAAATACGTTTTCTCATATTAGTTTTAGGGGTTATTTGCATTCGGTCATGTGTGTGCGTGTGTCTCCACAAGGAGACACACGCCAAGGAGCCCAAATTATTCATAAATTAGTCACTCTAGCTATTTAAAAAAACGCTTTAGTGAATTCCAGTGATTATGTCATGCATTACTGGATTACTGAATATCTTGCCTTTACTTCTCTCTGTGAATTCATCCTATTTAAACCATGATTTTAAACTTTAGCTGTTGCAAAAATGGAAGATCTACAAGCTTATTTACGAGCTCATTACAAGCTTGTAGATGTGAAAACGCATGCAAACATTTAATAGATATTCTTTCAAATAAATGGGGGTGTCAAATAAATGCAATATTTGGAGCTTTTCAGAAAACTGTCTTGTTTAGAACAGGGGTTTTCAACAGGTGGTCTCTGTGGACCAGTCCGTGAAGGACGGGTATTTCATGTTGTCCCTGAAATTGCATCTATTAATGTAACAAACTCAGCAAAGTGGAGACTTTGTACTATCTTCAGACAGAACAGCAATAAAGCTGTGTGCAATGTTCCAAGGAAGCGTGCCAATGTTGGCACGCTTCCTTGGAATCAAGGTTAAGAAAGAATCTCTAGAGTTAGAATCTCAAGAAAGCTTGACTGACTGAATCATTATTCTTTGGAAATGAATGTGCCCATATAATGATGTAACCATCCGTTTCCCATGTCAGTACTACATGTACTGTAACTTAACCTGTGTTTCAATGGAATGTTTGATAAAGTTACAGGTTAGTCCCAGGTTGATTCTTAGTCAGGGTGGTGGCAGTGTTGCCAACTGCCAATATCCAAAATGCACCAGTGGCACTTCCAAAATGCACTAGAATGCGCTAGATGCTTGTCTGGAAGGGAATATGACCATTAAATGACCATTAATCTTCTACATTCTCTAGTTGTGTAGACTTGGGCTAATTCACATGACGAATATTTTAACTCTAACCAACTATCCATCATTTAGCCTGGGGACCACTGTTTGCCACTGTCAAGTCTGTCATAGGAGGAAATATGGTGAAAAATGAGGGGTTTATCTCTGGCGCCTGTCAATCAATTTCCCCCCAACTCGCCAGCCAAAAGGCACTAGATTTTCCGCCAGGAGTTTTTCACTAATTTTGGCGCTAGGGGGGTCTCAAAAGGCACTAAATATAGCGACAAATGCGCCAAGTTGGCAATAATGGGTGGTGGTTCCTGGTTCACAATCGGTTGAAAACCCCTGATTTATACGTTTGTTTGTTTTTTCTTTTTTGTTTGTTTTTTCAAGAATCTGCTCTCAGACTGGTCTTAATGGGTTATACGTACTTTGTCCAGCAGGGGGTCCCCGGAGCGCTGCTGCTCCACACACAGGTGACACACGCGGGTCATCAGCTCATAGGGATGCAGGAAGAGACGAGAACTCAGCAGGAAGGTGAACACATACGACCTCTGGTAGGCATGACGCAACACACACACACACACACACACACACACACACACACACACACACACACACACACACACACACACACACACACACACACGCGCACACAGAGTTAAGATCACAAAATGTCAGAGGAACTTAACAACATATGAAAGTTAACATACACAGAAGACAAAAACAGAAAAATCTGTCTAGCTCTCCTCTCACCAGTGTTGGCCAATATTAGTTAAGGAGAGTAACATCTTTACCTTACTTATACCCCCTTAGAAAAAGTTATATTACTTGAATCAAAGGGTAATATGTTACTTATGACTTTATTACTCTCCCAAGCCCAAGCCCAAGTCACTCCCCTCCCACCCGCAAAAGAATAGAGATGTACAACAAACCTGTTTAGCGACAACTTGTAGTGTATGCCATGTGTGCAGAATGTTTCAGTGGATTAGGAGCTACACACTACTGCACATCTGTTATCTGTCCAAAGCTTGAAAATCTGTTCTATTTTTGCATGCAACAAGCTCATTTGTAATAATGAGACTTGTTTGGTAACATATTACCCATTTTGGCAGAGTAATATTGTTCCACTACTAGGTAATATTACGGTAATATGAAATTTGTTTCGTAACACTACTCCTCACACACATCCATTCACTAATAAATCACTATGCAATAGTCGTAAGTTATGAACTGTAGGAACCAGGCACTGTATGACCCAAGTATTTGTAAACTTAACACACATTGAATTAAAGTGCATGGGAATTGGTGAATAATTCAAGTTCAATCTTAAACTCCCATCAGTATATATCTCAAATAATCTATGAGCAAACAACGATCATTGATTCCTTAACAATTCCTAGACTGTCTGTATGGTCTTTGCAAAACATATTCTCTAACTTCGCAGTAAAATAAAACCTCCAGTGTTAATTCAACCCCAGACAGCTCTATCGACGTATCGATTAACCGATATCGTGATCTACGGCTCCTCACATCAGGGTAGTAGTCGACGGTGGGAACCAAGTGCTGGATGAGTGCCTCCAGTGACCCGGACACCAGGCTGTTGTCATGGTAGCACATCTCTCCGTAGCTGGCGGTGATGCCGTTGGCGTAGGGGTGGTGTTCCTTCACCAGGGCGGCGGCGGTGGTGGTAGCTGCGTTGCTGCGCCGCGTCTCGGCGCTGCTACTGCTGCAGCTGCTGCTGTTGTTCCGGTAGAGGTGGTGGTCGCTGCCGCTGTGGGCGTTACGGAAGGAGCGTCCGCCTCCGCTGCAGGAGCTGAGGGCGCGGCGGGGGCTGCCGCTGTGGCGGGTCTGTGGGTGGGGATGGGACGATATTATTCCACCCGTTTAACTTTTTTTTTCTGAGAGTGTACAAATGGAACCAAACGGACCTGTTAATTCCACCCGTTTAACTTTTTTTTTTCTTTTTCTGAGAGCGTACAAATGGAACCAAATGGACGCGTTGGGGTCCGTTTGGTTCCATTTGTACGCCCTCAGAAAAAAGGACCTAAAATAAACTGATGTCATCAAGTAGTGTTTCATCATGTTAATTAATGGTTTCTTTCAGACCTCCATTTTAGGAAACAAATGATGGGGAGAACTTTTTTCTATCATGTCCACACAACGTCTAAGGTACTGTACAGCAAAATGTTGAAAATGTGTGGAATTCCCCTTTAAAACAATATGGACCATGACAATCAACTAGAACATTTTAAACGATATGGATAACAAAAAGTTCAATCATACACATCGATGCAGCCTGATAAGTCAGTCAGTCCTTCTGACATGAACAAATTAATGAATAGGTTTACATAAATATCAAACATTGAACCTGGCGATTCGATATTGATATCATATTATGGCATAAAGAATTGCGATATTGGCATCTTTTGGCATATTTTTAGCATATTTTTTATATCTTTGGCATATTTTTTTTTGCCCACCCCTACCTGTTGTTGGGGTACACCGGCGGTGGAGTAGGGGTTATCCGCGACAACAACGTGATTGTTGTTGTTGTACAGGCGCTCCTTGGACACGCAGCTCACGATGCCGGCGTTCCGGCAGGGGCTGTGCGGCGGCGGGATGTCGTACGGGTTCTCGGTGGCGGGCGACAGCGGCGCAGGGCGGTAGTCGTAGTTGTCGTAGTCGTAGAGGTGTTCCCGGCTGGGACTGGTGGCCACCGCGCTGCAGTACGGACTGTGGGGCTGAGAGGAGGAGGAGGAGGAGTTGTTGTTGTTGCTGCTGCCGTAGGAGGGGCCGCAGGGGCCGAACTTCCCGGCGTAGGGCGTGGTAGGAGGCATGGTGACCTGGAGACGAACCATGCAGAGAAACATGTCATTAAAAAAAAGCAACTTTCTGACCTGCCGTCGCTCTTGTGACGTGTAAACAAAAAAGTGAAAAATGTTATGTTTTTTTCAATGCGGGGAAAAAGTGCAAAACTAGCAGATCTATGAGCTCACAACGTATTTCATCTTGTGCGCCGGCAGACATTAGTGTTCTAGTGTTATGTGTGGAAATATGGCAGTGAGTGTATAAATCAGACCAGAGCTACCCTGTCTCCTTGTACATCTCTCTGATTCATCCTGCCCACGTGTGTCCTTCTAATTGTGTTAATAGAGAAGTAATAACAAAATATCCAAGCAGAAGAAGAAAGCAACACATAGCTTAGAATGTCAGCTTTATTGTCAGATCACACAGCACAGGTTTACGGAAGTAAAGAAGTGTGTGATGTTTTGCGCAACATCCTATTGTTTGGCTGTTTCTTCGACATGAGAGAGGGGAAAAGAACAGTGGAGGAAGGTGAAAGAGATGAGACACACACACACACACACACACACACACACACACACACACACACACACACACACACACACACACACACACACACACACACACACACACACACACACACACACACACACACACACACACACACTCTGTACGTTACACAGCCCCCTTGGTAGCCTCCTCAACAGATTTATCAAAAGGGGTAAATGGTAAATGGTGCATTTATATAGCGCCTTTATCCAAGGCGCTTCACATAGATTGTGCGTTACATTCACACACACATTCATACACTGATGGCAGTACTAGAAAGCATGCAAGGTACTGAACAGCACATCAGGTGCAATTATGATGTGAACTGTTTAATGTCCTGCAGGCTTTAAAAAAATTTTTGTTTAATTCAAACACCCACCCCAACCTAATCAGATTAAATGTAGGTGATACTGATGTCTAACCATGCGCTGTTATTGTTATTACTATAATACACTTCCCAGTATCCCATCTCAAAAACAAACAAAATAGACTAGACTTTGTAACCACAAAGAAATGGTCAGCATGTTTTTTGTTTTTCAATCCCTGGAAAGCTTGGGATCGGGACATTTTTGAGTTACTGCATCCCACAGTACTGAAATGTTGTAATTTCTAGGTGGAACTGTGGGTGTAAGGCACTGATGAGAAGGTTCGGGAGGACTAAATGGCAGTTTGAATTTGATGTTTTAAAGCAAGGAATTTGTGCTCCTTTTGTTAGTAAACTTCGGAGGGAAAGAAAAAAATTACAGTCTTTGCATTTAAGTTTGATGTGGCAAGAAAAGCTTTAGGAAAAAAAAGGTAGTTATGCATCAGGGTTTAGTTCTTCAAATGTCATCCGAAAGACAATCAGTGTTGCATGAGGTGCACTGTAGATTTCTCCACTTTCAAGGGTTTTGGAAACACGGGAGGATCTAACTTTCAAGATTATTTATGGAGATGATTATCCCCATAAATGTTGCATCATGTTCAACTTGGTGTGTGCGTGTGTGCATCCTTCAATCCGCAGTGTTGCCAACTTGGTGCATTTTCCCAGTTCCCCCTAGTGCCAAAATTAGTGGGAAAAACTCCTGCCAGATCTAGTGCTTTTTTGCTGGTGAGTTGGGGTGAAATTGGTTGACAGGCACCTGAGATAAATCTCTCATTTTTGACCATTTTTCATCCTATGATAGAGTCCTCCTATCTTCCTAGAAAGGACCATTGTTAACCAAATGGACCCTTATAGATCTGTAGAGTGTAAAATTAATCAAATTATATTTGATTAATTCTGAATTACCTAGTTTTCACATTTTTACACTTAAAAAATGTAGAAGAATTGCTATTTTGACCAACATTTGCCTAGTTACCTCTCTAAATTAGTCAGAGACTAAACTCGACATCAAATGGTGGTCCGTGGCTAAAATGCAGAATAAATAGTGGGCCCTGGTATGAAAATGGTTGAAAACCAAAGCTCTAGTGCATTTTAATGCATTATGGAAGTGCCACTAGTGCATTTTGTATTTTGGCAGTTGGCGGCAACAGTGTGTGTGTGTGTGTGTGTGTGTGTGTGTGTGTGTGTGTGTGTGTGCGCGTGTGCGTGTGCGTGCGTGCGCGCGCGCGCGCGTGCATCCTTCAATCCGTTCTTCCTGTTGTTTGGGAACTCAAAACAAGGCCATCCTCCCACTCAGACAGGTCTGCACATTATCCCAAGAAAAAAAAATGGAATAATTTCAAACAATCCGTTTGGCTCCAGTGCTGAAGAAGAAGACATCCAAGAACTCCCAAGTTTGTTTGAATCTATTCAACTTCAGCCAGATTGAGACCAAAATCCCATAATGTGGTTTTAAATGGTAGCTGGCTGTGTTTGGGCCTGTTAGAACAGAAGCATATGAGGGGGGGGGTGTCTTTAACAATAGAGGTATTATCCAGCTTGTCACGGTATTAACGACCACACAAAGACCCCAGGAAGAGAGCGGAGCAGATCAGACCAGATATCACTCACTCAGCTGCACCGTTATCGTCATATCCATGTTGACATTACCGAGTAGTATACGTCTGTCTGTGCCGGCATTCTAAAAACATACAGTATATGATATGTAGTCGGATATTTGGAACACGTGTGTATATCTGACATTTGAGGAGGGATTGTGACATTTAACATTCAGATTATCTGAGGTTATTGTAGAGCTGAGCATGAGGGGCATCAAGAGGGACGGGACTGCCCCTCTTGTGATGTCGCCTTTGCTCCAGAAATGAATTCCCTATTCATTTTCCTCATAGACTTTTCGAAAATGATTTATATAAAGATGAGTACACCCCGCATAAAGTCAACTCGGGTTGTGACAAATCATGACACCACACACAATGTTTTGGGACAATCAAATAATTTCTAGAAGAAAGAAAAAAAAAGTGTCCTGCTGTTTTTCCCCCGTAATATTGTGGTTGTTGTCATGATTTGTCACAACCAGATTTGGCTTTTCAGTAGATCATTTGTGGCCACTGGCCAGGTGTTACGAATGTGAACCAAATGGACCCTGGCGGGTCCATTTGGTTCCATTTGTACCCTCTCAGGAAAAAGGGGAAAGGGGGGGAAAGAAAAAACATTAACAAGGCGAAATACATCTTGATGATGTCATCAAGATGTATTTCACCATGTTGATCTTTTTCAGACCTCCATTTTTAGGAAATGCAAAATTGGAGTAACTTTTTTATCATGTCCACACAACATCTCTAAGGTATACTAATGACACATTAAAATGTTGAAAATGGGTGGAGTTCCCCTTTAACTTATAAAGGGGGGAAAGAAACATGGATATACAAGGATTTCACGACAACGTGCTTTGTTCAGTGAGTTACGGTAACATAGGGTGTCATTACGCCATGGCATCTTGAAGTCACTGACAGTGAATCTACTCTCTGGGGTTTATACAGAATTAAAGGACTCTCTCTCACTGACCTGCTGGTGATCCTGTGGTTTGGTTTGAATGAGAGTGGAGTCTCATGTCAACACAGAGAGATGAAGGGAACTTTACAGAACATAAAACCCTAAGCTTTCCTGCAATTACATTTATATTTACCCACCGATAAAACTTGCTCTCACACAATAAGTTTAGTAGTTTTAATTTAAAGCTTAATGTTTAATCTTGCATGCCATGATCTCAGACTACACTACAGTGTGCTGTCACACAGTCACACACCCACACATACACAATTATGCCAGTCCTACTTTTGACTGATTGAAATTTAGCTGTGTGTGTCAAGCACAGTGTATTGGGAGCTTGCAGATCAGCTATTTCCGGCCTGAGTCATATGCAAAAGCACCCAGATTTGAACCCTGGCCAGCATCTTACAAGGTTAGCGAAATATCTACTAGGCTTGTAAAGGCCTGGGCTACAGCCAGGGCTATTCGGCTACAAAAAGTAAACTCCTGGTACTAGTGCTGATGTCCATTAAAGGACAATATTCAACCAAGGTTCATGTTTTATGTTATTAGAGAAAGTAATTCATTTACATACCTTGCTCTCTTTAGTTTTCGGAATTTTGGATATCGGAGGGGGCATTTGAACATTGTCCTAAATACAATACGTTTGTTTACAAAATATTGAAGTGATTTCTTTTGTTATCTACTACAGTCCTAATAAACCACAGGAAATTATAACTGGCCATAAAAGTCCAACTCCACACAATCTATTCTAGTGTGTATGGCCAGTGTTTAGAACGATGACAGTTCAGAGCAGTTCAGTTCTGCAGAGGAACACGTCCGAGGAGGACTTCACTCTCAGACTTTGGTCCACTTCTCAGGAATACACCTGTCAGCTGCCACGTAGAAAGTTGGAATGAGATCATCATGGTCATCCCTGTGACCTATGTTCGCTCAATCTCTCCAAATAGGCCATAAAGCAACACAGTTTTTGCTTGTGACAATACTTTTTTATTACTTCTAGTTTAACTTATTTCTGGGGCAGCAGTGGCTGGATGGTAACCATAAGGTTGCCAGAGTTTGTGTCGATGTGTCCCTGAGCAAGACTCTTAAACCCCATAATAGCTCCCGATGCTGGTCCGCACCTTGCATGGTTTCCACCGCCATTGGTGTGAAAATGGTATCCACAACAATCTATGTAAAGCGCCTTGGGTAAAGGCCCTATACCAGGGGTGCCCAACCTTTTTTGACCCAAGATCTACTTTTCAGCAGCCAACCCCTCCGGGATCTACCAGTCCAATATCAACATTTAAAACCACACGCATCGTTGCCAGCCTGCAGTAACTTCACAACAACACAACACTACTTTGTTTTACCACTTTACTTTATGTCCATATAAGCATAAAGTACAACAGACTTGTCATATAGGCCTACAACAGTACAACATAAGTACAACAGACTTGGACAAACACTGCCATTGCAAATGCAATCATAATAAGAACAGTCCAGAATAGTCCATTATAAGTTGCAGAACAGTCCATTACACGTTGCAGAACAATACTGTTGGCATAATTCACAGACAGCAGACAACAATCCTCCAAATGAGACATAGACAGACAGACACGCACACACACACGCACAAACACACACACACACACGCACGCACACGCACACACGAAAATCGCTCTTTTTTCTTTTCCACCCCATTTTCTTTTCTTTCCCCCCCACATCTCCCGAGATCTACTTGTGATCAGGCCGAGATCTACCGGTAGATCCCGATCTACTGGTTGGGCTCACCTGCCCTATACAGTATAAATGCACAATTTACCATTTATTGGACCTGTTATGAGACAACCAGAAAACTGCAGCAAGAGAATTGGGGCTGAAATCACACACAACTGATGTGTAGTAGTATTGCATTGCCTGTTCTAATGAGACTAGTCTGAACTAATGGTATTATATATGCCATTACATTAGGTCCTATATGTTCCCTGAGCATGGGAGCCACCCTTTCAATGTCATAATAAACTTAATGCAAAGGTTTGCTCCCACTCCCCCAGACTCTGTGTTGGGCAGTAACTAATTAAATATTACTGTAATATTATCCTTTTCCAGCAAAAGTATATTACTGCCAAAATGAGTAATAATATGTTACTGGAAAAAAAATCATGCCTCATTACTTATTACTTTTGAACTTGTTGTTGCAGGTGAAAATAGAACAGATTTACAAGGCTATCAACCAATAGACAGAGATGCACTGTACTGTAGTTTGTAGATCCTAATCCACCACAGCATTCTGGACACATGACATACACTACTTATTTCAGTTGTCTCAAGTTGTCACTCACTTAATACAGACTGTATTGTACATCTCTATTCCTTTGCGGGTGGGAGGGGGGAAATTGACAGTAATATTGTAATATGTAATATATTATTCAAATAATATTATTACTTTTTCTAAGGGGTCATAAGATATAACTCTCCTAAGTAATATTGCACTGATAATGACACAGAATCTCAAGGACAGGTCTTCCTGCCCTGAGCGAGACATAAAGCCAAGCGAGGGCCTATGCTAAACCAGTGGCACCACTGTCACCGAGTTGCATACACATACACAATCTAAATGGAGAGGTACAGTAAAGTACACGTGTTTGCCTACTCAGGTTCCTGCCTATGCAACGAAATGACACCTATAGCCTATAAGGGAACAGCATAGGGTTGAGGGAAGAGAGCGACAAGTCTCCATATGATCAGATGAGCAATTTGCACAATGTGCAAAGACCTGAGTGACATACTATGTATGGAGGGGGATTTATGGAAATCTATAGG
This sequence comes from Benthosema pterotum, assembly GCA_039105355.1. NCBI lineage: Eukaryota > Metazoa > Chordata > Actinopteri > Myctophiformes > Myctophidae > Benthosema > Benthosema pterotum. The sequence goes on from CM076985.1 coordinate 36,908,887, forward strand.
TGAATCATCATCCTCATCATATGCCCTACATTTAATCTGGTAAAAGTCCCATGAACAACACACTGTTACGGCATACACTCCAACAAATACATCCGTCACACACATAATTACTGAGTCAACAAACAATACTGTGTTAAAATACATCTATAACACATTATTAGCTGGGTGAACAAAATATCCAGTTAAAATGCAATAGACTCTTGGCTAGGGAGGCACTCAACTTATAATACAAACAGGTTTGGATGAAGGACTTTCAGTGTACAATAATAAAGTGTTTATGACAGCTAGATTGTCCCCGAGTGTGCACTGATTGTCGCCTTCGACATCTGATAAAGAACACTAATAGTTCTAAGTAAAATGAGCTACTAAAACACACATACACACTACCAGCAGGTTGTATAACCTCACCCAGGCCACTGCCTTGGCCTGCCATGCAGAACAGCCCATATCACACACACACGGTAGATAACGAACAATTAAAGCCACTTTTATGGTCCGTTCAACTTTGTACAACAAACTTCACCCTAGGCATACCGATACTAAACTGCTGAACAAGAACGAGCTGTCTTTTACGCTGACATGTACAAAAAAAATAACCCTGAGTGTTACTGTATATACAAATAAAGTGTGTTTATATATTGGTCTTACGTCACCAACATGTGCAATGTGTGCAGCTCCAGGCATTATTTTTTTGCTTTGTACCAATATTGAGTCAAGACACACTCTGACACATCTGAACGTGACAGACACACTCAAACTAAACTGAAAAATCACTGGTTCAATGAGTCCCAAAGTGGGGTCCAGGAACCCATACAGGGAATTACCAGCCATGGGGGTGCCATAATTCGGAACCAAATGGACCGGTAAATAGGTCTGTAACTCAGAGAGGGTACTTAACATTCTAATATGTCATTAATATACCTATTAATATACCTTAGAGATGTTGTGTGGACACAATTCTGTTTCCTAAAAATGGAGGTCTGAAAAAATCATTAACATGGTGAAATACATCTGATGACATCAAGATGTATTTCACCATGTTAATGATTTTTCTTTCAGACCCCTTTTTCCTGAGAGGGTACAAATGGAACCAAATGGACCAACTAGGATCCATTTGGTTCACATGTGTACCCTCTCAGGAAAATTTTGAAAATGGGTGGAATTCCCCTTTAATGGAATGTTCATTTGGTTCCATTTTCCATTTGTTAAAATACATTTGATTTTAACAACATACACCAAGGTGCCAAATTGGGGTTGAAATGAAATAGGTTGATAATCACTGATGGAGCTGTAAAAATATATACTGTATATATTTTCTTATGGGGGTAGCTGCTGGTATATCTTTTCTAATGGCGCTCTGCTGCAGGTTAATTTGTGTCAATTTGGGGGGTCCTTCACGTGAAAACGTTTGGGAGTCGAGCCATGAATAGTTGGTATATTTTACTGTGTAGGAAAGAGGAAGCACAATCCAGTACACACCCTTCTCTGTGAGTGACCCAATGTGCTGGTACAATATTAACCCAGAGACAGACAAGAGATACAACAAAACCCTAAAGCCAGTGGTTTTCCACCTTTTTTCATACCAGGGCCCTCTATTTATTCGGAATTTGAGCCTCAGACCACCATTTGAGGACATTTTGGCCACACAGACCCCAAAACTAACGGGTTATTTTGCTTTTGTCCACAATTCCAGGCTGGATTTGGGAAGCAAAACAGTCATACAACATACAGATCAAAATGACCATTAATCCTCTACATTCTCTAGTTGTGTAGACTTGGGGCTAATTCATATGATTAATATTTTAACTCTTGAGAGCATAAACATGAGTTACATCTGGATAACCAACTTAGCTGGGGACCACCTGGAACCCTCTCAAGGACCACTGGTGGTCCCCAGACCACCGGTTGAAAACCACTGCTAAAGCCATCCTCTCTCTCTCACACACACACACACACACACACACACACACACACACACACACACACACACACACACACACACACACACACACACACACACACACACACACACACACACACACAAAGACCAGATAGATTGCAAGTGTCTTGCAAACAAACCATAAGAAATGTGAATTTGCTGTCAGGAAATAGTTAAGACATGATCCACAGTCATACTAGGCATGGGCAAGGTAAGTTAGTTTGACGTTTGAAAGAAATCACAGCAGTAGCCTCCCATGTTTTGCATTCACTTTGTATAAAACCTCTCTCACGCCACGAGAGGGGTGTGTGTGTGTGTGTGTGTGTGTGTGTGTGTGTGTGTGTGTGTGTGTGTGTGTGTGTGTGTGTGTGTGTGTGTGTGTGTGTGTGTGTGTGTGGTTACAGAAAATACAGTCAAATTGCAGAATTGAGTGCGTGCAAGATAGAAATGGGGTTGATATGGATAGAATAGTACCTGTGGGACAGTATGTTGACTGACACACACACACACACACACACACACACACACACACACACACACACACACACACACACACACACACACACACACACACACACACACACAGCGTGTGAGCGTCTCTGACTCACGCCAGTAAAAAGCAGTTTACCACCAAACCCACACAGTCACATGAACACCAGTCTAATTTTAAACACATGCTGCATGTAAACAATAACAAAAACAAAGAGGCGATGCCTGCCATGCCAAGGTGCACTGCCATGAGTTAATTCACTTAAAGTGCATAATTAACCTCACTCTTTAGTCCTAGACAGTTTAGTTCAGGCCAGGGGTTGGTTGGGAGAAGAATGAATTAGCAGAAATGATACTGCAGCGCGATCTTTACATAATTTAATGCAAAGATTATACAAAAAAGGACAAATATAGAGAAACGATTTGCAACGGAATAAGAATTAACAACTGCAACTGCAGCCATTGGTTACATTTTGTCCACGACTCAAAAACTCATCTCAAGAGTTTAAGTGAATGAAACCTGCGCCACTGAGCACCGATCTAAAAAGTCTAAAAGTGAAAGTTTCTAGACTAGACATCTAATAGACGTCTATTTTATATTAGATGTCTATTAGACTCCTAACCAACGTCTAATGTAAGCCCTAAAACTTTCACTTTTCACGCTAGACACTTGTGCTCAGTGGATCAGAGGAGGAATGGCTTCTAAAAAAAAGAGAGAAAATGTAAATCAACCGTGAATGTGATGGAAGCCATTTATTTCATGGCGATCAAGTTACTTACCTCGGACGAGCCGAGAAATAAATGCAAGCTGTTCTCCAAGTTGTACGTTCAAAAGTCGAACAAAAAAAATGTCCAGTGGTGATAGTTATTATCCTTTTAATCTTTGCGGAACAACAAGTAGCGAGACATGCAGAATAGAAGCAGGAGCGCAGCAGCAGCCACAGGCAGCACGGCGAAACAATGTAACAATGTGAATGTATCTGATCCTCGAGACGAGTCGTTTGAACTAATGACTTCCAGAGAGCCGGGAAAAGCGGCCAATCCGCTGCCGGGGGGGCGTGTCCGCCTCAGCGCTTCTGTTGACCAATCGCGGGAGACGTGTTGTAAAAATCGAAATTTTTCGCTGCTCCGATTGGCTCGTTTTCCCATCCATCGAGTCGAGTTTTTTTTCTCTCTCGCTACCATTTCTTTCTTTCTTTTTTTTTTCGGCCCAACACAATGTTTTTCTTTGGGGAGGTGAACGTGTTGGGTTACTTTCTTCTCTTTTTCTCTATTCTGTTCATGAGGAGGGTGTGTGTAACTTACACCCCGTGACCTACAAATTACAGTATGGCATGCCCTGCTATAAAACTTGTTTTTCACATGATGAACATTATAAAGCAGAGATTCCCAACCCCTGTTTATTTTATTGGAGGGACCCCCCCCCCCTCATCCCCATATGATGTGGTATCTATGTGGAACCCTGTTATGCAAAATTCTCACTGTTGCCCTATTTAACTCAAATGGAACCAAATATATCCTTTGTGGGTCGATTTGGTTCCATAATATGCATACACTCTCAAACTTACTTATTCTTTATGGGTGTTTAGGTTTTTAGAAGTGGATTCTTTGATGTGTTTCTGTATTAAAAATGCAAGGTTATTGGCTAAACCAGTAGTTCCAAAACGTCTCAGATTGAGGACCAAAAGAGCAAAACAACTTTTAGACATTTGCCCAGGACCTAGTCTAGTGAAAATAGCAGATCTACAAGCATGTTTTAAAAGGTATTATTATTGGGGTGTTGTTACTTGCGCGAGCGGAGCGGGCGCCAGTAAGGAGATCGGTACGTGGTGTTCGGTGTTCGATTCTGTGTTTGGTGTTCGTGTTTGGTGTTTGGTTCGGCGGTCGTTTCCTCGGCGTACTGGCTGCCAGTTAGGTGATGATGTAATGATGACGTGAGTAAGAGACCTTCATAACTAATGTCATGAGTATTAGCCCGCTCCACTCACGCACAAGTAGGCCATGACCTACTTGTGCGCAACCCGCAATTTTGCACTCTACCGAGTGCCGATCCCGATCTAGTTTTATTTATATTTTTAATGTATGTTTTTTATGCAAGACGTGACCCATATAAATTGTTCTATGACTTACATTCCCAGAAAGTGGGTCCTGACCCCACTGTAAGGGGAAAACAATGGATAAACCATGGGACTAAAGAGAAATGGTCTGGGACTAAATATCCATGATAAAGATGCTGATTGCCTACTAAAACTTTACCTTATCTTATCCATATTGTGATTATTATGTGTTTTAATTCCACTGATACGGTGCAGATATTCTCATGTAAAACCAACTAATCTACTTTGAACTTAAAATGGTCTACCTCTCAAACTAAATAGTTCCTCCAGCATCACACTCTAGCTAGGATTATTGATTATCACAGAAATGGGGGGGGGGGGGGGGGGTGTCACGTCACACCAGTGTGAAGTAAGTGGTGCAACTCTGTGTGGTGATAGACGGGTGGCTGTACAATTAGCTATATATTATACACATAACGCACAATGTTTGTTTACAAACATTGCTCCGCTCTGCACTTTACTGCTATGTGACTTATATATTTTACCACATAAAGTGTCTGTATATATATATATATATATATATATATATATATATATATATATATATATATATACTTTATATGGGACTCAATTCTTTTTTTTTATCTAATTATTTTTAAACCTTTGTAATTAATTAATCTCAATTAGTCGCATATACCAATATTTGACCCGAGAAGCATTTTTTGTGTCAATTAAAACAGGTTGGTAGTGTGTGAGTTTTCTAAATCAAAACTGTGCCCATACTGCTACGTGTTATGTTGAGGGTGAGGGTTAGAGATGGCGTTAGTCATTTCAGACTAATGGAAGGACAGAATAGTAGGAGTTCGGTTCAACGGCAGCTCTTATTGGTTTACCCCGATTGGCTTCTTCTTCCATTGTGTGCACCGGTATGACCGGTACCCATGAAATTCGTCCAGTGAAAAGGTTCCGTTTGGTTCAGTTTGTGGAGGACGATTCAGAAATGGGCTGAAAAAAAAAACAGGTCAGCTTAATTTCTATTGTTTTTTATTGATGTGATAATGGATACATCATCACACATCACGCTTGAAAAACCTATCTTGAAATTCCCTGAGGCTTTAACATCGAGGTGCTGCATCATGCCCACTCTTCCGATGTGTGCCCACTCTTCCTGTACCCAACACCACCAGGCATGTACTGTAGGCCTACACTGTATAGGCTGTGTGATAATTTTAGCAAAGGTGGCCGGCTCAGATTGTACTCTCCTCCCAAGAAGGAGGAGGATTCGGAAGCTGTGCGCTCTCTCTCGGCTCGTCAACCTCAGTCATACGTACCACCATTCAGTCCATCTCTCCCGAGAGTTATATAAACATATCTACTTACATAAACATCATGGGGGCTGATTGACAATACTTGCACGTTGCACATGTGGGCGGCATTGACTTTTTACTGAACGCCTCTCTCTCTCTATCTCTCCAGTCTGACACATCATCATCGCTGCATGTCGAGGAGAGAGCCGCTGAACCCAGAGCGCTGGAGGTCCGAGGAGGTCTTCAACACCTACACACTGGTAGCAACCGGAACACACACCAGGGGCGTTTTTGCCATTAGGCAGACTAAGTTGCCTGAGGGGAGGCACCGGGGCGACCACGGCCTCATATGGATACATAATACATTATACTTGTCCTCTATAACTAGAATTGAACATTTTAAAAAAACATTATTTGAACATTTAAAGAACATATTATGTTCTTTAGTTTAAAAATAGTTCATATTTGTATCCCTTGGGATGAGGAGGGTGTGTGTAACTTACACCCTGTCAGATATGACGTCACAAGAGATTTTCACTGGAACGGGTCCATTTGGTGCAAGGGGGGCTCCAGAGAAAATCTTGCCTGGGGCTCCAAATTGCTTAGAAATGCCACTGACACACACACATGCACGTCCCACCATCCTCAAAATCAATCCTCTAATAACAACCGTTTTCTTTTTTTTTCACTCATCCGCAGAGAGTGTTCTCTCGGGAGTTATTATTATCACTATATCCGAGGACGGAGGATTCATCTGTGTATCCTTGCATGACTTTACTTGTGTGGAGCGGATGAACACCAAGCTCAGTGATTTGGGTGATTTTGAAAAAAAATAAAATACGGTAACAAGATGTGCACATGCACACACTTTACAGTCCGTGGGATAGGCAACAGCTAGGGGACTGGCCCTACTCGATCATGATTAGAAGTAGGTCCCCCTCTCATTGTGATTGGATGAAGGTGTTTTCACCCACCACCAAAACTGAAACTAGGGTTTTTTTTTTTACCGCAGGGGCCTGGCCGCGGGAAGATATTTACAGTAGGGGGTTCACTATGGGGTGCTTCAAGATACGCGCACGCATGCATGAGCTATAACTGACACAGGTACCTTGGCCTCTGATACAGCAATAGAGCATGTGTACAAGGCCCATTAACAGGAATCTGTTTTGATTAAAATAACTAGTATTTTCCTCCCCCTGTCCAAAGGGGGCTGTGTCTGAATAAAGGGGGTGCTCAAGCCCCCCCAGCACCCCTACTTCCCTCAGCCATGCGCAGGGGCTCGCTGGGGACAGGGAAGAACTCCCTGTCCCCTTATATGGTCAGCACACTCTATAGTAGAGCGGATCCTCCAAAAACCTGCAGGCCTTCTTCAGCCTACTAAACAGCCATGATTCAATGAGACAAATTATTCTATCATTATCATATGTAGATTTCAGGGAAATGCATGGAGATACGGAGAAAACACATGATGATGTCAGTACAGCCCCCTCCTCCCGCATGTGGTCTCTACGCGTTGTCTGGGTGGGTGGGATTCTATTCAGACAGCTGATGACATCACCAGTGTCCGGGAATTAGGAGAGGGAGAGGGAGGGGAGAGGAGGGGAGACAGCCGAGGGTCTAATGGGGTTGGCCTTTGTGACAGGGTTTTCCCCCAACTGTGTGCCAGTAGTACTACTGATTGTGGTACTCTGTGTGCACTGTGCATGAATGAAAGCATATAGAACAGCGGTGCCCACACTTTATTGACTTGAGAGCTACTTTCAAAATGACCGGCTCGACAAGATCTACACATAAAAAAAAATCCCTTTCAAGGCCCCCAAGGAAGTTTGACTTTGAAATAGTGGTGATGGTGTTACTTACTGTTACAGTGTTTAAGAATAATGCACCTATAATGAAAAATGGAGGGGGAGAAGTGGAAGGTAATAACTTTCACGTTTTTTCCCACAATTAGGAAATAGAACTGGCAAAACGTTCGTCAAAATAACAATTATTCTCCATTTTCTAATTGTGTGGACTCTTGAATTTACGAAATGCATGTCATGTGATCTACCTGATAGAAGCACTTGGTGCGATGTAGGCCTATATGTGACTTTGACTTGTGCTTCCAAAACAATATAGGTTTTTTTTTAACCATACATTCCATACCACTAGACACCGGTTATCATCTAGTGTTGCAGATATACTGTATCAGGGCTTGACACTAACACTTCCCCGCTTGCCCGGGGCAAGTAAAAAAAATGGTGGGGCAAGTGAAGACTGCTACTTGGTTGCCCGATCGGGCAAGTGTGCAACTCAGTGCACTATAACACAACACAAGATAAATTTGTCTTGAAGGCAGTCATTGCACTCTGCCTCTGTCTTTCCCTGATTTCTAGCAATCTACAATTCCAGGCTGGATTTGGGGAACAAATCAGGCAAATTAACATACACATCAAAATGACCGAATCTTCGACATTCTCTAGTTGTGTAGACCTGGGCTAATTAAGATGATGAATTTTAACTCTTGAGAGTGTAAAAATGAAACCAAATGGACCCGCAAGGGTCCATTTGGTTTAATTTTTACGTTCTCAAGAGTTACATCTGCAAAATTTACAATATATTTTTGGGGGGCAAGTGACTATGAGCTGAGGGCAAGTAGAACCTGACTTGCACTTGCCCGATGGGCAAGTGCCTCCGAGACCTTAGTGTCAACCCCTGCTGTATGCACCTCCCTCTGGCTGTACTTTGGTGTTTTTGTTATTGTTTTTTTGTGTAGAGAAAAGAGAGATGGCAAGGATCACATCTGTTTGGCCAGAGTATGCATCTTCAACAAAGTGATCTTTGGTACAACTAGAACTGGGTAATAGAATTATGAAAAAAAAGAAAGAAAGATGAGACCAAGGCACTCTTGTATGAGAAGGTTAAGACTAATGCATAGCAAAGGTTCAAATGGACCAGGAGGACAGTGTGTTTTTGCCGGTAAACACCACCAGATGTACTCCAAATGTCTTTATGCTTTTATGTAAAATCGGGACGCATTTACTGTAAGTCACATCACATGCTATGCTTCCAGTATGCGAGAATGCAAGAGCTGCAGTCTCTGTACTGAAGTAGAAAGTACTTTAGCTGCACAGTTAAAAAAGAATGAGGAACATAATACTTTAACTCTGAATCTAACCTCTGTATATCTCAGAATGAAGAGAAGAGAAGATGAGAAAGCTGCTGGGCAGGCATGCATTGTTTTTAGGTGTTCTCCTGTCAGAGACAATGTCTCCTATTGTATGAAACTTGTCACAGAAATGAAGCTCTGTCAGAGACAGTGTCTCCTATTGTATGAAATAAAGCTATGATGGAAACTGTATGTTCAGGTGGAGAGGGGGGGCATGTGGGACAGAGGGGACGGGACGGGGCGGGATGAGGGGATGAATGGGGGGAGTGGGGGGCTTGAGGAGATAGTGTTTTGAGAAAGAATTGTGACTCACAAGTTTCCAGTAAGAGCTCTGAGTCAGCTACTAGAGAAGCCCCCCTCTTGAAGCCCCCTGATCCTGTCTGGTGACAATAATGGGGCAGCATTCCAGATTTTCACTTGGACAGGAAACGTGTTTGTGTGCGTGCATGCGTGTATATGTGTGTGCACGTTTCTGTGAGGTTGTCTTCGACTGGTTTTAATTTGACGGAGGTTTTTCAGAAGAAAAACAAGTGCTCCCTTAATCTGACAATATGTTCCCCCCCGTTATACTCAAAAACAAATAGAGCAACCTTGCAAGTATGCGTGAGTAATGAGTACACACAGATCAAATCCTGTCTCTGTTGCTCTGGGTTTTTCCATGTAAATAAATCCATGACAACAGCAGAGGAAGAGACCAATTATAGCTTCTATTATTTCATTCAGTATTCTACCTTTCTGTTAACGTCATGCGTCTTTCTGCTGGAACGGCACAATGATCTGCTTTTAAGTGCCTGTTGGGCTCCGGCCTGCTCGTGAATGATTGTAAATGCGCGGCACACCCAGTTATGCAATGATTTCTTTTTTTAATGCCAAATTATGTGTGTCTACAGTATTCCTTTTCAGGACAAACAGTACAGACTTCGGTGACGAGTACATGAGTATATTAAAGTCAGTAGTGTTGGACAATATTACCTAGGAGAGTAATATTTTTACTTACAGTATCACACACAGTATGAAAAAGTAATAATATTATAGTAGATATTATAGTAGGTAGTAATAGTATAGTACTACTTGAATGAGCTATTATGTTATCGGGACATATTACTTTATTACTTTCCCAAGTTCCCCTCTCCCACCTGCAAAACAATAGAGCTGCGCAGTGACGTCACCGCCCCTGTTCCGGAAGTCTTTTCCCAATTCATTTTTCTCATACACTTTTCGAAAATAATTTATATCAAGACGATTACGCCGCGGACAAAGCCAACTCGAGTCGTGACGAATCATGATGACACACACAAACTTTTGGGACAATAAAATAATTTCTAAGATGAAAAACGAAACAAAAAGTCTTGTATCATGCCGTTTTCTACTTCTTCCCAATTATATATTATATGACGATATTGTGTTTGTTGTCATGATTTGTCACGACCTGAGTTGGCTTTGGCCGCGGCGTAATCGTCTTGATATAAATTATTTTCGAAAAGTCTATGAGAAAAATGAATGGGGAAAAGACTTCCGGAACAGGGGCGGTGACGTCACTGCGCAGCTCTATAGTGACGTGCAAAACAATCTGTTTAGCGACAACTTGTGTGTAGGTCATGTGCGCAGAATGCTGCGGTGGATTCGGATCTACAAACTACTGCACATCTCTGTTATTTGTTGATGGCTTGTAACTCTGTTCTATTTTCGCATGCAACATCAAGCTTATTTTTAATAATTAATGAGGCGTGTTTTCGTGTAGCAACATATTACATATCACCCATTTTGGCAGAGCATTGTTACACTACTTCTGCTGGAAGTAATATGTAATTTGTTGCTGCCCAACACTGGTGGTCAGCAGGTGCACATCCCAGAGTTCAACAGGACAAAATAAATGAACTACAAAAGTAGGAGGAAGTCTGCATATACGGGTACTAGGGCTGACCTTGATTAGTCGAATAATCAAATAATCGAACAGAATGAGTCTTGGTCAACTACCAACCTCTTAGTCCATGTATTATTATTATTGTTATAATAACTAACAAATAGTTTCAAATAATGGTTTATATGATTTATTGGGATAAAACCAAGCAAGTATTATGTTAAATCAGACAACCCCACAACCCAAATTGAATAATTCACCCAAATTGAATAATTCTCTGTAATCTCACCAGCCCCCACAACATTAAAAGAATGATAGAGAAAAACAAAACCCTAATGACAGTCCTGTCGAATCCGAGTCAACCATAAAAATCCTCAGCCGGGAACAGCCATACTGCACACATTTTTAAAAGCTCCCCAAAAACTTGTATTACATAATTGCAATAAATGTTTTAAACGTTTTTAACGTTTAAAAGAGTATGCAGACTATAGACCACCTCCTTCTACAGTGTAAGTGCCAGGGTTCGGCAACTTTATTGACAGGGGTTGACACTAAGGTCTCTGAGGCACTTGCCCATCGGGCAAGTGCAAGTCAGGTTCTACTTGCCCTCAGGTCATGGTCACTTGACCCCAAAAATATATTGTAAATTTTGCATTTAAGTTTACTTCCTACTTGGGTGCTTGGGTTCTAGGTAGTCCCCAATTAAGTTGGTTAACCAGATGTAACTCTTGAGAACGTAAAAATGAAACCAAATGGACCCTTGCGGGTCCATTTGGTTTCATTTTTACACTCTCAAGAGTTAAAATTCATCATCTTAATTAGCCCAGGTCTACACAACTAGAGAATGTAGAAGATTAATGGTCATTTTGATCTGTATGTTAATTTGCCGGTTTTGTTTCCCAAATCCAGCCTGGAATTGTGGATAGCTAGAAAGCAGGGAAAGACACAGAGGCAGAGTGCAATGACTGCCTTCAAGACAAATATATCTTGTGTTGTGTTATAGTGCACTAAGTTGCACACTTGCCCAATCGGGCAACCAGGTAGCAGTCTTCACTTGCCCCACCATTTTTTTTACTTGCCCCGGGCAAGCGGGCAAGTGTTAGTGTCAAGCCCTGTTTATTGACATGAAGGTCGAGGTCACGCACCATTGTGATAACAGAACGTCATTGTGATACAGTATGTCAGAACAGTCTGAGGAAGAGCATGGTTACAGGGACCTTGATGGTGCAATAAAGGCATCATTCCCGCATTTCAGCCCTCAGTGTGTGAGCTGTTTATTATTTTTGTTTAAGCTATTTACTGCTCCTGCCGAAGTACGGGTTGCATGTGCATGTCTTGTTTGCTCTTTTTCATGGATATGTCAGAACAGGCCAGCTCCATATGGTCAAATGGGAGTGATCAGGTGTGATCAATTGGGGCCTTGCCCAGGTCATGGGCTTATAGCTTTTCTGTTGGTTCTGGAGTCTGGACAACTGGCTATCAGACTCAACACTGGGCATAGCACTCCCTTCTCCCTACTAGTCGAGTTATGATGTATGTGCATTGTGCAATGTATTACATACTGTACACACATACAGAAGCTTGGTGCATTTCTCAGTCACTGTTGCTATGCAAAGGGTTCATGACAGTTACAAAACCAGTCAGTGCGGTCGAGGATTGCTTTCGCTGGCTCTCAGTTCATTGGGTTGTTCAAGGAACTGTACTATACATCTCGTATTTATCAAAAATATCTATGGCTGAAGCCCCCTTTGTTGTCTGTGTGTGCACGTCCCAGAGTGTGACAGTGGGGTCCTGTCATTCCCAGTAGCAGGGGTATTGAATGGGGCCTCATGGTGAGTCATGGTGCTGTTGATGACCCAGATGATCTCCTGAACTCCAGAAAGAGAAAACACAAAGTTGTTTTGGAGAATGTTCTTCTCAGAAACCAGCCAAGTCAACATGAATGTAAATTATCGGGATGAGACAATTTACATTGTGTATAATTACATGCTGTGAATTGCCTTCTAAATAGCCATATATATACCACTAGCACCATCAACACCAGCCATTTAAGATAAGAGACGAATTGACTGCACCGCAAGCCAACGAGGCCAGCATGTGGTGTATAGTCAATTAAAAGAGGGTTCGTTTCAAGTTTATTTGTAAAATGGAGTCACAGAGTGCAGTGTAAACCACTTATGCAGCAAGTCTTAGTAAAAAAGGTTTAATCTGTCCATAAATGCACCAAGTCTCTGTACATATACTGTATACACACATGCATGCACACACACACACACACACACACACACACACTCAGGCTGGCTCTCTTAGTGTTTTTCTCTCTCACAAACACACAAACACAGGGCAGAATGCTCCAGTTTCCCCGTAAGTAGTGCAAATGGTCCCCTATAATGGTCAATTTGGTTAAAATGGGTATGTTGTTCAAATTCACCTATTTCCATCGCTCCAAAATGGATTATTTTTGCTATATATTATCTCTACACCATGTCAGTAGTGTGTTGGCACTCTCACTTTCAGTTTTGGCTCAATAGGGGAGGGGTGGCACACCGTTTATGGCAGAACAACGGCTGAACAAAACACACTACTGACATGACAAATTGACAGAGAATTTGAAGCAAAAAAAGCATTTTGGTGCTATGGAAATAGTTGAATTTGTACAACACCCCATAGCCCCATTTTAAATGTATTATAGGCAACCTTTTAGCCAAAATCAAAAATGTATATTTAGCTTTTTTTTTGCCTTTTCCCCTTCGGTGTCACTTCTACTTTCATGTTGCAGATGTTTCTCTGCAGGCTGCAGTCATACACTTACTTTTCTCTGCAGATGGTCCAGAACTTTATTGTTTATTAATATTTCTCTGGCTCAACCAGGCAGTGTGTGTGGGAGGTGGCGTTAAAGCCAATCATAGCGCAGCAGTCTCCAGCACTTTCATGATGAGCCAATCGAGTGGAAGTGAGGTGGAGTTAGATTGTAGATTCAGATTTGTTTACAAACACAGATTTTGTATACAGTTGCCTATAATACCTTTAAGCTTATTGTGGAGTAAGGGGGAAACATCCAATAATGTTTTTTTATTTTTTTCAATATAAAATAACAACTGGCCCACTTTAAATAAATCAACTGCAAATAAAGGTAAGAAAGCCTTCTGGGGTGAAAATCTCCTTTTGGGATGTAAGGACATGGCTGTTTGTTGTTGTGTCAGTGTGTTGAACAGGAGGAGATGGAGGGAGGGTTGGAGGGGTGTTGGCTTCCAGGGTGTTGCTCCGTTCATTTCCTCTTTTTCCTGAAAGCTCCCTCCCTCCTCCTTTCTCTGTCCCTCGTTCCCTTCGTCTTTCCTGAACAGCATGTATAGAGACTGTTCCCACACATGTAGGACATCCGCCTTAAACATGCACGCACACGTGCACAGCACGCACATGCACCCGCACCCACACACGCACAAAGTACAATATACTTCCATGCCCACAGAGAACACACACCTTATCAGTGGCAGTGCACACTGACTTTAAAAAATGAGCTGGCTGAGATGTGACACTGGTTGTAAATATATATTTTTATTGGCGGTATACAGTGTGGTACTTTACTGGTTGTAGATACTGTATGTGTCAGTTTGGACAGTACTGGACTGGGATGCACCGATGGTGCAAGGTTTACAAACTACAATTAACGTGAAGAAGTTAAACAACAGAACAGTGGCAACACGGCAAACATGGACGTCTGTCTGCACGTTCATGTGCGGGCATACTGTTAAAGGTAATAGAGGTAACTTTCTAGCCAAAAATCAAAACAGATAGGTATAGGTATGTTTTGCCGTTTCCCCTCTACGTTGTTGCTTCGTCCTGCAAATGGTCCAGAACTTTGTTGTCATGAAAACAAAACATTTGTTGGGCTCAGGGAAGGCGGTGCTAATTTGTGAGGGGGAGGGGGGGTTGTGTCACAGCCAATCACAGCCCAACAGCCTCCAGCAGATTCATAATGAGCCAATAGAGTGGAGGTGAGGTGGAGTTAGATTCTGTTTTTAAACTGTTTACAAACAGTGTTTGTAGGCTACACACTAAAGTTGCCTCTTCGCTTTAAATAACTTAACATTTTCACTTGAGTTTCCTTTAAGCACGTCAAACCCCTAACATGACAAGAAATCAAAACATAAATGTTTTGAAAATACAGCGTCCCGAGGGGGAATTAAGCTTCAAAAAACGTCCCGTCTCTCTAGAATGCACCACTGACCATGCAGAGAACACAAGGGCTCATTTCCTGTTTGTGTCACATTCAAACCCCTCCCCTCCACTTCCTTCCCTGGGGTGCCGCTGTGCACCTGCACCCAAAGGCCAGAAAAAACACTCTCCAACGGTCTTGAACTAGATGGAGAAAACATCAGCTGCACAAGAACAATGCATTCTACGGGGCAAAACAATGCATTCTACTGGACAAAACATGTTGACGTGGTCCTTGACGTGATGAATACTATAGAACGCACATCTTTTGGATTCCTTTGCATTCTTCAGATTTGCATGGAGAATGTTGACATTGTTCATGAATAACTTTTGTTTTCGTATCATTCTTTTGGAAAGGAATGTGATAGCCAGCACAGTTTATAAACAGCTTGTGGCATTCATGGCTGATTGAGCAATTCCTGGGGAAGCAGCTACACTGTGCAGTGCAGCCACCTGCGGCTCATTCTTAAAGAGTGAACATAGTTGTGTGCCTCGTCCTCAAAGCAAAATAGTTGATCTACAAGCTCACTGTGTGATGCGTTTTGAGCACGGCAATAATAATTCTGTATTTCAAATGAACAGTTTGGATCTTTGGATCTGGTCACCTACAACCAATGAATTCCATGTTTTCACCTCGTGGAAAAAAGGCCTTGTGTGTTATGAGTGCATGTGCGCGCGTGCGTGTGATTTAGACTCAAGAAGCAACTTCATCCAACAGACCAATCTGTCACTGTGCAAGGTAACGTGAGCTGACTTTGAAGCTTTAACAACACACACACACACACACACACACACACACACACACACACACACACGCACACACACACACCGCTACATCTGCAGACAGTGTAGGAGTGGTTTACAGTAAACCACTGCTGATACAGTAGAATTACAGTAGAATATAAACAGCCGAGGTCTGTCTGGCTCTGTCCCACTTGGATATGTACCAGTATATTGCCAGATTTTGCAAGAGAAACGCGCAGCCAGGTCTACAAAAACAAGCCCAAAAGATGAGACTGGGCCCACATGAGAGCACATGCACACACGCACGCACACATATGGTGTTTAATGCTGCAGCTGCTATAAAAGTGCACAGCTGTTGCTTGGGTCAACTACCTGTATTTTTAAAACCCCAATGTTATTAAGCTTAGTTATAAGCCATTGTGGTCACTGTATGCCACAAAATATTTTTCAGATGGTTGTTTTGCAATTTGCAAATGTTGGACTGGACGAAAAACATTCAACAAGCCAAAAAAAATAAGCCGACTGCACTTTAGGAACAAGCCTCCCAAAAACACAACCTGTGCAAGTATAAATATTTACAGGCAAACTTACCATAAGTGGTCATCATAGCAACACTGAGCTGTTCACTTTGTGAACGTGTAAGCATTGCTCTTGAATAAATGTCACAAAACAAAGCAAACAAAAAAGTAATACTTTCTAACTTTAATGTGATAATCAAAGTAATGTTTTAAATATATTCATTAGCATGTGCATTCCATGTATTCCATATGAGACTGAACCACACATGCTCATGTGACATCATGAACATGCGACAGGAGCAGTCCCTATATGTGAAAGATGGAGAAGAATAAAGTGCACTGCTTTTGGACAAAGTGAAATGAGATATCCTCCATTTGAAGTATGTAAGTATAGCCTAATATGTTCTTTATTTCACCAGACAACAAGGGCTTGTATTAAAGTTTGTCTAGACCAATGACCCTGCTATACTTGCTCTCTCTGTTTTTCTTCTTACACTGTGAGAAAAAAATACAAACAATACAAAACAACACAAAACAGATGTAGGTCAATGGAATGTTTTGTCAGGATATAGGCTAATGTGCTTTTGTGTTTGCATTGAAAGTCCTGTGTGTGTGTGTGTGTGTGTGTGTGTGTGTGTGTGTGTGTGTGTGTGTGTGTGTGTGTGTGTGTGTGTGTGTGTGTGTGTGTGTGTGTGTGTGTGTGTGTGCGCGCGCACGTGCGTGCGTGCGTGCGCACATACATGCACACACTTGTGTGCCACCCATCCACAGAGAAGGATATCTGGGTGTTTGACATGGAAGTTAAGGGCACGTCCAGGAAACCAAACAGGGGGCCTCTCCGGCTCTGTGTCTCCATTACATGGAATCCATTAACAATTTTCCCAAACAGGAGGATAAGAGGAATGAATGATGGATTGGAAACCGTGGAAGAAGAAAGTGAATGAGATCGTGGAGCTTGTAATTCTGTTAGGCCGAATGCAATGTGGCTTCTGTATGGTTAGGGAGGACAGGGTTAGTACTGGGGTGAGTTGGACTAGGGGGTGCAAAGGGTGGTGTGGTGTTAGGATTCAATGGGTGGTGGACCACCGTTTAGGATGCGTAGTGGTGGTGGTTTGAAGACTGAAGAGCATAATTACATTAAACATCCATATACTGTGCTTGTGGGTGCATGATTCCTTCTGCGAGCGCAAGTAATTATTATGCTTTCGGTTTATGATTGTCGACCGACAACCGCCGGTCACCGTCCCTCGGACGATTCTGATTGTTATCTCCTGGAGGTGTTGGTGTGCTTGTCCACTGCCCTCTGCGCACAAGTAGGCCATGGCCTACTTATGTGCAATCCACAAGTTGGCACTCCACTTAACATCAATTTATACTATGCTGGGTTATATCTTTCATTTCCATTTGGACGCTGGCCTACTTGGAACAATTTAAGTTGGAAATGAATGCCTTGCCCACTTATTACTCGTGGAAAGCAGAGAGCACAAGTACTGTGGTATGTTGATGGTGACATAATTAAGATACTGTATGTTTCAGTGTTTATTGGATGTTGATGATGTAACTATATGGGGTACATTTCAAGGTTGGAATAAGGTCTAAAGGTTTTAGAACATCAGTTAGACATTTACTCTAGTTACTTGCAGTACTTGTGCACTGTACTTGCGCGCAAGTAGGCGGCAGGCCATGTACAGCCTACGTATTTGACAAGAATGGCCAAAATACTGTATGTGCACAAGTCTGTGCACATGTCAGAATGATGCCCGAACAGGCAGCTCCATATATCCAGGAGATGGGGAGGGGATGATCAGGTCGGGAGGCTTTTGTGTATCTGTCAGATACACATACTGACGGGCGGACTCGGCACCGGGCGGGGCACCGCACTCGCAGAAAGACTTTGGCTGCATATGTGGTGAATTGTCCTTAGGCCACAAAACTGGCCTTTTGTTCTTGTAGAGAGAAAGAGAAAAGAGAGAGACAGCTCTACTCCACTCTTCTCTGGGGAATGATTTCACCCTTCTCTGGGGAATGATTTATTCTTTCATTCAGAGGGAGAGACCAAAAATGAGACAGACAGACAAACAGACAGACACGCATATGTGGAAACACAAGTTATGATGTTACTGGTGTAATGTAATATGGCAACGGGGGGAACTTGATGTTCCTGTGAGTAGAGTCAAGGTTCTGTTATGTAAGAGCAGCTTGTTATTACTGGCTCCAAATGTGAATGGATCTACGTCAGTCCAGTACAGGCTGCTACCAGGGCGGCGGTGCAGTCCAGGGCTCTGCTCTGCTTTATTATCAGGAACAATAATCGCTGTAGTCCCTGGAGGAATTAACACAATTGCGCAAAGGCAGACTTGTAAAACCTCATCGTCGTCCTGCAGTATGTCGCCCCTTATAGCCTCACGCTGGACTTCACATCAGTAATCCGTTCGGCTGCCTATAGAACTATAGCCTGGAATCCAGCCTCTGTTTTGCTAAGTTGAAATTTAACTTCGCAACTCGTCTGGCAAGAAGCCTATCTCCACAAGGGGGCGTGGCGCATGAAGGTCGAAACAGTTTACGTTCATTGGAACAACATCCAATCAGAAACAACGGCGCTACACAACAGCTTGACGTCAGAAATTTGAGTCAAGCAAGCACTGGCCAGACTCAGTTGCCAGTGACATTCAGAAGTTTAATGTTGTAACGGCAACAGAGGCAGGATACCAGGCTACCATAGAACCACATCTGCGGGCGAACACAGAGACAACTCTAGATTATATAAGGCTGCAGTGATTGAAATGGGATATTAGTTTTACAAAGTATATAAAACGTTACACCCAGTAACTAGATCAGCAAACTTGCATGTTGTGCATAAGTAGGCCATGGCCTACTTGTGCGTGAATGGGGCGGGCTAATACTTAATTAGCTATAAAGGTCTTTTACTTACATCACATTACGTCATCGCCTAAACCAGCCAATCGGAGTATCCTGAGGGACCGACCGCCGAACAAAGAAAACCAAACACTGAACACTGAGAACCGAACACCAAACACTGCGCACTGATCGCCTTACTTGCGCCCGCTTCGCAAGTAAAGATATAACACTGGATCACTACCCACAAAGATGTGTTGACTACGGGGCTTCTCGCATCCTGTCTTTCGGGAAACCGGATCACGATCCTCTTTTATCCTCAGGTCAGATAGATATGGGGAAGAAGAGCATGCCATGCAGCAGAGTCCTCGGGTCGCACACCAATCCGGATGGTCTGTGCAAAGGACTGAGCCTGAATGAGTGTGCGCTCACCCAGGTGCACCGCAGCACCGCAGCACCGGATGCAATTGCAGAGCTCTCTTCTATGTGACTTGATAAAACACACTTGTACTAGCATTGCCTTTACTACAGAACCTGGCAGAACCAGCTTTAACACGTTTCGATTTCAATGATCCACACTCCCTTCTGGTTCCAATTCTTTGGAATGAACTTCCCATCGCAATAGACTCACTCCCAAACACCCACCGTAGTCTGAAAACGTCTCTCTTTAGACTTAGCTCATAGAACTTGCTGTAGTACCTGGCGTAGCGTGATGGCATTACAGGCATACCCGTATGTGCAATGGCTACACTTACGTAACTCACTTAGTAGAATGTATATTATGTAGACATTTCTCATACGTTTAATTGTATATAAATATTCTTCTATTAGACGGATGTTAGGTCTTAGCTTGCTTATGATCCTTGATGGCTATGTCTCTGTACTTGCTGCCATGTGTTGTTCTGAGAGTCTGTGGTCTAATCTAAATAGGCCTTAAAATGAAAATGAAATACATGGTTATTGCACTGTATATATGGATGGAGCTGCCTCCAACCTCCTCTCCTCTCCTCTCCTCTCCTCTCCTCTCCTCTCCTCTCCTCTCCTCTCCTCTCCTCTCCTCTCCTCTCCTCTCCTCTCCTCTCTCCTGTAAACAAGTGTCTATGACTCAAAGTGACTCACACCACAGGCCCTGTTGCTTGTGAGTGGGCACACACATGCACAAAATGCATGCACGCGCGTGCAGTACACCCCCCCCCCACACACACACACACACACACACACACAAAGGACGGCGGTGTCCCCAAGCAAAAGATGGCAGCTGGTCCCGGCATCACATTGCATGCTTTGGAGGCAGATCAAATGTCAAAAGCATTCCTTTAAGCACCCAAAGTGAGGTGTTTTTGCTCTGCTCTTTCTTCTCCATGGGGATTGGCAGACACCAGGTAGACACACATGCGCACGCACCCACCCACACACACACACACACACACACACACACACATAGTCATCCACCCACCTAACCACACACACACACACACACACACACACACACACACACACACACACACACACACACACACACACACACACACACACACACACACACATGCTCACCTTTGTGGGTGCACAGTGCACAGATCAGAGAAGCGGGTTGACAGTGTTGCTTAACACCACATACAATAGCCAGCAGTGACTGTTTACTTTTGCTGGTCCATGGCATGGCATATGGCTGACACTCCCTATGTGTGCAACACACACACACACACACACACACACACACACACACACACACACACACACACACACACACACACACACACACACACACACACACACACACACACACACACACACACACCTCTGTGGGTGCACAGTGCACAGATCTGAGAAGCGGGTTGACAGTGTTGCTTAACACCACATACAATAGCCAGCAGTGACTGTTTACTTTTGCTGGTCCATGGCATGGCATATGGCTGACACTCCCTATGTGTGCAACACACACACACACACACACACACACACACACACACACACACACACACACACACACACACACACACACACACACACACACACACACACACACACACACACACACACACACACACACACACACACACACACACACACACACACACACAGAGACCTAAGCAGGACACAATCACCCAGGCAGTGGGGAAGCAAGTGCTCTCCCTCTTGTGGTATTTTCTGGTGCTGCATGCATGCAGCATTTCGACCAGAACAAACATGTTATGGACAGTTCAGTTTCTACCTAGGCAGAGCAGCTGTATAACAAATAATGATTATATGATAATCATTTGTTAGTTACTCAACTATGGTTACACAAAGGCCTCAGGAGCTACAGAGACTCACTGTACAGCAGGGATGTAAAACTCAAAAACACAGCAGGCCAAAATCCAGCAGGGGCGAAATCCAAAAGCGACCTCGCCCGCGGGCGCCCGGTTTCAAAAGCGGGCGCCCGCTTTCACAAAAACGGGCGACCATTTTTGTGAAACCGGGCGCCCGCTTTTGAAAACGGGCGCCCGTTTTCAAAAGCGGGCACCCGTTTTCACAAACGGGCGCCCTTTTCAAAAGGTTATGGTTAGGGTTAGGTTAGGTTTAGGCATAGGTTTACTGAGGTTAAGTTTAGGGTTAGAGTTAGGTTTAGGCATAGCCTAGTTTGTGAAAACGGGCGCCCGCTTTTGAAAACGGGCGCCCGCTTTTGAAAACGGGCGCCCGTTTTTGTGAAAGCGGGCGCCCGCTTTTGAAACCGGGCGCCCGCGGGCGAGGTCGCTTTTGGATTTCGCTGGCTCTCCCAAAATACAACGTAGAACAACTGAAGTCGAGGGTCTGATCCGCCAGAATATGTTTCAACTCACAGGGCCCCAGTTTACGAGGAGGTCCCAGCAAAAGTAATTTTCCTTCAAAAATCATGAATATCCCATAATAACAAGATAAATGATAAATGATAAAACTGCGTGGATTCAAAACTGACTGCATTAATACAGTTCAGTTTCCTGTTCTTTGATATTCACAAAGCACTGCTTTCGTAGTAAAATGAGTAAATCCAAAGTAAATCAGTTCCTTTACGTTTAAGTAAAAGAATTAGTTCCATTCATGGTCTGCAATACACCAGAGGGCCAGTTCTAACAGCATTTAAATATGCGGGCCTGATTTGGCCCTGTGCCTTGAGTTTGACATATGTACATGTGTACTGCACTGAAGTGACTGAACCTTTTACCATTTATATCCAATCACTACAGTATATACCCGTATTTGTAACATGTGGGGGCCCCTGCATGTAGTAGCGTAAGTGGAGGATTTGGTTGTAATGTAGGCCCTGTGTGTGTGTGGTGGGGAGCGCTCAAATGTGAGCCCCATAATTGCTATACGTCCGCCCCTTGGCGTAGGGACCTTGGAACCCCTGCCATTCATCTGGCATGTTGTTTTAGCTGCTGCTGGGGGTGAAATAGTTCCCGTTCCTCCGTCTCTCTTCCTGGTCTGAACTGTTTGCTTTTTATTCCCAGCCAGGTGCTTCCTGTTCTATATCGCACGGCGAGCGTTTCATAACTGCACAGACCTGGATGTGGTGCACTCTAAGCTGACACAGAAACCTGCATGTCCGTGGAATGGTATACGTTCTATTTCCTAAACAGGACTGGAATTCCACCATCTTAAGAGCCAGGTCAAATGGCAGGACGCTGCTTCTTCTTGCTTTTGCTAATTTGGGTTAGGGGCAGGGGAGGATTATCCAACGGGCACCTTGGGCCCAGGCCCAAGGGCCCCTGAGCCAGCCAGGGGAGACCCTGAGTTCATGTGATCGCTATAAGGCTCAAGATCAAGGCCCCCTCCCAACAAAGGGTAACAGTTAATAACAGTGGCTCACACCGTCCTTGTTACTGTTACATCATAATATGGCAAGTGTTTAAACAGTTTGTATTTAGCTTATTTGGTTAGTTATTTTGACTGATTATTATTTTTCAACCAAACCCTTACTGTAAATCCTGCTCGAAATGCAAGTGAATATCAGAGGTCTACATGTTAATGTCTCCACCGTAAGGTGGTGAGTGACTTCACCTCCTGTCTGTCTGTCCATCCGTACGTCTGACGGAGAAAAGAAAAATCATTAACATGGTGAAACACAACTTGATGATATCATCAAGTTGTGTTTTACAATATCAAATGGAACCAAGTAACAGTTCCATTTGGTTCCATTTGTATACGCTCTCAGGAAATGTTGAAAATGGGTGGAATTCCCCTTTAATTAAAAACTATCAATTTTGCAATATGGGAGCAGTCCCGCCCCTTTCATGATGGTGCACACATTAAACCATTCATATTCCTCATAGACTTCCAAAATGATTTGACGATCACGCTGCGAAAACAACATTAACATACCATATCTACCGTAATTTCTGGACTATAAGCCACACCTGAATATAAGCCGCACCAGCTAAATTTGGGGCAAAATACTGATTTTTTCCTTGTATAAGCCGCACCTGACTATAAGCCGCACCAGACAACAAGCTTCATGTTAGAGCGGTGGTTTTCAACCTTTTTGATCCCAGGGCCCACTATTTATTCAACATATTCACCCCACAGAGCCCAAAACTAAAGGTTTCTTTTGGTTCTGTTCACAATTCCAGGATGGATTTCCGCAAACAAGAGGCAAAACATCAGAATGAGATCAAAATGAACATGACTTATGACTTAATAATTAAGTGGAGCTAATTTATAATGGTGAATATCCATGAAACCAAATGGACCCACAAGGGTCCATTTGGTTTCATTTTTAAGTGATATGAGTTTTGGGACCTAACTGAGAGAGGGAGGGGTCAAAGGTCATTCCACCACTTGCCGGCCAGCCAGGAGTGAAGAAGAGACTATAGGACACTTGGAGTGTTGACCAGGCTGTCCTTTAGGAAAGGGAGGGACAGACATCCTGTGTTATTTGCTGTGTGAGTGGAGTGACTGAGGGCTGTGTGGGTGGATCATATCCTGAAGGTTAGGGCTCTCATGTCCTCGATTTCCTTGTAGGCCTTGCAGGCAGTGTTTATTTTGAACTCAAATGTTGAATCAGTTTAATCATAGTCATTTTGCACAATTACTCTCTCTCGTGCACCCCCCCACCCCCACACACTCTCTCACCCACTCTCTCTCTCTCTCTCTCTCTCTCTCTCTCTCTCTCTCTCTCTCTCTCTCTCTCTCTCTCTCTCTCTCTCTCTCTTTCTCTGACTCTCTGGCACACAGCTACAATTTAAAGAACAACTTTGTTTTTGTTTTTTTCAACCAAAGTTCATGTTTTAGGTTGTTATTAGAGAATTTGTAAAGATGAGTATTAAATGGTTTTAATTTGCTGCTTTCTTTAGTTTTAGGGTGTTTATCTGTTTTTGACAGGGGCATTCGAACATGGTCCTAAATACGGTACAATTTGTATAACTGGCCACAGAAGTTCACAGGATCTACTGAATGTGAGGAGACAGCACAACGCACTGCCTGACCCAGATGCTCAAAATGGCATCTATGTTTGTCACATTCAGTAGATCCTGTAATCATTTGTGGCCAGACCTGGGGTCTGTTGTAGACTGTTGTAGAATGTTTTGTTTTCATGATTTGTTGCAAACAACAAAGTTCTGGACCGTCTGCAGGACGAAGCAAGTGTCTGTCTGCAGGGAAACAGCTGCAGCATAAAAGTAGGAGCAATGTAGTAATTAAAAAATATAGCTATATATTTTTGATTTTTGGCTAAAAGGTTGCCTCTATTACCTTTAACACCCATTGTTAAATATCACTGTTGTTCTAATCTAAACAAATGCTGTGTACAAATGTGATCTCTTAGATTCCTAAAATCATGTCATATTCCTCCATCTAGCCTAGGCCTACTTGTTTTATTCCAGATTTCAGTCATCATACATCTGGCCAAAACGTGAAATCAAAAAGCTTGATGCATAACATAACTAAACTTTCCTAAATCGCTAGTCACGGCCATTGAAAGTGACTCGAAATGAACTCGGCCTGACTGTCTGTATCCTGAGGATAGGCCTACAGATGCTATTTGTACCTCTTGCAGTGGTCCAGCAGAGGGCGCAGTTTGTCTGATTAGGATACCCATAGCGCTCAGATAGATGTCCAGCTCCTTCAAGAATCACATAGTTTCGCAAACCCCGTTCACTTCCAATGGACTTCTATTGAGAATGGAGACAACAAATAGGGATAAGTCCTGGACCCGAAGAAGGCAGAAATGCATTGGACTCAGGCAACATTACAAGAACAGTTAACAGTCTTAACCCAGTTACATGTTGCACACACGCTTAAAATAGCTCTATTACTTGCGCCGACCTCGTTGGAAACAATGTATTACCATTTACCAACTCCAGTTTGTTCCTATTCAGGCTGCAGTGGCGACATTAGGGTTCATCAGCCATGGGTGCCGATATCAAAGGGGCCCTCTCAGCGTGCGCTCACACATGCGTGTGCAGAGGTGTTTGTCAGATAATTTGGATCGTTTGGGAAGGCTGTCTTTTACGGCCTATATTCTCGTCCTATCCCACCTTGACTAATAAAAATCAACAATCAACATTACATTATAAGGTTGAATAGCCAGAAAATTATAACAAGAGTCACCAATCAGCCAACCATATGGATAAGCAGGTGAAGATGAATGGATGTATTTAGATAAATGTATTTTGATAGATGAATACAGACATCCCACCCTAGAAAAAACTAAAATATATTAACATTTAGGGCTATGCCACACATGATAAGTTCCTGTCACCTATGTTTTAAAGCTAAATTAAAATATATGATAAACACATAAGATAAGCATATTAAGCTCTTTGTGATTTTATATTGAGGACTTATAAATAGCTCTTGATTATATTAAGATTATATTTTATAAATATAATTGATTATATATAGAGTAAAATAGATTATACTGTGCAAACAGACTGAGATCATGTAATTAGCTCCATATACACAGCTGTGTCGTATTCCATATTATAAGAACGGGGAATCCCCGATACGCACGGCACGGGGCACAGAGACAGTGCATGGAGAAAATGCGAAAATTTCCCCTCTCCTTTTGTGTGATAAATGCATACTATAAACGCATGACCTGTATAGCAACTGAAAATATACTTGGATATACTTGGACCACACTTGGAATTATTGAAATCAGGTGAGAATGGCCTGAGAGTTTTTAGATTGGAATCTCAAAAAAATCTCGGCGGACTTTCAAAAGGTAAGCACAGAGTCGAGCAGCAGCGACAACTCCGTTCTCTTTAAGTGGCCAGTCCAAGGGCGGCCATTCTACATGGACTTCTATTGAGGATCGGGACAATAAATAGGGACCAACATGCTGCACAAACAGCTCTCGAGTGCTTACTTTCTGACGCCTCAATGTCGCAGCTTTGACACTAGCCATCTTTGTAGGCTACGTCTGACTGTAATAAGGTTGCTGTTCACCGCACTTTTTTAGATGAAAGTAAAGTGACATTAGCTCATCTCCCGTATGCTGCTCGCGTGGGCCCCACGCGACAAGATATATTTTAATAAAAGGAGAAGGAAAAAAGTCTGTTTGGGCCTCGGGGCCCCCCTAGAGTGGCGATGGGGCCCATGGGTGCCACGCACCCACGCACCCATTATAAATGACGCTAGTGTATTCAGGCTGCATTAACAACTCTTGACTGCTTGTGCGTTCAGCTTCTGACCCCTCAATGTCGCAACTCTGACAGCAGCTGTGTGTGGACCATAGATGGTGTGGACCCAGTCTACACACTTGACCCCACTGACCAGTGACCACGCCCCCAGCGAGGCTCCACCTCTTGTCCCTCCCTCCCCCCCGCCTCTCACGCGCTCTTGCACTCACCCAGAGCCTTAGAAATAGACGTTGCGACATTGAGGGGACAGAAAATCGTCTGGTCACGTGGTTCTAGTACTCGCGCGAGCCCATAGGCTCCAATGCATTCGGAAACTTCCGGCTGTCACTATTCGTTGTCACTATCCAGTAGAAGTCTATGTAGAGAGGCCGCCATTGGACTGACCCCATGAAGTGAACGGAGTTGGCGCAACTCTGTCTATTTCTAAGGCTCTGCTCACCCACACCCACACGCACACAGGTGAATTGGAGGCTGCCTGAGCGGTGAATTGATCAGTACCAGAGCGAGCGCTGCACAGTGAGCGAAGACAACAAGAATGGAGCATTCAGAATCAGAAACATTCACATGTTGCTCTGCAGTGGAATGAGTTAGTCACCCTTTAGCTCTTACAGATGGGAGGCTCTCTGCTTGCTCACAGAAAAAGACATTATGTGGCCAAATTGCTGTTGGTCTGTCTGCTCTGCACAGGACAAGTATATGCAGGTAGGATATTCCTTCACTCCTGTCAGAACTGCAGATGCAACTGCATGTGCATGTGGTTCTCAATGCAACATTTTCATGCCATGATGAAATGTATTTGATAGTGTTGTTGGGATTGCACCCTGCAACCCTCTATGGGTCGTTGGGTCCCCATAACCCAGTTTGAAAACATGTAAACTCCATGCATAGATATTCTGTGTGTGGGCTACTTTCCAATCTATGACATATTGCACAGTGCACTCACTATTTTCATAAAAAAAGCAAACTTCTAGTCCTCTGCATGTTGCAGTTGTCAGTCTCTCTTTTGTCTTTTTGACACCATTGTTATTTTTTCCATCAGGCTATATCGCCATTATATTACATTAGAGCAAGTAAATGAAAATGTCTAACCATTTTTAATAGTCATTTTGTCACAAACAGTGGTGTACTCATTATGCAGAATTTCCCATGCATTTTATAAATTCAAAACATCTTCTGAAATAAGCTATCTGATCTACAAGATCACAGTGCTTCGTGGTGTGACATTGTGAGCTTGCAGATCAGCTATTTTCGAATGACCAAATATTCAGTTCAAGTGGTAATCTAGCTTATGTTTTGCAATATCTGCCTGGATGGAGTAAGTAAAAATAATGAAAACTGGAAATTCTCCAGAAAAAAATAAAGATGTGACTTAGTTTAATATTGTACCATATAAGTATCATACTTGAGTAAATCTACTTACTTAATCTAGTTACTTACTTTATACCACTGGTGGTCAGTCAGTCACTGTGGTCAATGAACGTTGGCAGCTTAATAATATGTAATCCTCCAGTCTAATGTTGTGAGCATATGGACATATGGAGATACAGTAGTGCAGTGTAATCAGGGGTGGACTGGGAGCTCAAAACGTACCGGGCAATTTTGTCTCAGAGCGGCCCTCTGAAGACCCTTATAATGTTAGTTAGTTAGTTTTAGTTAACTATAAAAACCCTGCAATAGGCAGTTTCATTTGAAGAGGACAGAGGGCCGCCAGCACTGATTCGTGGGCCGGTTTTGTGCAGATTTTTTTTTTTTTTTTTAATTAAAACACGACATTAACGGCCCCCGGGGGGGTCGGCCCACCGGGAAAATGCCCTGTATGCCAGACTGTCAGTCCACCCCTGAGTGTAATTGTGAACATGATCACACTTTGGTTGGACTCCAGTGGTCAGTCAGGAGGAGGTTACATGCACTCTCACACCAGTGCTTTACAGTAACAGTAAAAGACATAGGAGAAGTGTGTATTTATTTATTTGTTAATTTAAATATTTATGCAAATATTTAATCAAATCGAGCAATGGGAAAAGAAATGCCTCCTCCAAGTTTAAAGTCTTTGTCACAATGCAATTTCAGTTGCAGCAATGTTGCAGGCAGTGAAAGTCTTGTTAATAACTACCGGTAAAATAAAAAATAGCGATGTACTTTGTTTCCAAAAAGGAAAGAAAGTCAGGATATCAAATCACCCTGGCTCTGGACATGTGATGCGAGTCATGCGACCGAGTATGTATAGTGAAGACTTTGCATAGGAGGCGTATGGTGTGACGGTAAGGCAGATTATACCAATAATGTGATAGAGACAGATTAGAGATTAGACAAGATGCAGAGAGACAGACATCAGTGGGGCAGTTATGCAGATTAATGACAAGGACTTGCTAGCGTTGTGAAGAGAGCCCCTAGTGTGAGAGCTGCACTGTTGTGCTGACTGTCAACTGGTTAATGTCTAATGTATAACACTGCATGGATGAATGAAGACCTGACCCTTTTTGTGTCTATAGCTGCCTCAACACAGCCCACCCTTTAAAGAACAGCATGTTGGAACAGCATTACCAACATGCTGACACCGAAATACTAACTAAATAAACCCTGCAATAGGCAGTTTCATTTGAAGAGGACAGAGGGCCGCCAGCACTGATTCGTGGGCCGGTTTTGTGCAGATTTTTTTTTTTTTTTTTTTAATTAAAACACGACATTGTATAACACTGCATGGATGAATGAAGACCTGACCCTTTCTGTGTCTATAGCTGCCTCAACACAGCCCACCCTTTAAAGAACAGCATGTTGGAACAGCATTACCAACATGCTGACACCGAAATACTAAAATAACTAAATAAATAGGAGAGAGAGAGAGAGAGAGAGAGAGAGAGAGAGAGAGAGAGAGAGAGAGAGAGAGAGAGAGAGAGAGAGAGAGAGAGAGAGAGAGAGAGTGTGTGTGTGTGTGTGTGTGTGTGTGTGTGTGTGTGTGTGTGTGTGTGTGTGTGTGTGTGTGTGTGTGTGTGTGTGTGTGTGTGTGTGTGTGTGTGTGTGTGTGTGTGTGTGTGTGTGTGTGTGTGTGTGTGTGTGTGTGTGTGTGTGTGTGTGTGTGTGTGTGTGTGTGTAATTGGCATAATAAACCATATTCACATAACTATTCTGGACATGTAGGCAAATAGTCGGTGAAAAGAGGTGAACATAATACCACAGGATTGGCTGTTTTCAGTGACGTGATTTGGTGAAGGGAAAAAAAAAAGGCATGGGCCAAGGATAGAATCCTGCAGACCCCCGGGCAACGAAAGTTTATTCTTTTAAGTGGTTAATTCAATTCCGCTTTGCTTCCTGTGGGCGTAAATGACCCACTGCTCCAAATACGGTAATCAAACCGAAGCCACTGAAATTTGGGACACCGTGTGTTGTCGGATTGGTGCAGATGGTACATGGTGGTCTGGCCTAAAAGTGCATTAGCTTCCATTAATTGAATTCAGAGACATGGTTTAAAAAGGCAAAAGTATTGACAAGCACTTAAAACACCCAGACAGTCAATGTAGTTGGATGGGATGGGTCCAAAGTGCTGGCTGAAGCCTCTGAATTACCCGAGTTTGTAAAATGTTTGCTTTTGTTGTATGCTGTATGTTTGATTTGATTCAACCGAAGAGAATGGGCCTGATGTTATGCATAGATCTGACCTGGCTGGTTGTCGTGTCAATTTAAACTCAATTGTACTGTATATATCCTAGATACTTTGAGGATCCAATGGAGTTAGCTAGTCAAAAAATATTTGTTTTAATTTTGTTGTCGTGTGGAAACCTTGCCAAAATATATTTTTTTTTATTATTTTAATAATGAAGATCGATTTGTAATAATAGTAGTAGGCCTACAGCATAAACATTACAGAGACTTTATTTGTCACTGTGCAATACATTAAAACAGGTGACATGCTGCACACATACAGGTACTGTAGCTCCTATTTGTGCCACTCTTGTTGAAAACAAACTCCAGGTTGCCCCTCTTTCAGGCTGCATGAACAGCTGCTCGAGTGCTCAGTTTTCTGACCACTCAGTGTCGAAACATTTCCGCCGGTCCGAGTTGGATCAGGTCCGAGCCTTCTGGTATTCTTCTCTGGTTGGAAAAGTATAGCCACGTATAGGCTTTCCTGGTGTAAACAGATTCACATTGTTTATCGGCTCTGTGGAGCATGCACTGTAAGGCTGCATTCACACTATTACATCTGATAAATTCAGAAGGTTTTATGTGATCAGCTGTTTTCAGACCAGCTCCATTCATTTCCACTGGTTTGACTTGCTAAACTTGTGCTATGCCGTAAGTCAAAATTTTCACGTTAAATCATGTGACTGCCATTGTTGATGAATGGAACTGGACTTATCATAATAATAATAATAATAATAAACCTTTATTTGTATAGCACCTTTTAAGAACAACGTCGCAAAGTGCTAGCAGACATGGCTGATTGTCATAAAACGTTTCCGGATTTACCAGATAATAATAGTAATAGTGTGAATAAAGCCCAACACTGACCTCTTTGAATCTCTTTCTTTCCAGCCTCGTTCTACGGCGATAGTTTCGTCCATCTGCAGAGGCTGGAGGAGTCCGGTCAGACGTCTCTCCATGTGCGCTTTCGAACCTCCAGACCGTCAGGGCTGCTGTTCTTGGCCGCAGGAGAGAAGGACTTCTTGCTGCTTGAGTTGGCTTCTGGATGCCTTCAGGTCTGAACACACGCAAGAGCATCACCTGTCTTAGCTAGACATACGGGGACTGTTGAGTCAATAGTCTATTGACACATGGCATTTCATTGACACACTTCGGCTTAGATTGACCATTTATTGCAAAGCTTTTTCATGTTAGTATGGCGGTGTGGCTCTGCTCATGTGATATTGGATAATTGGACCCCCCAGAGCAGAGCCTAATACAGAACACGTAATAAACACAGATACAAAAAACATAACTTGATACCACAATATGGTATCGTTAGTAGCCCATTTGGAATTGTAAGAGCTGAAATAATATGAGTATTTCAATACTAACCTGCAGGCCGCATTAAGTGAAGGTGCGGGCCACATGCTCCCAGGCCACCAGTAGCCTGTGTATGGTGTAGAGCAGGGATGCCAAACTCAAACACACCAAAATATAACAATTGGTAGAAGTCAAGGGCCGAACCTGGCGGACTGTGTTTCAACACACAAGGCACCGGTTTACGAGGACGTCCCAGGATAACAGTAAAGAAAAGAAAAAAGTAATTATCCTTTCAAAATCATGAATGTCATGAATCATGAATGTCTTTTCAAAATCATGAATGCCTTAATAGCAACGTAGAACGTAAATGCAAAGATGAAACTGCATGTATTCAAAACTGGTTGCATTATTAAAAGCTCAGTTTTCTGTTCTATGATCCTCACCAAGCACTGCTTTCGTAGTAAAATGAGATAGTAAATCAGTTGAGTTGAGAAAGTAAAATAATTAGTTCCATTCATGGGGTGTGCAATATACCAGAGGGCCAGTTCTAATAGTAATCCAATATCACCCCGCAGGCTGAAGATAATTCATTTGCGGGCCTGATTGGACCCCGGGCCTTGACTTTGACATATATGGTATAGAGGATGAATAATAATAAAAAAAATCTCCTCCCTTACTGGTTGTGGCCCTAAGCGGCCTCTTTATATTGCTTATGCCTAAAACCATCCCTGCTTTGGCATGTCTTGACTCTGAGATCCCCATTGGCATAGACTGTGTGCGGTGGCAGCTCCTATAGGAATTTGCTATACTGCTGCGTGTAGAGAGCCAGAGGCAAGATCAAACTCAACTGGCTGGGTGTCAGATTGCTCACAGACACACAAAAACCCCAAGCACCACCATGAGCCCTGTGGCAATGACTTCATTACAGAACAAGTTCCTTCATGACCAACGAAACAGACAAGACCACAATAGTTTAATGTTAGCTTCAAGTAGTACTGCTACTAAGGCGCTGTGTTTCTAATATGACATGGTTTATAAGGAGTTGTGTTTATGTTGTGTGGAATAATAATAATAATAATAGTCTAATTAATAATAATAATAGTCTAATTTAGATCTGACAGCCATCTGACAGCCTCTGACAGTATAATTTCAGTGCTGAAATGTGCATGCTACAGATTTCATTCCTGTGTAATGCCACGTAATAATACCAGCATATACTACACGCAGTTGTATCCTTTTGAATAAGTGAAAGATGGTGGGCGTTCATTCTGTCAGCCAATATCAGAGGTGTCATAGAGGTGCAACACTGCTCCAATACAGCAAACATCTCATAACTAAAGACACACTAGTTCATTGTTATCTTTCTGTAATAAAGTTGAAGCTATGCAGCCTTGCATCATGGCCAACAAAGTATGCAGTGTCCTCTTTCAAAATGTAATCAAACGACTACTCATAGTGTGTTGGAAAATCACTGATCAAAAAATCCGATATAGGACCAACATTATTTGGGCTTGCAGCCCTTGGACTTGTAGTATTTTACTTTTACTGTACCTTTAGATGGCTCACGAGACCCTGTGCCATCTCATCTAGTAGTCTTGATGTGTAGGATTACCTTGGACCTTGACGAGAAAGGAAGGAGAAAATACTGTAGAAATACAAATCATGAAATTGTTATTAAAACCTGTTCTAATTGGCATAATGTGTGTCATAATTATTTGTTTATTTGTTATTGGTTTCATTTTACACTCTCAAGAGTTAAAATATTCATCATGTGGATTAGCCCAAGTCTACACAACTAGAGAATGTAGAAGATTATTGGTCATTTTGATCTGTTTGACTGTTTTGTTTCCCAAATCCAGCCTGGAACTGTGGACTCAAATTCTGAATAAATAGTGGTCCCTGGTATGAAAAAGGTTCCAAACCAGCACCACTGCTTTAATTTATCATCCGATTCTGTTCCTCTTCTCCCTCCCTCAGGTGCGTTTGGACTTGGGATCAGGCGAGCGCTTGCTGCGCTCAGATCCTGGCCTTCACCACAGCGACATGGCCTGGCATGCTGTACAACTGACCCACAGCAACTATAAGATCTCCATGACCGTCGACCGCGCCTCCAGCACCCGCATCCACATGCCGGGGCCTGACCAGGAGCTGAGAATCCAGGACGGGCTCTTTGTCGGCGGGTCGGCCGGTCTGATCCGCCCTTACCTCCTCCGCTACGCCACGACGGGACACAACGCCACGGGGTTCCGAGGCTGCGTGGACGATGTGGTCTTCAACGGCGTCAGCCTGCTGTCCAGCCTGAAACCGCTCCCTGGCTCCAAAACGCTCCATGAGGTGTCTCCCGGCTGCAGCCCTCAGTTCTCAGCCACGGAGGAGGACGCCGTCGGCTTCGCCAGCGCCAGAGCCTTCATGTCCTGCGCGCCCTGGGACGTGCCGGCGAGGGAAGAAGGGCTGGTCTTTGAGTGCGAGCTGCGGCCCTCGGTCAAAGCGGACAG
This sequence comes from Benthosema pterotum, assembly GCA_039105355.1. Lineage (NCBI taxonomy): Eukaryota > Metazoa > Chordata > Actinopteri > Myctophiformes > Myctophidae > Benthosema > Benthosema pterotum. The sequence goes on from CM076985.1 coordinate 36,943,055, forward strand.
CGGCATGGTTCTGTACAGCTCTGCCCTTCGCGGAGGGTTTGTCGCCGTGGAGGTCAAATACGGCCAGGTGGTGGCCACTGTGGGCAGCGAGAAGGGCAGCAAGAAACAGCTGCGCTCCCGAGCGCCCTCGCTAAAGATCCACACCTGGTACCCGATCCGTCTGCGCCTGCTGACCGACAGCATACAGCTCCAAGTCAGTGTTGTTTTTGTCGACTAAAACTAAAGACCAAATTGACTAATGTTTTGATTTTTAGTCGACTAAGACTAGACAAACAAAATAGAATTTCAGAAGACTAAATTGGACTTACAGTAAAGACTAAAATGGTGTGTCTAATAAAATAAGACTAATGACATTCGATTTTCTTCTTTCTTAATTACTTGAACAGATGGAGTACATGAGGACATTGTACTGAAGACAATAACTTGTTCAGTGGATCTATTTTAAAATAACATTGTAGATGTTGCAGTATGCTGTACATTGTGTAACATTTCAGAAAAGCAGGTGTAAGATCACGTTGATTACTTATTGCTATTTCAGTCATTTAATACTAAAAAACAGAATGAGACATGTTTCATATCCATACTATTTATCTTGTTTGTATTGCATATTCAAACCTACAACATACAGTATTTGACTAAGACTAAAAGATCTAAAGATTAAGACTAAAGGACTAAAGCCCTTTTCACATCAAATGGTCATCCTGCCACTGCTTGGGTCCAAATGGTTGCAAGAGTTAACACTAAAACGGTCTTGTCCCTTTCGTGTGATATGGTCCATTGATGTACAGTACATACATGCATTGAATCACTTGGGACAACTAAATGTGTGTTATTCAAATGAACGAAAGACTAATATTCTCAAAATTTTCTCAAAAAACCAATGACACTGCTCCAGGTGGGACAGGAGGTGGCCAACGCCAGCCTGCGTCCGGACCTCCAGGGTCTCCAGCTCAGAGGGCCTCTGTACCTGGGAGGGCTGGACCACAGAGCCAAGGCAGAGGCCAGGCAGGCTGGGCTGCTGCTGACCGGGACCAGAGCCCTGCTGGCGGGGGGCGGGGGGTCCTTCAGAGGCTGCCTGAGGGACATCCGAGTCAACGGCCAGAGGACAGGCCTCCCACACGCCGCCGTGACCAAGGACGTGTCCGTGGGTTGTAAGACCCCGAACATCAAGACTGAAGCACTGGCCACCTCCCCCTCCTCCTCCTTCTCCTTCTCCTCCCCCTCCTCCTCGCCCTCCTCCGCCGCCGACCCGACCGAACAGCCCCAGGCTGACACCACCACCGAACGCCAGGCGTCCAGCGACAGTCAGATAGACAGCGGCGGTGGGGAGGATAGGGCGGACCTCCTCTTGTTAAAACCACTGGAGGTAGAGGAGGGAGGAAGAGCACTGCTTGAACCTAAGCACATCAAGGTACAGCCTCTGTCTGTCTCTTATTACCTTTGTTTTTATTTATTCTGTTGGATTTGACATTGTTTGCCTGTCTGATTTGTTCATTTCAACCTACAATTGATTATAGTGTTTCAGACAGACAACTAGGGTGACCGACGACCGGATCCGAACTGTTCATTTGACAGAATAAAATGAATCTGGAATATCTTAATAATGAATTGATTAACTTAACACCTGTCTGAGGTGTTCACATGAGCATGAGTAGAAGTTTTTTTGAAAGTTAAATATCCCTTCAAAGTTGGAGTGCAGCAACCCCACTAAGTACGTTTGTGATGGCTGTGTTTAGCCCAATGTATGCTAGCCAGGAAACGACTATAACAATAACAAATTGAAGATATCAAGGACAATTGAAATGGCATTTACATGTTTTATAATAAACCTCCAGATGAACCTGGACCTGCGACAGCTGGGGATTCACCCGTCCAGGTTGCTGTTCATCATCGAGGAGCCGCCGGTCAGCGGACGCCTGACCCTGGACCCGCCCCCTGGACGGGGCGGGACGAGGGCCGCTGAGGAAGAAGAGGAGGGGGGTGGTGATGAAGAGGAGGAGAAAAAGAAGAAGAAGAAAGACAGAGGGGAGGGAAGGGGCAGCAGCGTCGTGGCCATAGAGGAGAAGGGCTCCTTCAGCCTGCTGGACCTGTGGCAGGGCAGGGTCTCCTACGTCCACGGAGGCTCGGAGGACCCCCGCGACTCCTTCCTGTTCTCGGTGGCGTCCGGCGGTAAGAAGGAGCTCCCCGACGCCGTGAGGGACAGGAACGTCCCTGTCCGCTTCCAGGTCAGCGTCAGTCCTCTGAACGACCCCCCAGAGGTCAGCCTGCCCCAGGGGAACCTCTTCAGCCTGCTGAAGAACTCCAAACGACAGGTAGACTGCTACGGATGTAAATTATCAATTCATTCATTAATGGTTAGTTGTTATGTTTTGATTTGAAGGTTAGCAATCGATTAATTAGTTACAATTAGCAATTTGCAATTTAGGAATTTAGCAGACACTGTTAATCCAGAGCAATTTACATTAAGTAAAAACATTGCAATACATCATATGCATACGGATTAGGTCAAATTACAGTTTTCAATTTAAGCAGAATTTACAATATACATAATTTACCATTTACAATGTAAGCACTAAAACATGGTAATACATTAGGCATCCTATATACCGGTGAGCTGCTATCTAAACTACCTAGGAGGGTACTGCAAGTACTATGGGTTAGGGTTTAATATTTTTCCCAAATTTGGCCCATTTCAAATCCCGGGATTTTGCCGACAATTTCCCGGGCTCCCGGGAATTCCCGTAAAAAAAATAGAAGGATAAGTCAGTTAAAAAAGTCCTCCTAAAAATGCAATTATATGTCGACAGTTAATATTCTCAATTGAATAGTGATATTTTATTGTTTTAAACCTTTCATTTTAACAAAATATGAACAATATCAAATACAAATGTAAGCCGGTTACACAAATATTAGCAATGCGGCACGCAAAATAGGCTACTTATTGGAAGGTTAGGACATCAGAGAGAGAGAGAGAGAGAGAGGCTGACAGCGCGTCTCAAATGTGGTCTTGGATATCGCATAATAAGGTTATCTGCACATCAAGAGGATACGATGGTAGAACGCGCCTCAAAAGTGCTCTTGTACATCGCGTAAGATACGATGATTGAGGCTTGACGAACAAATATTTGGTATGGGCATAAGGGCATTTAATACTATTGATTGCAGCTGCGTTTCCACCTCATCAATGCAAACGAAGCGTTGTTGACTACGCATGTTTTAGTCGCTGTCTGACATGACAACAAGTTACGGGATGCAAGTTATATAACTTATTTTGTATATATTGTAATATCAATAGCCTAGTCGGTGGACATGGGGGGAGAGACAGAGAGAGCGCTGTCACAGCGCTCTCTCTGTCTCTCCCCCCATGTCCACTTACAACACAGGTAAAAAAAAAAAAACACCACAGCGGCTGTGGTGTTTTTTTTTTTTTTTACCTGTGTTGTAAGTTATTTCACATTGCTGAGTGGCCGTGTATAGAAGTTGTAGAACAGAGACAATCTGTCGCGAGGAAAATAAGTCCATGCAGTATAGGAAGTCCAACGTTCTCTTCAGACCTTCATATTTTTGCTAGTGTATGCTATAAGCTGGTCTGCATCTGATTCAATGAATGAAGGAGGATGCGGCATTCGTGCGGTCCATAGTCCTGACTGCTCGCATTTAGACCACGTGTCGCCAATATTGTGTCCCGCGGGGCTCCTGTTCATAGCCCCCTCGCTGCATAGTCTAATTATCAGTGATGTTTGGAACTTATGCGAGAGTTATAGATTTGATTTTACCACTCAGAGATATCGGAAAAACACGATTTGTGTGGGAAAAAATGAGAAAGAAATGATAACCTCCGGGAAGACGGGTCCCGGAGGATTTCCCGGGAGGGAAATTAAGTCAGTTGTACCCGGGCATCCCGGGAAACCGGGATCCCGGTATTAAACCCTACTATGGGTTGGTATGTAATACAAGTGCCATGGGCTGAGATGGAGTCTGAAGAGTTGTGTTTTCAGACTGTGGTGGAACATGAGTTCTGCAGTGAGTTGGTGGTGAGTTTGTGGTTCTGATTGCAACGCTGCACTCGCTTGGGGCGAGTGGAGCGTTGGCCAGTGTCGATCATCGATTGGCCAGCGTCGATCATCGATTGGCCCAGCGTCGATCATCGATTGGCCAGCCTTGATCATCTATTAATCATCAACATCTCTAGTGCACACGCGCAAATATACATGCATGGCACTTTTCAATCTTTGTCACTTACTAGCATGTCTGGCATTTAACGTGTGTGTGTGTGTGTGTGTGTGTGTGTGTGTGTGTGTGTGTGTGTGTGTGTGTGTGTGTGTGTGTGTGTGTGTGTGTGTGTGTGTGTGTGTGTGTGTGTGTGTGTGTGTGTGTGTGTGTGTGTGTGCGTGCGCGCGCGCGCATGTGCGTGCGTGTGTGTGTGTGCGTGTGCGTGCATGTTCATCCTCAAACAGTTGAACACCAACACAGTGAGAGTGTCAGATCCAGACAATAAGCCTGAAGACTTGATGCTCAGCTCTCTGGGAAACATCAGCATGGATGCTGGATATCTGGAGCATGAGGACCGTCCAGGCAGGTTGGTACCTGGTGGTGCCCTTGTAGGTTGGTACCTTGTGGAATGAGCACGTGGCACGAAATACCCTTCAACTATGTTTATACTGTATATCTGCCAGACATAGTATCTGGATACAGCAGCCAAACCCAAGGTACAGGGATGCCATGTAACTGCCCACGTACTGTATGTATTACGGACATTCCCTAACATAACCCTTACCTCACAGGGAAGCCACGGGTGAGTCTTAACCAGACAACTATGTCGTAATCCATCGGGTCTAAAACTTTACTTTAGCGTAAAAACAGAAATGCTGCTTTCACATAGAATCAAGCAAGTGGTAGACGGCAAACGGCAAAACCTCCTGGACAGCATAGAGTGGTAAAAAAGATTCAATATTTTAACATTGATGCCACCTGCCATTACCGTCGCTGGCTCTGACTGCCGAGCTGTCGTCCTGTTCTATTTATGGTCCTGCTTCCGTCCTCTAAAATGACTTCTGGTTTGACGTCTGTCGCCTGCCTGGCTCCATGTGAATGCAGCAAAAGTTATTTGATTTGACGTAGACAGCAAATATAGTTGTGGGGTGATCTCACCAACCTGCATGAACCTGAAGGATAATAACCTGCTAGGCTGACAGGATGGTGCCACCACTGGTTGATATTATTACTGTATAAATCATTATTGTACAATAATACATTATTGTATTATTTACCTTGATTGCGTAATGTGTTGCTGTTTGACTGATCAGTTAAGTGAAATGTTAATGTTTTCCCAGACCCATCAATGTGTTCTCTTTGTCTGACCTGGAAGAGGGAAAAATCACTTTCATCCACACTGGAGTTCTTACATCCAGGCTGGCTCTCAGAGCCAGCGATGGACAAGACGTAAGTTCAACATTATGGTCAAAGTAAATGTGGACCGTGGACAGGCCACTTTGCTATAATATATTGTATACATTGTGTAAATCGAGCTAATTTATTATTACTATAATGCAACCAATAATATAATTTGTTATATTCCTATACTACATTGTTGTACTAATGTGACAGAAGCATCCGGTATACTTGTGCGTTCAGAAGTATTTACGTACAAAAAGTACTTTCAGATGGGCATCAGTTAATGCCAGGTCTGTTAAAGCTCTGCTTGGCAATTTCACAGAACCGTGATCACACACATAAAAAATGCAGGTTTCAATGAAAATGAAGTACTAGGTGCGTTAATTGCTACCCGTCTGTAAGGATGTTTGTAAGATTTAAACAGCCTGATTTCCTTCTTCATGCATTAATTTAATGATTCCTCTCAGTGATTTGAGATGATTTTTGATGATTATTTTACAATAATGATAAGTCTCCTTTCCTCAGGTCAGCAACACTGTAGTTCTGAGGATAATGGCTGAGGACCTACAAGAGAAACTGGCCAATAACACTGGCCTGGAGGTGGACCAGGGCGGGGCCGCGCTCATCACAACCAATCACCTCGCGGTGCAGATCAAAGCCGCCGACCAGTCGGTGGAGATCCGCTACGACGTGACGCAGGCGCCTCAGTACGGCGAGCTCCAGAGGATGCATTCCAGCGGAGAGTGGAAACCCACCGCTTCCTTTTCTCAGAAGCTCCTGGAGAAAGAGCGGATCCGATACCTCAACACCTACTACGGCCTCCAGGCCACCAACGTCAGAGATCAGTTCAAATTCAGAATCCAGATGGGTTCCTCCGGCGCCTCGGAGGAAGTCGTCTTCCCCATCGCCGTGCGCTGGATCTCCTTCGAGGTCACGCGTAACAAGATGGAGGTGAACGGCGTGCGGACGAGGGTCCTGACGCCGGAGGACCTCAGCGCCGTCTCCAAGGGAGTGAGCCTCCCCGAGAGCGACATCTCCTTCAGGCTCCTGACGGTGCCGAAGAAAGGCCAGCTCCTGCTCGACCAGGAGGTTTGTACTAGATTCTTAAGACCTTACACAAGAATGTAAAGGAAAAAGTTTATTATTTGTGCCCGGAACACGATCACTCAAGGAGTCTGCCTAGTGCGAGCCTAGTGCGAGCCTCCCATACCCTCTATCGATCCTCCCATACCCTCTATTCTTATACTGTAGTCTAGCTTTCACAGACAGAATGTTCATACAAGGAGTGTTCAAATAGAATCTGTCCCCTAATAGGGAAGACTACTGTCCTTTAGTGGTACTAAGCATGTGGAGGAGTTATGTCAGGCGTCGACATTGACAGCTGCAGTCAGAATGGGATATGATGACACTTAAGTACAGACAGGGAACTGACAAACTATTTTGACATTCTAAAAATCCATTACAGGTTCTCAAGAGGAACATGACCTTCCGGCAGATTGACGTGACGGACGGCCTGGTGGGGTACGAGCTGGAGGACCGTCCGCAGGAGGACGGCAGGGACTCCTTCGTCTTCAAGGTGTTCTCCAGACACGCCAGCTCGGCCAAGTACGACTTCCGCATCGTCATCGCGGCGGAGTCGTCGGCCGTCACCGTGGTGAACCGGGGGCTGTCTGTGCTGGAGGGCGAGAGCAAGGTTTTTGATTGATTGATTGATATGATTATTTGAATATGGCAATTTGGAAAATTGGAAAACAAAATATGCAATGACGTAAAAAAAAACAAAAAAAACAAACAAAAACAAATGCATATTCAAAATCAGCACTGCGTATTGCTCCCACCCCCTTTATATTAATAATAAATATCATTCAATGTAATATACTGCCATGATGAATATTACAGTATTAGGATGTACAGCACAACTGTGATATTTATATTTACACATACCATTACCGTACTGAACTTATTAGAACTTAAAAACATAAAATAATAATAATAATAAAATAAATAATAAATAATAAATGTTATGCTCAAGCATCCTTTTAACTCCACTGAAAGTCCATTACATAATCTCACCCCAGAATTAGAAATACAAAAGCTTTTTCTATTTGTTCGCCTGAACTGAACTTTAGAGTTCCCATTCCATTTTCCCCTTAACTTATAACCTCCCTCCTGATCACTAAACAATCCTTGTATGTTTGTAGGTCATCACCAAGGACGCGCTGTTCGTCCACACGGCGCAGAACCGGGCCGTCCAGTACACCGTCACGTCCAGCCCCCGCTACGGGCAGCTGAGGAGGATCAACCTGTCCAACTCCACGTCCCTCAACGACAACCTGACCACCTTCACCAACCAGGACATCGCCGAGGAGCGGCTGATGTACGTGCACGACGACAGCGAGACCAAGTACGACTCCTTCACCTTCCGCGCCACCGTCTACCGGCCGCAGAAGCAGGCAGGAGGGAGGAAGGAGGACAAGAACGCGGCGGAGCATCACACGTTCGAGATCTCCGTCGAGCTGGTGAACGACCAGAGGCCGGTGCGGGTGGTGGACAGGCCGTTCCACGTGGCCCGCGAGGGCCAGCGGCTGCTGACGCTGGACGACCTGCGCTACCACGACGACGACTCGGACTTCGAGGACGGCTGGCTGGTGTACACGCGGAGGGGCATCCCCATGGGAGAGCTGGTGCTGGCCAGCGACACGGGGCAGAAACTCTACGAGTTCACTCAGCAGGACCTGGAGGAGGTTGGTTAACACAGTCTGAAGGGGGACGCCCTTTAGGTGTTTTAGTTATAGAAAAATAGCAGATCAAGCTCATAGCACGGCATGAGCTGGTAGATTCGCTAGTTTTGAAATATATATATTTTACAGGGACAATTTTTTTTATTTCGAGGGGAAAAAATACTTCCAGGGACGAAATCTTAGTTTCAGGGACAAAACTTTAGTTCCAAGAACAAATTTTAGTTCCAGTGACAAACTTTTTGTCCCAGAGACAATTTCTTTGTTTCAGGGACAAGATTTTAGTTCCAGGGACAACATCATTTTGGAGCTCCTTGAATGAAATATTGAATAGTTGGAGCAGCACTGATGTAGAACAAACATCAAAACATTGCATGTCAAGGACCCTGAAATAGTGGTGTTTTTTTGCACACACACAACGCACAAAGTACACAAGCATGTGTGCACACACAGACACAGACACAGACACAGACACAGACACAGACACAGACACAGACACAGACACAGACACAGACAAGACACACACACACACACACACACACACACACACACACACACACACACACACACACACACACACACACACACACACACACACACACACACACACACACACACACACATACATGTTATTACTCACAGTGTGCCTGACAACAAAAACACTCCTGTTGCGTTCGCTCTGTCCTCTGCTCTCAGGAAAAGGTGCTGTTCATCCACAGAGGGGTCAGTTTTGGTCGTTTTGTGCTGTTTGTGACCGATGGCAAACATTACGTTTCAGCTCTTCTGGAGGTGAGAAACACATGGATCTGTTCATATCTAAATGTAACTTATTTCCCTCATTTTACAATGGCGAAAAGAGACAAAATAAATGTTAAGTGGTCCTTTATATAGCACCTTTTCTTCTAAAGTGCTTTGAACATCATGAACTCATTAACATCCTCTCATAGCTACAATATCTAAAAAACTACTGGTGCGTTACACACATAAAAACCCTGTTCCATGTGTCCTAAACATCTCTGTACTTCGCCAAACGGAGCTGCCCTGAAAGTCCCCACTGACCTAACGTTGACCGCAAGCACATGTCTGACGGTTGTTTCCGCATGCTGGCCTGTTGGTGTGTCTAATCCCGTTCTTGCCATGAACCGTGTGTCCCAGGTGAAGGCTCAGGACCCGTACCTGCAGGTGACCAACAACACGGGGCTCCTGGTGCAGAGGGGCGGGGTCGTGGCCCTGACCTCGGACAACCTCAGTGTCACCACAAACCTGGACATCCGCGACCCGCGGGAGGTGACCTACGAGGTGTTCCTGCCGCCCAAATGCGGCGTCCTCTTCTTTCTGGGTGGCGACACCAGCGGCGGCGGCGGCGGTGTTGGCGACATCAGCGGGGACATCAGCGGCAGCGACGCCGCCCTGGTGTTCACCCAGCGGGACCTGCTGGCGGGTCGCGTGGCGTACCGCCACGACGACAGCGGCCGGCTGTCTGACACGTTCAACGTGTCGGCCATGGCCAAGGAGAGGGAGAGGATCGCCAACGTGCTGACAGAGAGAGGGAGGTATGTAGGCCTGTATACGCAGAGCATAGCTCAATTATATGGATCAGGGGTCCCCAAACTTTTTTTCCAGTGAGGGGCACGCCAGTTTTTTCTGTAGAAACAGAAAAAAGTGTGATGATCACAGGAGTTTCTAAATGTAAATCTTTATTGTTTAGCAGAAATCCACGCATAACCAAATATTGATAACCCTTTTCAAGATCGAATAACCCAAATAACCCCAAAAAAAAAAAAAAAAAAAAAAAAAAAAAAAAAAAAAAAAAACAGAAATCCCCTGTAGTGGGCACCCAAGCGCCATACCAGACTCATACCATACAGCAGGCTAAAAAAGCCCAAAAGTTGTTGTTTTGTTGTTGTAGTTATTTAAAACAAAATACTGCTGTGATGTGATGGTGGTGCGCTGCAGCCCCAGACGCAGCAGAGAGGTGCAGCTGGACATCGGTGTGACGGTGAAGATCTACCTGGAGAGCCACCAGAGACCTCCCACGGTGCTGCGCAACACCCCTGTGGTGGTGGAGGGACGCCAGTCTGTCTGCGTCAGCCGACAACACCTGGAGGTACACTGACATCTATCCATTGTTCGTTTTATGTTATGAGTCCATTCACTAGTCGGAAGAAACACACCAAGAGTTAAAATTCATCATATTAATTAGCCCGTAGTGGTCACAGACCCAGTGGTCCCTGACCCCAAAATGATAGTTTGGAACCAAATGAACCTGGGAGAGAGATAGGTAGAGATAGCTAGAAAGCAGGGAAAGACACAGACGTAGAGCGCAATGACTGCCTTCAAGACAAAGTTATCTTGTGTTGTGTTATAGTGCACTAAGTCGCACACTTGCCCGATTGGGCAACCAGGTAGCAGTCTTCACTTGCCCCACCATTTTTTTTTACTTGCCCCAGGCAAGCGGGCAAGTGTTAGTGTCAAGCCCTGCGTCATGTGCAACTAAAGAGAAGAGATCCATTTCCCTTCCCTTACAATATGATGATAGTTGTACATGCAACTGCAAAACTAAATATGAAACAATGATTATATTATCAAGAACAAAACATAGGGCTTGAATATTTAAGCCCCGACAGACAGCATGCTGCTTTTTCAATAAATTAATTTGAAGCAAACGTTTACGAAGCTTGCTCGGAAAAGGCCCTGACGATGCTCGGATCACAAAATCAGTTCTAGGGGACAGCACTAGTGCATGTGGTGATTGTGATTGACTTTTTCTGTGTACTGATGAATTATTTTCCCTCCAGGTGGTCCACGAGGACAGCCAGGCCTCAGAGATTGTTTTCTCTGTCAAAAACTCTCCTTCCCTGGGTTTCATCTTGAAGGCCTACCCTGGAGAGAACTATAAGGTAGGACTGTTACACCTGTCATGGAGAGACAGCAAAATCAGTCTGCGGGTGCGGCATACAGTACGTTGCAACCAGCGAAAACAACCATTTTATTGCTAACATAACCCTAAAACTATGGCTAAACCTAACCTTAACCCCTGACTGTTATGCCAACAGTGGTCACAATCGTTGGTGCCAAACGTGGCAACTTATGCAGCGGTCGCAAAATGATGTCATGGAAGTTGAACTATTACATGAATTAGTCGCGACCGTTTCGCTCTTCCTGGAGTCGTTTCTGGTGGATGGATCAATCAATCAATCAATCAATCAATCAATCAATCAATCAATCAATCAATCAATCAATCAATCAATCCCTCCCTCCCTCCAGGTCAAGGCAGCCAGTCAGTCCATCTCCTCGTTCACCCAGGAGGATGTGAACCTGGGCATGGTGGTCTACCAGAACAAGGACCCAGGACGCACCAACGACTCTGTCCTATTGGACGCCAGCAACGGGGTGACCGAGGTTGGGCCAATCAGGTTGGAGATCGATGTGATCCCTCTGATCCTCCCCTTACAGGTACTGTAGGTTACTTAAAACGTTGTTAAAATCATCTACACACGTTAAATACACTTCGAACTGAGCTTATGCAGTAACTGTAAAACTAGCTTTACAATTAGATTATACCTATATTCATTTCTGCAAAGTTTTTGTTTCACGATACTGCCTGTCAAGAAATATTCTGCATTTGATTTGTGTCAGAGGTTGGAAGTGCTTGTGTTAAAGGGAGAATAACTTGAAATTCAACTTAAAAAGTATACTGTATATACCTATTCTTAGTGTTTTTAGTGCTCCCATGTGTGTCTTCTGTGTCTTTCCCCACAAATAACCAAGTCTGAGCAATCAGTCTTTCATATCATATAGGAGCTTTAATGGAAATTACTCTCAGGAACAGCTTGTTTGATTTTGGTCTCCTAATGATGTCATCAATGCACCCTGTTTTGTATAATTCCTCCTCACATTCAGTCTTCAGTTCTAAATTTGCACATCCACTTTGTTTACAAGGTCTACCATTGTTGATTTAACAAGTTGACTTGGAATTCTAACAAGCCTGGATTCATCTAGCATCCGTATTTTAATGACTCAAATATAAAATAATGTGCAAATCAGTATGTGCACATACAGTACAAGGTACATCATATTAAATAAAGAAAAAAAGAATGTATGTGTTAAATCACACAGCGTCCTGCTGCCACCTGCGTTATGTGACATTTAGAAACAGGTGGTATGTGAGAACTTTGGGTTATTTCCAACAAGCGCTTCCAATCCTCAACGCTCCATCATGCTGCTCATTCTTGATGAGGGGTGTTGGCGACGTGTTCCAGTGGGAAAATCATCCTCTCTTGTTGACAGGTGTCTGCCCTGACGGTGGACGAGGGCTCCTCCCTGCCACTGACCTCTGACACGGTGAAGGTCGCCAGTCGCCACTTCTCAGGGATGAACTTTGTGTACCAGGTGGTGACTCCTCCCAGACACGGGCAGCTAGAACACAGCAGGATACCTGGCATGGCCATCACTGCCTTCACTCACGCAGAGGTTTTATTTATTTTATTTAGTGGACACTAGGCCCACACCCATCACTGGACAGGCCCACACCCATCTTTTATTTGGATCCAGGGGTGTAGTGGAGGGGAGACGCGGGGGGACGGACGGAGTCCCCCCACTTCTCACATCTAAGATATTTTTGGGGCAAAAGTAGGCCTACCGTATGTTTTTTGTCTTGTCATTTACTTTTATGGAGACAATTAGGCATTGTAAACAATCTTTCTCAATATGCTATACTTGTTTTAATAGCGTGTCTGTGTGTGTTGCGCAGGTGCACGCAAATGCACATGCAAATGCAAGTGTGCAGGCAGCTGTCTTGAAGGGCAATTCCAATCATTTTCAATATTTTACTATGTCATTAATATACCTTAGAGATGTTGTGTGTGGTAAAAACGTTCCCCCATTCTGTGTTTCCTAGAAATGGAGGTCTGAAAAAAAAAAACTTTCCTTTTTGTGGACCAAAGTGAACCAAATGGACCCTAGCGGGTCCATTTGGTTCCATTTGTCCACTCTCAGAAAAAAATTGAAAATGGGTGGAATTCCCCTTTAGGAGGCGTCCCCCCACTTCTAAAAGTACCACTACAACACTGTTTGGATCTGCACAAGGGTAATAGATCCAAACACTAGTCAGAAGAAGGTACAAATCAGTGGTTTCCAACCAGTGGTCCGGGGACCACTAGTGGTCCTTGAGAGGACTCCAGGTGGTCCCCAGCTAAATGATTATTTTCACCAACGTTTTGCAAGTTATCTCTCCTAAATTGTGGACACAAACTTGAAAATCCTTTAGAATTGGGTCAGAGAGACTAAACTCAACATCAAATTGTGGTCCTCCGTGGCTAAAATGCTGAATAAAGAGGGGGGCCTGGTATGAAAAAGGTTGAAAACCACTGATGTAAATAGTGGTTACTTGCAGCCCTAGTGCAGACTCATGGGCTCTGTTCTCCTCCGGTCGGTCTGTGTCCCAGGTGGAGCGTGAGTACATCTCCTACGTCCATGACGGCAGCGACACGGTGCGCGACAACTTCACCATCGTGGCCAACCAGACGGAGATCATGAAGCACAGCCAACCTGTCACCGCTCTGATCATCATCGTACCTGTCAACGACGAGAATCCTGTGGTCACAGCCAACGGACCGCTGAAGGTCAGCCGTTTAGACCAGGGGTTTTCACTAGGGGCTCCATTTTCATCACTTAACTTCTTTGCCTATATTTAAACTATTAAAAAAGAACATTTTTCAATAGTTTAAATGGCCAGTCTATAAGCTCACAATGTGTCAATAGATTGGCACGTTGAACTATTCCAAAAAGTTTTGCCAAATAGTAAAAAAAAAAAAAAATGATAAGGGGTTTAGGTTAAGGCAAAGCGGTTTAGATGGTAATGAAAATGGAGCCATAGATTCTACAAAATGTCCTCTAAATCCTAACAGTTTTTGAAAAATGTAATGTGCCTGTGTAAGTGATGCTAAATATTTCAAGACACCAAGAATTATCTGTAGGCTAAATATATCTGAAAATAATGTTCTAGGCGCTGTTCTAGGGATTTCACCGGAAGTAAAGATTTTAGTCAAAAATGTTCTCGCCCAGGAGCATATTATTCAAAGACTTAATTGCATAATTTTAACATTTTTTCCCCAAAATAGCAGATCTACAAGCTCACAGCACACCAGTCACTGACACGCTATGAGCTTGTAGATCTGCAGGTTTTTTTTTTGTTTTTTTTTTTTTTTTTTTTTTTTCAAAAGCTAAATTATAACAATTTTTCTACCACTTTTTTTGAGTCACATGTTCAAATACTGGATTGGCTTAAATTGGCTTAAAAGTGATAAATGGGACAACTCCACTTGGAACCTCAAAATACCCAAATGCGTTATCATGCAATTTAGATGGAAATGACCCACCAACGGCTCAGAACGACTGTAACTAAAGATCCTTGCAAGTTACAAGTGCGTTTCTTTTGTGTAAAAAAAGTGGTAGAAGCGTAATTTACCATGAAAGAGAGTGGGTCGTTGGCTGATTTACCCACTGTTTCAGGGTAAATTTCTCACTTAAACCACCAGAAGCAAATCATCACATCTAGGGTGTAAAGGAGGTGAGCTTGTAGATCAACTGTTTTCACTGTTTATGAAATGTGTTGTCTATAATTTCCTTTTGAAATCAATTCAATTGATTTTTTCCTCTCCTCTCCTCAGGTATGGGTGGGCTCTGTGACAGAGATAAGGGTGGATGACCTGCGTGCGGAGGACCTGGACACCGGACCAGAGGACTTGGAGTTCATCGTCACCCCGCCCAGCAACGGTCACCTGGCCCTGAAGAGCGCCCCCTCCAGGCACATCCTCAACTTCACCCAGATGCACATCATGAGCAGACAGCTGCTGTTCAAGCACAGTGGTGAGCACAACTACAGATCAAATCCACTAGCGACCAGCGACATGGTCATGCACAATCTGGTCTGGTGACCAGATTCTTACTGGTCACCATTACTAAACATAGGCACAAACATGGCCGAGTGCAGAATTACTAACACTGTGTCTAGCCTCAACACCCAGGTTTTAATCCCTGCGCCTCTAGGCCGGTGCTTTTCAAACATTTTGATACCAGGGCCCACTATTTATTCAGTATTTTAGCCACAGACCCCTGATGAGGTCTTTAGCTTCTCAGACCCAAAGTTAAACTTTTTGGTCTCAAGACCGATGTTTTTGTTTACAATACCATGCTGTATTTAGAAGGGAAACCAGTCAAATTTTGATCAAAATAATAATAACTGATGATAATAACTACACTTTAATTCTCAATTTGATTCTTAGTTGAAAGTTGAATAGTTAATGTTCAATAATTCAGATTTTTAATATAATAATTTAACTCTTGAGAGCGTAAAATGAAAACAAATGGACCCTTATGGGTCCAATTGGTTTCATTTCATTACGCTCTCAAGGGTGCATGTACAATTTTACAGAATCCATTACAGAACAATTTTACAGAAGCCATTACAATTCAAACAAACCATGCAGCGGCGGGATAAATTGGCTGTTAATTGAAAGTATAATTTAAAGTGATAATTAGAAGCTGTGTTGTTGTGTTGGTGGATGTGTTTGCATACAGGTGCACTGTCCGGTGGATTCCACTTCCAGGTGAATGACGGGGTGAACTTTGCACCCCGGCAGATCTTCAGCACCGTTGCTCGCTCTCTGCTCCTCACACTGCAGAGGAACAAACCCTTAGAGGTCTACCCTGGTACGGTACTGCATGCACACTCATGCACACACACACACACACACACACGCACACACACACGCACGCACGCACGCATACACACACACACACACACACACACACACACACACACACACACACACACACACACACACACACACACACACACACACACACACACACACAAGCATGCACCTCAATGCACGCATTTGCAACACACTGTACTTGTGGGTTTTCTGTTTTTGAATAATGCCCAAAATGTATGTAGAATTGAAGTGGATAAACGGAGGTCTGAAAAAAAGTGATTCACCATGTTTTTTCAGACTTTCCATTATTTGGAACACAAACATTTAAACACAACATTTTCAACAGTAAAATGTTGAACATTATTGAGTTGTCAAAGAGATTTTTGGCGTACTCTTTAAAGGTAGTATAGGCAACTTTTTAGAGAAAAATCCAAATGTATATATAGCTATATTTTTTCCTCTACGCTGCTTCTACTTTGATGCTGCAGCTGTTTCCCTGCAGAAGTACACTGGCTTTGCCCTGCACATGGTCCAAAACTTTGTTGTTGTCAACAAATCAGGTGTGTGGGGTGAGGCATTTTAGCCAATCACAGCACAGCAGTCTCCAGCAGTTTCATAATGAGCCAATAGTGTGGAGGTGAGGTGGAGTTAGATTCTGCTATTATCTTTAATAAATGCATGTTTGTCCCATGTCTTCCCCCGCCAGGCTCGGTGACAGCCATCACCCCCAGAGAGCTGCAGGTGGTGACCAACGACAACACAGACTCCAGAGGGAACTACTCAGTGGTGTTTCTGGTGACCTCTCCTCCTAAACTGGGCCGTCTGATCACTAAACTAGCAGACAACTCCACCCGCCCCGTGTCCACCTTCACACAGAACATGGCAAGTTCCAGACGCAGTGATGACTTATAGTTCCAATAGTTCCAATAGTATTGGCGAGTATGTCAGTCTGTGGCTTGATACCAGGGCCCACTATTTATTCTGCTTTGTAGGAATGGAGGACTATTTGTTTTTTTAATTTGTCTCTCAGACACAAAACTAATGTTTTGTCTAGTGTCACTTGCTATCTCTCAAGCCCTTCCCTGTCTACTGTTCCTTTAAATAAATACCAGTAAAATAAAAGTTGACAGAAAATACATTTTACAAAACGAAACAAAATGCAAATGACATACAATGCAATGTCAAATTTCTCTCTCTTGTTCTGAATGCAGCTCAAAGTGTTTTACATAGCAATAGAGAAAAAAGAAGAAAAGAACAAAAATAAAATAAGATGAATGAAATTATTTTCATAAACCCTAAATTACTAACCCTACTAACCCTAAATACTAACCCTAAATAAAAAAGTATACTTAAAAATGCAATACAATGATGACAAAACTGCAAATTATAAAAGCCTAAGCTACAGTGACTAAAAATGACTACATTGAGAATGTCATGAAGTAAAAATTAGACTAAAATGTTAGGAATGAACTAGTGGACAACATATCCAGTATAGGACATTCAAGTCATTATTTAGTGAAGATTTAGTTGTGTACTAATTGTGTACACTATTAGTATACACAATTAGTATACAATTAGTATACTAATTGTGACTACAATCTTATGATATGACCAAAACTCCAGTCTAAAATGTTGCGTCTCCTCTCCTCTGGTCAGGTGAACGACGGGGCTCTCCTGTACGAACAGAACCAGCTGGAGTCGGTGGGATGGTCGGCTAAAGACTCGTTCTCCTTCACCGTGTCATGTCCGCCGGCCTCTCTGCCTCCCCACGCCTTCACCATCCTCATCTCCTACCAGGCCAGTTCACAGCCTAACAACCAGGACCAGCAGCAGCAACAGAGACTGAGGACCAGGCTGCAGGCCAATACGGGTGAGACCTGTCTGGAGTCTGGCAGTAAGGGCTATGACCAGATCCAATCTGTTCATTTGAGGGACAGAAATACTGCATTTGTGGGACAAGCATTACATAGTGGTCATAATAAGAGAGCTGAACGAAGTTGCCCATTGTATATTCTTGGGAAAAAAACTTGTCCCCAAAGCTCCATTCAATTTGGCCAATCAATGGTCATGGAATGGAAGGTGTGAGGACCATGCAAGTAGACACTTTTAATTCTACAAGTACAAACTCAAAACACATGTCCAATGCAAAGAGGGACATCTGGTCACTATATGTTAGTGAAATGATTGTGCAAATGTGGATAAAAGCGTCATTTTTGCATGATGGTTTGTTATTCAATTTTAGCCTATGAGCAAAAATGCGGGTAAATGAATGAGCCCCAAGTCCATATTCAATATGCTTTAATTAACAGGTGACATGTCAAACATGATTCTGAATCCATTCCTTGGCCTAAAAACAGCCATAGGGATGCGGTCAGCACATTTGAGCACTTTCGGGCGAGTGGATATGACCGTGCTCATATTTTGGTTGTGAACTACAGTACTACTCTATTCCTTTAACCTGTTAGCATACTGTATGATCATGTCCAGGTGCCGTGGTGCCAGAGGGAGGCAGGGTTGTGATCGACATCTCCAAGCTGGACGCCTCCAACCTCCTGGAGAAGCTACCTCTGCCTCAGCGACAGAGACACCAGGTCCTGTACTACGTCAGCTCCCTGCCGCGCCACGGGGTGCTGGCTGCCGGAGCCTACAACCTCACCAGGTAGGTCCTGTACCACGGGGTGCTGGCTGCCGGAGCCTACAACCTCACCAGGTAGGTCCTGTACCACGGGGTGCTGGCTGCCGGAGCCTACAACCTCACCAGGTAGGTCCTGTACCACGGGGTGCTGGCTGCCGGGGCCTACAACCTCACCAGGTAGGCCGTATGCGTGGTGAACTGGTGGTTGACCCAAGGTAGGTAGACTTAGTTCATAGTTAACGTAAATCCAGCGCAAGTCATAGGTCATTCTCAGTCAGTAATTCATTCTGTTTCTTTAAGTCAGCAGCCCCCGTGTCAACTCCCCTCGGGAGAAAACAAACGTGATATCAGACCTATGTCTTGGTACATAGATTTGATATCACATGAGCAGAGCCACACCGCCATACAAACTCCTGGTTAGTATAACTCATGGTTACGTCTCGCTTGCCAATAGTTATGACCGGTGCCATTGAAGTAGATCTACATCACTCTACGTCGCTCGTTTGATACGATCCCTATGCTAGCGGCAGTGAGCCTCCTGCCAGCTGAGGAACTCAAATAAGAGACGGATCGGAACTAACCGGAACTGTGTGCGCCAACTAACCTGTCCGGCGGGAAACATGGACCGAAATATGAAATTTGACTTTTAGATAAAAATCACTGGCACTAGCTACCTAAAGAAAATATAAAAAAATACTGGCATTGTAAGTGCTAACATTTAAAAGCTTTGCAATAAATGGTCTATGATGGTCCTTCTGAGCCGAAGTGTGTTAATGGACTATAGCTAAATGCATGTCGGTGTAGTCCCATCCCTGAGAAGGTAATTTTGCATATTTTGTGCATAACAACAATCTCTTCCTCCCACCCAGGGACCAGCTCCAGTTCTCCCAGCACACCCTGGAGAAGTTTGGCATCGCGTACACCCACGACGACTCTGAGACCAGGAGCGACAGCTTCACGTTCAGGGCCTGGGTGGCTCCGCTGGACCCTTCCTCCTCCACCACCACCACCTCCTCATCCACCACCT
This sequence comes from Benthosema pterotum, assembly GCA_039105355.1. NCBI lineage: Eukaryota > Metazoa > Chordata > Actinopteri > Myctophiformes > Myctophidae > Benthosema > Benthosema pterotum. The sequence continues at coordinate 36,962,567 of CM076985.1, forward strand.
CCTCCTATTCCACAACTTCGTCCTTGGACTCGGGGGACCTGGACGACCTCCTGGCGCTGACGGACACCTTCAACATCACCGTGACCCCCGTCAACGACCAGCCGCCGCTCAGCAGAACCAGATCCCCTCCCATGAAGGTGGTGGTGGGGGAGACGGTGACGCTGGGCCCCGAGAACCTCCAGGTGAACCTGCACGGCACCATCAGGCACACATACAGTACAGTACATACATGGCCTGTTTTTGCTATTATTGTTTATTCTGTTTATTTAGGGGTACTTTTTCTATTGCATGGCTTTCCAGTCAGACCTACGTTAGCCTGGTCTAGCCCTCAATGATTTTGGCCTTGGGGGGCGGGGGTGTCGTGGGATCCACACGGCGGAAGTGCTGCGCTCCGATTTGATCTCACTAACGTGTCGTCATCCCCGGCCCCTCCCGCGCCCGTCCACTGCTGTTCTACGTCACATTATTTAGAGCGACGCCCACCCCGGAAGGTTCACTCCCACTTGAAGGCCACTTTCCAACGTGCGTTAGTCCAGGCTTTCCGTTTTCGCGCAAGGCGAACGAAAATGAAAGCCTGGGTGTCGAGGCTAGACCTACGTATACGGATCGCTACCAATATGAAGTTATAATTGCATTCTATTTAGCAATTTTAAGAAAAACACAAATCTTGTGTTCAATTTCAATGTCCAGCTATATGCCACTGTTTTTACTTATTTATATCCATTATAATACATTTTCCCTTTAAAGAAAACCTGCACTATCCACATTTCACACATATTTAATGTATTTGCTAAATAGTTATGGTATCGATTTTAGATAATTGAATCAAAATGCATCGTAATGCCAGAATGGATCAATATCATTAGTCAGCAGTGTTTTGTGATACTTATCGTACTGTTAAAATGTATGTGTTAGTAGTGTTAAGGGCACTCCTCACTTCACAGGAGCGTGATTGTTAATACTGTATTTCTTGTGGAACATTTTGTTAAATATGTGAGGGTCAAAACAAAGTGTTCTACGCCTCTACGATGACGCACTGCAAATTCAACCAATATAATTCCCCTATAGAGAGATCTGTGTATATGCTATTCCACAACCCTGTTATTCCCATGCTGTATATGGAGATTCCTATTGTTACTTTCCACTATGCCCAAGTCGGACACTCCCATACTCCCATAAAAAATCCCTCCTAATAATCCTAACCGGCACTCCATGATGACCATGTCGTCGTAGCCTGGGTTCCAGCCTGATCTGAAATGTCACATCACAAATCAATCGGGCCAGAGCCTACTTGACTTGAATTTCCCGGACATCGTGAACTAACTAACGAACGTGAACTAGGCCTTGCCTACTTGTGGAGATACAGTAGGCCCCTTCCAGACTGATTTGCGAAGTGAAATTTAAGCGGAATACAGCAAATCAGACTGGAATCCAGGCTAACCATGTCTCCTGTTTAGAAAACATCTGGCCTCATAAGCTTAGCAGGGCGTGCTTGGACGGAAATCCCCTCTCAATTCCATGCGGAATCCTCTAGTTCCAGACAAGGCTCGCCTCAAGTTACGAATTACTTTAGCGCGCCCATCAGCATGGCTTTGAACTTGTCCAGGTCCACCTTCTTCATGATGGAGACCTTGTGCTTCTTCTGGAGCTTGTCCAGATAGTCCAGCACCATCATGCCCCGGGTGTTGGACCCGTCCAGCTCCACCGTCACCGCCACCTGTTCGCTCTCCGTCACTAAAGTGTCGTCTATGGCCGCCGCCATGGCGTAGCAGTCGCAGGGGGTGAAGCCCATCCCCGCCACCATCTCCTTCTGGTAGCGCTCCAACTCCAGGCACACCTTCATGGTGTGCTTGAAGATGGTCTTCATGAAGCGAGCCTTCTGGCTGTCCTGGGCCAGCCAGGCGTCGCAGAAGGACCACGGCAGGTTGTTGTGGCAGCAGAACTCCCAGCCGGCGACGTAGGTGGGACAGCAGAAGCGGTTCAGCACGATGTAGGCCGCCTCGGGGTCCGCCACGAAGTTGAACTCCCCGCACACCGTGGTGTTGCCCCGGGACTGGGTGTTGCCTCCCATCAGGTAGAGCGCCCTGAGCTTCTCGGGGAAGGTGGGGTCCAGCTTGACGGCCAGGGCCAGGTTGGTGAGCGGCGCCGTGGCCACCAGGGTCACCTCCCCGGGGTTGGCGTTGACCATGCGGATCATGGCCGCCACGGCGCCCTCCTCGCTCTGCAGCAGCTCCAGGCCCGGTGCCTCCGGGTCGGGGGCGTCTCCCAGACCGTCCTTGCCGTGGAAGTCGCCGGCGTGCAGGGCACGTCCCAGCAGGGGTTCGGGGCTGCCGCGGTACACCGGGACGTCCAGCCTCCCGCAGGCCTGGAGGACACGCAGCGTGTTCCTGCAGACGTTCTCCAGGGGCGTGTTGCCGTGGGTGCAGGTGATCCCCAGGACCTGCACGTTGGGGGCGGCCAGGGCCATCATGATGGCCTGGGCGTCGTCCACGCCCGTGTCCACGTCGATCACCAGCTTTTTCACCCCCTCTGGACAACCAAACTCTACAGACATGTTTGTACTGTTTTAGTTTAGTATTATCTTTTGGTTGACACGTCTGGCCTTTGTCAACTATATACTCAGAGGATATCCTATGGATGACATTGGGGATCTCCATATATGAGTTGTTGAGGAGATGGGCTCTAGCCCCTCCAATGCGTGGCTTTTGATCACATGGCAGCCAAGTCTATGGATTTCAACCTGTTTTGACCCGAGAACTGATTCGACTTGCTTCAGCAGAGATGCATGATTTATCGGCAGCATAATAGGAATTTGGTAGGAATTGGAAATTGGATACCAGTCATTAATTTCATTATCATGTACTGCTGGCTTTCTTTTTTGTCAGTGGTCCCTAGCCTTTTTTACGAGCCCCAGAATTATCTGTTTGGCCACGAACCTCAATCTGAAAATATCTCGTTTCAAGGACCGAAGCAAAGATTTGAGTTAAAAACACGGACACGCACACATATTTTTCCACTGTATAGGGCATGCCTTGTGTTTGACAGATTTGGAAGCGTGCCACTCAGTGGCGCCACTCGGTGGCGCACCGCGAGCTTGTAGATCTGCTATTTTTCAATAGCATTATGTTAGAAGTATAATATAATGCTTAAAACACCCATAATTGTTACAGAGTGCTTAACAGCCAACTAACTCCTCCTATAACTGCAGGTTGATGACCATGATACCCCTCCAGAGGAGCTGCATTACAGCGTGATCAGTAAGCCCAACAATGGATACCTGACTCTGGGAGAGAGACCAGAGCCTGTCACCTCCTTCACCCAGTATGATGTCAACCACGGCAGGCTGCACTTCATACAAAAGGTGACTTTCATGCTTTTGGGTTGCTTCTCGAACCTGGTCCTGACGCAGGACGCTCAGTTCTCAGTAAATGGGCCCCAAAAATCTGGTCTTTCATGATGACCTTAGATTTCTGTAAAGAGGAAATCTCCGCACTCGCATAAAGTTCCTGGGCATAGGCGTGCATACATAGACGTCAAGGGGGGTTTGAGCACCCCCTAGTGGCCCTCTCTGGACCAACATGCCCTTTTTAAAAGAGCAAAAAGATGCTGAAATGCTGTTTTCTATGCGTTTTTAACCCCCCAAAACTCAATTTTCCGCCGCCCGGCTTTGCCGGAGTGCCCTCCTGGTTACATTTGAGCACCTGCCCTTGAAACTCCCTGTGCACGCCACTGTTCCTGGGTGTTCTTTTATTTCATAACACAGCAGCAGTCTAACTAGATTATCAAAGGCGCTTCGGCACTCAAGCCTTCCTCAGCGTTTCAAACATTGAAGCAGCCCTAACTGTTCAGCCCAAGGCCCAGCCCTGCCCGACTAATTATCATAGGTTTTAGCCCCGACCCGGACCTAAAATGTCAGGTTTGGGGCTTGGGCAGAATTTGAGAACTCTAGAGTAAAAGTGAAATGTCAGTCAGTACCAAAATACACAGAAAGAATGGAATATAACAAGTATTGTTTAAATAAACAAGAGTTGTGCCCCTACGGGGCACAGGTCTCCACCGTCCGGGCTCAGGTTTAAACGTGTGCACATTGCAAAGTAGTTTATTGTGAGCGTAATGATACAATACTCTATATATGACTATATATAAACGTATCTTAGTCACTATATAAATATGTTTTTAACATTAACTTCTTTTAGGATTAAAAAAAAAAAGAGTTTTCAAAGCAGGTATATCCTATGTAGAGATAAAATAATGATGTCTTTTCTGAATTTGAAATCTCTTTTCAGGTGATTTCCAAATAAAAAAACATTCAAATTCTATGTAAGAGTTCAAGAAAAAAAAAATGTTTGCGGTCAGCTTTGCTATAGTCAAGACGCCACCTCCTCTTTCTCTTTTTCTGTTATAGCGGAAGCTTGAGGAGTTTTATATGATAAGTGCATTTTCATCAAGGCTTTGACGTGGTTTCAGAAAAGTTTCCACAAAACAAAGTATATCAGCTTCTCTTATTCTCGTATCCCTTTTTAAATCATCTAAATGTGGTAAATAGCGACGGATGTTCATCATAACAATTCTTAATAAAGAATCTTTTCTATCAACTTCTATTGGTAGTGACGGTTTTAATTCAGAACTGCGTAGTTGAATCATTTCTGGATCTACATTAAGATTAGCTTTGATGTGTTTCTCATCAAATTCGAGGAGGTAGAGACCGTTCAAGGAAGTTACTCGGCTGAGTGCAACATAGACTTGTCCTGGATTGAATCTTCGTTTTCCTTCTATTGTCACTACAATTTTCTCTAAAGTTTTTCCCTGAACTTTATGAATTGTGCATCCCCAAGCTAAAGTGAAAGGAAACTGTTCTCGTGTTGCATGGACAGTCTTTCTGTTTCCAATGGTGAATTGAGCAGTATGCTTTTGTATAGGTACTGCTTGAGGAAAGTCTTGTTTGTACTGGCTTTGGCACCTTCTCCTATGCGATTGCTGTCAAATTTCACTAGGATAGTTTGAACTGTTGCTTTGTTTACAATAATGTGAACAATTGTACCAGTTACTCCATTAGAGAGTCCGTCATAGACGTTAATGTTGCATGTCAACATGACCCTGGCTCCAACTGCTACTCTTACAGTTTCTCGTAATCCTCCGGTTTCTGATGGATTGCTTAGCATTGTAATCTGAAGTAGTCCTGTTTTGCAATCTTTCTGAGAATCAATGGCCTTGATGCTGAATATCTCTGTGGTCAATGTGTTTATTTTCTCATCGTTGTGTAAATCTGCTTCGGCGTTTGTTGAAAAGACGTGGAGTGCTTCTTTCGGGTATGATCTGTCAGTTTTGGTGACAAGTCTCGTTTTTAACAATTTAATGTCTTCTTCTGTGTGTTTACCAATACGTACTCTTTGGGGTAACTCTGCATAGGGTTTGTCATCCTTTTGACGCATAATTTCCTCAAGTTCAAAAAGTTTGAAGTTTTCTCTCCATAATGATCCATAAATGCTTGCATAAGCATCAGAGTGGCTCTCAAAGATTTGTTTTGTCATGACTGGTGGTAATTGATATAAGTCACCGATTGCAAGAATGCTGATGTTGCTAAAAGGAGAATTTGGACTGTTTGAGCCAGTGATGTCTTCAAGTCTTCTGTGAATCTGATATAAAAAAATCTGTTCCAACCATTGACGCTTCATCAATAATTAACAACTTCATTTTTCCCAGACGTGAACGTAATGTGTTTAATATATCTGGTTTCGGAGATTGGTACTCACATGATTTCGTGGGAGATAATGCAAGGGCTGAATGAATAGTCATTCCATCAATGGCGAATGCTGCTATTCCAGTATATGCAGTTAGTAGAACGCAAATTTCCTCGGGCTCGAACTGATGTGATAGTAGCCGATAGGTTTCATAATGAAACAGTTTGATTATGTGACTTTTTCCTACTCCTCCAGGTCCACTTAAAAATATCTGGTAGCTCGGATGGGGTTTTTACCGTTTTTCAAAGCAATGATTGTCTCTTTGCACCATTTTCTATGGTATTTCACTATTTCCATTTGCTTTGGAGTCAATGATCGCATCATCTTCAAATATTCTTCACGGCTCAATAATGTTTTCTTTCTTTCACAGAAAGAGACCACAGAAAGAGCCCCTACGGGGCACAGGTCTCCACCGTCTGGGCTCAGGTTTGAACGTGTACTAGTACTAGTGTGTCAACTATGACGTCGTCATGACGTCATGGGACGGACAGATCCAGGGGACGGACGGGCTGCGTGCACGGACAGAGGGCGTTTTATAGTCACCACCTTCGGTGGAGACAATAAATGACAATTTAACTTGTGTATCTCAGACTTACAGTCCACTGGTTCCGGACTATTATGCAGCCTTTTTATTATTCATACCCCCTGGAACTCACCGAGGGGCCCCTGTGGATCCCTGGAAGCCCTGATCTTGTGTGACGTCAATGTGTGAATGAGTGCAGAAGGATATCGATGAAGGACAGGCAGGCGTCCTGCGACAGCTCCTCGTGGTTCACCACCTTCTTCAGCAGAGCCAGTTTGATGGGCTCTCTGGTGTACGTCCACATCTGGTGTACGTCCACATCTTGTCCTTCCCTCGGTTCTTAGTGATCATCACCCTGCTCAGAGTGTGCTTGGGAGGAGGTCTGGGGAGAGAGAGAGAGAGAGAGAGAGAGAGAGAGAGAGAGAGAGAGAGAGAGAGAGAAAGTCAGTGTGGGTGCACAACCCACCCAAGTGTGTGTGTGTGTGTGTGTGTGTGTGTGTGTGTGTGTGTGTGTGTGTGTGTGTGTGTGTGTGTGTGTGTGTGTGTGTGTGTGTGTGTGTGTGTGTGTGTGTGTGTGTGTGTGTGTGTGTGTGTGTGTGTGTGTGTGCGCTGTATGTAGTGTGTGTGTGTGTAGTCAGTATGAGATTGCGTGTATCAGTCTGACTGTGTGTGTGTGTGTGTGTGTGCCTTTCACTGTTGTCTCCATTTTCCATTGTGCTTCTGAGAGAAAAAAAGGAGCATTATCCTGATGGGGAGCCATCATCCCTGAAGTCCTCCTCCAGGTTGTAATAACATGTACCTGAAGTAGTCGTAGGAGAACTCCTCCAAGGTGTAGGGCTACACCCTGTCCTCTGTCTCCGGCATCACCAGCGTAGACATGCGGACCTCCTGCCTCTGGTCTGGAGTCATGGTCACCAAGGCCTGTCAGAGGAGAACCATGAGCTACCATGTGATCCTGCATGTGTCCACTCCACCAGACACTCTTTGGTGAACACTGGAGCCAGATAGTCATGCAGTACAAACTGTATCAGGACCCATATCCGATGTCTGATTATCTGCAGAGTATAACTACCACGCCACTAACAATTCTGACCGAGTCCTAATTTATACAGAGGACCGCAATGAAAACAAGCCTATGCTCCCTATAGGGGCTTGGGCCCTATAGGGGCCAAGCCCCTCAATAAATTACTAGCCTATACTCTTTCCAAGACTACAATGATGATACAATGTCTACACAATAGATATGCCTCTTCAGACCTGAGAACTTGAAGGCCTCGTAGAAGAACTGACCTGAGAACTTGAAGGCCTCGTAGAAGAACTGACCTGAGAACTTGAAGGCCTCGTAGAAGAACTGACCTGAGAACTTGAAGGCCTCGTAGAAGAACTGACCTGAGAACTTGAAGGCCTCGTAGAAGAACTGACCTGAGAACTTGAAGGCCTCGTAGAAGCGTGAGAAGAACAGCGGCCACTTGTAGCGAGCAAAGTCCACCACCTCCTCCTTCACCTTCTGAGGGTCAAACCTCTTCTGGGCGTAGATGCCCTGGTGGACACACCGCCGGACAGCAGTAATAGTTATATTAAAAGAAACGAGAGTTGTGCCCCTACGGGGCACAGGTCTCCACCGTCCGGGCTCAGGAATGTTCTTCGGTTCCCTCATCTTCCCTTCACTCTCTTTGGTGTTAGTTTCCATGGTAGCACCTTATACTGTATATCTATCTATGATGTCATCATGACGTCATAGGATGCACGGACAGACACGCACGGACAGACACGTGCAGAAGGACGGGGTACGATTTATGGTCACCACCTTACGGTGGAGACAACAATGAGAAAACTAGCAAGATACAAATCCTCCCAAATCAGGGCTTCCCTATCTCACTCTTTATGACATCATCTCAAGGCTCATCATAGCTCAGGGGTCCTCCTAGATCAGGCCCCTCTATTTCTCAGGAGCCTCAAGGGTCCTCCTAGCTCAAAGCCCTCCTAGCTCAACTATGACGTTCTCATGACGTCATGGGACGGACAGATCGTGGGCACGGACTGCTACGTGCACGGACAGCCCCTAGCCCCTAGCTCTATGATGTCACCCCAAACATCACTCTACCTCTGGCTCCTAACCTTCTCATCATCTAACAAATCCTCATTACTCAGGGCTTCCTGATCTCACTCTTTATGATATCATCTCAAGGCTCATTCTAACTCAGGGGTCCTCCTAGAGACCTGTACCCAGGTCTCCACCGTCTGGGCTCAGGTTTGAACACGTACTAGTACTAGTGTATCAACTATGACGTCGTCATGACGTGGTGGGACAGACAGATCCAGGAGACGGACGGGCTGCGTGCACGGACAGAGGGCGTTTTATAGTCACCACCTTCGGTGGAGACAAGCTTCTTCTACCTGGGCTCAGGTTTGAACACGTACTAGTACTAGTGTATCAACTATGACGTCGTCATGACGTCGTGGGACAGACAGATCCAGGAGACGGACGGGCTGCGTGCACGGACAGAGGGCATTTTATAGTCACCACCTTCGGTGGAGACAATAAATATATATATTTTTATGGAGCCTGAGGCCCAACCCGGTCCTATTGATCTGCATACATTTTAGGCCCGGCCCAGCCATAAAATGTTGGGTCGGGCCTGGTCGGGTTCAGACAGAGTTTGGTCTTTTACAGTGTTTATGTTCGTTCAAGTCGTAATGTTAACATTAGCATTGTGTTCCTTGGTGATGTGGTCAACAGCAATGGAGCATGCCATCTATGTAACACCCTGCGCCTCGGCCAGTTATTAGGAAACAAATCACCGGTCTGAAGGGTGTTTGGCTTAATAGTTAATACATCAATAAATGACTAATAATTGACATAAATAGTATATAACAAGGCTGCTTTTATTTATCTGCTCATCCAGGCTAGGAGGTCCGTTGTTGAGACATGTGACTACTCACGTGACCAGACCGCTGGCTTCTGATTGGAGCACTCATTCAAGCCATGTAATAAAGCTATCTACTGTAGTATATTCACATCTTTTTTGTCTTTTTTTCCTCATGCTATCCCTCCTCCCGCCCCCCAGGGGGAGCCCTCCACGGGGGTGTTCTACTTCAACGTGACCGACGGCCACCACGGCCCGCTCTACAAGCTCTTCACGCTGATGGTGACGCAGGCGGTGGTGTCCATGGCCAACAACACAGGGCTGTCTCTGCTGCAGGGCAGGAGCGTGGCGGTAGTGCTGACCCCCGGCCACCTGGCCGCCCGCACCAACGGCCAGCAGCCTGCCGACGTCATCTACGCCGTCACGGCCCCGCCGCGCTACGGACGCATCGCCATCAACGACCGGCAGGTGTGTAACGCACGGGATTCGAAATCGGGTCTCCCGCGTGAAAGTCCAACATCTTACATCTTAACCACTAGACCAAAGGGGAATCCCCTTGACTCTTTGTGGAGACAACCAACGTTTATACAGAAAATAACACACAACATGTCTCCACATTAGCCTCGTGCATACAGTACACAGGTCTCCTCTATAAACAGAAATAAACACGCTGTATAAATGATTTTGTAGATACTTATTTTGTCATACACAACGTGACAAAAGACACCCACCTCATTCCAATTGTGGACATACAAGATGAAGAGGTGGAGGTGTGGTGGGAATTTATACAGGGGGCAGACTGTACCAACTTGCAGGGACTGTACCAATTAATGCAGTATGCGTGGAGAGTCAGGTCTTGTCAGGTAGAAGCAGTCATATTATATTTTGCGTAATTATACACACTGTTCACTATTCACACTGTTACAGGTGGACGCCTTCCGCCACGAGGACGTGCAGTTCGGACGCGTGGTCTACCACATGACCGACCGCAGCGCCTCCGAGGACAGCTTCAGGGTCTCTGTCAGCGCCTCCTCCCCCGGAGTGGTCTACAACAAGCTGGAGGACCAGGTCAGTAACACTGGTCTGTACCTGGTCTGACCCCTCCTCCCTGAGTCTGTGCGCTGGTTTGCGTATTCAGTTCATAGGGTTGGGGTTAGGGTGACAAAAGAAACAGTATCAGTTATGCTACTAACATTAGCATTGTGTTCCTAGGTGATGTTGTCAACAGCAATGGAGCACGCCATCTAATATATGTAACAGTATCATCATACATGGTCATAAATAATAATAATGGTGCGTTTTGGGGAACAAATAAGTGGTTATGAGGTGGGGATAGGCAAAGGACTAATTTCCTCATGCCTCTTTAAAGGACGCCAGGGATTTCCATTTTTTGAGGGATGGAGTCAGGGCATTCCACTCTGGTGTCAATGCTGTAGAAGTATAATGTGCCCATGTTTGTTTTGAATGAGTGGTAATACCAGATCATTGTTCCCGCTTCCTTGTGTGTTGTGGCTGTGGGAGTCACTAACTTGTTTTGAGGTAGTTTGTCAGGAATGCTGGTACAGAGGGCATAGAGGGCCATGCTGCATTTACAATTTTAAACATCAGTCCCACCCTAGTCACCTATAGAAGTGGGTTGCAAAAAGATGGGTCATCGGCCCATCTTTTATGTGGCGTTGTGTATAATCATGATTGGAGACTGTTCATGATCGGGGTAAGTCTCTGGGTTATTACTTGCTTGAGCGTAGTGGGGGCAAGTAAGGCAATCAGAAACCCGTCTTCTAGTGACATCATCATTTTGCAGATTTATGTTTATGAAAAAACATTTATATTTTTACTATCAGGAGAACATTTTAGCATTGCAACTTTTCAGGAACATTCTGCAGTTTTCTATTTGCTTGGATTCCCCATTGATGATGTCATTAGAGGACGGCTTTCTGAACTGCCCACAGCCTAATCTGTCAGAGACAGATCGAGTTGAAAAAAAAAAAAAGAAAAAATAAATAGTGGTATTTTATCATGTACATTAGTGAGGACCTATTATATGAAAATATGTTGAAAAGTGGTGAAGTGGTTCTTTAATTGTGCCATGCACGTTTCGTCATTTTAAATAAAATGTAATATATTTTTGTAAATGTAATTTTTGTTCCCCAAATGTTGCGTTTCATTGAGCAGGTGGTGAATGTGACGGTGCATCCTCTGGTGTACCTGAGGGAGCCGGTGCGTGTTCCCAGCGGAGTGGCTGTGAAGCTGGGCAAGGCTATGATCGATGCCTCAGAGCTGGCTAGACTCAGCCGCGCTGACCCTGTGTTCCAGGTGCTTTCTCCTCCCAAGTATGGGAACCTGGTCAAGGTGAGACAACTAATAAGGTCTGTGTATGTTTTAAAGGTTAAGACCACTTTAGTTTGAGTTTTTTTGTATCAAGTTCCCTTGTCATGATGTACTTCCAAATGTACATCACTTTAAAAAGTATGTGCCTGGGACTCCATATTGATAATTCAAATTATGCTCTTCAATGACTCACATTGTACGCTAAAACAGCTCTCAAAGTCAGTCTTTTAGTGTGTAAACAAACACAAACAAAGTTACTGTAATTCAGACGCTACAGAGAGGGTTGGGGTGACCCATGTGGTCTGTAATGTACCATTCATCCTCGGTCTATCCAATCTATGGGGCACTGAGCCTTAAGAAGGATCTAAGAGATCTCTGTGGGCAAAGATGTTAATAATAGGAATTATTTGTATATTTAAATTGTATATTTTATATTCATGGCATGAAGCCTTACCTCGAAGTGCTTTTTGATTGGTCAGAATTGACCCACATGAGAATAGTTAATTTATCAATGTGACTTCATGACTGAGCTTACCCTGGTGTGTGTGTGTGTGTGTGTGTGTGTGTGTGTGTGTGTGTGTGTGTGTGTGTGTGTGTGTGTGTGTGTGTGTGTGTGTGTGTGTGTGTGTGTACGCTTGAATGAATGTGTGACAGGTGACCTACGATGTCAAGCAGGCGTCGGAGGTGTTGCGGACGTTCACGTTCAGGGACGTGGTTCAAGGCCGGGTGGCCATCGAGGAGACGCTCAGCGACGACCCGGCCAACCTCACGGCCACCGCGCAGGGCCACGCCCCCGCCACGGCGCGCAACGACTCCTTCGTCTTCCTGGTGAAGGCGGGACACGTGCAGCCGGCCAAGGGAGAGCTGCACTTCACCATCCTGCCCCATCACACCATGAAGAACAGGAGCACAGCGGCGGGGGGGAGGAGGAGGGGGAGGAGGAGGAGGGGGAGGCAGAGGACGCGGAGGGGGAGGAGGATCCTCCTCCTCATCCTCCTCCTCTGCAACGATGAGCTCGCAGAAAGCCAACAACAGAACGCTGAGCAAGTTGAAGTCTGGCAACCGCTGGGGCAACAGCAGTGGAGGAGGTAGGCATGTCACCATGAATCAGTAGGTTTCAACCCACTGGTCCAGAGACCACCACCAGTGGTCCTTGAGAGGGATTTCCAGGTGGTCCTCAGCTTAAATGATGGGACAGTTGGTAAAAAAACAGACCTGGTTGGACCCTTACCGGTCCATTTGGATTCATCTTCATCTCAAGGGGTTAAAAGGCAACATTTAGATATATGAATCTAAATGTTGTTAGATATATTTGCTTTTAAATACATGGTGGAGCCCCTTTTAAGTCCTGAGAGTGAGTGATTATGCAAATGCCTTCTAAATCGGTAGTTCGCACACTTTTCAAAAAGTACTTTAAACTGGGGTCCGGATGGTTTTCCGACGAGTCATTGTCCCAACGGACAATAGTCTGAAATTATTATTGGCATTTTCTGCACAACCTTCCGAAGAAACATTATCCTGATGAAACAGCCAATGAAAAAAACAAACCAAAGAAAACCACAAAATAAATCATTAATCACAATTATGTTTTCCTCCCTGCCCCACGGTGGTGAACAGCCCTAGGAGGAGGAGGACGGGCCAAGGGCGGAGGAGGAGGTGCGAGCAAAGCAGGACAGAAGATGGAGCCTCCTCCCCGCGCTCCTCCCATGCTAGTGCTGACCCCGGAGGAGCCGCCCGTCCTGGAGGTCCCCCCTCGGCCCGCCTCGGACCCTCTCCTCATCATCCTGCCCTTCCTGGCCTGCCTGCTCCTCATCGTGGTCCTGGTGGTGCTGATCCTGGTGCTGCGTCGCCGCCGGGAGAAACAGGCCCGTCTGCGGCTGATCCGGGAGCTGGCGGCGGTACCTCTGCCCTTCGACGGCAGCCCCTATCTGGGTAGGGCTGCTGAGCGCAGCCCTTACCTGGGTAGCAGGGCTTCCGTGGGCAGCCCATATGTGGGCAGCAGGCCTCCGGAGTGCAGCCCTTATCTGGGCAGGGCTTCTATGGGCAGCCCGTATGTGGGCAGGCCTCCTGAGGGCAGCCCCTACCTGGGCAGGGCCGAGGGCAGCCCTTATCTGGGCAGGCTCGAGGGCAGCCCCTATCTGGGCAGGCCTGAGCGCAGCGTGGCCATGCCCTCCGTGGTGGTCACCCCGCTTGGCAGCTGCCCCAACTCCCCCATGGTTCCCCTCGGGCACAAGGGGACTTTGCCTCCCTCCTTGCCCGTGCCCTTAGAGCACAGGGGTAGTTTGCCTCCTGCCATGCTTGTGCCCCTAGAGCACAGGGGTAGTTTGCCTCCTGCCATGCCTGTGCCCCTAGAGCACAGGGGTAGTTTGCCTCCTGCCATGCTTGTGCCCCTAGAGCACAGGGGCAGTTTGCCTCCTGCCATGCTTGTGCCCCTAGAGCACAGGGGCAGTTTGCCTCCTGAGATGCCTGTTCCCCTAGAGCACAGGGGCAGTTTGCCTCCTGAGATGCCTGTTTCCTTAGGGCACAGGGGTAGTTTGACACCTGACCTGCCCATTTCCTTAGGGCACAGAGGGAGTCTGCCTCCCTCCATGCCCATGACCGCATGGAGATCTGTGGAAAGCGATGGCGTCGCCAACGTCAGTTTATGTGGTACTGTTGGAACCGATCGTAATGATGATGAGGATGATGATGATGAGGATGAATCTGCTGCAGGTGATGACAATGCAGGTACAACAGATCAGGATCCAGGATCCGTAGGTTGTCAGCGGCCCGCCACACCAACTCTCAGTGACAACCAGTACTGGGTTTGAAGAACTGCAAAATGAACCGTCCAGGTTCGTCTTGGTTGTGAAAAAGATGTATATATAATATATATGGTATAAAGGTGCTGTTGAATGTCTATATGCTCATCTTAATCCGTTTAGACTTGAGGCCAAAGACAGACATCATTCAAAAGCAGTGGTTCCCAAACCTTTTCGGGTCGAGGACAGTCATGTTGGTACCAATTAGCCCGCCTTGTGAACAGATATGCCAGAGACCCTCATAGGAGAGCATTTTATGCCTCTATCAGTGATTCTCAGCCATTTTAATTTAAGGACACTCAGTTTGATGCGGAATACTAGGCTACGGAGCCCTCATTTAATGGCCTTTCTATCTATGAGACCCCAATTTGTATTGTAAAATCAATGCTAATTGATTGATGAGAATAGACCCATAAGCGTCAATTTGGTTCCAAACTATCATTAAGGTGGGGACCCCCTGGAACTCCCTCAAGGACACCTGGGGGTTCCCCTGGACCCCACTTTGGGAACCACTGCTTTAAAACAAATTCTCCTTGTCTACCCTTTTCTCACAAATATGGTTCCAACATCTACCTTTTAGTCAAAAGCACATTCACATTCCGACCCTAGTTATAAGCACAATGTTGCACCTTTTGATGGTGTATAATATTGAATTGTGTTTGGTGTATATTGACATTTTATATTAGACACTGTGTCGTCTCATTATTATGAACTTGCTTCCTTTTCTTTTCTATACCCTTTTGTGACTGCAAAACTTGCACAAAAACAACAAAAAGACATACTCTTGTGCACCTGTAAACTTGTGACAATGTGAATAAAGTTGAGTTTAAGTTCAGTGTAACTATATACTATCTGCATCTTGAATAATACATGGAACTGTGTTTAGTGCGTTTCTAATATTCTCTTAATCATAAAAAATGTTCTTGAAGGATCCTCTTCATGAGATAATATTAATGATGTTAGTTCTAAAGATCTCTTAATTACGTCACCATGATGTCATCACCTAACCGGCCAATCAGAATACCTCGAGGGATGGACGATGGCCGATAGCCACGAACCGATCGCTTAACTTGCGCTCACTCTGCTCACGCAATGATTGATCTAGTCATTAGATCAATGTTTCCCAAATAGTAGGTCGGGATCCATTTGACTACAACGTACATGATCCGTATGGCTCACACAAGCTATTCCGATCAGTTCTGCACTGCAATAACATTGTACTGTATAAACAAGACGACATGACAATGTCAAGTCAGCTATGTATTGAGTTGGCGTAGCTATATCGCAACAACAATTTGACGACACCCGATTGGCTACCTCACCCTGCACAAATCGGCATTTGACATGACAATAGTGTGTGTTGTGTGTGAAATTGTATGGGTCATTTTCCAACACGTTGGCATCGATGTGGATCTATACTCTATTCTATATAAGGTGGTACAAATACAACCCATATAGACACATAGAAATAGAAAAGTCAAAAAACAAAACAGAGATCACATCAATAATAAGTCAGATTAAAATGCTAGTCACCTATGGACTTCGGTCTCTTGTAAACACCCAGACCTGCACGCGGGATGAGCGGAGAGCAGTCAGACATCCTGTCTGTGGGAGACGTGGTGGAGAGATGGACAGTGGTGAAGAAGATAGGTGGGGGTGGGTTCGGAGAGATATACGAGGTTTTAGACCAGCTGAGCCAAGCCACTGTAGCCTTAAAGGTTGAGTCTGCCCAGCAACTCAAAAGCAAACAAGTCCTGAAGACAGAGGTTGCCGTCCTAAAGAAACTTCAGGGTAGAGACCATGTGTGCGGTTTTGTGGAGTGTGGACGAAATGAACGATTCAACTATGTACTCATGGAACTGCAGGGGAGAAACCTAGCAGATTTACGAAAAACCATGAGTCACGGCACCTTTTCGGTCTCCACCACACTGAGGCTTGGTAGACAGATTCTAGAGGCCATTGAAATCATCCATTCCGTGGGCTTTCTGCATCGAGACATCAAACCCTCTAACTTTGCCATGGGGCGACTACCCAGCACATGCAGATGCTGCTACATGCTCGATTTTGGCTTGGCCCGCCAGTTCACGGATTCCTGCCAGGATGTCCGTCCACCTCGTACCCAGACTGGATTCAGTGGTACGGTGAGATATGCTTCTATCAACGCACATAAGAATAAAGAAATGGGTCGTCATGATGACCTTTGGTCCCTCTTCTACATGCTGGTCGAGTTCATGGTTGGGCAGCTGCCCTGGGCGCAGGTTAAAGACAAAGAACAGGTAGGTAGTCTCAAGGAGACTTGTGACATGCAACTTATGCTTAAACACCTTCCCTCCGAGTTCAGCGTCTTCTTGGAACACATCTTAACTTTGGACTACTTCACTAAACCTAACTATCAGCTCCTGATATCAGTGTTTGAGAGTGCTATGAAGAGCCACAACGTGTTGGAGAATGACCCGTATGACTGGGAGAAATGTGGCACAGACATTCTTCTGACTACGACTACCGATGTAGGGATCACTGCTCCGCCACTCACCCCAACATACAAGCTGCAACATGAGAACACAGAGGAATTCCTGCGAGATTGTCTCAGTGATGTGGACAACCATCCTCCCGTACCCTCTCCTGTGTTTCAGAAATGCAGCGTCAAAGATCTGCAGAACAGATCTGCCATCGCGACTATGCCAGCCTACACGACCAATGCCTCGGTTCTGCCAGGTGAACTACGGAAGGAAACCACAAAGGCTTTCCTGCAAGGAGAGCACCTCAGTGATGCCAACGTGTCGAAGAATGAACTGTACGACAGAGAAAAATGTGGCACACATTTCCCGACTATGACTGCTCCAGATACCATTTCTCAGCGGCTCACCCACCCCATGCCAGCTGACCGTGCCTTGGTGCTGCCAAATGAGCTACAGCAGGGAAACACATTGGTCGTCTCTGTGGAAGACCGCAAGGTGTTGGAGAATGACCTGTGCAATTGGAAGAACTGTGGTCCAAAACAACTGCTGGCTATGGCTGCTTCAGCAACCACTTCTCAGCATCTCCTGCCTGTCAACATAGGCATGGCTAATGCCTCCGTACAGCAGGAAAACGTAGAGGTTGTTTCACAAAAAGCGTGTATCTGTGATGCCGACATGTTGGAGAATGAACTGTACGACTGGGAGAAATGTGTCACAGAAGATCTGCCCACTATGACCACTTCAGAGACCAGTTCTCAGCAGATCACACCGGCCGACATAGGCGTGGCCAGTGGCGTGGTGCTGCCAGACAAGCTACAGCAGAACGCAGAGGACATCCTGAAAAAGAAGGAGCCCCTTGGTGACATTGACAACTGTCCTCCGATTACCACACCCTCGCCACTGGAGACTAATGTACGGGAGTTGGACTGCATCCCCGAAAGGAACTGTCCTGTCCTACCGAAAGAAATCCTCCTTAAGCCCAAGGAATGGACGGAGGTAGGTCTCCCTTCTCAAAAACCGTCGGAATCCAAGCAAGAATTTGAGCGTGTCCTGGAGGCCTGCCTTGAGCAGTACCCTGCCCTCTCCCATGTGGTGGAGAAATCAGGAGGACAATATATTCAAGGGTGCTCGGGTGGCACATCCGTGAAGTACTTGCCCAACCAAACAGAGTGTAGGGCTTCGAATCCTCCGTGGTGCATCCGGCTCGGCCAAACATCTATGCAAACACAGTTGTCTGTCGTGCTGCCCAAACAAGTCCTAATGACAGAGTTAACTGTACTTAAGAATCTGCAATATAAAGACCATGAGTGCTGTTGTGTGAGCTGTGGCCAACACTTCAACCATTTACTCAAAGACCTCCAGAGGAATACTCTATTAGATTTAGGGAAAACCACAAGTCATGACACCCTTTCCATCTCCGCCACACTGAGGCTCCATTTTCCCACCATTTTCCAGCATCTTACCCACCTCTCGCCAGCTTACGTTGGTGTGGCCAACACCATGGCTCTGCCAGACAGGCTTCAGCAGGAGAACACAGAGAACATCTTACAAGAAGACACCCTTAGTGGTGCTGACAAGTCTTCCCACACCACCACACCCACAACAACCACAACAATGGAGGCCAATGTGTGGGAGGTGATGGACTGCAACCTCAAACAGAACGGTCCAGTCATTATGAAGGCCATGTTCTTGAACAAGGATGCACCACTGCTGCGCAGGATGAGACACAGTCAGAGACTGGCATTTGAGAAGATATTGTTGCCGGAACCTAAGCCCACAATTGAACGCTTCCTGGGAGCCTACCTTAAGCAGTCCCCTGTCTTCTCCTAGGTGGTGAAGAAACCAGGGGGAGAAAGTATTCAAAGGCAAATGGCTGTTGCGGGGGTAAAGTACCTGCCCACCCCCATGGAGTCTGGGGGTTCAAATCCACCACGGTTCATCCGGCTCGGCCAAAAGTCTGTGTAAACACAGTTGGGCTGCATTTAGCAGAGAAAAACCATCACCGACGGTGAAAAGGCTACAGCACTTTTCAGCATGGAATAGCTCTTTGGTAAAGAATGCTGCCCTTAAAGCCCTTTGGTAAAGAAATGGTAAAGAATGCTGCCTGTACGAGTACAAAACACTGGTGTTGGCCCAAAAGCCAACCAATTCCTTAAATGTCTGATACAACCTTAGAGTATATATTAAATAGAGAGAACACCCGAGCTCCCCTCTCATCCACTTGCATTGAGTTGCTCACTCAGCGCATGAGGCGATTTCACTCCTATTTTCCCCCTATTTCCGGGGGAAAACAGAGTGCATTCTGGGAAAATGGGGCCGAGAACATGAACGCGGACGACCTCATGCACGATCGGCGCGCGTGCGTGTGCGTGCGTCAGAGCGGAGAGCTATGGAGGGGGCGGAGCCTAATGCACGTTCATGTTACTGGCCCCATGCTCTCAAACTGCATTCTCAACTTTGGCCACTATGTCCATTTCGCCTCAAGGTTTCCTCAGGGTGTTCCATCTATTGTATAATATATCAATGGATACAACCCATCAACCTCTTCCGTTCACACATTAACCAAAACACTAATGCTGCACAAGCCTTACCTAAAACACCCTGGACACTCCACACATCCTAAACTCTCTCTAAACTCCACTGTCGTCAGAACAGCAAACTCGAACTGTAGCACTTCACTCTCTTTGAAGCTCTTGTCACATTTTCTTTCGATTGATGCTATTAATAATAATTCAAATAGGCGTATGAAACCTGGTACCAACATGGTATCACAGATAGCATTTTTATGTAGACATAGCTTTTTTCATGTAAATATAGCACTGTGTAGTGTATATACTGTATATACACACTTTAATTAGCCTATTGTAGGTTTGTTATTTTCTCAGCTTATGTGTGATTCAAACTTTCTACTTTGTATGCATTTTTGGCATGTTGTTGGTCTTTTTGTTCATGCTTAATGTAACTCTCTGAATTAAAACCCTTTATAGGTTTTCTTGACCAATTGGTAGAGCAACTCATTTTAAGTCACTATTTCTCATTGAAACCATGCTCAAACTGAATTCCACCTGGTTGAGCCATTTCTACCATTCGGTAGAGGCGAGTATGCAAAAAAAAAAAAGCCATCTGTGGCTTCACATGGCTCTACCAAACGGATTGTTTGTTTTATGGTACAAGTAGTGCAAGTTTTAGTTTCTTGCACGATAATGCATACAATGATTTATTTTCTTTCTGTGTAAACAGAAAGAAAGATCTATAGCTATTAGCAACAGTGGATGCCCAAATTTTGTTCTGTTTTCCATCATAAATGGTCAAAATATTATCCAGGCATCATCCTAATATAAATGTGCCTTAATTGTCTCTATGTGCATATACATATATACATACATCTGTAAGCTACATAACTAGAGAATTGTTCACCCCACTGACTACCAACTGACCCGCATTCGACCTGTCACATGACGTGCAATGTCTGCAGTCAAGTCCGTCAGTACACCAGTTGTCCAGAACCAGCACAAAAGCCTCTGCCAGGGTTCTGGATGATGCCCCATCCCCAGCCCAGCCCGGACTGGGTCAGCCCGGGTCTCCATATATGGATACCTGGCCTGGGTCTCCATATATGGAGCTCTGACAATACAAAAGCCTCTACTTGGGCTCTGAACATCTCCATATGGAGCTCACCCGTTCTGACATCACAATGACGTTCTGACATATGCATATACTCCATATTTGGCTATACTGAGACAAATAACTATATAAAGGGCATAAAAGGGGCACAAACATAATAAAAAAACAGTGGGGTGCCTGCATTTCCAACTTGCATCATTCCAGACCAATGCCAATGGGCAACACTCTAGTATTATAATGAAAAAACAATCAATATATCATAATAACAGCAATGAATTAGCAGAATTTGTATTTATTCATTGCAGATAGTATTTCTTAGATTACTTTAGTTCACACATTTACCATCAAGTGACATCTCTACCGTTTGGTAGAGGCTTATATATTTCAATATCTGGTGGGTATGATGTTAAAAACAAATTATTGCCTAAATCAAGTAAAAAAATGCAAAGAAATATGTTTTACACTGCTTCTCTAAAGGGGAGAACTTTAAAGGGTTAAGAGCATCTGCTACAGTAAACGCCTACATTGTAAATTGTAAAAAGATGACTAGCTATGCAGAACGTACATAACCGATTATGCGGACAACTTCCACCTGCATAGAGTCTTAAGTGGTTAATCTAGGCTATAACTTGACTATGTAATTAGGCATGAAGTTACACTGTGCAATATAATCTAATTTAGTATTAATGAGCTGACACTGAATGCAAATATGATTGACATCATTGTAACACGAATTGTGACAGTGATGTCACCAAGTGTGACAATGATGTCACCAAGTGTGACAATGACGTAACCAAGTGTGACAATGACATCATCAAGTGTGTGACACGCCCAAATATGCAATGTGTGAGATGCATGCACAGTGTGACGTCACATTCGGCCTGGCGTTCATAATATAAGGGCTCACTACTTTTTGCAGTTTAAGTGTTGCATAGGAACGAACGACTTGAGTTGCGTGAATGTTGTCAGTGCAGAGCTATAGTCCTAGATACCTAGACAAACTGTGAGGTTTCCCTCATCAAGCAATGCCAAACATTTTTGCGCAGTATTGCGGTCTATAGATTTTAGGTGCTCATTTGTTGAAAATGGGAGTTCCAGCATTTTTCCGTTGGCTGAGTGAAAAGCATGCATCCATCATTGTTCACTGTGTTGAGGAGAGGTCCCAGGAGTGCAATGGAGTGCGTATTCCTGTCGACACTAGCAAGCCTAATCCCAACCAAGTGGAGTTTGATAATCTGTACTTGGACATGAATGGAATCATCCACCCATGCACTCATCCCGAAGGCCAACCTGCACCCAAAAACCAAGACGAGATGATGGTTGCCATATTTGAGCACATTGATCGTCTGTTCAATATCGTCCGACCCAGGCGGCTCCTCTACATGGCCATCGATGGAGTGGCTCCCCGTGCCAAGATGAACCAACAGCGTTCCAGAAGATTCCGTGCTTCTAAAGAAGGGGCAGAGCTAGTGGAGCAGAAACGGAGAGTGCGAGCAGAGATCATCCAAAGAGGAGGATACCTCCCACCAGAGGAGAAAAAGGAGGGTTTCGACAGCAATTGTATCACTCCAGGAACACAGTTTATGGATGACCTTGCTCGTTGTCTTCGCTATTACATTGCGGACAGACTGAGCAATGACCCAGGGTGGAAGGACATCACGGTGATCTTGTCTGATGCCAGTGTCCCTGGAGAGGGAGAACACAAGATAATGGACTACATCAGAAGACAGAGAGCTCAGCCCCACCATGACCCCAACACACATCACTGTCTGTGTGGAGCTGATGCTGATTTGATCATGCTGGGCCTGGCTACTCATGAGCCAAACTTCACCATCATCCGAGAGGAGTTTAAGCCCAACAAACCTCAGTGCTGTGCACTGTGTGGCCAGGCAGGACATGTGATCAAAGACTGCCAGGGCCTGCCCGCGGAGGACCAGGATGCGCGTGGCACGATTGCAGACACCATGGAAGCATCTGAGCAGAAGTTTATCTTCATCAAACTCAGTGTTTTGCGCGAGTACCTGGAGAAGGAGCTGACCATGGACGCTTCACTGCCATTCGCCTTCGACTTTGAGAGAGGTGTTGATGACTGGGTGTTCTTGTGCTTCTTCGTTGGAAATGACTTTCTGCCTCATTTACCGTCCTTAGAGATCCGGGAGGGTGCAATAGACAGACTGGTGGGAATTTACAAAGAGGTTGTACACAGAACGAAGGACTACCTAACGCACAATGGCTTCGTCAACTTGGACAGTGTTGAACTCATCATGCAGGCGGTCGGCGTGGCCGAGGACAACATCTTCAGGAAACGCAAGGAGAAAGATGAAATCTCAAAGCGAAGGATGAAAGGAAAGAGGATCATGCAGAACAACGCACAGCAGGCCTATGGCCTTAGCATGCAGGTAACCGAGCAGCACAACCTGGACACAGCCGAAGGTGGCAGGAGAGCCAAGAGGAAAGCAGAAGAAAGTGACAGTGATTCTGAACCCGAAGACAGCGTGAGATTATGGGAGGAGGGCTGGAAGCAGAGGTATTATAAGACCAAATTTGACGTGGATGCCACTGACACAGAGTTCAAGCGCAAGGTGGTACAGTCGTATGTGGAAGGACTCTGCTGGGTGCTACAGTACTACTACCAGGGCTGTGCTTCCTGGAAGTGGTACTTCCCATTCCATTATGCTCCGTTTGCCTCCGACTTCAAAGACATCAAAGGATTGTTCTCCAAGTTTGAGGAGGAAACCAAACCATTCAAACCCCTGGAGCAGTTGATGGGAGTGTTTCCCGCAGAGAGTGGCAAGTTTCTGCCGCCAACATGGAGGAATCTCATGACCAGCCCAGACTCCTCCATCATTGACTTCTACCCTGATGACTTTGCCATCGATTTGAATGGCAAGAAATACGCCTGGCAGGGTGTGGCACTGTTGCCCTTTGTGGACGAAGGCAGGCTGAGGGCGGCTTTGGCTACCGTTTACCCAGATCTCACACCCGAAGAGATAAGGAGGAACAGTGTGGGCAGTGATGTGCTGTTTGTGGGGAAGTCCCACCCGCTCTGTGACTTCGTCCAGGAATTCTACCGCACAGAATCTCCTCAGGCATTGGATATTTCTCCTGAGCTGTGCCATGGAATCCAACTCACACTGCACCGCGGTGAAGACCCCATCCTGCCAGACACGACTGTAGAGTCTCCCATTCCCATTCTGCCCAATGTCAAACAGAACAGCGCCATTGGCGTGAAGATCAGCAACCCCCAGTTTGTAAACGATTACGTGTTCAAGGCCTCGATCCTCCACGGCGCCAGAATGCCCGATAAGGTTTTGCCAGAAGACTTTGAGAGAGGGAACCACGGCTACCGGAGGCCCCAGTCGGGCTTCAATCCCAACAGGAATTACGGCCACTCGGACCGATCTGGTTACAGACCTCAGAGTTACAACTATAACAGACCGCCACAAAGGGGAGGGCAGTACAGCAGCGCCCCACGCTGCGGCAGCTACAACCAAGGAGTCTACCGTCATCCTCACGGTGGCAGCCATCAAGGCACATTTGTCCCACACTGCAGGCAGCAGAGCTTGTTGGGGGTGGGACCTCATCCAGTCTTCCACCAATACCCAAGGCAGCAGTACGGGGCCTGGGACCCCCGTGCCGTGCCGTCCCAGGTGGGAGCCTACGGAGTGGGCAGCTACTACACGCACTATGACCACCACCAGCGCTACGACCATCATCAGCAGCGCTACGACCACCACCAGCGCTACGACCACCACCAGCGCTACGACCACCATCAGCGGTACGGCGGCCACAACCATCCCTTTGACCACCAACAGCGCAGAGACTCCAGGCTTCACCCCCACAGTCCCCTTGGCCCGTCAAGTGCCAGGCCTGTCGAGCACGCCCTTCACCCGGCGCCACATGGGGCTGGTTACTATGCCAACGTTCCGCCTCCGAGCAACTATCGGCAGGAACTCCGGCGCTCTCCGTACGACGCTGGCCACCGCCAGCGCTACGAGCAGCACCACCCACGCAGAGAACACCATCATCACCCCTACCAGCCACGCAAGAGCCATCATCGCGGGAGTGATCGGCGTCCTGACAAATCCTCGCCGCCACAGGATGTCAGTAGATCCACTTATACACCCTCGACCTCATAGATGACATTTGACCCGCCATTGAGAAAACCCATCTAAATTATAATGTACTTTGTTAACAATGTGCTTGTTGAGCTTTTGTACAAATGGTTCTGTCCAGGATAATCTCGCTGGAACTGCTGAATGTCTGGCCCAATTACACCTTTTTTTTCTCAGAGTACCTGGCTTTCCGGGCTAGTGTAAACGCAAAGTACATATTGAAATAGATAAAAGTGATAAACGCCAAACGTGATTGGCCGGAATGACATCTGTGATAATTTGATTGGCCGTGCACGTTATGTATGATGATTAGGGGCAGGCTTCACTTGTATTTCTTGAAATACCAAACTAGGAACTGGAAAATACGAAATAATTTTTAACTAACTCACTTCACTGGAAGTCCGAGATCCACGCCATTGTCTTGTTTCCAGATAAAGCCAGTCCAGCACCTTGAATATGATCTGACATGACCTCTTTACTGACAAATTCTCCAAGCCTGGGCAAGAGGTAAGGGCACACATGCCCACACGCACACACAGTCAGGCTGGCAGACATGTATGGTTAAAAACCACACTAATGTGAACACTGTTGGCCATATTACTTTGTTTTTCTAATATTATTATCAATTATTACCTCCATGTTAAAGTAATATATTCATATCACATATTAAAGTCTGAGCAAGTGTAATATATTAATATTACTATTATGTATTAATTTAAAATATATATACATATAATTAAATATTGCGTAGACCAGTGGCGTACTTACAAGAAAGCAACACACTTGCCCTCAATCACCTACTGGAATGCAAATGCATCCCTTTTAGCCATTGTATCCTACTCATCTGGCAGGCAGGAAGAAACATCTGGCCTCACCAATACTACTGGTGTAGACCTACCACATCCTACTCGGGTATAGGCTGTTAACACGGGAGTTAAATGTAGACCTGCCTCATCCTACTCGGCTATAGGCAGTCAACACAGGAATTAAATGTATTCCTTGAATTCACGGAAGCCAGTAAATAATTTGTAAACGTATTCCTTGAAATCATGGAAGCCAATAAATAATTTGCGGACAAATGATAGAAAATGAGAAATGATTTAACTGCTGCAGTTGTCAGATAAAAATGTCACAAGACAGAGCCATGTGCAATGAGACAGACTGATAGAAAGTAATGCAGATTTGAAAGTAATGCAGGCTATTATATAGTCTATTACAGATTTCTTTTGTTAAGTAATATATTAACATTTTGGTAATATATTACATTACATGTGCTAAATGTGAGGGTTCCTTTTTATCGTGTCCCCATATGGGGCTCTGTTAGTTGACATCATGGGACATTCTGACGACTTCTGCACTTCTCATGACTCCAAATCCCATCAAACATGATGGCATGCAACAACCCAAATTTCAAATGAAAATGTTTACAGTATATTTAAAATGATTTGAAACACTGCCCTACTACCCTACGCACCACTAAACCAACAGCATTTCATAATTAAAGTCACACCTTTAGTTTTATACATGCTTTGCTTGTTGCAACTTCAACAACTGATGTTATTTATGCTTACCTGCCTATAATAAAAGTTCTGTAACTGGTAAAATGGTACGGGTGGGCTTCCTCGATGAAGCTCCCCCATATCATTTTCGCCTGCTTCCCCAATTGGGAAATGTTAAATCCGGGCCTGGTGCAATATTTAATGTTATGATAAGTGAGTATTAAGTTTAATTGTTAACCACTGTTGACCTTGTTTTCCTGTGTATTTGGCCTGGGCCATATAGTATAGCAGAGGGAGGATTCTATGTTGTATAGTGTGGCACAGCGAGGTAGTGTGTAAAAGTAGCCCTACAGAGCAATGCGTGCATGTGTGTGTGTGTGTGTGTGTGTGTGTGTGTGTGTAGATATAGAGCTTTCAGTCGATTAAGATATGTAATCATGATTAATCACGTAATTGCCCATAGTTAGAGCACTGATCTAAAAAAAATGTTCTGAAAGTGAGGTCTAATCTTAGATTAGACGTTGATTAGACATCTAATCAACATCTATCATAGATGATTAGACAATCTAATCATTCTAATCTAAGATTAGACCTCTAAAAAAAAATCACTTTTAGACCTGATTTAGACACCTGTGCTCAGTGGGTTACATTGCTAATAATAATGTACATCTGCTGCTCACTGCCTTTCAGGACTCTGACAGGTAAGGGAACCTTTGCACTGCATTGGCGCCACCCAGTGGGACAGGCTGGATGCTGCACACGAACTGAATAGATCCTGTCTGGTGAGTGGAGTTGTAGAATTTATTAATGCTTGTTCTGGTTGCATGTTTTTGTTATCATAATGTGAATTATGAAAAGTGTTTATTTGATGTAAGTAGGCTATTGAAATTCGTTGTTGTTATAATTAAGGTTGATTTTGTTTTATTTTCTATTTTCCTTTTTTGTTTCAATTTTTCTGTTTTTTTCCCTTTAAATTCAAGCATAAGGGGATAAAATTTGACAAATGGATGGGCAGATGGACGGATAATTTGATTCTGAAAGTATTAATCAAACCATTATACAACAACTTGACACCATAAGGATGAAACACATTTCATAATAAAAGCCGTCATTTATCAGAACACAAAAAGAAAAGAACACAAAATATTGTGGTTTTGGGTGAGACCTGGACTTGTGGTTTGGAACAGGATTATTGAGACTGGGAGTTGACACTGGAATAGAAAAGACTACTATTGGTGTAAAGAAGCCTAATGCTTGGGATACCCGCTGGACCAATGGCTCAGTGCGTCTGAGCCATTGGTCCAGCGGGTATCCACATATGCCACATATAGGCTTTGGCCTAACAGCGTGTCTCTTGTTCGTGTCCCATTCCCAGTTCCACTTTCACAAGGCAAAAACACACTATACACCAACTACACATTATACTGTACACCAACGCCTGTACCCACCAATATCACATACTTTGAATATTCAAACGATACTGCCATTCTCGGTTTACTTCATGACAACAACTCTGTTGCAGTCTATCAAACAGTGGCGCACAGGCAATTACTTGGAATTTATTGTGGACAAAACCAAGGACCAGGTCATTGAAACTACACTGTCTGGACTTCACCCACTAAACGGTAAAGCAGTAAAACAGCTTGACAGCTTGACGTATCTTGGACAATAAACTGAGGTTTGATCAACATACAACTCTCCAATGACGTTTTCAGCAATGACTTGCTGAAATATTGCTCATGTAATTTATAGGCTCAGATCACTATTTGTTGCTCTTCATCTCCTGTTATTACTGTACAAAAGCATTATCCAACCTATTCTGTTGTACTGTTCTGCATGTTTTACACCATCCTACCCATACCTAACAGACCAAGATCATTGGACTCCCCACACCCTCACTTTCTGATATGAACAGTAAGGCCATTACACGGCTAGCTCTGTCAATATCAAATGACACTGATCATCCTCTGTATCGCTTTTTAAGCCTCATGCCATCCGGACAAAGATACAGAACCTTGCCCTGGAAAAAGATCAGTTTTAGCAGGAGTTTTGTTCGCTCAGCCATTGCAGCTTTAAACAAACTGCCCACCAATATGGTCTGTATACAGTGTTCATGTACATCATGTAAGATGGGATGGTACTGTGTGGACCGCATGTTCTCTGTATTGTCTATTGTACTGTGCTTTGTGTTTATTTGCTGTTGGTGTTTGAACAGACTGTGAAGACAAATATCCTTTGGGACAATAAAGATTATAATTAAAAGCCAAAAACAAATATTAAAAAAGAAGCCTAATCCTTTACAAGTGGGGCAAGGTCACATTATTGAGCTCCAATGAACAACTGGCTTTAGTGTCAAAGAAAAACATAAGCTGTCATTCCCGCTGGATACTTTTAAGAACTCTCACTCGAGGCAGTAGTAGCTTGCACTGAAGGCGTTTCACTTTATTCACCATTCTCCATAAGCCCACGTCAAAACTGGTACAACACAAAACAAAAAACGATACTCAATAACCAATAACAATAACCAATAACAATAATGAGGCAAAATACATGATAAAGAAAATACAATAAATTACCTTACTAACTGCACGCAATTTCAGAGGGAATGAAACAACAAACAAGGGACTTCATCCACCAACAACCAGAACTGAAAATACAACAATAAACACTGCGATCAGTAATCATATAACAAGATAAACAAAGTAAATTACATGCAGACAAAAGAAAAATGGAATATAACGAACCTGAAAGCACACGTTTTTCCCCATACAACAGCCCCGACCGTCTAGCATAGAGACGGAAGCTGGTCTGACGGTCAGGTTGCTACCAAAACTACCGTGTATATATTGAGCCGGAAATTACGTCAATTAACATTGAACTTGAGTTGCCCTTTTACCTTGTTTTAAAGAAGTGCAGTGTCAGATTAAAAGGAAAAACAAAATAACAAAAAAAAGGATCATCATGTCAGCCAAATAAGCTACTTCTTATAGGCTACTTTGAGACTATTATGATCTGTATTACATTTAAGTTGAAACAGTCTTTGTAATAACAGTGTGTTCTCTGCAGCGGCTATCTGTTAAGCCACAACACTCGTGTCCATAGTTTAGGGGAAATATTCTTTTGGTTTTTCATTTGGTGTAGAAAATGAAACGGCATTGAAACTCCCTTCCTCTTCCTGAGGGAAGTAGGGGTGCTGGGGGGGCTTGAGCACCCCCTTTTTTCAGCCACAGCCCCCCTTGGACAGGAGGAGGAAAATACTAATACTTTAATCAAAACATATTCCTGTTAATAGGCCTTATGCATATGCTCTATTGTTGTATCAGAGGCTAAGGTACCTGTGTCAGTTAGCTCATGCATGTGGAGAGGGAAGGTAAAAGACACTTTTCCGTGTGTAAATGCATGAAAATGTGCATGCACAATGTGCATTCACACACATTTTGCGTGTGTGCGCATATTGCAGCACCCCATAGTGAACGTCCAGCACCCCCTACTGTAAATATCTTCCCGCGGCAATGAAACTCCCTTCCTCTTCCTCCAGGTGGTCCCCAACTAAGTTGGTTAACCAGATGTAACTCTTGAGAGCGTAAAAAATGATAAAATATTCATCATCTGAATTAGCCCCAGAAAACACAACTAGAGAGGATTAACTAGAAGATTAATGGTCATTTGGAACTGTATGCTTGACTGTTTTGTTTCTCAAATCCAGCCTGGAATTGTGGACAAAAGCAAAAGAAATCTTTATTTTTCGGTCTGTGGGGCTAAAAATGACATCAAATCGTGGTCTGTGGCTCAAATGCTGAATAAATGGTGGGCCCTGGTGTAAAAAAGGTTGAAAACCATTGCTCTAGCAAAAGCAACATTGCACTTTGGGGCTACATGACGCAGGGCATCACCTCCATTCTTTGACATGTCTGTGACCTGCATGTGGCAGGCCCCTGTAGAGGCCATGTTTTCAATGTGATCTGACCAATGGGGACACCAAGTGCCATTTGTTGCACTCTTGTGTAGTATAGCAGTGGTTGTCAACCTTTTTCATACCAGGGCCCACTATTAATTCTGCATTTTAGCCACGGACCACCGTTTGATGTTGAGTTTCGTCTCTCGAACCCAAATCTAAGGATTTTCAAGTTTGTGTCCATAATTTAGGAGAGATAACTGGAAAAATTTAGCCAAAATAACAATTCTTATACATGTTCTAAATGTGTAGATTGTTTAAAATGAAGTAATGTCTAAATATAATTTAACTCTTTAACTCTATTTATGAAAGAAATGAGGACCCGCAAGGGTCCATTTGGTTTCATTTTTACATTCTCAAGAGTTACATCTGGTTAAACAACTTTCCATCATTTAGCCTGGGGACCACCTGGACCCTTCTCAAGGACCACTGGTGGTCCCCGGACCACCTGTTGAAAACCCCTGCCCTACACCAATGACCCTGATGTTTTGGGCCAACGTTTAGCAATCCATTAAAAATAAATAAATAAAATAAAAATAAATATATGAAACTTTAACAATATAGATAGAACATGTCATGACATTGAGCACTCACAGCAGATCTTTAATCCACACATGTTTTTTTTCCCTACAACAACAACAACAACCTACTGACTGAGGAGGATAACAATTGGGTTTTGTATGGTATGTTATTAACCGTTTGAGTTACCGGTAAGTGTGTGTGTGTGTGTGTGTGTGTGTGTGTGTGTGTGTGTGTGTGTGTGTGTGTGTGTGTGTGTGGTAAGTGTGTGTGTGTGTGTGTGTGTGTGTGTGTGTGTGTGTGTGTGTGTGTGTGTGTGTGTGTGTGTGTGTGTGTGTGTGTGTGTGTGTGCGCGCGCGCGTGTGCGTGCGTGTGTCTCGCGCGCGCGCGTGCGTGCGTAGCTAGTGGGGTGTTTGTTTGGAGCACATAGAACGCAGTCTCATTGCGCGTCAGCCAATAAAAGAGGGATTCAGTTTTGCAAACTTGTTTGGAAGGGTAGAGACGTAGAAATCGCCGCTTTTAACGGATTTTAGTTTTTACTTCTAATTCTAAAGAACCTTTTTAACATGATTAATTATTGTAATTGCAGTTCAGTTCAGTTGCCACGTTCAACTTCAAGCATCATGCATGGAGCGACTCTCTGAGCACTCTCAGGTGATCGGAGCTTTCATGGAGGTTCTTGGTGGACGCATCAGTAGCCGAGCCCAGCGCAGTGGGTAAGTTTGAAATTGACCAATTTGGGTACTCATCGGTATATATTTAGTCCAGGGCACTATGTTCATTCAAATGAGTTTGTAGGATGAAGACGGAGATTTTTAAAACTATATATTTTTAGAAACCTTATAGCCTAAGGAATCAGAAAATGTTTGATTCCATTTTTTTTCGAGATTGTTAAGGCAGCCATCTTGGATCTTTAAAAATGGCTACTCTCAAAAACGATTTTCTCAATATCTGGCCTCCTGGATGGCCTAAAATCAGGATTGTAGCTGTTAAATCTACATTTTTGGGGGCAAGGAATCCAATGGAGTCAAATACATTGTAAATGAAACATGCATGAGTATGTATTTTCCATTTTAATCATATTTTGTGTTGTAAAACCACAAAATATGGAAAAATAAAGAATGGAAAAAGACATCAAGGTAATATAGGCCTAAAGGCCCCTAAAATATCTTGATGAAAGGTTTTAGTCATAGCTCAACTCTTAGGTTAGTGGTTATTCAAACCATGAAAAGCTGTGAAAACATCTCAGATGAATCCAGGTATGTGTGAAAAGTTTCTTCATCAGTTATGTTAATATAGCCTACCTGAACATCACAGGAAAGTTTTTTTTTTTTTTTTTTTTTTTTTAGCAAAAATCAACATAACCCGGCTCATCAGCCATGTAGCTGAGAATGTTATCCCTGGATCCCTTTGAGGTTTATTGGGATAAATGTGGGGCAAGTTTGGCTGTCAAGGGAAATTGAACTTTCTCATGGTGTACTTTTATGATGGAAAGTCAGATAGTCCAAGAGAATGGTGATGCATCCGAGGCATTACCAGACAGGAATGGAGTGACGCTACTGCTGCATCTTGTATCTAATCCCTGGCATGTGAACATATGTTGTCAGCCTTCAATACAGATACATGATATTGCCTTAAGTCTGGCTCTGTAGATGAACAGGTGACTGCATTCTCATCACCAAGAGACCATCCATCCAGCAAAAGAGTGAATTCATCATTGACCAACCTGTTAAGTTTTGTGGAAATACCCCTCAGTTATCGGCAAATGGGGGCAAGTATTGTGGCAGACATATTTACAACATAAATAAACAAACAAACAAATACTGGTGTCTCCATATAGCTAGGTTGTGACTTTTGGATTGGATTTGACAGAAAATGGAATGTCTCTTTTTCATTTGCAACCATTTTAACAATATGCAAACTCAATTCAACAAACTCAAGTCAACAATTATTGTACAAATAATGATAAACGACTATTTCGGGTAGCCACCATATTGTAAATATACACAATAAGGGTCCAGAAACAATCAATAATTTAAAAAAAAAGGTATTCCGTTGAGACTCATGCGCAGAGACTATGAAATAGACACCAAGTTTGCGTTTCTAGATCTGGTTCAAAAGTTTCAAGCCAAACCTATTTTATAGCTAATATTGGCTATTGGATTTCATGGAAACTTGCAATACAAAAAATGTTCTTATTCATATTATAATCAACCCTTTGATGCTTCGTGGAAATATCAAACCAGTCACAATATCACCCGGCCAATGTCTCCAATTACAGTGAACTTTAATAAGGGAGCAGCAACGTTTCGGCCTATGCGGACGGTTAGGTTAGGTCTTTTTCCTGGTGGTGTGTTGTGGAAATATGCCTTAGTGTGCAGAAAGTGTTAAAGGTATCTGTCCCTTCAGTGTCACTGCCCTTGTACTCTCAAAGTTTCCCTTTTTTCTCAAAAATGCCACTCTCACTCTCAGGAAGCCTGCATCGTTAAAATCTACACAACAATTTATCTACCCCCTCTCAAATGTGTACATTCATCTTTCGTGGCTGTTTTCTTATCTCCCCTCTGCAACGGCTAGAGGTTCCCCAAAATGCAGGCCGCTGAGTAGCTTCCAAGTTGACAGTATTGATTAATACAAGTACATATTTTGCTTGTTAACAATGAACAGTGCACTTACATACCGACAGTTATACACACATCACTGCCTTCTGTGAACCTGCTCTCTTGACCTTCCCCACAAGAACTCTCCTTGCACTTCTTGCAACATTATGGTTATGTCTGAAACATGTTACATACAGTACAAGCCTATTCTACTAAACATTATAAGCAAAGCATGCATACACATTCATTTAGCTACCAGAATATGAGACCAAATCACATAGTCCCTTTATCCTTCCAACACATCACCCACTCTTTATCCTTCCAGCACATCACCCACGCTCCCTCCCGTGCT
Organism: Benthosema pterotum; assembly: GCA_039105355.1. Lineage (NCBI taxonomy): Eukaryota > Metazoa > Chordata > Actinopteri > Myctophiformes > Myctophidae > Benthosema > Benthosema pterotum. The sequence continues at coordinate 36,995,953 of CM076985.1, forward strand.
TCTCCTCCAGGGCCTGTAGGTGCTCCCATGGGCATCGAGGGCAGTGGTGGCCATGAGGAGGAAGGTGGCACGGCCTGAGGTGCGGGTGCATGGACAGGAGGATGTGAGGGCATTGGCATGGGTTGATGCGTCGGGGCGTAGACAGTAGGATGTGGATGCGGCGACATTAACTGAGGCTGCTGAGGCACTGTCGCGCTCTATTTGGGGTATAGCAGTGTTAGACACAAATTTAATAACTAATTGCATGTTGTGGTGTGAGGTGCAGAGTCAGCCCTCAATACTAAGGGTGAAAACCAACAAATTCCTGTGGTAGCCATAAATTTTACCCCCTCTCTCATGGCAAGATGGCAAGTCGAGATAAGGATGTTCTGAGTTGCAACTGAGTGAGGCACGTGTAGACAGGACACCTAGTTCCAAACCATTTCCTGGTGAAGACCCAATGGGGGGGTCTTCTGGTTTCATAGTGCACCAATGAGAATCTAGCTAAGCAACCCCTCTCGGGGTGCTTCTCCTCTCATACCAAGAGGTGGTCAGTCTCACACCATCTGACATAATGTGAACAGCTAAAGAAAGGGCCTGGACTCACCACTGGTATGTAGTTGAGCATCCAATCATGTGTTAATATATGGGAATGTAATATTTGTGTTTGTGTGTAGTAATGGAATGTCATGTTCTGTTTTTTCCCATTTCTCCCAACTAACCATTTGTAGTATAAAAACCTTGCGGTAGCTTGCGTTGCTTGCTTGCTTGCGTATGTGTATCTACTGCTGAGTAACCCACAGTAACTGACCCTTGGGGAAGTAATGAACCCTCATTTGCCAGTTTACTAGTGAAGTGAAGGCGGGAGGGAGATTATTGGAATCCAACCGAATCCGCTGAGTAACCTAACATAACCAAATGTATAGGAGTAGTGATTAACTATTACCCTAAAATAGGACAAAACCAGAGGAGGGTTAAGCCTTAAAGCAGTGCTTATTAGGTTCCTATGTGTGTAAAAGGGGATAGTGATCAATGTGTGAATGTATGTTTGTTTGTGTATTTCTAATGAAATAATAAAACCTACAAAGACACAGAAGGAAGTGATGTGTGTGTATAACTGTCGGTATGTAAGTGCACTGTTCATTGTTAACAAGCAAAATATGTACTTGTATTAATCAATACTGTCAACTTGGAAGCTACTCAGCGGCCTGCATTTTGGGGAACCTCTAGCCGTTGCAGAGGGGAGATAAGAAAAGATTTTAACGATGCAGGCTTCCTGAGAGTGAGAGTGGCATTTTTGAGAAAAAAGGGAAGGGGAAGGGAGAGTACAAGGGCAGTGACACTGAAGGGACAGATACCTTTAACACTTTCTGCACACTAAGGCATATTTCCACAACACACCACCAGGAAAAAGACCTAACCTAACCGTCCGCATAGGCCGAAACGTTGCTGCTCTCTTATTAAAGTTCACTGCAATTGGAGACATTGGCCGGGTGATATTGTGACTGGTTTGATATTTCCACGAAGCATCAAAGGGTTGATTATAGGCCTAATATGAATAAGAACATTTTTTGTAGTGCAAGTTTCCATGAAATCCAATAGCCAATATTAGCTATAAAATAGGTTGGGCTTGAAACTTTTGAACCAGATCTAGAAACGCAAACTTGGTGTCTATTTCATAGTCTCTGCGCATGAGTCTCAACGGAATACCTATTTTTTTTTTAATTATTGATTGTTTCTGGACCCTTATTGTGTATATTTACATTACAATATGGTGGCTACCCGAAATAGTCGTTTATCATTATTTGTACAATAATTGTTGACTTGAGTTTGTTGAATTGAGTTTGCATATTGTTAAAATGGTTGCAAATGAAAAAGAGACATTCCATTTTCTGTCAAATCCAATCCAAAAGTCACAACCTAGCTATATGGAGACACTTTATGTTGTAAATATGTCTGCCACAATACTTGCCCCCATTAGCCGATAACTGAGGGGTATTTCCACAAAACTTAAAAGGTTGGTCAATGATGAATTCACTCTTTTGCTGGATGGATGGTCTCTCGGTGATGAGAATGCAGTCACCTGTTCATCTACAGAGCCAGATTTAAGGTAATATCATGTATCTGTATTGAAGGCTGACAACATATGTTCACATGCCAGGGATTAGATACAAGATGCAGCAGTAGCGTCACTCCATTCGTGTCTGGTAATGCCTCGGATGCATCACCATTCTCTTGGACTATCTGACTTTCCATAATAAAAGTACATCATGAGAAAGTTCAATTTCCCTTGACAGCCAAACTTGCCCCACATTTATCCCAATAAACCCCAAAGGGATCCAGGGATAACATTCTCAGCTACATGGCTGATGAGCCGGGTTATGTTGATTTTTGCTAAAAAAAAAAAAACAAAAAAACAAAAAAAACAAATCTTTCCTGTGATGTTCAGGTAGGCTATTCCATGATGGTTATCGCAGGATGCCCTCTCCCCTCTCCCCTCTCCTCTTTCTTCCTGTAAACATGTATGTGTGTATGCATCCTTGTTGGGGTCCTTGAGGGACCCTTCTTCTCCTCCTGGTACAGGTACCCCCATTCTTATAGATGTTTGCGGGCAACCCATAACGTCCTGGTGCCTTTCCAGAAGTGGTCTGTTGGAGTGCTTTCACTGTCTGCACTGGTGAGGGGGTCAGCCAGTTCAGCTTTGAATGGCAGTTCAGGTATTGTGGTAATTGGAAATTGAGGACTTTGTTCAAGATCTCACTCTGCCCAGCAAGCTACGATGTCACACTTGTCAGTGAGAAGGACGTATTTGTTAGAAGAGCAGACTGGAGTTGAGCCAGTGGTTTTAGGCGCATGAAGATCATGCAGGCCTGAATGGAAAGACTCAAAGTCCTTCATGTCAGCAGCCATCTGAAGATCTTATGCAATCTTTACCCACAGGTTGTTTTCCGTCTGCCATGTCCTCCACAGCAGCTTTTGCTTGTCTTGTTGGTATTGCTGCTTCTTCTGGCTGAAAGCACAATATTCAAGATGTTGGTGGGAGTCTTGATTAGGATGTGGATCTCAGGTTCATTCTCGTCAATCTCTCTGCTTCCTTTTGACAAACCCGAGCAGCAGCAGTGTAGACATTCTTTCTCTGTTCTTCCATTTTCCCATTCTCTGGGTCTGGGTCAAAGCTGTGCAGTTCTTGATTAAATGTATAGTAAGTGATGTAAATATTGTTAGTTTTTTATTTTTATATATATATTTTTTGCTGATCTTCTCTACTATAGAGTGTGGAGACCATATAAGGAGTTCCTTATATGGTCCCACAGTGAGCCCCTGGGGTCATAAAAGGATTGCGTGGGGACCAGCCTTGGTGTATATGTTGGCCTGTTGCACTCCTCCTCACCGTAGAGTATGTGCATGTGCACATCTTGCTAATGGGGAGACCAGGGGGTTTTCCAAATCACCAAAATCACTTACTATACCTTTAAGTTTTTGTCTTTTGAGAGATTTGAGAAATGTTTGAGATATTGCATTATGTGTCCAGATTACCAGAATAATACCATTTAGTCATGTATAAATGCAACATCCCTAACCATACGTCCCTCGTTTACAATGCAAACCATTTCCATTGCATTCCTTGCCCCCCAAAATGTAGATTTAACCACTGCAATCATGATTTTAGGTCACCTGGGAGGCAAAATATTGAGAAATTCGTTTTTAAAAGTAGCCAATTTTAAAGATCAAAGATGGCTGCTATTATGACCAAAAAAAAAAAACGAAAAACAATTAGGCCTAAAGTGCTTATATTTTTTTTAAAAAAAGGATTTGAAACACTACTACTGCTACTAACTAACTACAGTTGTGTCACCACTAAACCAACAGCATTCCATCATTGAAAACAGAAAACTCTGAGTCAGACCTTTAGCTTTATGCATGCTGCGTGTCTGTTGCAACTTCAACAACTGATGTTATTATTGATGCTTTACTTGACTAATAAAAGTCCTGTAACTGAATATGGTATGGCTGCGGCTTCATTGCCCGTGGCACGAAGCGACACGGGCAATGAAGCCGCCCCCATACCATTTTGCCCTCCTCCTGCCCCTCCAACATGTTCTCTTGCCCCCCCCAGGACATGTTAGATCCGCCCTGCTCCCACTCCTCACATTTAGAATATTTTTGGGGCAAAAGTTAAAAGTAGGCCTATGTTTTTTGTCTTGACATTTACTTTTATGGATACGATTAGGCACTGTAAACAATTTAATCTTTCTCAATATACTTGTTTTAATAGCGGGTCTGTGTGCACGCAAATGCGCATGCAAATGCAAATGTGCATGCACGTGTCTTCCACTCAGGGGAATTCCACTATTTTCAATATTTTACTATGCCGTTAATATGCAAGGTGTGTGGACATGGTAAAAAAAAAAAAAAAAAAAGTTCCCCTATAATGTGTTTCCTAGAAATGGAGGTCTGAAAAAATCATTAGCATGGTGAAATACATCTTGATGACATAAAAGATGTGTTTTTCACCATGTTAATGAGTTTCCTTTTTTCTGAGAGTGTAGGCCTACAAATGGAAACAAATGTCCCACTAGGGTCCATTTGGTTCACATTTGTACACTCTAAGAAAAAAACAATGAAAATGGGTGGAATTCCCCTTTAGGCGTCCCCCCACTTCTAAAGGTCCCACTACAACACTGGCCACAACTAGTCTGTTTTGAGAAACTATACAGTTTGACTGATTGAATGTTGAAATAGTTCATAGGCTATTGCAAAGTAGACGTGCTGTGTTTGTTAGCTAAATGCAATAAGTGAATGATTCGACATGTGACTGTATAGGCCATTCAGTCCGATTTTTTTGGTTCTAGCCTGAAATCTGTTGTTATAGCTGGCCTGGCACCAGGGCCGGATCTAGGCATGGTTATGGGGGGGAATTGCTGCCCCACCAAACATGAAAAAATGCAAGACAACCAATTTTCAAAGATATTTCAAATTAAGTGCTTAGGCTAACTAACTAACTAGAATTGTCTCACCACTAAACCAAGACCATTTCATCATACAAAATAGAAAACTTTTTGAGTCAGCCCTTTAGTTTTATGCATGCTGCGTGTTGGAACTTCAACAACAATATTGAAACTTACTGGCCTGTCTCAGTCTCCAAACAATAGTTTAACAAATAGTAAATGGCTCAAATGGAAACCCAAACATAAGGAAGAACATCACAAAGGGAACAAAATTTAACGTTTTTTTTATTAGCCTATATAACAACCTTTCGCAATAAAGTATAAAGTAGGCCTAATATAAGTCCAGCGCAAAGTATAAATCTTGTGGGCCACATGTAACAGGTATATGGCACCCTGGTTACAGATTTAATTACTTTACCTTTTTCTCTTAGTATGTGTGTTATTCACAATTCACCAGTTCACAATAACAAATTCCCTGACTGTAGTACTGTCCTAGTTGTTTGTATTTATTAATACTGCATTTTAAACAATAAACAATACTGTTCATTTTCTTTTCTTTTGTTCATAGAACATTTCCATATTTACATCCATTAACAAAACAAAATAGAATAAACCCATTTCTTGTCATATTAATCTCCAATACATTCTTCATAAACCCATTTCAATAATTCTTACACAGTTTTATTTTCATCTGTACTTCTCCTTTAAATCCATTTTGGAAAAAAAGGTGCGTTTTATGTTAAAGTGCTTTAAAGGGTCATTAGGACACAGTACCAGGTACTAAATCACCCTATTTACATAAATCACCCTATTTACATATGTATGGAATTAAACCATTTCCCCAAAACCGTTTTTAACTCGGTTCACTTTGCAGTGACATTGTAGTAGTATACAAAAATAATAAACAGAGCCAGCCATTTTATAAATCAAAACGAAATCAAAAGTGTGAGTGTGAAACTCAAGGACACTAGACTACTACACTACTGTAAAACAAAAACTGAACATGGCAGGCGTCATCTTAGGACACTGTACTGTTCACATCGAGCATGGTTCCCCAATTTTATATATATATATATATATATATATATATAATATATATATATATATATTAGGGGACGCTTTGCGGCTGCAAATGGCCCACGGGCCGCCTATTGGGGAAGGAACAATGAGGAACTTTTAAAGTACTTCTTTTGCTTATAAATGACTACATAACGTCCATACTACTCTCAAAACATGCACGAACAGACAGTAACCATTTCTGTGTGCTTTGTAACATATCACCGGACAGGATAAAGTTGTTAAAATAATGGAGACAGCAAAACAGGAGTAGCGTGTTCACTGTTTCCTCTTAGCATGGAGGGAGACGGTAGCGCAGGGGAGCATCCTACATCAGGGTCACCAAGGCATTGTCAAGTGCCGCGCCAGAGCCCACCCGTCAATCGCTCTGGTGGCCGGGCCGGGCTTTCAGCTGACATTCGCCAGCAAGTCGGGCACCGAACATAGGACGACAGAGAGAGCCCCTGCTGTAGGCCATATGGGTAACGGTTAACGCCAGGGCCTGATCTAGAGGGGGTCCAGGGTGGGCAGAGCCCACCCAAATGTGCATCCTGCCCACCCAATGAAAGGTAATATCAGTGGTCCGGGGACCACCAGTGGTCCTTGAGAGAGTTGTGGAAAGTTGGTTAACTAGATGCAACTCTTTGAGAGCGTAAAAATGAAATCAAGAGTTAAAATATTCATCAACAGAATTAGCCCAAGTCTACACAACTAGAGAATGTGGAAGATTAATTTTGATCTGTATGTTTGACTGTTTTGTTTCCCAGATCCAGTCTGGTATTGTGGACAAAATCAAAAGAAATCTTTAGTTTTTGGGTTTGTGGGGCTAAAATGACATCAGATGGTGGTCCGTGGCTCAAATGCCGAATAGTAGTGGGCCCCGGTGTCAAAAAGATTGAAAACTACTGCTACATATGAAAAACTTTGGAGTTGCCCACCCTGCCATTGTTCGTGCCCACCCTAGTAGGGCTAGCTAAATCCGGCCCTGGTTAACGCCCCAAGTTTGTGTTCTGTGTTAGCTTCAGGTCGATCATCTCTGCGCAGTCTGCCGGCATCTACGCCAACCTGGCTGCAGGTGTCCAGTGGGGGCGCCACCCACTCGTGAGTGTTGCTGTTGCCACTGCCGCTGCTGCGTGGATCATTGCTGTCATCATGCCCACCATGGCTGAGGCCCTCAACCACTGCAGTAAGGCAACTTACATAACAATTGTTGTTGACTTGTTGTTTGCAAGTAATCAACATAATATGTCATTTCCAATTTAGTCTGCGCTACTTTTCTCACACATTTTACACATTTCTCACCTATATTAGTTAAAAAAAAGAAGAGAGGAGACCGCTATACTGTCTATAGCAATTATGTTTTATTTTCACTGCTTGTGTACATTGTAACAAACTGGCTGTAGACATTATGTTTAGTTACAGGCAAAAAAAAGTTGCCAATTTACTATGCCTTAATCATAGATTTGTTTTTTATGTCTTGAGGATGAGGGTGAACCCCAGTGCTTTTTTTGAGGACAAATTAAGGTTTCAATCAATCATATCAAATCAATTATGCAGAATGTAGAGATATCCAACACTTCATTTGTGGCCTGCTGGTTTGTATGTATTTACCTGTTATTCAAGAGCTTTCCTGGTGTGTTTTATCATATTTAGAGACCCCTGCAGAGCCAGTGCTGGAACCACCATGTGGGACTAGAGCCAATTTTCCACGCGTCCATAATGGGGACGAAGCAGCTCCACACTCGTACCCGTGGATGATGCGGGTTCCTAAGGTAGGCCAATACAAGCCACAAGTGCAAGGAGGCACAGCGGTCGCACATACACACAGAGGATGCAACATGCAAGCTTCTCTTCAGTGTGATTTTTTTAAATCATTTATCTTTCAGGGTGAAACAGATGAAGTCCGCGGTCCTGGTATCCTGATTCACAAGAACTATGTTTTGGTATGTCAGGACATAATATTCTGTAAATAACTATCGTCGATTAGAAAAGAGATGAAAGGGGGGCATGGTGGCACTGTGGTTAGTGCTAGTGCCTCACAGCTAGAAGGTCCGGGGTTCAATTCCTGATAGGGGCGCTGCTGTAGTGTGGACACTGGCGGCGTGTCTCCTCATCCACGTCATCAGTGCCCATACCCGTAGTGCCCATACCCGTAGATACCCTACCCGTACATACCCTCACAAAAACACACAGTGATCCAGGGCTCAGCCGGGGCGCCTGATGGAGGGGACTGGAACTGGTTGGAATAACGTGTTCCTTCCACGCGCTACGTCCAACCAGGGACACTCCCCCTGTCAGGTGAAAAAAGGCGGTGCGACTCCTCATGCCTTGAAGGAAGCCTCCCCACGGTTAGCGGAGGGTGTGAGCCCAGGATCACATTAGGAATTGGGTGAAAAATGGGTTGCAAAATCGTGGGATAAAAATATATATATGAAAAAGAAAAGAGATGAAAGAACTCATAGAAAACATATTAAACATAATCAATTTTCCTTAAATGTTTGGAAACAGCTGACGTGGCAGGTTCATCTAATCATGTGCCTTTCATTTCTCTCAAGCAACTAACTGCTGGTGGGCCGAGAGTGGCCAAACTGTCGAACCCGGTCAAGTTCAACAAGTACATCAACCGTGTGTGTCTCCCGATTCCGAAGCCTGGCCACTTCATCTCTGCTGGCTCTAAATGCACCATCGCTGGTTGGGGGAGGACCAGTGTCCCTGTCCCAGGTGAGAAAGCACATGAATACAACACCCGTCGGGTGTTATCGCTTACTTATCGGCATGCGGTGATTATGAAGCAGGAATTATGTACAATACTTCCCCTGGAAGGAATCTTTCTTTGACCATCAATCATGTATGTAAGCAGATGTGCATTTAGGTATTTAGGGCAACACATTCTTATGAGTTGCTTGTTGATAGCTGTTATGAGTTGCTTGTTGATAGCTACTTTTACTATTTTTGAAACTCATCTATAGATTTGTCCCTATTTTTAGCTTATGCAAACAAGTGGTTGGGATATACATTTAATGGAATAGACAATTTCCTCCGTTTTTCTAAACAAGGGTGTCCAAAAGTCCTCAATGTCCTCAATGAACCCTGTGTGCCATTTTAGGGTGGTGTCACTAGGGTGGGCACTTGCTCCCCCTGATGGCAAAAAAAAACTTGAAAAAAAAGTTATATAGGGTGTGTAGAGCCCAGGATCACATTAGGAATTGGCGCTGGGTGAAAAAATGGGATAAAATTTAAGTAAAAACAATGCATGCTCTCAAGAGTTACAGATCTGTTTAGCACAAAAAAGTGCCCCCCCCCCCCCCCCCCCCCCCCCCCCTGCTGGAAGAGCCGAAAATTGCCTATGCCTGTGTGTTGTTTCTCCAGGAGGCGCTGTGTGGGATGCTGATGTGCTTCGTGAAGGCTCTCTCAGGATCATATCCAACGACCAGTGCAAACAGGAGACGCCTGCTCAGCTCCATGACTTCATTAACGACGAGACGTTCTGCACTGCCGTCAATGAGACCCATCCTGTCTGGGTGAGAGTCACATTGAGGTGGAAGCTGAATCTGTGACATTTATTTATACATAAAAGCACACACTGACATAGGTGATTTTAGGCTCTCCCAGCAGGGGGGTCACTTGGATCCCTATATATCTGTAACTCTCAAGAGTGTTACATTTTTACACTCTCAAGAGAGAAATTACAGAAAGATGAATCACCAATGCACACTGAGAAATGCAATTAACTTTGTTATTGTTGTTGTTGTTTCACCATGCAGCAGGAGGAAGGGAGTCCACTCATGTTTGAGCAGGAAAAGGACGTCTTTGATCTCCATGGTCTCCTCATCATACCAGAGCAGCCTTACAGCCATCGTCGTCATCCAGCCATATTCTACAACGTCACCACCATGCTCCCCTTCTTTGACGGGGTGTTCCCTCAGTGCAACGTGGAGTAGACAAGTCACAACACCTGACCAGCCAAGGTGACGAGAAGAGATTTAACTAAGGATGAAGTTGTCCTGTACTGCACTTGTGGTGTTTTAACTTTCATTGAAAGTTGCAGGTGTTCATAGCAGCCACAGAGTGGCGCGCTATGAGCCGTGAACACTTGCTATTTTGGGGGAGAAATGTGAGAATGCAGCAATCTTTTAGTATGTTCTTTCAGAGCGAATGTAGAATCTATAGTGTCAGGACGAATTGGGTTAAAGGACAACTTTGTTTCCTCTATTTTTAGGGATTTTAGCTATGGGAGGGGGCATTCAAATATGATCCTAAATACATATTTGTTTACACAATTTTAAAGCAATTCCCTTTTTTAATTATTATCTACTACAGTCCTAATAAATCCCTGGAAACTATAACTGGCCACAAATGATCTACTGAATGTGAAGGAGGCAGCACACTGCACTGCACATTACACACTCCATGGCTTGCCTGACCCAGAGGCTCAATATGGCAGTTTGTCACATTCAGTAGATCATTTGTGGCCAGTTATAATTTCCTTTCTCCGGACTTTGCTTTTCCCCCTGTGTGTGTTTAAAACCCTTTCAGGCCGGGAATCCATATTTGGATTCTGTACAGTATGTACAGTATTCCATAATTAACTTTATTTGTTGCTGAAATATAAATATTTCAGGAATTTCAAAAACCTTAGGTCAGGCCTGTGTGTGTTTAAACCGAAAGTTCTGACGAACGATGATGTCACTGTAACACGGATTTCTGAACTGCCCAGACTGAGTAGGGAAAAAAGTGGTAATTTCCCAAATGGCAAAATGCATTGATTCAACGTTGAATTTTGGTTATCTAACCAAAATCCAACGTTGAATCAATGCATTTTGCTATCTGGGTTATTACATTAGTGGGGACCGAACATGGCGATACGTTTAAAAGTGGTGAAGTGATCTTTAATTGTAGCTGGTTTTCAGGTGGGTGGTAAGTAGTGGTGACCCTGAACAGAGTGGCATCCACAGCTGTTGTTGTTGTTGTAGTATGATTGGGCTTTTTGACTTGAATCACAGCCCTCCATCTTTAAGAAAATGGAGGCCTCCCTGGCGTGAAGCATTTTGGGAACTACAGATTTAAGGTCTTAATGGCCTAAACCCTGTTTTCATTTGATTAATCAACGTCAAAAGGCGTTACAGACGGTGAGTCTGAAATGACCGCATTATCGCAGCGATTCCACTGTGCCACTCAGTGCTGACAGACGAGAATCACGTAGTGAGAAAAAAAGATCACAGGATTGAGGTCTTAAATAAATCACGGACGTGTGCACGAAACAAGCACGCGTTCAACAAACAACACTGGACGCCGCACAGTAGGCTAACGCCCGGTGTCACGCGCTCTCTGAGCACAAAACACTGGCGCCATTGAAAATGAACTAGAATGTGCGATTTATTTGTTACTGACTGTCTGTAAAGCCCTTTACACATAATGATCTCTGATTATCTCATCATTCCAAGGCTAAAGCAGTTAACTGCATCTTGTAGTTGTAGAAAAAGCTTTTTCTGCTTTGTAGAATCTTTGTTTCAGCTGTAACTATCATTGTTTCAATGCATACCTTCTGCGATGATGAGCAAATAACCTGAACTAAGTAAACCAAACTATAGAGGGCAGGAAAGATAAATGTAACATTGAGCTCCTGAAAACAGTTTTATTTTAATTTTAATATATACAGTATATATATTATTTTTGTTAATATAATGGTATGGCAAAATAACACTATATTTTGTAATAAAGTGTAAGGCCCAATAGATATGTGGCAAAATAAATATAATACATTTTTGTAAGGCCTAATATTTTGATACTAAACCTGTGATAGTCACTAGCCAGTCATAAACAACATGTTGAAGGGTCTGATCATAATAATGCACAAATACTTGACATTATTATGTCCATTTTCCAAAGCATACATTTGTTATTTCTTTTATACATTTAACAATTAAGGAAAACAATGCCATCATAATGCTGAACGTGTAGGTATCTGTCCCCAAATTTGAACTAATAACTATCTCTTTGTATGTCTGCTGTGTCTTTTACCTTTAATCTACTTTGCTGCAAGTGTGAGATGAAGATGACATGTAAAACTAAGCAATGTGGAGTAAAATGTTTTTCTAAATGTCTTGTTTGTGCTGTGTGCAAAACATCCAGCCTTGAATATGTCACTTACATGGTATTTACTCATCACTCATTACTGCAGTATGACTGAGAGACAGTGAATCATGATTCATGTGGAAAAACGGTTTCCGTAGAAATTAGATCTAAAAAGGTTTAAAGCAAATTATTCTCATTTCTTAACCAGTGGTCCATGCAGGCGGGGACCACCAGTGGAGGTTTTTGGAGGTTCCCAGTTGGGCCCCAGCTAAGAGTTGGTAACCAAATGATTATTTATTATTGATCATTAACTCTTGAAAGATATGTCCTAGACTCCTAGTATTTTTTTTTTCCTTTTGAGCAATGTTTGCCTGTTAACTCTGCTGGTATCACATCAATCACACATTGAATTGCGGACTAAAAATTCTATCCAAAGATAACTAGCAAGTGCAGTCTACTGACTCATACCATAAGTGCTGAGAAATATTTCTCTTGGTAGTTCTACACGACCAAAGTCCGTCCACAAGGGGTCAGTAAAGCTGCATGTAGGAGTTTTAGTGAAATCACACCTCAATGATGCCATCTTTGGCCAAATACATGAAGTCATTAGTGAGCAGGTGCTTGAGGGTGAGAGGATGCAAGGGCTCCAAAATGTTGGAACAGCACTTTGAACTTTGAAGATGAGTCCGTCATTCATGATACTTTGCATTGGCCTACTTAAAAAAAGTCCTTATCATAGAACTGCTGTGCATAATAGGCTACACAAAAAGTTGAAGTGTGAAGCAGAGGCTTTATTATGCCTACCCTATTGAAGAGTAACTTTCTTATAAGTTACAAAACAAAACCACGTAGTCGTCGATTAAGCTTATGTGACAGAGCTCTTTCGATTTAAATCTGTTTTAATATTTCATAAATACAATTTCCAGTGTGATGGAGGTTGTAGCCTACTGTTATTGGTTTAAATTAAATTGCATTTCCAAATTGCATTTCTCTGACTTTGACTTGCGGTTATTTTAAAATGCACCCTTTCTTCATACTGTGCAGGTCTAATTATTTGCAATCCAAGTAAGCTTTAAACGACACTTCAATTCAAATTTGTTTTGTTTTGTCTTGGCATCAACGGTTTCCCAAAAAGGTTACGTCATCGTTGAGAACTTTACTCCAGTGTGCGGGGCCCTGGGGGTGGGGTGGGGTGGGTGGAGGGGCAGTGTGTTTTCTACTACCAACAGGACCACACGGGACAAGACGGGACCCACCCAGGGACGTGCAGAGCGTTCAAGGACAAGGGGCAGGGGGCTGAATTCCCATAGGGGGGCACTTTTGGACAAAAATAGCTCCAAGGGCAGATGTACAAGCGCACAACGCCTCGTATAGGCTACTGTGATGTAGGCTTTTGGGAGCCATTAGATCGGCTATAGTTCATAGCTGTAGTGGAAGCAGTGTAAAGACGGATTTCTAAAAGAATGAAATGTGTTCAATGCTAAATAAATTAAGTTCGGGAGACTTTGGGAAGCGAAGCGGCCAGTAAGCCGCCACGGCGAGAAGTTTGCAAAGTTGACAAACATCCCTGTTTTCGTACATTTGGCAACGCTCCCTGTTTTCCTAAAATTAAAATGTGCATTAAAATTTAGATCAGTTCATCTATCATTTCCTAAACAGGCTAATGACTGGTCCCTTAACCGCTGCTGGGGTTGAGCTGCGCACTGTTCTCAAGAAGGGGCATTTTACCCATTTCTTTAGTGTAAATGCGTCGTGGTTTGAAAAGGACAGTAGGGTCCGCGGGTAAGGGTCCGGGGCCGACCCTCTTTGATGCCTATGTGTGTGCACGTCCCTGCTTTCTCTCACAGGACAGAGAGGGAGGGGGATCGGGGACCCCCTCAGTCACAGTGCAGCAGCCCGTCCACCACCCCACAGCGCCCGCCCCGTGGCTGCTGTATGTGTGCAGTGTGCACCGTACGTGATTCACCGCCACGCTGAGCCTCAAAGATTAAGCAACAGCAACAACAATGGACTGTGATCTCCTTCTCACAGAGAACCAGAACGGCAGCAGTGGCAGCAGCCCCGTCTCTGCGCCCGGATTCACCGGGTAACAGTATGTGTTTGTTGGCTCGTTAATTACTAGACTATACTACTACCGTCGGGACGGGAGGAGGAGGAGGAATATGCCGGCGAGGAGGAACAGGTACAATCTGGTGGACGACGTGTTGGACTCGAGGCTGCCGCTGCACAACGACGAGGCGTACCAACACGGGATACACTTCCAAGCCAAGGTTAATGCATTATGTTTGATCTACAAATAACACACACAGGGGCAATAATGTTGAGTCTTTCGGATAGTTGCGGTTGGAACCGACCCGGCAGGTCAGGTGCACAGACACCACCGCCACTGTTTGTTTCCGATGTGGGAGATTTGAACACAGTATTGGCGCCGAACAGCCGTCCGTCCTGAAAGCAAAAGTAGCCGATTGGTAGCTGAATTCAAAATCCAGGGGCAGGGGGTTTCAACCTTTTTGATATTTAAGCCCCACAGACCCCAAAACCAAACATTTCTTTTGCTTTTGACCACGATTCCAAGCTGGATTTGGTAAACAAAACAGACAAACACACAGATCAAAATGACCATTAATCTTCTAGTTGTGTAGACTTGGGGCTAATTCAGATGGTGATCACGTTACGTTAACTCTTGAGAGTGTAAAAATGAAACCAAATGGACCCGCAAGGGTCCATTTGGTTTCATTTTTACGTTCTCAAGAGTTACATCTGGTCAACCAACTCAGCTGGGGACCTCCTGTAACCCTCTCAAGGACCACTGGTGGTCCCCGAACCACTAGTTGAAAACCCCTGCACTACTGTTATTTAGGTAATTATTATATCTCTCTGCGGGATGTTATGCCACAGGGAATTTGTTAAGACAACTTAGTTCCTTCAAGGATCCTTCAAACTATTGTGCAATCTTTTATATTATGGAGCCTAAAGCCCTAAAATGTCGTTTTCAAGACGACGATCTGATCTGAATTCTGAACTTTGACTCATGCCTTCACTTTTCTAGGTTTACCGTTTAAATGCACTGCCACTTTTAATAAAGTGCCTTGTTGTTCATGGAAGTTCAGGGGACAGTTTTATATACAGCCTAACTCTGGCCCATAGCTCCATCTGCAGAATCATAGAAGCAGTGGAGCTGTAGACCAGAGCTAACTACCTACTAACTCGACCATAGGGGCAAGCTTGCTAGTGTCTTTCCCTCGAGCACAACTCAACTACCGTATCCTACATTGTTGTTACTTTACATGTACCGTATTTGACATGTAGTATGTGTATTAAGTCTGTACAATACTGTTCTGGATACCATAGCTGTAATGCTCCACTCAGGAGTAGGCAGGCATACAGACAGACATTCATTCCTTGTTTATGAAACAAAACCTGATATCCCTAGGCAATAGGCATGTCTATGGCAGGCCTAGCTCTGGTCCAGAGCTCCACTGCTTCTGAGTCTGACTTGCATTGGAGCTCTGTTGGTCTCCGTGCATTCGGCCATTACTGCACCCGACCAGCCTCTCTTCTCTAGTGGATATATAAAGAACGTTTTACCTACTCACCAAAATAAACACGTCTTGTGTCATTAGAAAGCCTACTTACCTTAGTGGAAACACTCTGAGCCCCCCACCACACGGATAAAATGGACTTTTGGGCCAAAACGTGATCGTTTTTCACCGGAAAAACAACCAGGATTTGCGCCCTCTACCGATATTGGCAATAGAAAAGTTCCATAGGAAATATTTTTCCTTCATTGAAAAACGATCGCGTTCTGGCCAAAAAGTCCATTTTATCCGTGTGGTGGGGGGCTAAGAGTGCGACCACTAAGGTAAGTAGGCTTTCTAATGACACAAGACGTGTTTATTTTGGTGAGTAGGTAAAACGTTCTTTATATATCCACTAGAGAAGAGAGGCTGGTCGGGTGCAGTAATGGCCGAATGCACGGAGACCAACAGAGCTCCAATGCAAGTCAGACTCAGAAACAGTGGAGCTCTGGACCAGAGCTATGGCAGGCCTATAGATACAGTATATACGGTAGATAGGCAGCCTACTGTAGGTAGATGATATAGCCCCAGGGATGCTAAGTGTGTGTGTGTGTGTGTGTGTGTGTGTGTGTGTGTGTGTGTGTGTGTGTGTGTGTGTGTGTGTGTGTGTGTGTGTGTGTGTGTGTGTGTGTGTGTGTGTGTGTGTGTGTGTGTGTGTGTGTGTGTGTGTGTGTGTTGTCCCTGCAGTATGTGGGGAGTCTGGATGTCCCCAGACCCAACAGTCGGATGGAGATCGTGGCAGCCATGCGACGGATCAGGGTAAGAGAAAGTTGCTGGGCTATTTTGAACTTGATAATCATAGTCGAAATGGGGATGATTTTGGCCTGGGGTGATTTCGCATAGTGCATTGCATTCATTCATTTATTCACACACATTGGGCTTCAGTGTCTTGCCCAAGGACACTTCGACGTGTAGACAGGAGGAGCCGGGATTCGAACCGCCGAGTCATATTTGGGACAATACGGTGTATGTAGTCTATACTGTAAAGAAAGGGGGGAGTTGAACTTGCTGGCAGCTTTCAAAGGCTCACAGAATTCTGAAGTGCAGCTGTCTGTGAGCCGTTGGGAGTGACTCCACCTTTCAAGGGCATGTCATTGTTTGCTCATGGGCACGTGTGTTTGCTTTGCAGCCGGGCGGCTTTGATGACATTCTGGTTGTGGTGTCGTTGTTGTTGTGCTACTACTGTGGGGCAAAAACCAACACTGGTGATTGCCAACACACTGAGCTGGATTACTATGTAAGCCAGGCAGAAATGTCTGCACGTGCGTGTGTCTGTGTGTGCACTGTGCATCACACTCTCTATTTGTATATGCTGTTACACAACAACGAAGCAACAGCTGGATAAAATTAACAGACATGTAGTATTTTCATAGATATTTCCATAGTATTTTGATCAGGGCTTGACACTAACACTTGCCCGCTTGCCCGGGGCAAGTAAAAAAAAAAAAAATGGTGGGCCAAGTGAAGACTGCTACCTGGTTGCCCGATCGGGCAAGTGTGCAACCTAGTGCACTATAACACAACACAAGATGAATTTGTCTTGAAGGCAGTCATTGCATTCTGCCTCTGTGTCTTTCCCTGCTTTCTAGCTGTCCAGGCGGGATTTGGAAAACAAAACAGGCAAAACATACACATCAAAATGACCATTAATCTTCTACATTCTCTAGTTCTCTGTAGACCTGGGCTAATTAAGATAATTAAAAAGAAACCAAATGGACCCTTGCGGGTCCATTTGGTTTCATTTTTACGCTCTCAAGAGTTACATCTGGTTAACCAACTTAACTGGGGACCACCTGGAACCTGGGGGGCAAGTGACCATGACCTGAGGGCAAGTGGAACCTGACTTGCACTTGCCCGATGGGCAAGTGCCTCGGAGACCTTAGTGTCAACCCCTGTTGATGCATTTATGCTAAAACATTAATGCTTTAGCATTAATGTTTGTGATTGGTGATTGTGCTGTGATTGGCTGAAACGCTGCCTCACCCCACACAACCCCCCTCCACCTCAGACATTAGCACTGTGAGCACCCTGAGCCCACCGAATGTTCTGTTTTCATAATTTGTTGACGACAACAAAGTTCTGGACCGTCTGCAGGACGAAGCTAGTGTAGCATCAAAGAAGCAACGTAGAGGGGGGAAAAGGCTGGGCGGCGGTGGCTCAGCGGTAGAGTCACCGGATGGTGACCGCAAGGTTGCCGGTTCGATTGCTCCTGATGTGCTAGTAGGTACCTTGCATGGTTTTCACTGCCATCAGTGGATGAATGTGTCTATTAATGGGTGAATGTGACGCACACAACCCATGTGAAGCGCCTTGGATAAAGGCGCTATATAAATGCACCATTTACCAAAGGCAAAAACGCTATATATCTATTGTGGCAGATAAAAGAGGAAGGACCTCGGAAAAGTGTGCAAAAGGACCGAAACAGACACACATTTCAAAAGGCCTGTTTGCTCCGTTAGGCGGTTTGTTGGACGGAGGTCAGACAGGGAACATCTTGTTCATTACCAGGACAAGACATGGCTCAGAGTCAGAAATAATTACTGAGGGTTTGCTTTAAGTGTGTTCTTGGCAATTAAACATAACCTAGAAAGGACAGAATTAAATCACAAAATTCTAATCAATATAGGACATATATTGTGTGTGTGTGTGTATACCGTATATTTTGTGTGTACATGCGTTATTTTCTCCCTCCCTTTACTGTAGCGTTTGCCTATACTCGAGGAGAGAAGAAAGCATTTATTTTCCTGTCAATAATGAATGAGTTGCTATATTATGGATCTGGATCTCAGCCTCTGGGACCAACCAGCTATGGAATGTAGTCTCTGTGCTGCATTGTGGGTAAACGGTACTAGGGCCCAGACTTTAGTGACAATAGGGACTTTAAGCTGTAGGATGGCAAGCCTCTAGTATGGCAACAGGAAGTCGATCCTGCTTGCCGTTCCTACTACGGCAGAACCTACACTCTAACGTAGTATCCACAACGCCTGTTTGGTTTCATTTTAACACTCTCAAGAGTTACAGATCTATAAAGGTCCAAGTGCTGGGGGGACTGTCATGTGATCTACCTGCACGGCCTGTGTGATCTACTGGTAGATCACCATCTACCTTTTGGGCAGCTCTGGTTTATGGTTATATGTCAGCATAAAGTTACTCTCTCTCTCTCTTGACCACCTTTTTGAGGGGTGCTACCAGTTACTCTGCACAGCTTTGTGGATGTTCACCATGGAATGTGATGATTGGATTGGTTGGGCACGACATGTGATGTAGGATGAGAATGTATAATAGGATTTTTACGATATGGAAAGCTCTACTACTTGGCCCCGCTCTAATTGTACCCTCCTCAGAGTTTTGGGTTGAATGAACACAGCCATTACTCTCTTCAGCTCTCAGCCTCTTCTTTTCTCTCTTTAGCTTGTCTCGTCTCTAATTTAAAACCCTGCACACCACACATTGCCAGTAAGAGGACCGCAGCACGTTCAGACACGTGTTTAGTTAACTGAAAATGGACCGTTCTGTCTGTGGAGTAAATGCTTCGTATTCAGAGCGGAACAACAATGGTCATTTTAGCCTGTTGAGGATGGGTGATTAAAGCCCAGTAGACTGAGGAATTTAATTAAGTAAGGACAGCTAATAATGCATTAGTATTAAATGCATCATCAACGGCATCAGTGCTATTTGAACGGTTTTTTTTTTAGATATTGAAGAGTCAGTTTTCATGAGTTAGTTTTACTTAGATTTTTTTAATGGAAAGCAAACACTTGATTTTTACATCCACATGGCACATAATTATACACCATAATAACTGTGTCATCTGTTTTTAAATACTATTTCACTAGTCTGAAGAAACACACCATTGAGAAGTTTAAGCGGTAAATGCGAGAAGGAGTGAATGGATAAATGGGACGGGGCGTGGAAGGGGCCGTGGAAAGGGGGTGTGCAGGGTCTGGGGAGGGGACCCTGAAATATGGGAGAGGGAGACAAAAGGGGGAAAGAAGATTTGATTTAATCGTTTGTTCCACTCAGCAAGTGGACGTGGGATATATAATATCACTATATACTACTATCTATAGTGCAAGGGGAGCAGAGGCAGGAACTACTGTGAATGGGGTGGAGGAGGGCTGCCAAAGGCAGGGGTGAAACATGGAGGTTTCTGGGTGGAGTGGGACGGGTATAAATGGGGTCAGGTGGATTGGCATGGATGGGGTGGAGAGTGGCGTGAAGGGCAGAGTCGAGTGTGTTTCTCCGCACAGACTATAGTGTTGTTGTTTTTTTTGTGAATAATCGTTGATCCTTTAGTCAAGTAAGTCAACATCACCAGACAACTAAAATCTGTCCAATCCTTACTTGATATGCACACAATGTAAAGAAATTAGATTTTGGGTCATATATACAGTATGTTTTGTTGGGAGGGGGGGTGCATGGTCCTAATACCATCAATTGGGCTTAGCTGCATTCAGTTTGAGCAATGACGTGGAAACCAGGGAGGAGATGGTGTGTGTGTGTGTGTGTGTGTGTGTGTGTGTGTGTGTGTGTGTGTGTGTGTGTGTGTGTGTGTGTGTGTGTGTGTGTGTGCGTGTGTGCGTGTGTGCGCGTGTGTGCGTGCGCGCGCGCGCGCGCGCGTGCGTGCGTGCGTGCGTGCGTCAATATCAGTGCCGGGGGAAGGGGGGGGGGGGGGGTGGTAGTGAGAGAGAGCAAGACACAATCGTAAGTTTGGCACCTGAATCGCTTGTATTTTGATCAACTCAAGCATGCCTCTGCCTCGAACTTGCGCACACACACACACACACACACACACACACACACACACACACACACGCGCGCGCGCGCACACCTATAATACTAAAACACAGAACAGCAACAATGAGACCATATCCAACATACACTTAGTCTAGGCGGCCTATAAACATCATTGTCTCCAAGATTTAAACAACAGTAACCCACCAACAACACCCAGAAAGTTCTGAAAGTCAGTGAAAGGGGGGCACATGCAGCCAAATTGTTGGGAAGGGGGGATGGAGGATTAGGGATCTATATGGCAGGATGGGGGTTTAGTGGTGGTTGGGTGGGTGTGTGGGGACCTGATCCCAGAGAACTGTTTATGTGGGATGGGTGTTTTGGTCTTGTTTTTTTTCCATTGTATTCATAGTGCCAGATGTACAGAACCTTAGTGGGTGACCTACTGTACACAGAGAAAAACCAATGGTCAAAAACAACCTAACTTCGGTCAAATTTCAACCAAACGTAGAGGTTGAATAAGGACCAACTGGGTCTTTGGTCAATTTGACCAAATAATGCGTGTTATTATATTTGACCGAATGCATTTGGTTACATTAATAACCCAATTATGAGGGTCAACATAACCTAAGTACCAGTTGATTTGACCGAACATATTAGCTTGCATCAATAACCTAATTTTGATGGTCAAGATGACCCAAATACCAGTTGATTTGACCAGACATATTAAGTTGCATTAATAACCTAATTTTGAGGGTCAAGATTACCCAACTGCCAGTTGAATTGATACAGAATATTCAGTTAACCCATTTGTTTTATTAAAGGGAAATTCCACCCATTTAAAGGGGAACTTCGCCACTTTTCAACACTCTTTGTGTGGTGTTGGTCATTAGCATACATGCTAATGGCCTCCTGATTAATAACATTGGGATTCTGTGGCTCCAGCGCCGTGCTTCCCAGCACAGCGAGTATGTAGACGGGTAAGGTTACCTTACCGGTCTGAGTAACGGTCTGAGTGCCGGTCTGAAGGAAAAGTCGTTGCAGTGTTGTGTTTACAGTGTTGGATGCATTCCTCGGCTTTAGTATCCTATCTGTTTCTGTAAAAAGTATAAATAATTTCATTTTTCGTCATTTTGTCCGAGAAATTCTACAATACCCACAGTGCACCGCGGCATCCGCTCAGCAGAGTGGGCGCGCGCAGCCGTTGAGCGGTCTTTTCTGACGAGTCCAACTGGTGGAAGCAGTATTAGCCGAAGCAGTGTAGTTGTGATCGAAAGATAAACTTTATATTTAGTTGGTAGTAGTGGGAGTTTTACTAGTAGTAGTTGTAGTAGTAGTGGTGGTGTTGATAGTAGTAGCAGTGAAGTAGTAGTTGGTGGTGGGGCTGGTGGAGGAGGAGGAGGAGAAGGAGGAGGATTAGTTAGCGTTTGAGATAGGAGGAGGGGGAGGAGGAGGCGACGGAGTAATAGTAATAGTAGTAGTAGTAGTACTTGTACTCGTACTACTAGTAGTAGTAGTGGTAGTAGTAGCAGTAGTAGTAGTAGTAGTGGTGTTGGTGGTGGTCGTGCTCGTAGTAGTACAACGTTAGTTGTTGACTATGGCTGCTCCTGACGACTTTTTGGATGACGACGAGTTTTTTTCCCTGCTGTCGGAATCCACTGTACAGCGTTATTTATATGAGCCGGAGTACAGCGAGGAGGAATTACAGCAGCGAGAAGGACAACAACAAAACAAATGCATTACATCAATACCAGGAAAACCAACATATACACAATATCAAGAATGACGTAATAAAATGTAGTTAAATGTAGTTATAATAAAATGCGTATTAGGCTACAGACCCACAGGCCACGCAGAATTATTATTTTAGCTGTACTAGTAAATAATTGCACTGCTATTCGAGTTATACACTAGGGACATTCCTAACATCAGTTTCTACATGCTGTGCTGGGGACCCCTACTTTGCAGAGAAAGAAGCAGTAGCAAAACTGACAGCAGTTGGGACATACCACTCACTCGTTTAAAAAAAGAGGGGGGGAATTGGACCAGTCCACTCCATCAATAAATCAATTCAACCAAAGTCTGTGACCTAACACATTGGTTATTCTCATTAAAACAACCCAAAACCAATAACCAAATAAAACAACCCATGAATTCGGTCAAAATAAAATCCCTGCAACCCAGGAAAAGGTTATGGCTTCAAGAAATAACCCAGGAAAGTGACCTAACACCATTGACTGAAGTGTTTAGTTGCAATTTTGACCGATTAGTTTTTTGTGTGTACATGAGTATTACTGGATTAGGTCAGAGGCTCAGAGCCCAGTTGGTGTGCTGTTTCTCTTGTCCATTATAAATTTACCGGTAGATGGGGTGTCCATCTTTTGTTCTTTTCCTGTAGACCCCGTGGCGTGGTTACATGATATGCAAAATTGCAAATACGTCTTCCGAGGGTGTTTTTTGTTTTCCTGTTGGAAGCTGAACGCCGTTTAGTCAAAATGCACAATCAAAATACACCACTTCAGTGACACATGAAAACCAGCCCTTCCCCTCATCATCACATACCTGATGATGATGTTGATCACAGCATCCCGTCTTTAAGAGACAGGGATCTGATTATTAATTGTTTTATCTACTGCAGTGGTTCTCAAAGTGTGGATAGCCCATAGCACTTGTATTACATACTGACCCATAGTACTTGCAGTACCCTCCTAGGTAGTTTAGACAGCACCTCATTGACTTAGATAGCAGTGATTTATATGTCTAAATGTATTACCATGTTTTAGTGCTTACATTGTAAACTGTAGTGTATTGCAAAAATGCAAACCCTGCTTGAATTGTAATCTGTATTTATGATGTATTGCAATGTTTTTACTTAAAGTCGCTCTGGATTAAGAGCGTCTGCTAAATGCCTAAATTGTGAATTGTAATTGTAAATTGTGGATTCCCAGGGGTCATTGAGGCTACTTTGACGCTCCTGTGTGACGCTCTTGTTGGATGAAGTAGGGCATTAATTTGTGGCGGACACTAGAAACGTAAAAAAGTTGAAATATGGAGATGAGTTGCTCCGACAGCAATGATAACGTAGGAGAGAAGAGGAAATTTTCGGCTGTTTGGGTCTCTATGCAGACTTGTGTATGAATATGAATTAGTTTATGTTATCTCGTGAAATCTATTTTCTCTGGGTCCACAGTGATTACAGCTCCGGTATCTAATTATACAGAAATAAGTTGTTTACCAACATGTTTTTGGAAGGCAGCATAAAAAATGTACACGCAAGTGCACACACACTAACAGTTGGTTGGTTAAGAGTCCAGATTCATCAGTATTACTTAGTGCCCAATGAAAAGTTCAGTCAGCAATAGTTAGACCCCAATTTATATTTTTTCAGGATGCTGGAAAACAATGAAGTTCAGGTGGCAACTTTGCCACACTAAAAAAAAAAACACGAACAGTTCATGTAAAGCAGGGGTTTTCAACAGGTGGTCCGGCGACCACCAGTGGTCCTTGAGAGGGTTCCAGGTGGTCCCCACCCAGGCTAAATGATGGAAAGTTGGTTAACCAGATGTAACTCTTGAGAATGTAAAAATGAAACCAAATGGACCCTTGCGGGTCCATTTGGTTTCATTTTCACACTCTCAAGAGTTAAAATATTCATCTGAATTGGCACTATTTAATTAAGAAGTCTACACTGTTTGTTTGCAAAATCCGGCCTGGAATTGTGAACAAAAGCAAAATAATTCTTTAGTTTCAGGTCTTTGGGGCTAAAATGTCATCAAATGGTGGCCCGTGGCTAAAATGCTGAATAAATGGTGGTTCCTCTGGTGTCAAAAAAGGTTGAAAACCCCTGATGTAAAGTAATAATAATGATGAGCTGAGATGTTGCCCCCAAATCCCTGCGGCAGAGCATTGAGAGACAAATGAATGCCGGGTTAATCGTTGCTGGGATGCCGGGTTAATCGTTGTCTCCGATGCTCTGCCCTTGGAAGGGGCTGCTGAATCCATACAGGACCCCACAATGGCCTCTATGGGATGTATCCCAGCAACAACTGCATTACAATTCTCTGGATTGCGGCGCTTTCAAGGAATTTCACTGTTTCTTCCCTCTGTGTTTTTCTCTTGAATGAGCGCAGTACAAAGAGAGGCTGTTGAGGATCACAGCAGCTGTTCAAGCGTCTTGTCGGTGGCAGTCATCTGGAAAAGATGTCTAAGTATGGAGTGTAGGAAACCAACGTAATATGACTGTTGTTCCCTTATGTCCCAATTTGCTTTTCTCAATTAAAGGTAATAAGGACAACCTTTTAGCCAAAAATCAAAATAGATATTATATAGCATATTTTTTGCCTTTCCCTTCTCTATGTTACTTCTACTTTAATGCTGCAGCTATTTCCCTACAGACGGACACTTGCTTTGTCGTGTAGACGGTCCAGAACTGTTGTTGTCAACAAATCATGAAAACAAAACATTCGTCGGGCTCAGGAAAGGCGGTGTTAATTTGTGTGGGGGGAGAGGGGGGTTTATGGGGCGAGGCAGCGTTGTAGCCAATCACAGCACAGCAGTCTCCAGCAGATTCATAATGACCAATAGAGTGGAGGTGAGGTGGAGTTAGATTCTGTTTTTAACCAAATCTGTTTCAACCACTGTGTTTGTACACACTAAAGTTGCCTCTATTAGCTTTAACTAAAAGTAAACATTTTTAATATTTTTCCATAATATTTCAATGGTATATATTTCTAAATACAGATGCAGTCTGAGTCTATTATTTGTGTGCACAATCGAAAATATAGATTTATACTTGCACGAACGCAGAACTATGTGGTTGATGTTCTGTATGACGTGTAGGTAGGGATGCAACGATCATGTTTTTTGGGGCGGGGAACCGATCCCGATGACCGATTGTCTTACTCATGGCCAGGCCGATACCGATAGGTCTGGTACCGATATCGATCTTGTGTGTAATCATCAAAATCACTATATGTCAAAAACCACATCAATACTGTTCCTGTGTGTGTTAGAAGGAAGAAGAGAATGTCTAGGACTGTTATAAAGCAAATTGATAATATACTATATCTGAGTGACATTTATTAGACTTAAATCATGGTATAAAGTTAAGGTTAAGGTAAATCGGTCACAGAAGTATAAATTGCCGACCTGAGACCTGTGACCCGAGTGCTCTCGGGATGGTTTGTAAGCGTGTGCGATCGGTCCTATGCAGTAAGTTTGCTTGCTGAAAATAGCAGATCTACAAGCTCACAGGTGAGCTTGGGGTAAAAACAGCCCATAGCCGTCATCACAAATGTGCCTATTTAGCACATTTGGGAAAGTGCTGTGGCCGTTTTCAGCCAAGTGAGTCTGTTTTTGGCTAAAGTAACGCTTGGAATGGATTCACCTTCATGCAGTGAAATGGTTT
Organism: Benthosema pterotum; assembly: GCA_039105355.1. Lineage (NCBI taxonomy): Eukaryota > Metazoa > Chordata > Actinopteri > Myctophiformes > Myctophidae > Benthosema > Benthosema pterotum. Next base: position 37,021,731 of record CM076985.1, read on the forward strand.
TTCAGTCCCGCGATGCAGGGATGGTCTTAAGGTCTTTTAGATGAGTCACAGGGACATTTTATGAGTCCTACTGTTTTTTCAACTTCCATATGCTATTTAGAAAAGGGTTGATTCGTCGATATCGCATAACCACAGCGATTGCAGGTAGTTGGGAGTCTTCAGTCAGGGCTAGGCTGCTCTTGTGTGTTTGTTGAACAGGTGAAGGGCATTTGCGTTCTGTCATTATAGATTGCATTTTTGGATGCAGGATGCAGGCAATCAACGTACACTGATTGTGAAAACCTCCTAGTTAGATATCACATGCTACATAAATCAAATTTTGATTTTTCTTTTTTGCCTTCTATACATTGTTAAGGTTAATTGCTCAAAATATGCGAGTTAGCATCTGGCCGTTTGTACATGCTGGGGACCCCTCCTCAACATCTCTAACATAAAACCTTGTTGTACTCCAACACGCCTGGGTTCACAATGGCAAGTAGACTACTAGGCTACTGCTGTTGCTGGATCTCAATTAATATTTTATTTTGAAAGTATGGATCAACAGACTGGCATTCGAGGGCCATTATAGCTGACGCTGCCCCTTTGGGTGGAATGTGCACAGCTGTAACTCTGTTGGTGAAATGACTTTCATTACTTACACCGCATGTGGTTTCCGAGGCTATAGAGAGGCCGATGGGGACAGAATTGATCGATATCAACCTAGACCAGAGTTAATAATGTCGCACAGAAGGAGGGGAGGGAACAAAGCTAGCTATAGCTGGCATGCCGGCCCAGGAGGTGCACTTTGAGTCGTCATTAAAAGTGCAGTGAAATGGAAACGGAGGACATTTTACTTTGAAGTTCCAGCCTAACATGCTGCTTCTGAAGTTTCTGGACCAATCAGAGCGTCACATCCCTCCAGGCTATGGGGGCGTGACTTCTGCTTGCTTCAGCCATGTGCAATATGTGCATTGTCATTTGTAAACAAAGTGACAGATACGTACAGCAGTATTAGATACGTATTATTTCTACTGGCTTTTATTGATGTGAGCCTCTTCACATCATCACACGGTGCATTTTCCTTAAAAGGAAGTAATTCAAATTAGATTTTATGGACTTTTGGTATGATATGGACTACATGATTTTTTTTTTATTCCAATATTGTTTTGCAATATTCCGTGCCCATGATACAACTACTGTAAGTAGGAAACCGAAACAGGACACGCCTTCCCCCTCTCCCTCTCTGTGTGTACACAGAGGAATACAGGCTCACATCAGAGGAAGAAATGTTTGATAGCCTATACGTGGTGTGCTAGTGAGACAGGATGTTGCATTATCTGTCTCTATCCGCATGTGTGCGCAAGCACAGGCATCATATTATTATATCATCAACTATGGCATCGATACATACAAACAGACTTGTCAACAAGTGTTTGTGAGCAGCAGCAGTTTCTGTGCTCTCATTGGCCGTCATGCTGCATGCTTTCTCGGTACAATCACACGGTTGTTGATTCTGTGAGTGAGATGTCCAGTGGGCGACAGAGTCAAATATCAAACAGGATAGATATTCAGAAACGACCTGGTAGCCGGCGCCGGGAGTGCGTTTATCAGTGCTATATCTTCTCTCAGAGCCTATCACACACAGTAAGCAAAACCTCGGCAATCAAAGCCTGTCCGATCTTGCGTCAGGTCGAGGAAATATATCCTGCAGTGTGTACGAGCCATGAGTTTAAAACAGCCCTTTACTACTACCGTAAAAAGTTCAAAAGGTCAAATAGACCTTGAGCTACCGTACTAAACCGTAGAAGTGGAGTGCAGTGAGTCAGCCCTGTGTGCTTCATACTAGAAGAAATAAAACATCCAATACCAGGGGTTGACTTGACGCTAATGTCTCCGAGGCACTTGCCCATCGGGCAAGTGCAAGTCAGGTTCTACTTGCCCTCAGGTCATGGTCACTTGCCCCCCAGGTTCCAGGTGGTCCCCAGTTAAGTTGGTTAACCAGATGTAACTCTTGAGAACGTAAAAATGAAACCAAATGGACCCTTGCGGGTCCATTTGGTTTCATTTTTACACTCTCAAGAGTTAAAATTCATCATCTTAATTAGCCCAGGTCTACACAACTACAGAATGTTGAAGATTAATGGTCATTTTGATCTGTATGTTAATTTGCCTGTTTTGTTTCCCAAATCCAGCCTGGAATTGTGGATAGCTAGAAAGCAGGGAAAGACACAGAGGCAGAGTGCAATGACTGCCTTCAAGACAAATTTATCTTGTGTTGTGTTATAGTGCACTATGTTGCACACTTGCCCGATCGGGCAAACAGATAGCAGTCTTCACTTGCCCCACCATTTTTTTTTACTTGCCCCGGGCAAGTGGGCAAGTGTTAGTGTCAACCCCTGAATACACATCAAAGTGTTCTTGACAGAGGAAGTGGCTCAGTCCTGCCCCGGTACAGGCCCGGGCACATCCCTCAAGCTTTGTACTGTACGTCGCTGCACATGAACATGAAGTGTTATCGCCGCCTCACCTGAGCTCAGACGATCTATAAGCTCACTGCGCCCCGGGGCAGTGAGGCCGCTTGAGCTTGTAGATCGGCTGTTCCAGGCGGTCAACACTCTCGTGGGAGTATGAATTAAGCATGAGTGCATGCCCCCGTGGCGCTGAGAATGGAACGGTCGCTTCAGTGAGTCGCTGACAGATCTGTTGAAACGACGCGCTGTCCCCGGTGAGGACACTGACGGTGGTTACTCAGCAGTGTGTGTACTCACATGGGACACACAGTCAGGAGGTACAGGAAGGAACAACTATAGGGCCGTCATCACCATTACACAATTAAAGGTAGGGAAGTGATTTGAAATTCATGGTGTAGTACCAGCCTGGTGCACTAGGGGCCCCCAACAGTAGCTACACTATGTGAACCTGCTGCTCGCTCCTGATTGGAGGAGAATTGGTGGTGACCTAGGGAACTTTTATTAGCTCCTCTGCTAACGTGGGGGAGGGGGGAACTCCATATGTGGTTTCCACACCTTATAATAGAGCATTTTAACAGAAAAAATATATTTTTTTGGGTGATATCTGACAAAAGTGAAATCACTTCCCCTACCTTTAAAGGAGAATTCCAGACCCAAAGACATTGGGCATCAAGCTACCTTGATTCCTGTGACATGATACATAATGTCCTTGGTTGGAGAAAAAATAAGTTTGGAGTTACAGAAATAGCCGCAGTAGAATAAAGACAACCTGCGGCCATGTTAACTGACGTTGGGATGGGGACCTCAAGGATGAAATGTAGAAAATGGGGCATTTGTGACAAAAATCAAAAACATTATGTATCATGTCACAGTCCCAATGTGTTTTGGTGTGGAATGACCCTTTAAGTTGACGATTAATTGTCAAAGTAAGTAAAAAGTCAGATTGGATTTGCCAATCCGAGAACTGAAAAATAATTCAAATATATAGGTCACATTTTCAACATTTTCAAAAATACCAGATCTACAAGCTCATAGTGTGCCACTCAGTGGCACGCTATGAGCATGTAGGTCTGATATTTTCAATAGCTAAAGTAATGCCAATAATGCTAAGTAATGCTAACTAATGCTAAGCAGTCTTTCTATTCCTGAAAGGTTTCAATGCAAAAATTGCACCCACCATTCTCCGGATAATAAAAACATAAATCATTTTTCAAAAACATACTGTTTAAAAAAATCTGGCGAATGACAACGTCATTGGAGGATGTCTGCCCACAGCCCTCCTGTGAGACACAGACTGAGTAGAAAAAAGAGTGGTATTTTATCGTTACATTAGTACATTAGTGAGGACCTATTATATGAAGATATGTTGAAAAGTGGTGAAGTGGTTCTTTATTCATTTCATAACAAAGTGATAACCACACTGAGGCCATACCTGTATGAGCATATGAGATGTGTTGGAACTTGTCAAAGAGATGAGATGCACTTCTATGCCCTGTCTCCACTCTCCAGGGAACAGAAACTTAGGAATAAATCTACAGGGACCTCTCTTTTTTTTAGTTTTACGTCAAAGTTGAAATCCATAGCTCTCGTTTTTATTCAAGTAGTTGGAATAAAAGTGACAGAATTGTCATTGCCGTAAAAACTCTCTACATAATGCACTTTGTTCTGCCAAATGTTTGTCCTGGAAGTACTGATTGCTGCCCTGGATTTAAAGGTCTGTGATTTGACAGGGTTAATCCTATTGCTGTCTGTGATCATGGCTATGTCAGACCACTGACTCAGACAGCTTTTTTCCTTACATAATACCAATCCATGCTCAAATGCAACTCTTGCTTGGGAAAAAAAGAAAATGGGGTTTTATGCCATTTCCCGTTGAACTCTGTTCTTATTGGTATGTATGCAATGTTGTGTAGAGTACAGTGTACAGTCATGTTGGTATCCTCCTCTGGGGAATAATAATGACTCTAGGATATATTGTCCTATCACATACCTGGGCATTATACGCCCCGAGGGCTACGCAAGATAACTGCAAAAACAGCTGTAGTATCTACAAGCCTAGAGCAGGCTGTCATACAAGCCTATGACAGGGCAATCTACAAGCCTACAACACGCCATCATACAAGCCCATGACAGGGCAATCTACAAGTCTACGACAGGACGTCGCACACACACAAACACCCCCAGTGATTTAGGGGACTAGACATGGATCTTGGATCCGGGGCACCATCTGTGCCTTACATACATGCCCAAAAATCCCCCAAGAACAAAACGGGAAAGCATATGTGTATTTTAGGTGGTACCATTATTTTATACTTGGCTGTTCAAAAATAGCAGATAGTATATTTTAACACAAACATTTGATCTCAAATCGTTGCTCCTGTGTGTCCCCAATTGAACAAAATATGTTTGACATGGAAAACATAAAAAGAATTACATTTATTTATTTATTGTTCCATAAAAATGGAGACATAGGAGACATTTTGTCGAACTGGACTCAGTTATTAAAGGTATATTAAGTGATTTCACTTAATTCAAATATTGTATGTTTTGTCTTCTTTTTTGGCTAATCCTCTCTACTATAATGTGGTGACCGTATAAGGAGTCCTTCCCTGTCCCTTAATAGATCCGCACTCGGTAGAGTGCAAACTTGCATGTTGCGCACAATGTGCGAGCTAATACTCATGACATTGGCTATAAAGGTTAGCTATAAACGTCTTTTACTCAGAGTAAATCTTTTACTCACCCAAATCACTAATTGCTCCTTTAGTGGGTTTAAATCCTCATCCCTGTATGGATGTAGGACAGTCAGACCTCATTATGAATGCAGAGGACAAAGTAGATGCATGGATGGCCCATATCATGCCGTGCTAAACACTTATCCTCTCCAAGGCATTCATACAGCATAAGACTAAGTATGTTTACCCCCTAAAGCACATGTTTAGGGAGGCTCTGGGCCCGGTGGGGGATCACTGGGGTGGGGTGGTAGTGGTGGCGAGGGACCGCTAAGGAGGAGGATAATTAGAAAGGGACAAAGGAAGGACAACAACCTTTCTGACAGTGTCGGTTTGGAAACGTTGGAACTTAAGGGTGTGTGGTTATTTGTGGGTCCTTAGCGTGGAATTTTATGTGGTTCCCAACGTGGGGACTGTGGTACTTGTGGGAGTTCCCCCTATGGTCCTTGAAATGAAACAGGTTTAGAATCATTTCTAGAGACGACTCGTAAAAGTCTTCTCTCTCATGCAGGGCAATGGCAATGTATGTTCAAATGGCAATTTGGGGGTCCTTGACAAGTCAACAACTTTGTTAACCAGTGGCATAAAAAGTCTTATTTTCTTCCCTGTCCGTTAAGTGGTCCTTAAGTTGTTGGAGTTGTAGGAATCCTGATTTTGAATCCTTGGTGTTAAATATATGGAAAACAAAACTATGGTGCAATAGTTGCTTCTGGGATCAAGATCAAAGATAACTTTATTGGCATTTCAACAACTTTATTGGCATTTCAACAGAGGTTGATTGGAATTTGGTTTGCTCAACATAAAGACGTCGCCCCAGGCTGTAATGAGCGTATCAGCCAGCCCAGGATGTAGTAAAAGTTCAAAACATGTAAATACTCTAGTGAAGAAACACCTCAGAATTATGCAGTAATTTAGTACGGTGGTTTTCAAACAGTGGTCCGGGGACCACCAGTCATCCTTGAGAGAGTTCCAGGTGGTCCTAAATGATGGTGGGGTTAAATTATGGTGGAGGCTAAATGGTGTAACTCTTTGAGAGCGTAAAAATTAAACCAAATGTACCCTTGCGGGTCCATTTGGTTTCATGTTTAGACTCTCAAGAGTTAAAATATTCATCATGTGAATTAGCCTGAGTCTACACAACTAGAAAGATTAATGTTTATTTTGATCTAGGTTTGACTGTTTTGTTTCCAAAATCCAGCCTGGTATTGTGGACAGAAGCAAAATAAATTTTTAGTTTTGCGGTCTGTGGCGCTAAAATGTCATCAAATGGTGGTTCGTGGCTCAAATTCTGAACAAGTAGTGTGCCCCGGTATCAAAAAGGTTGAAAAGGACTGATTTAGTAAAATTACTACCCTATTGGCCTCAATATAAGACTATGCTTTTTTTCCAATGGAAATATCCCAAAAATGGAGTCGTCTTATATTCAGGGGCTATACTATTTGACATTCAATGTTCTTTTTTCTGTAAATGGTTCTTGAAAAATAAGGGTCGTCTTATAAACGATTCGTCTTATATTCGGGACAATACGGTAATTAATTACTTTCTATTAGGGATGCATTGTTACCGATTCTTAAAATAAAATTCAACCAATGGCTAATACTGATACCAATATGCTTATTTAGTTTTTGTAGTTTTTACAAAACCTCTCTACTATAGTGCGGTGACTGTATAAGGAGTTACTCACTGTCCCCTTGAGGCCCCTCATTATAATTAATACATGTTCAGAATCTACACTTTTATAGACTACAGATGACCAAAATACTAGCATAGTGTATGGTCATCAACAACAGATGAACATCGGCTCTGGCAATCGGTTAAGTTTTATTCGGCGGTACCAATATTGGGCGTTAAGGGCAAATATCGGACAAAACGGTGATACATCGGTGCATCACTACTTTCTATATTATAATCTGGCTTTGCACGACTATAATGTACTGTACATGTTATTTTTCACAACATAAAAATGGTTTTCTTTCAACTATAAAGAGCTTGGACCTCTCCCTGAATGACAGGTCCATTAACTGAACAGCCGTGGACAGTGTTTGATTGACAGGGACAACACTCAGTCAGACACGCCTTTTTAGTTTGATTGACAGACACATTACTGTAGCTTGTTATATACGGACAAATACAGACGAACACACTGGCTTGTAAATGGATGAAAAAGGCTGAAAGCTCTTTAGTAATGTTACTGTACAGGAGCTGTCTATCTCTTTTTTTGATTGATTTTGCAGCACTACAACTCACACATTATTTACACACATTGAGGTCACATGGAGTGTGACGCATGCACAGGACTGATTGCACAGTGCACACAGACTGTATGCAGACTGTATGCAAAGGCATTTCTGCCTGGCTTTCATAGTAATCTCGCTCAGTGCCTTCACAATTCCAATGTTGTAATCCACTGAACCAAAGTTGCTGTGCAACTCACTCACTCACTCACTCACTCACTCACTCACACACACACACACACACACACACACACACACACACACACACACACACACACACACACACACACACACATACACACACACACACACACACACACTCACTCACTCACTCACACACACACACACATAGAGACAGACATTTCGGCCTGGCTTACATAGTAAGTGGCTCACTGCGTTCACAATTGCAAAGCTACATTTGTGCCTTTGTAGCTTTTGCAGCAGCTACAAACGTCACATGCATCAAAGACTTTGCATTACATTTGTCTGTCGCCTTGTCTGTCTGTCGGCTTCCATTGACAATGAAAGGTAGACTGTATAGCTTTGCATCTCCCAAAGTGAACGCAGCAGATCCACACACTCATGCACGCACACACTCAAACAAAACACACACAATGCCGTGCCACCATAAATGTCCTCCAACAATCATTTAGAGACCTTCTCTGGCACTATGGCCGGCTCTTAAACCTGGACATGCCATCCTTTGTCCTGCCGTTAAAGTAACTGTGTGCTCTCTGGGCGCGCTGCCCAGCACAGACCGTCTCATACAAAGGTACCCACGCATCACGTCTGTTCAGACAAAGATGCTCCTTCTCGCAGCTGATATAGCAAGTTCAACCAGAAGCATGTTCCTACTGTACACATCGTAACGGTCAGGTGGATACTCTTGAGAATGTAAAATGATGACAAATAGACCTGTAAGGGTCTATTTGTTGTGACCCACGCAAGAGTTACAGATCTATAAGGGTCCATTTGATTACCAACTGTCCATCCTTTAGCAGGGGACCACATGGAATCCTCACTGGTTGATAAGCACTGCCTTTAATATATAAATACCATATATAAAAAATAGAAAATAAAGCAAGCTCTTATTAAATATTTATAAAACCTATCCACCCATTTTCAACATTTTACTATGCCATCAAAGGTATAGTAAAGTCATTTCAGAGTGTGCATGTGCATATCTTATTACTGTAGGGGACTGGAGGGTCTTTTTTAGATATACCTGAAGAAATGTTGTCTATCCCGAATAAAGTTACCTGGGAGCTGCTATACGGTGTGCAAACTATTTTTCTTTCAGTCCAGCAGCCATACAGCAGGCAGGCCCATATAGCTTTGAGACGACAGTCTCCATAGCGCATGCGACTAGAGGTCACATAACGGTAAATCTCTGATTAACAAACAATAGCATCATTGTTGCTTAGCAGTCAAGAGGTTCATCCCAGTCGTTCGTCACATCCAAAAGACGCTCAGCCTCCACTGGGATGACTTTAGGCTAAAGACAGGTTGAATGTACTGCTTGTGACAGTTTTATAATTCTAGCAGGCCAGCCTAAATATTACAGAGACTTTAGTTGTCACTGTGCAATACTTTAAAACAAATGTTGCACACATAAATAGCTATTATTTGCGCCACCCTCATTGAAAACAATGTATTTCAAACTCAAGTTTGTCCCTCTTTCAGGCTGCAACAGCCCTCTGGAGCACTCATTTCTCTGACCCCTCAATGCCGCAACATTTTGGCTGATCCGACTTTTATTTGGGCCGACCATTCTGCCGCACCAAGGACCTTCTGAATATTCCTGAACATGACAAAAGTCGGGGGGTGGGGGGCTTGTTATGTTGTCGGCATTGTGCCGTGCACTGCCAAAGGTGTGTTCATGGATCACAACGAACTAAACCCATTGGTTTAAAATGGAACTATAAAAGGACAATATTTTGACCAGTGACGGGTGCATGAAAAAACTGCAGTGTTGGACATCTCGGAGACAGACAGGACTATTGCTCCAGTGAAATTAGTTGGCATCCAGGCCGCGGTTGAGGTCTCAGCAGCACAAATTAGTGCCATTTAAAACTCCCTTCTCACATTATAAAATAATTCACACCATCTACAATAATTTACACCATCTTTACTTTCTCTAATAACAACCTAAAACATGAACATTGGTTGAAAAAACAAAAGTTGTTCTTGTTGTTAATGTGCAGGTTAAATTACAACAAACTTTACAGAACATCTTTGGACCGAAAAGCTTGTTTTATCTGTCTGTGTCTCCTGTCCTGTGCATATCATGTGTACTGTGCACGGTTGTAATGAACATACTGTAACTCGTTGTAACTGTTATTCGCACCAACTTGACACATATTTGACACACATTCCATACCCCCAACGTCATGTAAGAACAGTGGGTCTACGATGCCCCTATCAGATTATGGAAAAAATAGGTATTGGAGTGACAGTCATGATGTTATGTTATCAATATGTTTATGCAGATAAATGTGTTGTCACTGAGTCAGGCAGCTGAAGTCACGTTTCATTACTGTCGCGGCCGGATGTAATTTCCCAATTGGGGGGGGGGGGGGTGTGTGCAAGTGGAAATGTTTGGTTACAGGACTTTAGGCAAGTAAGCATCAATAACAGCATCAGTTGTTGATGTTGCAGCAGACACGCAGCATGCATAAAGCTAAAGCTAGAGGTTTCTGTTTTCAATGACGAAATGGTGTTGGTTTAGTGGTGACACAGCTGTAGTTGGTAGCATCGTGTTTCAAATCATTTTAATTATTACTTTAATTTGAAATGTTTTGAAATTTGGGTTGTTTTGCACGCCATCATGTTTGGTGGGGCAGTCGGGGCATTTAGGGGGGCATTGCCCCCCCATGCCCATGCCTAGATCCGCCCCTGATTACAGCTGTCAGCCTGGCACACAGACTGACCGCAGGAGACAGATTGAGAGTGACAGAGGCCAGGGCTCTTTGAGGACACAGGCTAGACAGACACAGGTGAACATGACATGCAATTACCTTTTGAGTGCAGTGCAGGCCGTCAGCTCACTGGAAGGAACAAGATGAACAATTATAGCACACAATGACTGTACCTGGAGAGGAATGACAGCTGATGTCACCACAGAGAATCAATGCAGGCCATAGCTGCAAGTAACACAGGAAACAGCAGGGGTTGTCACTCATTACTAGGGCTAGAATGATGAATCGATGAATCGTAGTCGAATCAATAATTTCATTAGTTTTCAACTAATTTAGTAATCGATTAATCGGATCATCATCTAATCACTGAAGTTTTTGTAATTTATTATGGGTGTGTTCCCACTTAACCATAGTTTTTCTAGCATTATGCGTAACTAAACTAAAAATGAGTGAACCATCTCTCTTCTCTTACAACTACCAACTGATGGTAGTTGTACATGCAAAACATAAGGCTTGGATATTTATTTTTTAAATGATTTACTTTATTTGAGTTCAGAAGAGTCACTGACGGTGGGAATCATCAAGGAACTTGAATTGTTTCGATTCTCTGTGTGTGTGTGTGTGTGTGTGTGTGTGTGTGTGTGTGTGTGTGTGTGGGTGTGTGTGGGTGTGTGTGTGTGGGTGTGTGTGTGTGTGGGTGTGTGTGTGTGTGCAGTATGAGTTCAAGGCCAAGAACATCAAGAAAAAGAAGGTCAGCATGGTGGTGTCTGTGGATGGAGTCAAAGTGATTCAGAGGAAAAAACTAAAGGTAAGACAGAAATGCTCATTATATCAGATATAAAATTATATATTTGACACAAAGTATATGTAAAATGAAGGTTATCTAAAGTAATCATCATGGAAAACCTATGCCTAAACCTAAGCTTAACCCCCGACTGATAGGATACCTGGCTGCCACAACGGACAGGATGCCTGCCGTGGCAGATATAGAAAAAGGTCTGGAGAGGGAGGAGTTGCAGGTTTTCGCCCCTCCTACCCATAAGGGTCCATTTGTTTCCTAACTATCATTTAGGAGGGGGACCCCGGGCTGGATCGAAGCCATGAGCTTGCAGTTGAAAAGCTCTACCAGCTGAGCTACCCGGACACGAATAGTAGAATAGTCGTAAGATGATCTTATGGATTATTAAACCATGCGCTTTCAAACTGGTGCAGCTATTTCAGGAATTGTGTGCAGGAATTCAAAAATAGCAGACCTTGAATTCTAGCTGTTCGGTGTGGCCAAAGCATTTCCGGGGGTGTCCCCGGCACAGTTTTATGTTTTAGTTTATGGAAAGAGTTGCTGCAGAATATACTGTCCATTATAATGTAGGTATAGTGAGTGTATTTTGAGTGTTTTGAGTGATGTTTTTGTTCTGAATATTCACAGAGGAAAGAATGGACCTGGGATGAAAGCAAGATGCTGATCATGCATGACCCTGTCTACAGGTGAGTCTCAGTCTTCAACGGACCTGTACTGTAGTACAAATAATTATTGATCGAGGTGTGGAATTATTTCACAAAAGTAAATGATGAAGTCACATTATTTAAATGTCTCCAGTGTTGTATTCTATCGTTAAATTCTATTCTATTGTTAGAAAATACAGTAGATTTGAAGTTTAGAATTTTTTCAAATGTATTTTTTATTATTTTAATTCATCATTAAACATGGGTCCAAAACATCGGTATATGTTTTTCCAAAAATCGGTATCAACAGCGGCCCCAAAAATATAAACTTTGATATACAGTATAGTACTAGAGTACTCCTTTAAAGTTTGAATGACAAATGTTTTTGTAACTAATTAGGATGGTATAGCTCACAAAATGTGTCAATGTAGATTGGCTATTATAACTATTCAAAACATGTTTTTCAAAATAGTAAAAAGTCAAGGCATAAAGGGTCTAGCATGGACTAAAACAGAGCTCTCTCCTCTGGTAGGACACCTGCTGGTTGACAGGTTATACTGCCTGAACCTCAAAGGCTCAAAGCACTTACCGGTACATCTCCCCATCTCAAGAACAATGTTCCCTTTAGCTCGCCCCTCGCCAGTCTAAGTTGTGTTTCTCACGTAGGTTTGACCTGGGTTTTGAATCTTAGACGTAGTAAGGACTAAGGACATAAATCTTATGGATTTGCGGCTTGAAAATCTCATCACTCCACAGTCCCTTGTTTCAAAACAAAACGGCTATAAAAAAGATTCCACCTCCATTGTAATGTAAAGAGCCCACCTCCATTGTAATGTCCAGCTTATTTGAAATGCCTGCTTGTTCTTTTAGCACAAACAACACACAGAATACATTACAATGATCCACGGCTCCCTGTGGAAATAATCTGTGCCGCTTGAGTCGCTGCGGAGCGGCCGCGGCCGGGCTTAGAGCAGTTTAGTGCTGGGCATATGAATGGGCTTTGCATGCTTTTAGTAGCACGAGGAAGGCCTTCCCATGTGCTTAAACATGCAGGACAAGAGTGCACGGATGCATGTGCCGAGAGCAATTAAACTCATCAGGCATCCTGATGAATTATCCATGGATTTTGCATGCATGTCGGCAGACCATTTGTACTGTGCTGTATAGGTACAGTTTTCATGTCAAGGTCCCCCGGATTGATACTAACTAGCCCACGGGACCCCCCAGTTGAAATGATATGCCATAGACGCCCATAAGAGAAGAAGGATTCCCACTTTGACATGTCGTAGTCTACAGTCCCTCATGTAATGGCATTTCTATCTCTAGTTGACATGATCGTAATCGTAATGGGGTACTACTGCTCAAGTTGACATGAGCGAGCGTAATGGGGTGCTGCTGCTCTATTGTTGAGAATGATTTAGAAACCATTCGAATCGTCACGGTTTGTTGGTCACATTTGTTTCTCTCAGGATTTTCTACGTGTCACACGACTCCCAGGACCTGAAGATCTTCAGCTACATCGCCAGAGACAGCTCCAACAACTCCTTCAGGTGTAACGTCTTCAAATCCAAGAAGAAGGTAGGTCAGGCTTGTGTTTCTAGTTTCTACAAATGCACTCTGAACCAGATGTCCTTGTATTTTTTGGCAATTGTGGTTGCTACATCTTTCTGCTGTGGACATTTTATTATCCACTTATCCACTTTTTTATCCAAAAGAGCAGGGGTTTTCAACCTTTTTGATACCAGGGCCCACCATTTATTCAGCATTTGAGCCACAGACCACCATTTTAGGACATTTTAGCCCCACAGACCCCAAAACTAAAGATTTATTTTGCTTTTGTCCACAATTTCAGGCTGGATTTGGGAAACAAAACAGGCAACCATTTATCTTCTACATTCTCTAGTTGTGTAGACTTGGGCTAATTAAGATGATGAATATTTTAACTCTTGAGAGCTCTCAAGAGTTACATCTGGTTAACCAACTTAGCTGGGGACCACCTGGAACCCTCTCAAGCACCACTGGTGCTCCCCGGACCACCTTTTGAAAACCTCTGCAATAGAGAGTTGAAGCTGTTGGCTGTGCTTCACTGACTCTTGTCACGGTCACAATGCATATATAAGACAGGATTCAGTTCCCCTCCCAGGGGATTCCTTGCGGCTCACCACTGCAACCACAATTGGTATTTTCCTAGAATTCGCATTTTCTAGTTCAACGTTATCATACATTTTTCAAACATTTTCGAAAGTGCCTAAAAGGTACACAATGTCTACAGGCTTGCTGAAAGGCATGAAGTAACTGCCTGTAGTATACATCTCCTATTATAAAAACAATGCACAGCAGAAATTACAGATGTTTTTGGAATTTATAACTGTACTTTTCCCATCCACGCCACAAAATAGCTTGGGCTGAGTTGGTTTAACTCCAATACGAAAAGCGAGCGAGCACACACACATGCACGCTCACCAGGTCCACGAGTCAAATATGATTATTGGTCAGGGGGTGGGGGTGGGGGGGGTTCTTCGTGGCATCAAAAGCTTGATTTCCTTGGTCTAGGCCAGGCGACAGTGTGTTGATGATTATGAATTCATGGTAAAAGTGGTGTTTTCCCTCTGAAGTTGAAGTGTGTGCGTTTGCCTCGGGCGGCTGGCTGGCTTTTGTCTGTGGACTGTAATGAGTGTCCCTCCGTGGTGGATGGGATTACAGTCTGCCGTTCAGCTTTTGATGTTTGCTCTGTCAGTGGAGTATAACCCTCGTCCAGGCCCACCCACCCGGCTGCAAAGCCCCCCCTGCACGGTCACGACTGCACACTCGCTCCCTGTCCTAGTCCTACTCCTCTCTGTGTCTCTGTTAGCCTTTTATCGTCGTTGATAGATACTGGTTACTTGCATGAGCGGAGCGGGCGCAAGTTGAGCGATCGGTGTGCGGTCGGTGCACACTTTTTTGACTTGAGAGCTACTTTCAAAATGATCGGCTGGATAAGATCTACACATCAAGAAATCAATTTCAAGGCCCCCCAAGAAAGTTTGACTTTGAAATAGTGGTGAAGGTGTTACTTACTGTTATAGTGTTTAAGAATAATGCACTTATAATGAAAAATAGAGGGGGAGAATTGGAAGGTTTTCTTGGATATGCTACTACTGACGTTTGAAAACAGTATTTGGGGTTTGAGTTGACAGTTTGTGATGTTGAATTTAGTCTATTGCACCCAAAACTAAGAACTTTCACGTTTTTGTCCACAATTGGGAGAAACAACTGGCAAAACATTGGTCAAAATAACAATTGTTCTTCATTTTCTAATTGTATGGACTCTTGAAATTACATAATTCAGATGTTTAAAAATAATGTAACCCTTGAGGGTCCATTTGGTTTCATTTTACACTCTCAAGAGTTACAGATCTATACAGTTTAGGGAACCGTCATGTGATCTACCTGCATGGCCTGTGTGATCTACTGGTAGATCACGATCTACCTTTTGGGCATCCCTGGTGTAGAGTATAGGTCTAGAGTAGGGCCGTGTTCAAAAAATCGATCTACGATCCAATATCGATTCACGCTCAAAAAACATGATATCGATCCAAAAATGTGTGGATCGATCTTCTCCAGGTGACTGCCTGGCACTATTTTCTTTTACGCAGAGGCGCACTATAGAAAGCGAGTGCTGGCATTGTATTTTTTACTAAAATAAATACTTGATACTTGACTCTTCTCTCTCTGTGTCCCTCTTACACATACACAGATACAATCACCAACACATGGGGCCGTCTTGTCTATTGGACAGCATTTATTTCCATTATGTCTGTAAATAGATCGATATCGGATCGAATCGTGGATCGAATCGGATCGTGACCTTGTGAATCGAAATCGAATCGATCTAGGGAATTCGGATCGATTCCCAGCCCTCGCTGCCTTGCGCCTCGCGCCAGCACTGAAGCTCTGCAAGTTCCAAACGTAGGCCATGGGCTACTTGTGCGCAATGCACAAGTTTCCACTCTACCAAGCACTGATCTAGTTATACTACTGTTTCCTAACAACTGGGTCAGGAGTTGGGACCCATTTTCTGGGTCATGGCCAATAAACTTTCCACAATTTCAAAAATTCTACAATTGCACTGTGAGCTTGGCGATCGTCTATTTGCTATAGTCATATCTGATTTGTTTCCATAATCGCCCAGGCCAGTTGTGATGAATGACTGAATTGTAAGAACTCTCAGTTTACAGTAAAATACCTACCTACCCTTCACCTTCGCCTACTACACTTTTACAAAACAAAGAAAATATGAAACAGTCAGAACAGAATAGAAGTAAAGGATAAGACAAGATGTACATGTATTGTACGTGGTTTTCTAGGCATAGATAGATAGAGCTTTATTGTCATTGCCTACATGAAACATTGTTTGCATGAAAACAACGAAATTCAGTTTAGGGCATCACCACTGACATACACATGATAAATAAATAAATAACCATACAATAACAAGAACAAATAAACCCAAGTGCAATGAAGAGTGCAAAAACCAGGGAGCAGCAAAACCAAGTCCGTTCAGTACTCAGTAATAGGAGTTACATAGGAAGTCCAGGCATAGGGGGGCAAGGTGCAGATTGTTCGTTCAGCAGCCTAACAGCCTGTGGGTATAGGCTGTTGGTCAGTCTGTTGGTCCTGGCACGAAGTGACCGATACCTTCTGCCAGAGGGCAGACGTTGGAAGAGATGGTGTGCAGGATGGAACTGATGTTGCTTACACGGTGTAGACAGCGGGAGGTAAAGACTGTGGAGATCTCTGGGAGGGTTGTCCCAATTATTCTACCTGCAGTCTTGACGACTCTATGGACGGCGTCCTTGTCTGCCCTGGTGCAGCTCGAAAACCACACCAGCAACCCGTAGGTGAGCACACTCTCAACCGCACAGTGGTAGAAGTTAATTAGCAGTCTCTGGGGTAGTCTCGCCCATCTGAGCTTCCTCAGAAAGAAAAGTCGTTGCTGCGCCTTTCCTACCGCAGATGTGATGTTGGTCTTCCAGGTGAGGTCGTCGCTCACAGTCACACCCAGGAACTTGAAGTCCTTGACCCTCTCCACCTCCTCGTTCCCGATGAGGAGTGGGGAGTGGTTGGGATGGCTGGCCCTGCGGAAATCAACAATAATTTCCTTGGTTTTAGAAGTGTTTAGGGCTAAGTTGTTTATACCACACCATGCCACCAGTCTCTCTACTTCCCTCCTGTATGAGGTCTCATCCCCATAATCTGTGATGAGGCCGAGTACGGCATATTATTTGCCATAATAAATATGTGAATCATACAGAAGGCTTTATTGAATATTTCTGATGCGTTTCAGACCCAGGCCATGCGTATCGTACGGACCATAGGACAGGCGTTTGAGGTGTGCCACAAACTCAGCCTTCAGCACGCCGAGCAAGAAGCTGACGGAGAGAGTGACAAGTCCACGGAGGATCCCAGCCGCCAGGGTGAGAAATACACACTGTTACTGGATAGATTGAATGACTGTTTGATTGATAACCGACCATGGCGAAAAAGCAGTGTGAAAATACCCCATCTACATACACTAAGAGCTTATGAATAAGGCTGTTTACAACCATTTCAAATTGTTAATAATAATTTTAAATGGACATCTCATAGCTAGAATGTCCGCAGTTCGATTCCTGTTGGGGACCATGGTGGGCACTGGGGATGTGCTCTTCTTCTGCCCATACGATGCGGTGTATATCCTGTGTGGATATACACCCCCCCTTCCTGTCAGGTTTTCACCTGAAGCATCTTGGACAGTCTGCTCCGCCCAGTTGGCAGAGGAAGTGTAGATTACATTAGATAATTAACGATGAAAAGGGGTTGCAAAAATGTGAGCTAAAATTAACATTTTTATGGAGCGTTTTCACTTTTGGGTTTCCATCCAACAGCCAAACAAAAATTGGTTGACTCAGATGTTTCACTAGATGGTGACTACATAGTTTTGTCTGTGCATGTGTGTGAGTGCTAGTCGAATCGACTACTTTGGTAGTCGAATAATTGTCGACTAGTCTATAGTGATATATATTTGTTTTTTAGCTAATAAAATGTGTGATTCTGGACTTCCCATTGAAACAGTGCATGCCTGTTACACTACTGTAACTCAGTTACATTATGACATGAAAAATAAGCAATCAACCAACAATCACTGCCAACACCCCAGCACACATCCACAATGCCTGCTGCAGAAAATTGAAAAAAATATATCAAAAATTATTATTACCGAATAACAACTAATGAATTAATAGTGTCGAATAGTGTTTTGCTAGTCGAATAATTGACTAGTCGAATATTTAGTTAATGCCCTAGCTCATGCGTGTGTTGTTTCTCCCCAGGTGGTAAGGAGACAACAACAGACCAAGGAGAGGGTGAAGGAGTGCTGAGGAGAACAGGAGGAGGAGGAGGTGAAGTCCCAGCGGCGTCGCTGTGTGAGCAGCAAGTAGACGACATCCTCCACAGTCTGTCTCAGCTCAGTGTGGTGAAGCCAGGACAAAACATCATGGTAGGACCGGACATGGGGCACGGCCATACTAGAGCAGAATAACAGAAAACTGAGCGCTCAAGCACTGTTCATGCAGGCTGAGAGAGAGAGGGGGACAAGCTGGATTTGCAAATACATTGTTTGTTTGCCAATGAGGGTTGCGCACATAAGAGCTATTTTAGGGATGTGTGCGACATGACAACTATTTACAGTGACTGAGAACCAAAGTCTCTTATTACAGCGTGTTTACGCTGTAATATTTTTAAAAAGCGAACTAAAATAAGGGGATTTAAGATAAGTAAAGCTGGGCTGTTGCCTGGGTTCAATGCATTTCTGCCTACTTCCGGTCCACGACCGAATTTTTGGTCTCCATTCTCAATAGAAGTCTATGTAGAAGAGTTGCCAATGAACTGACCGTCACTATGAAGTGAACTGAGTAACTCTGTCTTATTCTATGGCTCTGGTGCATGCATTCAACACACACACACACACACACACACACACACACACACACACACACACACACACACACACACACACACACACACACACACACACACACACACACACACACACACACACACAGGCCTTACAATGTGAGGACAACAGTGAAGCAGACAATGGAATTGCAGTTATATGTGTCCACCCTGAAACTAGGAGGTTGGGGGTTCAATCCCCAGCCTGGGTTATACCAGCAGTGACTGTAAAAAGGAAAAAAAAGAGACCCTCTGCCTCCCTGCTAGTTGGCACGCGGTTTGGATTGGGGGTCAAATCAACTCACCGCTTCAAGAGATGGGTCTCACTAATCGGTGTGACTAATCGTACGACCTTGACATAGAAAAACACACACAAAAAATGTGGAGACAGACAAATGTCATGAATGCCATGTATGTTTAACGTTTGTAACCCAACTCTAAAGACATCGAAGCAGAGTCACCGTACTGTATAACTGCTTCTAGCAATGACCAGAACAGAGCAGAGCAGAGCCAGAGGAGATGGATATTCCTGGTGGTTGTGAAAGGAGGAGGACAGTAGGACACCTAATCCAAAAACCTAGAATGTTCACTTTGATTTGGGAGGAAAGCCACTATAATCCCATTAACGGGTTCACCCAACATCTGCTGCATGGAGATAACGGGGGTGAAGAGAAGGATGCTAGGATGAGAGAGATGTACTGCAGGGGAGAAAAGATGGAATGTAGAAAAACATGGAGGCAGCAAGTTACCCTATGAGGATGATGCATAGAGTAGCATAAGGATAGCAAGCGATAGCCCCCACCCCCTTGATGTTCAGTAAAAGTTGTTCAGTGGCGTTTGAAGCACCCAGAACAATTGTCTAATTCCCGCCCCGAAGGGTGCGTTTTTTAGAAGGGTTCATTGTGGGAATGATACGATAATCCATACAATGGAGGTATACAACCAGCGATAACCGATTTGCCACCAATATACCTGGGATGGAAATAGACATTTTTTCTTTGTGAATTGTGCACAGATTTGATTCTGCACTGGTACAGTAGTGCAAATTAAATTAAGGGCTCCATTTTTGTCACCGCTAAACCTATTAAAAACATTTTTTCAATAGTTTAAATGACCAGCCTACAAGTTCACAATGTGTCACTAAATTGGCACGTTGAACTATTCCAAAAAGTTTTTCAAAATAGTAAAAAATAATAATAAGGGGTTTAGGATAAGGGGTTTAGATGGTTACGAAAATGGAGCATTTGTTGCTGGGATAAAGAAAGGTTGATAACAAAGTGAAATTTCTCCTGATTTGCCTCACTAAAAGAAGCCATTTTAGTATGAATATGTTGTAAATATTGTGTGTCTTGTGATGGTTGGGTCCAGTATTTATTTCAGTGTGGAGTTGAGGATAGATCATAAGTTGTGTTCACATTAATTCTAGCATTGGAAACGAATTGAGTTCAACATTCTTCCAGTCTCCTAATATTGTGCATGGAACCTTCACCTAGAGTAAGGAAGCAAAACAAGTTTTCCTCTTGTGCCCTTGGCCTCTTAGGTAACATGACAGGCTGACCTTGTAGTGCAGTTGTTTTCAACCTTTTTGATATCAGGGCCCACTATTTATTCAGAATTTGAGCCACAGACCACCATTTGATGACATTTTAGCCCCACAGACACCAGACTAAAGATTTCTCTTGCTTTTGACCACAATACCGGGCTGGATTTGGGAAACAAAACAGGCAAACATCCAAACGTTGTAATTAAGGGGGTTAATTCAGATGATTGATATTTTAACTCTTGACAGCGTAAACATGAAACCAAATGTACCCTTGCGGGTCCATTTGGTTTCATGTTTATGCTGTCAAGAGTTACATTTAGCTGGGGACCACCTGGAACCCTCTCAGGGACCACTGGTGGTCCCCGGACCACCTGTTGAAAACCCCTGTTGTAGTGCACTGAGAGCAACACAGCTGCTAGCTAAGACAAGGTATGGTGCTGATGTGTGCAAGCAGCACTGACAATGATGTTGACTTCTGTCAATGCACAAAACACACCTCAATTATTTAGTAGCTGCAGCCATAAGCATAGCATGTGTTTACCCTTCTGAAGGCTTTTTAGTTTTTACTCTCTTTAAAATTTTTATAGTTTTCTATATATATATACAGTATATAGCATCCTAATCACTCAGCCATCGGGTCATTCACACTTCCATAGTCTGAGGCATCTTTTCAAACACTTGGGAACCGGTTCATTACTTAGTGGTTCATAGTCCTGGAGCCAGAGCTCCAAAATTGAAAGGCGTGTGCACAAAACAAGCATGCATGAAAATTGAAAATATCCCTGGATCACGGCCAGTGTCGCCCACTTCTACGCAAGCATCTCATTTTATTTTATTTTTACTTTTTCAAATTTTAAATTAAAGTTTTCAGAAAAACTTTAATTTAAAAGGAGGATACCAAATTATCTCAATTTGACCCCAAATGAAAATATGTAGTTCCTTCTTAGAGATCCCTGGAACTAAACTTTTGTTCCTGGAACTAAAATGATGCCCCTGTGACAAAACTTGCCCCTGCAACTAAAATGTAGCAGATCTACAAGCTTGTGGCGCGCCACTCTGTGGCACCTACAAGCTTGTAGATCTGCTATTTTTAAATAAACCCTAAAGTTCTCATTCAGATTAGGCTGAAAAAGTACACTTTTGCTTACTCTAACCAGCATGTTTTTGTTGGTCTGTGTGTGGCGACAGGACTTCTTGGCCGTGACGACTCCCACATCGCTGCAGGCCGTTTCTCCCAGCAGCCCCTGCTCTCTGCCCGCCACGCCGCTGGCGTCCCAACACTACCTCCACCTGCTGCAGCACCAGCTGCACCAGCAGCAGCAGCACACGCAGGTGGCCGTGGCACAGGTAAGGATTTTTATGTTTTTAGTTCAAGTTTACATGTTTTGAACCAATTGATATTCAAGGTTCAAGGTTCTTTATTTGTCACTCCAGTGTATGTCAGGACATATACAGGGATGAACTAACGTTTCCATTGTTTCCATATTCACTTTATTTCACTAAAAAATAAATAAAAATTTTAAATAAATTTAAAAAAAAATTAAATAAATAAAAAAAGGAGAGAGATAGAGGGAGAGGAAGGGATGGGGAGAGAGACAGACAGAGAGAGACAAAGGCCTTTCTGTGTGGAGTTTGCATGTTCTACCTGTGTCCCCTAGGGTAGATACCCTCACAAAAACATGCAGTAATCCTGGGCACTAAACTACCTCCCCCTGGCCAGCCGGGGCCCCTGGGGACAGGAACTGGTTGGGATAACGTGTTCCTTCCATGCGCTACGTTCAACCAGGTGAAAAGAAGGCAACTTGGACTCATGCATTGAAGGAAGCTTGAGGCAAGTCTGCTGCCTCCCCAGGTTGGCGGAGGGTGTGTAGAGCCCAGGATCACAGTAGGAGTTGGCACTGGGTGAAAAATGGGTTACAAAATCGTGGGATAAAAATATAATATAATAATATTTTAAAAAGAGACAGAGAGAGAGAGGGAGAGAGAGAGATATAGGTGATGAGATTGAGAGGGAGTTATGCCAGCAATGGTATACTAGTGTAAACCTCATTGAGCACCTTTGACTACACTATGCAGCAGTGCCACCAGGGGGCAGTGTCAACATAGTTATGACAAAACATTTCTACAGGAAACAGCACACACACATACACATACACACACACACACACACACACACACACACACGCAGGTACACGCAAGTGCACACAGGCAAACGCACATCGCTATCCTGTTGGTTCCTAAAATCATCTGGGCATACGTTCATTTTTCAGTGTCAGTCATATTTGCATAAAGTTCATTGTCTGCACACAATGCAGCACTCACTGAATTATGAACACAAAGCCTCCCTGTCCGTGTGACTACTTTCTGTTTCTGGGCCCGTGAAAAGAAATTTGAATAAATTATTCCTCCTGTAAAAATCGTGGCTTAGGAGTATTCTATTTGTAGTCGTTGTGGGCGACTCAAGTGTGTGATGGATAACATTGCAATTTACAATTCAGGCATTTAGCAGACGCTTTTAATCCAGCATGACTTACATTAAGCAAAAACACATTGCAATTAATCATACACTACATAAAATATAGTTATGATGAATTATACGTAAGCTAAGAACATAACAGTAGAATATGTATAATGAAACTATGAATATATAATATACTGCTATGTCTACATAAAATGTTATCTAAGTTCCATAAGTTGGGCCTTTGCAAACAGCTGTGTATGCATGTGTATGCAAGTGAAAAATCTGTCATTACGACATTGCCAAGGCATTACGACATTGCCAAAAGCACGTTTAGTCGACTAAATCAACTGTAGACTCTTATGGGAATTACTCAACTAAAACTAGGCTAACACTAAAGCATTGCAGGTGACTAAAATGTGACTTAAACTAAACAAAAAACATTCAAGAGACTGTGACTTAAAACTGAAATCAAATAATCAAAAATTGCCCATATTAGGGCTGCAACGATTAATCTTAATTGAATCAATAATTGAATCAGTTGTTAACACATTTACTTATTAATTAAACTGATCAGCAGCAACTAATAACTGGACTTATCCTGGGTATTCTCCAACTTATCCATTGCGTTTCCAGTGTTTAGTGTAACTAAACTAAAGAGCAGTGATCCATCTCTCTGCCCTTACAATCTGTTGATAGCTGTACTGCAAAGAAAAATATGACACATAATTACAATGGTTATAGTGTCAGCAACAAAACATATGGCTTGAGTTTTTATTTTTAAATGACCTATTGGAATTCAGTAGAGTACTGCTCCCACGTGTAGATATTCTTTAATCAAACGTATGCAGCCAGAATAAGCCTGAAGACACCATGAGTTGCATGCAAAAGATCCCTGGCTTATAAGACAAATATGACTTAAACCACTATACTTGTTTTCTATAACTAAAATGTAAAGATAAAAAGACATTTAATATCTGTCCATGAGTGGTCCAGTCCCATGGCTGGAATATACAGTATATATCTCAAAGTGAAAGTTAAAGAAGTGTCATAATAGTGTTCTAATCCTATCAGTATTGTGCAAACTTGTAGTCCATTGCCTACTCGTGCGTGAGCGGAGCGATCTAAGACTCTTTACTTCAGCTATAAAGGTCTTTTACTTACGTCATCACCAACACCAGCCAATCGGAGTATCCTGAGGAACGACCAACCGCACACCGATCGATTAACTTGCGCCCGCTCCGCTCATGCAAGCGATAAATCGGCTGATGAAACAATTATGCAAATAATCGTTAGTTGCAGCACTAGGTTGCAGCACTAGGCATTTGGTTTCATTTTTACGCTCTCAAAGAGTTACATCTGGTGAACCAACTGTCCATCATTTAGCCTGGAGACCACTGGTTGAAAACCACTGTCATAGGAGGAAAAATGGTGAAAAATGGGGGTTTTATCTCTGTCAATCCATTTTGCCCCAACTCACCAGTCAAAAAGCACTAGATTTTCCGACAGGAGCTTTTCACTAATTTTGGCACTAGGGGAGGTTTGAAAAAAAGCTAAATACAGCGACAAATGCACCAAGTTGGCAACACTGCCATGGACTAACATCATGATCATTCAAGAGACCAAGGGCTCCATTTTCGTCACCGCTAAACCCCTCATCCCTTAACTTCTTTGCCTTTTTAAACAATAAAAAAATACTTGGCACGTTGAACTATTCCAAAAGGATTTTCAAAATAGTAAAAAAAAATGTCCATGGGGTTTAGATGGTAACGAAAAGGGAGCCCCAAGACTAAAAATAAAAGTAAAAACTAAAAAAAGTGCCGTCAAAACCAAGCCGGTGTTGTGTTTGTTCTCTCTCCCTCTCAGGTCCAGTTGCTGAAGGACCAGATGGCAGCGGAGGTTGCAGCCCGCATGGAGGCCCAGGCCCGCGTCCACCAGCTGGTGCTGCAGAACGGGGACCTGCTGCAGCACCTGGCGCTGCTGGTGCAGCAGCTCAAAGACATGGAGGCGCTGCAGCCAACGCCAGGGCAGGGCCACCAGGATCAACCTCCAACGCAGCCAGGGAGCGAGAAAACAGACAAACCCACGCACGATAGTGGTGAGTTGTCCTGACTGTCCCACCAAACATCATGGCTTGCAAAATGACTCAAATTCCAAAGATATTTCAAATTAAAGTGTCCTATATTTAAAATGATTTGAAACACTACACTACTAACTACAATTGTGCAGCGACTAAACCAACAGCATTTATCATTGAAAGGAGAAAACTCTCTGAGTCAGACCTTTAGCTTTATGCATGCTGCGTGTCTGTTGCAACTTCAACAACAACTGATGTTATTGTGGCTCATAGAACTAAAGAAATGGCAATTTGCCAATTTCCAATTCTTGTGGAGGGATGAGAAGAGGGCTCATTAAACAACAACAACAACAAAATATTCAGTCTATGGTCTGTGAGCTAAAGCTCATCGAATGGTGGTCTGTGGCTCAAGTGAAAAATAAATAATCGTCCTTTATTTGAAAACGGTTTGGAAAAACACTGTTGTAGGTACATGCTGAAAGCGGCCTGGTTTAACACCAGACTCCTCATCTCCAACAGGTGACTCATCGTGGAGTGCGGTCGCCACGTCCACCAAAGCTCTCTCCCTGGACCTGAACAACCACCAGGTCACCTCCACCCCCGCGTGGCCCAGGAACACCCCTCTACCCTCCGCCCGGGTGGACTGTGCCGAGTCCTACCTCAACCTGCTCAACCTGCAGAAGGACGGACGGGGCAGACCAACTGGCGGGCCTGAGGGGAACGGGGAGGTTCTCATCGGGGCGGGCGAGGAATCGCAGAACGGCCAGAGCTCTGACGTTGTCCTGCGCCTGGCCAGGAGGTCGGCACACGTGGACGACAAGTAAGATGTGTTTTTATTTTAGCTATCTAGACCAGGGGTTTACAACAGGTGGTCCCTGAGAGAATTTCAGGTGGTCCCCAGGCTAAATGGGAGTATAAAAATGAAATCAAATGGACCCTCGTGGGTTTTATCATATAGGAAAACTATTGGTGGAGACTGAGGTTTGTCACGTTATGCTTAGCTGTGATTGGACCATAGCAGTCTGGGGAGCATGTGTGTGTGTGCGCGCGCTCGCGCGCACACACACACACACACACACACAATTGCACACACGTAGTGGCATGCTGGCAGGCAGTTGAGTGGAAAGAGATAGACAGAGCCATTAGCAGCTATTGTCAGAGAATAGCTCAAACTATCAGAAGAAGCCTACAGCTAATGGAACCGCTCTGATGGCCAACAGTACTTGGTTACGCTCCATGACAATGTACGGAAATAGCCAATTTTTAAGCTCACAGTAAGGGATTTTTGTCCCCGATCCGATCCCGAAACAATGTCAATGTTAGCCGTTAACAATAGTGAATTCTGATACCATTCTTTCTATTCACTCATGTGCCACACACTTTGGGCAACTTCAACGCAAACTTCACATGCCCCAACATTTTATTTACCTGCCATAGTGTCAGGCTCTGTGCCAGATCAGAAGTTAGACCATACCTGGGCATTATGCGGCCCGGGGGCAAAATGCAGCCATTTGGCTGACTCTGACCGGCCTGTGAAAGGGTACTGTGGTTTTCAAACCAGTAGTCCGGGGGCCACCAGTGGTTCTTGAGAGAGTTCCACTTAAATATGGAAAGTTGGTTAACCATATGTAACTCTTTGAGAGCATAAAAATTAAATCAAATGCACCCTTACGGGTCCATTTGGTTTCATGTTTACACTCTCAAGAGTTAAAATATTCAGAGAATTCAGAGAATATTCAGAGAATGTAAAAGAATGATCATCTTTTATCTATGTTTGCCTGTTTTGTTTGTGAAATCCAGACTGGAATTGTGGACAAAAGCAAAAGAAATCTTAGTTAGTAGTTTTGGGTCTGTGGGGCTAAAATGTCATCAAATCTGAATAAATAGAGGGCCCTGGTATCAAAATGGTTGGTCTTACTCTTAGTTTTATCTTGAAATTAAATTAATATTACGCAGACTTTAGTTCAGACTTTAGTCTTGGCCCTACACAATATTTCATGTATCTCATTTGGCCCCTTGGAAAAATAATTGCCCACCACAGAGTTAGACTGTCATATGTGCCAACACTAGAGTGATCAGTTGTCCTCCTTTGCGTGGGACAGCCCCACATTTCCAAGACTTTTCAAGCGTCCCACAAATTGAGACTCTGTCCCACACATTGTGACCGAGGCAGGCACCAGTATTCAAAATGCCCTAATACTTGCTAGTCCCCTAATAGTTGGTTCAAAAATGCTCAAAAAATGCTCAAAATTACAGTCTTTGGGCTAAAAACATCAGCACCAGTCATCAAAAATGCGCCTAGGCAAGTGTATGGCAGTGTGTTATTTTTTGCAAAACTAATGCTTGGATTTGGAATGGATTCAGCATCATGATAACCCCCTAGTTACACATATCATATTCTAAAAGCAGGATGAAATTTTGCCCTTTTTTGCTTTCTATAGGTTGTTAACAGTATGGTAAAATGTGGTGAAACATTATGCCAATTATGAAATTTGCATTTTCAAACATATGCAAGTTAGCATCTGGCCATCAAAACCTTGCTCTACTCAACATGTCAGCGTTCACAATGGGGCTCTATGGCTGGCATGTAGACTATTACAAAAACAAAAACAGGACATTGTAATTCATTTAAAATAATGGAGAAACACTGATTTTGCCGTCTGCTGCGGACGACTATGTTTTTGAACAGTTGTTGCTAGTTTTGGCCTAGTTATTATTAGTGTGGAGCAAACAACAAAGAGCTGAGGCCCATAGTTTACAGCCATAGGGGAAATGGTTTAAGTCAGGGTTTTCAACCTTTTTGACACCAGGGACCACCGTTTACTCAGCATTTGAGCCATGGACCACCATTTGATTACATTTTCACCCCAAAGACCTAAAACTAAAGAATTCTTTTGGTTTTGTCCACAATTCCTGGCTTGATTTTGCAAACAAAACAGTGTAGACTTCTTAGTTAAGTGGTGCTAATTCAGATGATAAATATTTTTGGTTTCATTTTTACATTCTCAAGAGTTACATCTAGTACATAAGCTTTCCATCATTTAGCCTGTGGACCACCTGGAACCCTCTCAAGGACCACTGGTGGGTCCCGGACCACCTGTTGAAAACCCCTGGTTTAAGTGGTTTAAGTACTATTTCAGGCCTATCAGGGGCATATATTTTACAAATCCTCTGTCCTCACCTGATCCTTTGTTGTCAAGCACAGATGGTACACACGTCGCGCCCCCCCCCCCCCCCCCCCCCCACACACACACACACACACACACACACACACACTGACAGAGACACGCTGTAGACAAAGGTACACACATGCAGATATGGTGTGATGTAATTATCTCTTAATGGGATTTTAATCTCTTTTACATTATCTAAGATCCTGGACTCACAACGCAGAAGGCTCTTTTCTCTTCCCTGTGTCTTCCTTTGGGTTCCTCTTTCATTTTACTGCATGTCTCCCTCATGTCTCCCTGCCATGTTTCATTATCGTTGTCCCTCGTGTGACATCTCTTTTTTTCCCCCCTGTCTGTCTCTGAACATTTTAGATAGTGACAGATAGAATAGGAGCACAGTGATCTAGACCTGCAATGCCCATGCAGGTTTTTATCTACTTGCAAAAAAGTGATTTCAACGAGACTGATGGGATCGGTCTATCACAGGGTTTTCAACCTTTTTCATCCCAGGGCCCACCATGTATTCAGCATTTGAGCCATGGACCACCATTTGAGGACATTTTAGCCCCACAGACCCCCCCCAAACTAAAGATTTCCTTTGCTTCTGTCCATCACCATTAATCTTCTAGTTGTGTAGATTAGGACTAATTCACATGATGAATATTTTAACTCTTGAGAGTGTAAAAATGAAACCAAATGGACCCGCCAGGGTCCATTTGGTTTCGTTTTTACATTCTCATGAGTTACATCTGGTTAAACAACTTAGCTGGGGACCACGTGGAACCCTCTCAAGGACCACTGGTGGTCCCTGGACCACCTGTTGAAAACCCCTGGTCTATCATATCAGTGGTCATATCTTGTCGGTGAAATTGTCACCGATATGTATATATTTTTTAAATGCACCGTGCGCACTACTAGCTGTTACAGTGTTTGTGGCACATCACTCTGGAGTAGAGGTCTTCACGGGTCTCAAAAATGCCATCCGAAATCCGAAATAAATCCGTGCAATATCACCGATTCCGAACTGTTCCGAAAATATTTTCAAATAAATAAATTGGATCCGAGTCGATCCGTGGCATGGTTTTCCGGTTCCGAACTGTTCCGAGATTTTCCCCAAATTGCTTTGCCGAGCCCGACCGAAGTCGGATTATTTTTGACCGTCCGACAGACCCGACCCTTTGGCGACCACTTTTTTTTTGTCCCATTCACATTCATTCAATCCAATGCATTCAAACGGCTCTCCTCCGGTTTGCCCCCTGAATGTCGTGAGCGCATGGGTAAAGCAGCCAGAGCTACACTGCTCTTCCTGACTTGTGAACCGGATGTTTTTGCTCAGATCGTCAGAAGAGAGGTCAGACAAGACAACAGAAACAGCATGACAGAAACAGCACATGCTGTTTAGGAGATCTGAGCTTCAAAATAAGGGTTTTTTACCGATCGAACTGGTTTGAGCCGTGGCAATGGGGAGAAAACAAAGAAGATCCGATCGCGGTAAATGAGGCAAAAAAAAACGTAGAGAAAGAATACGTCTCACTGTAGTCTCGGGTCTTGTCGGATTTTCTCGGGTATTGCACATAATGATTGACAGGTCCGACTTCCGACGGGGATACGTCCGATTCCGAACCAGTCCGAGTGACTGTGATAAAACACACCGCCGGAACCGTCGGGTCTCGGACGGACTCGGGTTTTTTCGGGTTCGGACCCCCCGTGAAGACCTCTACTCTGGAGTTGGAGTGGTATTCACTAGCGTCATTTATAATGGGTGCGTGGGTGCGTGGCACCCATGGGCCCCATTGCCACTCTAGGGGGGTCCCGAGGCCCAAACAGACTTTTTTCCTTCTCCTTTTATTAAAATATATCTTGTCGCGTGGGGCCCACGCGAGCAGCATACGGGAGATGAGCTAATGTCACTTTACTTTCATCTAAAAAACAGCAACCTTATTACAGTCAGACGTACAAAGATGGCTAGTGTCAAAGCTGCGACATTGAGGCGTCAGAAACTAAGCGCTCGAGAGCTGTTTGTGCAGCATGTTGGTCCCTATTTATTGTAGAATGGCCGCCCTTGGACTGGCCA
Organism: Benthosema pterotum; assembly: GCA_039105355.1. Classification (NCBI taxonomy): domain Eukaryota; kingdom Metazoa; phylum Chordata; class Actinopteri; order Myctophiformes; family Myctophidae; genus Benthosema; species Benthosema pterotum. Next base: position 37,051,802 of record CM076985.1, read on the forward strand.
CTTAAAGAGAACGGAGTTGTCGCTGCTGCCGACTCTGTGCTTACCTTTTGAAAGTCCGCTGAGATTTTTTTTGAGATTCCAATCTAAAAACTCTCAGGCCATTCTCACCCGATTTCAATAATTCCAAGTGTGGTCCAAGTATATCCAAGTATATTTTCAGTTGCTATATAGGTCATGCGTTTATAGTATGCATTTATCACACAAAAGGAGAGGGGAAATTTTCGCATTTCTCCATGCACTGTCTCTGTGCCCCGTGCCGTGCATATTGGGGATTCCCCGTTCTTATAATATGGAATACGACACAGCTGTGTATATGGAGCTAATTACATGATCTCAGTCTGTTTGCACAGTATAATCTATTTTACTCTAGGCCTATATATAATCAATTATATTTATAAAATATAATCTTAATATAATCAAGAGCTATTTATAAGTCCTCAATATAAAATCACAAAGAGCTTAATATGCTTATCTTATGTGTTTATCATATATTTTAATTTAGCTTTAAAACATAGGTGACAGGAACTGTAACCAAATAACAATCCTACTGACTACTGATTAAAAAACAGCCACTGCAACCATATAATCTATGGTAGGATATGTTAATCACTTATCATGTGTGGCATAGCCCTAAATGTTAATATATTTTAGTTTTTTCTAGGGTGGGATGTCTGTATTCATCTATCAAAATACATTTATCTAAATACATCCATTCATTCATCTTCACCTGCTTATCCATAGCATGGTTGGCTGATTGGTAGACTCTTGTTATAATTTTCTGGCTATTAGTATTCAACCTTATAATGTAATGTTGCTTGTTGATTTTTATTAGTCAAGGTGGGATAGGACGAGAATATAGGCCGTAAAAGAGAGTCTTCCCAAACGATCCAAATTATCTGACAAACACCTCTGCACGCGCATGTGTGAGCGCACGCTGAGAGGGCCCTTTTGATATCGGCACCCATGGCTGATGAACCCTAATGTCGCCACTGGTGGTATTAGTTTGTCTGTGTCACTATTCACTCTACTCCATTTGTTCCTTGAAAGCTGGACTGAACAAGTAAAAAAAGAATGGTCTTGAATAAAGATATTGGTTTAAGATTGGGAAGCAGTGTGCATCAGTCGAGCACTGATGTCGAGTCGATTTGTCTACAATTCCATGCTTTAGGCAAACATTGTGAGCTAATGGGACTAAATTAATTTTGTTGATTAATCAGATTTTTCTCGCAATTAACTCATGTGCACACTGACTCAACTCACTGAACATTTTCTCGTTAAAAAAAAGACGGCTAGAGCACGGTTTTACGGAGACATGTTTGTCACCCTGTAAACAGAACCATACAGTATAGCTATACCCCCCTCTGTCAAAATAAAAGCCCGTCCCGGGGTATACTTGTTTAGAAATCAACAAGTCGCGACCTTCAATGGCTCCAACCGTTGGTCCAACGGTCGGGGGTTATGGTTGGGTTTAGGCACAGGTTTTATCGAGGTTGCGAGCGCTAGTAAAAAGGCCGACCGTTGGTAACGGTTGCGGCCGTTGGCCCAAAGGTCACAACTGATTTATGGTATTTGACAACAGTCGTGGCCGTTTTATTGCGGTCGCAACCAACAGTCGCGGTAGAGAAATTATTTTGCTGCCTCTCCACTTCGTGGGGCAAATCCAATGGTCTCTCTTTCTCTTCTAGCAAAGATAATGTCCTGTTGTACCGAAAGTTGTCAGGACAGGCTAACATACTGAACTGACTGATAGAGGACTGGATTTTTAAAAGACACATGGACTAACAGTAAACTTGTGAACACAATAGTACAAAATACACACATGATCTGATGGAGATAACAGGCAAACAATGCGGTATAAAATAAGGCGTGTAAATAAGGCACATTTGCCAGCCTCTTATTATAGTTCCTCATTTTCCTGCCTGATATGATATGCTATGCTACTCTACACAGAATGCTCAGTTTCTGTTGCGTCTGCGAGTTTCACCTTATTGTTATGTAAATAAGACAGAGCGATTGATGCATTGTGTACATTTATGCCTCGTTGTATTTTCTCAGCCCCTGTTGTTATTGCCGAGGTACAGATGCAGTCTAGATTTCAGTTGACACATATTTTCAGATGGAAATTAGGCTTATTTTTTATTACTCTTTTCTTTTCATTTACTGTACTGTTTATATATATATGTAAAAAAAATCCTCATAACCTCTTTTCTTAATTTTATTTTCAAACTTCTTGAACTTCTGCACCCTGTCTTGTCCTTCTTAAAGGTAATATAAGCATCTTTTTAGCCAAAAATCAGAATTACAAGGCGGTGCTAGTGTGTGTGTGTGGGGGGGGGGGTTGTGAAGATTGTGGAGGCATTTTAGCCAATCACAGCACAGCAGTTTCCTAATGAGCCAATAGAGTGGAGGTGAGGTGGAGTTGGATTCAAACCTGTTTACAAACACACATTTTCTACACACTAAAGTTGCCTTTATTACCTTTAAAAAAACAAAAAAACAAACAACAACATAATAGATGCCGTGGGCATGTGATGGTTGCTGTCCGCTGTCACGTCCAGCCTGTATCTTGTCGGCCCGTAAAGACTTCAGCACGGCGATTTCTCTCCTAATGAGAGCATAATAGCATAATCACATCCAGTTACAATATTATGCGGATGTGGCTCTGCACAATCCTATAACCATGTGAGCACATGGATCTAATCAGCCAGTCAGTTTGTACTGTCCACATGGAGACAGTGTCAGTGTTGTCCGCCCATTTTTCACATTGTTAGTCCTCGTCTGACGCCGCAAATAGCGTGCTCCCTTTCGCCCTCTGGACTTTTCCATGTTATGATTCTCTGAACTATTGTTTGGTAAGTTCCACTTTAATGAAGCAAGTCACATGTCACATTTTATAACTCCATGTTCCAAAGCTGTCTCTTTTATGGATTGAAAAAAAAATCACACCTGTTATCGTCATACATCGTCAAGACGTCATGACAATTTGCTCAGACTCATATTATGTAAATCTAAATGGCTACTTTTGAGGCTTTTGTTTGAGACTACATTTTCTGGTATCCCACGGTGGGATACCAGAAATATAGAAAAAAGATTGTATAACCCTAACCCTAACCACCAACCGGGAATAGCAAACCCCAGTCCTCACTTAATGTGCACTTTGGCAACTCCAAAGCAAATTCCACCCTGCCATAGGGTCAAACCCTTACCCCTGTGTCCGATCTGTGAATAGACTAGAACATTTGTCAATACCCGATGACAACAGATAAGGGTACTTTTCTGATAGCAATATAGTATTTTCCGATACCGATGATCCGATATGACGAAAAAGGGCCAATCAGATTTTTTCCAATATACTTTTTCCAATACCATTAAAGTATCGGGACATTCCTAGTGGGATCATATTTCTATCAATATTTCTAACATACTGGGCTCCATAAACCCCTTATGCCTAAACTTCTTTGCCTTTTTTCGCTATTTTGAATAACATTTTAGTAGTTAAAATGACCAGTACACAAGCTCACAATGTGTCAATGTAGACTGGCTAGTTGAACTATTCAAAATTTGTTTTGCAAAATAGTAAAAAATAGCAAAGAGGTTTAGGCATAAGGGGCATTAGCAGTGACAAAAATGGAGCCCACCGTGTGTCCAATAAATACAATAATGCATGAGGTGCACACTGCACGCCATGAGGTAAGGATCAGGATCAGTAGGCGTCTGTGAGCAGCTATTATAAGCCAGGGACACATGAGTTCTAGGCTGCCTTTCCAAACTGAACGGCATGACATTAATGACTCCATGCACCTCTACAGATGGCAATGATGCATATACCGTGTGTATGTGCAGTGGCATGCTGTGCAGCGCGTTCTGTGCACACACACACACACATGCGGCGTGTTGTTTGGTGGGTTGACAACGCCATGGTAACCTCAGCTCCTTCGGCGAAAGACCTTGGCGTTGTCCTGTCCTTGTTCAAAACTGTTGCGCTTGCTTTCAAAGCAACTAAAAGGATGTCACCACCATATCATAGCTAGTCTAATAGCACCCTACAAGCCCTCCCGCGTACTCGGATCAGCCCCCAGGCCCCAAAACTATGGAATGCACTTCCCATAGCCATCAGAACCGCAGACTACCTTCTGCCACAGTCTGAAAACGCACCTCTCCAGACTCCATCTCAACATACAGTATAGCACTTGGAGCACATTTCAGCCCATAGCTAGGTTTTAGGTAGCATATTAGAATGCTATAGGAGTTACCTTTTAGCAGGAGTGGGCAATTATTTTCCCCAATGGGCCAAATGAGACAGAGAAAATATTGTGGAGGGCCAGGCCAAAAGGATATTCTGCGTAATTTTAATTTAATTTCTATATAAAAGCAGTACCGTACTCGACTCAGTTATTTGTCAAGACTCATTTGTGGAAAAAGAACATTTAATGTTAAAGGTAGGGGAAGTGATTTGAAATTCATGGTGTAGTACCAGCCTGGTGCACTAGGGGCCCCCAAAAGTAGCTACACTATGTGAACCTGCTGCTCGATCCTGATTGGAGGAGAATTGTGGTGACCTGGGGAACTTTTATTAGCTCTTCTGCTAACGTGGGGGAGGGGAAACTCCATATGTGGTTTCCACACCTTATAATAGAACATTTTAACAGAAAAAAAAAAAATTGGGTGATATCTGACAAAAGTGAAATCACTTCCCCTACCTTAAATTGTATTGCCTAGTCTGAATATAAGCCTGCAAGATATTTCCATTGGAAAAAAAATATAATTGCCATTAGTAAATGGGAGGGAGGGGGGGTTACAGTGCACAAATGTGCTTAATTTCTAACTCAACCAATGCCGGAGCTCACCTCCCATGCGCACATGTTGTGCAGTAGTTGTGCACACCCTGTCAAGTAATAATAATAATAATAACACAGGCTTGTGGATGTCAAGCCTATAGATTCAAAATAAGAGTGTTTTTGTTTGTATGATTCTACTTGCAGTGTGATCATTCATCCAATGTTTTATTTTGTAATCATACTGCTAATATTTACCTCCTAAATGTTTGCCGTCCTCCTACTGTAAGTATTACTACTACTGTAAATGCCAAGGTGTGTGTGCCTGCGTGTGCCTGTGTGTGCATGTGTGTGTTTGTGTGCGTGTGCATGTGTGTGTGTGTGTGCCGTTGTTGTGGTACAACATATGGGAGACTGCAGTGTGTCTATTTATAGCTGGCGTTTTGGTAGAGGAGGAAAGCCTGCAGCCCTCTCTCCTCTTCCCCTCCTATCCCCTCCCCTCCTCTCCTATCCTCTCCCCCCTCCTCTCCTCTCCTCTCCTCTCCTCTCCTCTCTCTCTCTCCTCTCTCCTCTCCTCTCCCCTCCTCTCTCCCCTCTCCCCTCCTCTCCTCTCCTCCTCTCCTCTCCTCTCCTCTCCTCTCCTCTCCTCTCCTCTCCTCTCCTCTCCTCTCCTCTCTCTCCTCTCCTCTCTCCTCCCCTCCTCTCTCCCCCCCTCTCCTCTCCTCTCCTCTCTCCTCTCCTCTCCTCTCCTCTCTCCTCTCCTCTCCTCTCCTCTCCTCTCCTCTCCTCTCCTCTCCTCTCCTCTCCTCTCCTCTCCTCTCCTCTCCTCTCCTCTCCTCTCCTCTCTCTCCTCTCCTCTCCTCTCTCTCTCTCCTCTCCTCTCCTCTCCTCTCTCTCCTCTCTCCTCTCCTCTCCTCTCCTCTCCTCTCTCCCACTCCTCTCCTCTCCTCTCCTCTCTCCCCTCTCCTCTCCTCTCCTCTCTCCCCACTCCTCTCCCCTCCTCTCTCTCTTCTCCTCTCCTCTCCTCTCCTCTCCTCTCCTCTCCTCTCTCTCCTCTCCTCTCTCTCCCTCCTCTCCTCTCCTCTCTCTCTCCTCTCCTCTCCTCTCCTCTCCTCTCCTCTCCTCTCTCTCCTCTCTCTCCTCTCCCTCTCCTCTCCTCTCCTCTCCTCTCCTCCTCCCTCTCCTCTCCTCTCCTCTCTCTCTCCCCTCTCCTCCCCTATCCTCTCCCCTCCTCTCTCCCCACTCCTCTCCTCTCCTCTCCTCTCTCCCCTCTCCTCCCCTATCCTCTCCCCTCCTCTCTCCCCACTCCTCTCCTCTCCTCTCCTCTCCTCTCCTCTCCTCTCCTCTCCTCTCCTCTCCTCTCCTCTCCTCTCCTCTCTCTCCCCCCATCCTCTCCCCTCCTCTCTCCCCACTCCCCTCCTCTCCCCTCCTCTCTCCCCACTCCTCTCCTCTCTCCCTCCTCTCTCCCCACTCCTCTCTTCTCCCCTCCTCTCTCCCCACTCCACTCCCCTCCTCATCTTCCACCCTGTACCCCTCTCTCTCTCCTGTACTCAGCAGGGGAATGTGAGGTGGAGATAAAAGCCTCAACAGCAGTGATCCCCCCCAACCCCCTGGCACTTTTCATTTTAAAGGAAACCCCCAGTTTGTTATCACATTATATGCCCCACCCCCCCCCCCCCACACACACACACACACACACACCCAACCTTATTTTCTTACCCTGACAAATCCTTAGTGGTTGAACACTTACCTCGCTCTGCACTGAAATGGAGAGAGACAGTCAAATCCATTTGCGACCGCAACAGTTTTGCTTAAGTCGCGACCGTTTTGCCTAACAGTCAAATGTTTTCCCTACTAAACCTAACCTTAATCCTTAAACATAACCTCAGTGAAACCTATGACCTGTGTCAAGTCGGCACCCTGTGATTTATGCCTAACCCTAACCTTAAAGGTGACGTCCACCCATTTTCAACATCCTAATATGTCATTAGTATATACAGGTGTTGAAAGAAAAGAAAACCACTAACATAGTGAAACATCTTGATGACATCATCAAGATGTATTTTCACCACGTGAAAATGGATTTCTTTAGACACTTCTTTTTTCTGAGGGCGTACAAATGGAACCAAAAATGAACCCGTTAGGGTTCGTTTGGTTGCATTTGTACACTCTCAGAAAAAAATGTTTGCAACAGTTCGCAAATGTTCGCAACAGGTATAAAACCGTCACACCAGTCATCGCGGTTGCAAATGGATTTTGGAAATGGAACCAAATGAACCCGTCTCTTCGTTTGCCCTCAGAGTTAAGGCTCATACAAATGCGTAGCGATATACAGTATATACGGTATATACGCACACGTTGCCTGGATGACCCCTACTCCACATTTCTAACATAAAACCTGGGTGTACTCAAAATGCCTGGGTTCACTTTCACGCTTGTTGGAAGCTGTTTCTGCTGACTAAGGAGAAAGCTACTGTGTGTATATACGGTATATGGGCTCTCCCACACCTCCCATAAAGAGGAACCCTTTAGTGCAGTGGTTTTCAACCAGTGGTCCGGGGACCACCAGTGGTCCCTGAGAGGATTCAAGGTGGTCCCTTGTTCGTAACCATATGGACCCTCATAGATCTGTAACTCTTGAGATTGTAAAATGATACCAAGTGGACCCTTGCATTTGGTATCATTTTACGCTCTCAAGAGTTAAATTATATTTAAACATCTGAATGTAGAAGAATTGTTGTTTTCACCGTTTTGCCAGTTATCTCTCCTAAATTGTGGTCTGTGGCTAAAATGGAGAATAAATAGTGGGCCCTAGTATGAAAAAGTTTGAAAACCACTGCTTTAGTAAACAGCATGGATGGATATTGGTGGTGGAAGGATGAAGACCTCATCATGACATGTGCTCCCACAAAAATCGTTAGCTTTCAGGAAACCTGACCAGTAAAGGATCTTTTTTACATGCACGTCTTGGAATCACTGCAGTTGTTTATTATTTATTCACAAGCTCTTGTTAATACTTTTCATTGGTTAAATATTTATACAATCCCACTTAGACACACTTAAACTCTTAAAACCGGGAACGCTTCTGTGCCATTTTAGACTTTAAAGGAGCATTTAGTGATTTGGGTGATTTGGGAAAACTCTCCAGTGTGTATGTGTTGCTGGCCTGTTGCACTCCCTCCCCCCAGTTACTGGGGGGGGGGGGGCAGTAACTGGGGGGAGGGAGTGCAACAGGCCAGCAACACATACACCAAGGCCCACCCCCACTCAATCCTGATTGGAGGAAGGCCCCTGTCATCCTGATTGGACGAAAGGCTTTTCAACCAAAGCCCCAAACTGGAACTAGGGTTTTTTGACCCCAGGGGGTCACTGAGGACAGGGAGGGACTCCTTATATGGTCACCACCCTCTATAGTAGGGAGGATTAGCCAAAAAGAAGAAAACAATAACAATAATTTGAGTTGAAAGCACTTACTGTACCTTTAACTATTATTTTATGCTTTGGCTATTCAAATACAGCAGATGGTGACATTTTTAACATGATATGTGAATATTTGTTGTAAAAGTGAAAGTTTCTCACTCAATTCTTTGCTTCTGTGATGGGGGTGACAAAGTTTGAGCACCACTGATATACCTAGCAAGTTCTTCAGAAAACTGTTAACGTTTGAGTGAAAAGTGAAAATGATTCACTTTTCAATGTGTCGGCCCCATTTTGGGATTGTCATTGGATGTGAATAATTCACAACATGCAGTATAACGTGTGCGAGAGCTTGCAGATGTAATCTTCTCACTACATTGTAGGGTGGCAATGACAAAGGAAAAACAATGTGTGAAACATGGTATAAATGTATGAAAATGCAAAAAAATAAAAAAGATGAAATATGTTGACACTACAGAGGGAAGGTTTATAATGCGAGACAGCGTTGTATACATTATGGATAGGACTGTCCATTCAGTGCAGCATCTGTTCATGGAGTTGTGGTGATTCGTGCAATATTTATCTACTTTTTAGGGACAGCATGTTATAAGGAAAGGGAAGAATGTTGTGTCCACCCCAGTCACTCACAAGAACTAAAGAGTGAACTTAAAGAGCCACTTCACCCCTTTTGCAACCAGAGCTTATTTTAATGATGTTTAGGGACACTTTCCTAAAGTCCATGCAGCCTCTCCATGGACTTTTAGTCCAGGAAGGAACTTCCTGCTTCCAGCAGCAGTCTTCGCAGTGATTGGTTCATACCAACCCATACGAATATTGGGACAGCAGACAACGTTGTTGTCATTAATGTGGCTAAAGTGCTAGCCCGGTAACCCGACCTAAATAGCCGACCCGTGTTACTAGTATGGGAACAAAAGCAGTAAAATATGTTGGATGATGATGGTGAGTGACAGGGCTGTCGGCCAATTAGCTGCTGCAGTTGGATTTTCAACTAATACTAACAACACCGGAGGGAGGGACACCAGTCGTAGAATCACAGGGGGGAAAAAATAATGTAATATTTTTTAAGGTGGCAATTCAAGGCTGGAGCCAGGCTATCATTGATGTTGATCTTCTTTACATCTACAGGTTTAACCAAACCATCCCTAAGCTGGACCCACCGCCAGCCAACCGCAAGCGCGCCAGCAGGACTCTTTCTCCAGGGACCGACTTCAGTGTCGTTCCCATGGCTGACCGCATGGCCCCCAGTCCTGCTGACGTCAGTGGCGCGCCCACGGCCGACCACAACATGGCTCCCACTCCTTCCCAAGGTTCTTATCGTTTGGGCATTTTTTCATTTGTTTTTGTATTGTTTTGAAACCTTTTTTTGTTTTTAGAGCCTCAGTAACGGTGGAAGTTGGTCGGAGATCCACGACCCACTATGCACTATGCTATTCAATGTCCATGTCAGAGTTGCCATCCCACCCATCTGTCTGTGTCACTCCATATATGGAGATTTCTGTACCTGCCACCCTGTGTCTCGTGGATTACAGCCATACAGACAGAGACAAGGTGGATTTATAGATAGATAAAGTTAGGCTTTGATGACGTTCCCGATACAATTGTCTTTTTGTATCTCATCACTCCTAGCCTGAGCTAATCTGAAAGCATTTTAGCTCCCCTAGCGGGGACCGACTCTGATTGGATCTCGCCAATCTGTCAGACAACCCTTGCACCTCCTCTTCTTGTCCACCGTGGCCAATGACTTAGCCCAGGCTTTCACCTTTTGTGCAGCGCAGACGGAAATCCCTCCCATCCCTACATCACTCCAATTTTCCTCTTTTTATGCTGTATTTTGACCTGAACATCTATGGTATTTATTGTTACAGTATGTTTGCTAAACAGATGTTCTGTAGGAGAGACTCCTACAGAACAGACCCTCAATTGCGATGATTTCTTTCACAGTATATAGATCTAATTCACCGATCTATTCCAAAAAGCCAAAGCATTTCCTATACCTCGATCTCCAGGTTTACATCCACGCTGCGAAATGAAAGCCTGGAGACAGGGTGGCACAGAGAGACTAAAGACGGGTCTTCTGGTTTGTCAACTTCCCTGGGAATTTGCCATTTTTCAGCCAATTGCGGTGCGGTGCTCCCAAAAAATATACCCTGCAGAAACATTATGTCTTTTTTGTCTTTGTAAGCTGTTGTAAAGGTTTAAAAGAGGAATTGTGAGCATTTTGCACTTTGCTTTTTTGAAAATAAGAGTGATCCAGTCAAGCCGCTAGTGAGGACTGAACAGGTTTGTTTCGCTGGAGACTATAAACTATAAATACAGTAACTTCCACGACTACCGTTGCTAGTCTCAAAAGCATAGGGTACGTTTTTGAACTCTCACTGACGCTCATCCCATCCATTCCTTCCTAGACGTCACCCCCTGTTCCATCCTGTCGGCCGACTTCCACTCCTTCAGCAACGGAGGAGGAGGAGGAGGAGAGAGCGGCAGTGAGGACTCCGGCGTCCGCTCCGAGACCAAGTCCCTGCTCCTCTCACCGCTGTGCGACGACTTGGACGGAGTGGACGACTTGCTGGGAGACACCGGCACGTTCCTGACGGCCTCTGGCAGCTCTGACGACGGCGGCGAACCCCTACACGAAGTAGGAAGAGGAGAAGAAGCAGCGCTCCCCAGTGGGGACGGTTCACAGACACCGCCGTGTGTCGCCTGCCCCTTCCCCAGTGGCTGTGAACAACAACAACAACAACAACAAACGGTGGAACCGCACTGCTCTCCTGCAGACGACACCTGCCTTCACATCAGCTTCTCCGAGGATGAGCTGCTGGACAGCAGCGGCCAGGAGGATCCCACCGCTGTCCTGCAGAGGTGATAGAAGCATGTTTACAGAGCTGAGCAGTCCCGCTGCTTTCATGACCTCGCCCGTGGTCCAGAAATGAATTTCCTCATTCATTTTTCCTGGTAGATTTTTTGAAAATGATCTATGAATGGTAATTAGTGCATTTATATAAGTCACATTTATTATTAATGGTAATTAGTGCATTTATATAGTGCCTTTATCCCAGGCGCTTTACATAGACTGTGCGTCACTTTTACCCATTCACACACTCAAATTCATACAATCAAATCATTTCTAAGAAGAAAAAACGAAACAAAAAGTGTTTTATCCGCCTGTTTTTTTCTTCTTCTTGCTAATTAGATATTGTATGATAATATTGTGTGTATGATTTGTCTGCGGTTGGCTTTGATTTATATCTTTATATAAATCATTTTCAAAAAGTCTGTGAGGAAAATGAATGGGGAAATAATTTCTGGACCACGGGGCGATGTCATGAAAAGGGTGGGACTGCTCAGCTCTATAGGGCCGGGACCAACGGAAAACCACGTCCCGGCCACCGGCGTACATGCTTTGGAACCGTTTGCGGATTACGCATTTTTCCTTTTCATCACACTGTGAGAGCTGGTATCTGGGCTTCAAGTCCGTGCCAAAAAACTACAATGCCGGTGGTCGACAGACGCTTTAATGTCGAGGACCACGTTAATTTAATAATAACTCTTGAGAGTAGTAGTGGTTCCATTTGTACACTCTCTGGGCCCCTTTTACACCGGCTTAGCAATGTTCTGAAATTGTACAATTGTTAAGGAGATCATGCAAATTAGGCTTTATATAATAAAATATGCAAAACAATGAAAAAGAACAAACTGGTTCCTAACTGGTAGAAAAGGGCCTGAGAGGTACAGACCTGTAAGAGTCCATTAGGAACCCTCTATACGATATGAGTCCTGAAAGGGAACCTTTAAAGGGACATTTCACCGTTTTTGCAAAAATATATATAGTATATATATATGTTAATGACTTTTAGTAGATTTAGAACACTTTCCTGGTAGTCTTTGTGTGTAATATGTGTTTTGTTTTTTTTTAGATATTTTTAGATGTCAGCAGTGAGTCCAGCCTCTCTGATGTCATCAACACTACTTCCTGGACTACAAGTCGTCTCAGTGAAACAGCTGTCCCTATCAACAAGGATAGGGGGAGCATTATGGGAGTTGTAGTCCAGGAGTGAGTGTTGATGACGTCGGAGCTCTCTGCTAAATTTTTAAATGAACAAACCCACATATTGCACACACACAGACCCCAGGAGAGCGTCCCAAGTCTTCTAAACGTCATTCTTTGCAAAATGGTGAAATGTGCCTTTAACCCTTAAGTGTACTGTGTTAAGTGTTTTAACTATTGAAAAATAGCAGATCTACAAGCTCATAGCGCGCCACCGAGTGGCGCGCTATGAGCTTGTATCTCTGCTATTTTTGAAAAATCGTGAAATCTTTGAATATTATGTTATTTAGAAACTAGAAATCTAGAGAGGACACAATGGGTTAAGGAATCCTGAACGCCAACCCTAGAGGTAGGGGGTTGGTGGTGGTGGGTCCCAGTATAGCCTCGACACCCAGGCTTTCATTTTCGTTCGCCTTGCGCGAAAACGGAAAGCCTGGACTAACGCACGTTGGAAAGTGGCCTTCAAGTGGGAGTGAACCTTCCGGGGTGGGCGTGGCTCTAAATGATGTGACGTAGAACAGCAGTGGATGGGCGCGGGAGGGGCCGGGGATGACGACACGTTAGTGAGATCAAATCAGAGCGCAGCACTTCCGCCGTGTGGATCCCACGACACCCCCGCCCCCCCAAGGCCAAAATCATTGAGGGCTAGACCAGGTGTGTCCCAGTATGACCCCACGCGGCCCACCCCACTGGAAGCATGGTGGGGTTCATTTTAGAATCACCTCCTAACCACCCTAGAGGCCTATACCTGGCCAGGTGACGATTCCACAAATCTTCAGATGCTACTGTATTTTAAACTGTACAACTTGCTGTAACTACAGCCGCTGACAGACGCTGTCATCTGTTTGACTGTTCATTCACAAAACTATTTTTATTTTTAAACATATCTGTAAAATGTATTTTTTTGAATTTGTATTCCTGCTATGCAGCAAGCTACAGTGTATATATACGACGACGCTGCATGCCACTAATTAGATTTAAAGTACAGAGAGAAACGCAACTGTGCAGGTGAAACAGAAATGGAACGGAACATCCCCTGCAGGTTGTTTTATTGCCGTTTCAGTGCTACCGTTTTACTGTGTATTTTCTTTTTGGAGGAAACCTCATACTGTTTCTTTTTTGTTTTGTTTTTTTGTTTTTTTTTTACAAAAAGCTCAAAACCTAGATGTAGATCGTTATTTTTGGTACTTTTGTGTGAGGCTATAATATAGTCTGACAAAGTAGGGCATTAACTTACAATATGGAGAGGTGTTTTCTGCACAATTACTTGTGAATTGTGTGAGTCAACAATCAGTCGAGATTGAGACTTCAGAAACTACAACCGTCCCAATTAACCGCTTTTGTGCAACTGTAGTCCAAGGTGTCCCAATGCCGCCCGTGTTTGCCTTGCTTTATTGCAGGATTCTTCAACAGGGGGTCCGGGGTCCCCTAGAGGGTCATCAGAGTCATTTTTTGTGATATGGATTTTTTTTAAAAACCTACATTTATCCTACATTAGCCAAAAATAGCAAATGTAGAAGGTCACAGCGCCTAGTATCAAGCGTTTCAGTGGTTAAACTTACTGAAATAAACACTGATAGTGTATGAACCTGTATAACAATATGTAGTTAATTTCCTTCTCAGCTAAGGGGTCCTTGGCCTTAAAACAATGTCTACACTAAAAAAAATCAACTCTCAAAATAAGCTAATATTTATAAATACATTTTTAAGCAAAATTTATAGCTAATATTTATAAATACAACATACTGTACTAGTTCCAATGGAACTAGTATGTTTTGGCTTGTCAAGATTTCTTGAAATAAGGTCTAAAATATCTAAAATATGACTCATTACCAGAAGGTTTCAAGATTTTATCAAGATATTCAAGTTCAACTGTAAAGGCCCTATATCTTGTAGGAATAGATGGGAGATTTTCTTTTATCATGATAAGCTATTTTTTACTAGAACTAAGCCGGATACACTTAATAAGATTTTCTGTTGTTGCAGTGTAAGACCTCTGGATTATATACTCGCCACAAAAAGTTCGGAAATCCAACTTTGGTCCATTATAGCTCCCCTTTGATAAAACCGATTGGTATCGTATTATATACCATTTTTATCATTGATTTGTCCCCTTTACAATGAGGTACAGCATGTAATGATCCGGCATTCGTGGAATGAGAAACACTGCTAAACATGTGGCTTGCGCTCCAATTTTTTTTGCCAAAATGGCAAATGTATGGTATTGATTGCTTTGCGTTGCCTAGCAGATTGGATGATTACTCTCTTCCACAGTACAAAGTAAAAACACAACACATATTGGACATTTTTAGACTTTATTAATTTCACACTCAGTGACAGGGAACTCAGTAGCGTGTGGTATTACCAAACACAGACACAACAGCTTGGCACCTCCTCCTCATGCTGCTCACCTATGCAGCCACATTTTGCTGTGGGATTGCATTCCATTCCTCAACCAGCATCTGTTTCAAGTCAGCCAACGTGGTTCTGTGGGTCACTCTAGCATACACATCCCTGATCCCACAAGTGTTCAATTGGGTTGAGGTCTGGACTCATGGCAGGCCATTCCATCCTCTCCACTCCCAAATTCTGGAGGTACTCTTTGATGATCCTGGCTCTGTGGGGGCGAGCATTGTCATCTTGGAGGATGGCATTAGGTCCCAGGTTCCTAAGATATGGGATCGCCACTGGATCCAGAATCTCATCCCTGTACCTTAATGCATTGAGATTACCTTTGATAATGACAAGATTAGTCTTGCCTCTCAGAGAGATGCCCCCCAAACCATCACACTGCCCCCATTAAATGATGTCACCCGATCAGTACAACAATCTGTCTGTGTTTGGTAATACCACACGCTACTGAGTTCCCTGTCACTGAGTGTGAAATTAATAAAGTCTAAAAATGTCCAATATGTGTTGTGTTTTTACTTTGTACTGTGGAAGAGAGTAATCATCCAATCTGCTAGGCAACGCAAAGCAATCAATACCATACATTTGCCATTTTGGCAAAAAAAAATGGAGCGCAAGCCGCATGTTTAGCAGTGTTGCTCATTCCACGAATGCCGGATCATTACATGCTGTACCTCATTGTAAAGGGGACAAATCAATGATAAAAATGGTATATAATACGATACCAATCGGTTTTATCAAAGGGGAGCTATAATGGACCAAAGTTGGATTTCCGAACTTTTTGTGGCGAGTATAGTTTGATTTGGCAGCAGATTTGGACATGGAAGTTGGCCGGTGACGCTAGCCTGGCCATCCACGCCAGGGGCAGATATAGGCATGGGACTGAGGGTGGGGCAATGCCCCCCTAAAAGCCCTGACTGCCCCACCAAACATGATGGCATGCAACCAACGCAATTTTCAAAGCTGTTTCAAATCAAAGTGCTTCTAATTAAAATGATTTGAAACACTATGCTCCAAACTAACTACAATTGTCAACCAACAGCATTTCATCATTGAAAACAGAAAACCCTCTTAGTCAGACCTTTAGCTTTATGCATGCTGCGTGTCTGTTGCATCTTCAACAACTGATGTTATTATTGATGCTTATACTTGCCTAATAAAAGTAACTGAAAATGGTATGGGTGCGCGCCACGGGCGATGAAGCCGCCCCCATACCATTTTCACCTGCCCCCCCAATTGGGAAATGTTACATCTGCCCCTGTCAGTCTGGCTACTGCCAGAAGGAGGAGGCCAAGGGTAGGGCCCTGGGGAACCCCGGTCAAGGAAGTATATTGGGTTAAATTGGGTTAAAGTGCTTAACACAGGATAGGGTTTCATCCAAACACCCTTGTGTTGCCAGGAGACCAGCCAAAGCCCTAGGAGACACATCCTCTAGCCCCTGGGTCAGCAACCTGCGGCTCAGGAGCCACATGCGGCTCTAGAACACAGCCCTAGTGGCTCCATGGCAGTAGCAGTACATACACATTGGGGTGATCTGCCAATATAATATAAACATTTCAGTCACTGACAGCACCCAACAAACACGCCATGCGCTGTCTGACAGTTAATATAGTGCTTGTTGGCCATGCCACAAAAGCCCAGCACATATCAGAGATCAAGCTTTAATCTGAACCACCCATTTTCAACAGTTTACTATATCATTAATATATCTTTGAGATGTTGTGTGGACATGATAAAAATGATGTGTTTCCTAGAAAAGGAGGTCTGAAAAAAAGTCATTAGCATGGTGAAACACAGCTTGATGACGTCATCAATTTGTGTTTTCTCTTAGGATTTTTCTTTTAGGATTTTTAGGATTTTTCTTTTAGGACCTTTTTTTCTGAGAGTGTACAAATGGAACCAAATGGACCCGCCAGGGTCCATTTGGTTCACATTTGTACACTCTCAGAAAAACAAAACAAAACATTGAAAATGGGTGGAATTCCAGGTTAAGGGCTTATTAGGCTTACATTTTTTGCAGCTCCAGACAGATTTTGAATTTTATTTTTGGTCGAAAATGGCTCTTTCAACATCTTGGGTTGCCGACCACTGCTCTAGCCGTATCCCTTTGTCAGGAGGAAGGAATTGCTCGATTCTTATTGGCCTGGAAGTTGTAGTTTGGCTCAAGCATGAATGACTTCTACTTAACACAACTACTGCCAGGCTTTAGGTCAGCGAGTCATCCGTTGGCTGCCGCTCCTCCGGCGTTACGCTGCATTATAAACATCCTGTTTGGAAAGCTGTGTTGCTAATGTCAATTCTAGCGAGCTAAAATTGACCCATCCTTGCTCCAGACAGCGGCAATGTTCCCATCTGCACCATCGGATAATCAGCACCACACCCCTTATTGATAACCACGGAGAGTTCTCTAGATCTCGAGTTATTCAGCGTTTTAGTCCGGCTTTGTATTGGAGGTGGATGGCAGTGTGCATGTGTGATGCGGTCGCAGACGGACTATAGTCAGTGAGCCCAGACCAGAAAAAAGAAGAGAAAACAGCAATCCGGTTTGATATCAATAATAAAGCTTATATGATGGTCCAGCCCATAAAAAATGGGGCCTTATTTACATTACAGTGACTATATGCACCGTCACATAAGCAAGGGAAGCTTTTTTGTGTTAAATGTGCACTATACTAAGCAATCTGTAACCCCTAGCAACCAACAAAGTTCAGTTGCCCCGGCAAACCTTTATGGACTGGAGAGAGAGAGAGAGATCCCTGAAGAACACTGTAATTGTTTTTTTTCCCTGATGTTAACACTAATGGATCATATGGAAAGAGTGGTCATGGTTGGCCAGTGTATATACCGCCCACGTGCCCCCTAGCAAGGCACTTAACCCATTTATACCTGAGATCAGATTCTGCAAAATGTCTTATAAATCAGTAAGACAGTACGCCAGTAACTACATGAGCAGCCAGAGGAAGCTGTGACTGAATTGTCGTTTTGTTTTGTTGTTTTTAAACCACCACAGCTATACATGCTTCAGTACAGTATACATTGAAACATTGCTTCATTGCCAGCAAAACATTTCTGGACTCCTATACACATATCAAAGCTTCTGTGTTCTGTCTGTGAAAAATTTTCCACCACAATACAATCACGAAGGCAGTCACATTGTTTGATCAAACATTGTGTTTGATTGCTGATTGCTGCCCAATCAATGCAAAGCATTGTGGCAGCAGCCATTTCCAGGCGGTAAATGCAACATTCATTTGATACATGTGTATGAGACCTCAGACATGACTTGGACCTCCAAATTAATAATGGAGGAAATAAACTACTGTATGAATTATTAGTACAGTACATGGGAAGATGTTATAGTATTTTTCTAGAGAATTGATTTTTTTAGTGTGTAGAATGTTGAGCAGAATACATGTAGCAAAAAAAGCAAATATTTTGCACTGTGAAAGGAACATTCGGTAGATTTCCGAGACGAAAAGGGAGCACATTTTTATCTTATCTAATAATCATTGAAAAGTTATTTTTGTAAGATGGCCGCACGCTGATACGTTTCATGTTATGACTTGTGTTATGAGTTTTTGCCAACATGTTTGTATTTGAAATGGAATCGTGTCTTGAGAAGGTTTGTTCAGGGAAAAGCCTGAAGCTTTTTGCAGAAACATGGCAGATCCACAACACCACAACTCGTCACGTCCTTGACGGACTGTGGTCTTGTACATCTGCTATGTTCGCCGGGAGCATGAATCTGGCTTAGCGCTATGGCGGTGGGAGGAGCCTCTCGCGCTGTGATGCACCTGATTGGATGGGATGAATTAAAGGGGAATTCCACCCATTTTCAACATTTTACTTTAATAAATAACTTAGAGATGATGTGTGTACATGACAAAAAGTCCCCCCCCCCCATTCTATGTATCCTAGAAATAGAGGTCTGGAAAAAATCATTAACGTGGTGAAACACAACTTGATAATGTCATCAACTTGAGTATCACCATGTTAATGATTTTTCTTTTGGACCGATCTTTTTTCTGAGTGTGTAAATGTGAACCAAATGGACCCACTACGGTCCATTTAGTTCACATTTGTACGCTCTCAGGAAAAAAAACATTACAATGGGTGGAATACCCCTTTAAAGGGATAGTTCACATTTTTTCTGAAAATGTGAACTATCCCCCTTTAAGAGGTGGAACAAGGAAGTTAGAGATGGCAAAAAAGAGGAAAGGGGAGAAGTGATGGAGCGACACCTACTGCACGTTGTTGGGCATTCTTAGGGCTCCGTTTTTGCCACTGCTTGTCTTTTTTTTTTTAAACCCTTTTGAATAGTTAACTACCCTATTGATGTGAGCTTGTAGGCCATATTAACTATTCAAACATATTTTTCAAAATTGTAAAAAAAGGCAAAGAAGATCAGGGGTAATGGGTTTAGCGGTGACAAAAATGGAGGCTGTATTGTTCTTTCCAGGATGGCTGCAGGAGGGAGCAGGATTTTTGCTTAACGCGATAAACCATCACGGGATTCCGATTCACACAAATAAAACAAAGATGGAGGTGAAAATTAGGGGGTAATATAAAGGGTAATATTTCATTTTTTTAAAAAAAATAATGCACTTAAAATTTGTAACAAATTCGACTGTGAAAAACTGTGAATTATGACTGTGTATAATAACAAATAGTGAAAACAGCCTGTAGAGTTGTTATTTTGACTGGTATTTTTGAGTCACTGATACTAGTGTATCTCAGGACATGGAGTTATCAAAAAACAAGCGCTCCTCTCCTTCGACCAGCCATCCAAAAAGAATATCTGGATAGCCTGCTACAGTACAGTAGTGTGTATGTGACTGTATGTTTTCATTATAGTCACGGTCGATTGGGTCAGTGATTCTCAACCTGCGGGTCAGGACCCCCCCTAGGGGGCGCCCCATGCTGATGACACCGCTGACATGACAGTTTATTCACTTAGGACAGTGGTTTTCAACCGTTTTTATTTTCAAGTTTGTGTCTACAATTTAGGAGAGATAAACTGGCAATTCTTATGCATTTTCTAAATGTGTACATTCTTGATAAGTAATTCAGAAGTTTAAATATAATTTAACTCTTGAGAGCGTAAAATGAAACCAAATGGACTCGTGAGGGTCCTGTAGACCACATGTGTCAAAGTCAAGGCCCGCGGGCCAGATCCGGCCCGCGAGATGATTTAATCCGGCCCCAGGCTTGTAGAGCAAAAATGTATGAGTCTATCAAAAAAAAAAGTAAGTCTCTAGCACGTTCCTATCAAAAGTTATGATCGTTTAAAGAAATGCTTTTGAGCTCTCTTCTGAACGGCATGGAATGCATGTTGTCCAGCAGGGGGAGTTGTTTTACCAGGCTAGGCTGCTGGCACTGCAAAGTGAGAACTATACTTCAGCAGTACAAGGGTGTGTAACCGAGAGAACTATACTTCAGCAGTACAAGGGTGTGTAACCGAGAACTATACTTCAGCAGTACAAGGGTGTGTAACCGAGAGAACTATACTTCAGCAGTACAAGGGTGTGTAACCGATAGAACTATACTTCAGCAGTACAAGGGTGTATAACCGAGAACTATACTTAGTTAATTATACATACTTACTTAAATTTAGTATTTGAAATTTAAATGCTATTTTCGTATGGTTTATTGATGCTCTGTAAATAAAAATAGCATCTTTCATAGCAAATGTCTTAATCTAAGCTACAAGTATAAAACCAATAATGAAAAGTCATTAATATATATTTATAGCTATTCTTAATAATAAATATGACTTGTGTGATATACTGCAGTGTAGAAGTAACGGCTGTGTACGTAAACATGCGTGTGCCGCGCATGCGTGCGGTCTGCGACTGGTTGCACCGCGGTGCTCCGGCCCCCATGAAGTCACATTAAGTCCAATGCGGCCCCCACCCCAAATGACTTTGACACCACTGCTGTACTCCAGATGTCTGAGTCAAACTAATGCAATGCCATGATTGAGGCATTACCAATTTGTTTGTCAGCGAGGGGGGGTCCCTGCAGTTCAATTGATGGTTATTGGGGGGGTCACGGCCCGAAAAGGTTCGAGAACAACTGTATTATCGGTGGTACAAGGTTGTATGTGTGAATAGTTTTATGATAATGTACTGTAGCAAAATAGGCTAGTACAGGACTTTTTTATGATGTATTGTAACGAAAAATAAATGTGATCGCAGGGCAGTGGATCTCAACCTGTTCACACTCGGGGCCCATTTGAAAATCTTACAAAAAACATAATTTAAGGCCATTTATGTAATATATTAATGCTATATTATTAGAATCATATTTTTATACAATTATTTGGGGGACCACTTGCAATACCCTCATGGTGGCCCACGAGTGGACCCCGAAACACAGGTTGAGAACCACTGTTTTAGAGTTTGTAGGGGGTTTCTTTGCTAATTCTGAGTTGTATAACTACAACATATATTGCACTGCAATATTTATACTAGCATTTTTCAACCATTTTCATATCAAGGCCCATTATTTATTCAGCCTTTGACACAGAAACCTCTCAGAACCCAAACTAAAGAATATTTTCTTAACAGTTAAGGATAGGATTTTGTCCATGACTCCATGCTGCAATTCTATAAGACGAGATGACAGGAAATTGTTGATCAAAATAACAATTCTTCTAAATTTTCTCTAAATGTTTCGTAATGTAGAGTTTCTAAAACAATCATTTCTTTAAAAGGTCCATTTGGTTACAAGCGCTCCATCATTTAACTGGGGAGTGGGGACCATCTGGACCACTGGTGGTCCCCAGACTACTGGTTGAAAAACACTACAATATACATATACAACATGCGATGTGAGCTGTACAAAGTATATTAAACAGGGGTTTGCTAGCACCTGACTGATATGATGAGATCTTTGACTTGTGCTGTATGGGGGATAGTCCCTGGACTGAAAATCAATGGAAAAGGAATGGAGAACAATTATCATGGGGTTTATACTGATGCCTGCCTCAATCCGCGTGTACGGCCAATGATTTCTGTAATCGGAGCTCCCATCTCTGAGCCACACACATACACACACACACACACACACACACACACACACACACACACACACACACACACACACACACACACACACAGCATCCTTTACATGTACTGTACGTATAAGTCAAGCTGTGTTTTAAACTTTAGACCCGCTCAAGGACCACTGGTGGTCCGGGGACCACCAGTGGTCCTTGAGAGGGTTCCAGGTGGTCCCCAGTTAAGTTGGTGAACCGTATGTAACTCTTGACAACGAAAACCAAATGGACCCTTGTGGGTCCATTTGGTTTCATTTTTACACTCTCAAGAGTTAAAATATTCATCATCTGAATTAGCCATTTTGGAATACATGTTTTGCTTGTTTTGTTTCCCAAATCCAGCCTGGAATTGTGGACAAAAGCAAAATAAATCTTTAGATTTGGGGTCTGTGGGGCTAACATATCCTCAAATGGCAGTCCGTGGCTCAAATCCTGAATAAATGGTGGTCCCTGGGATGGAAAAGGTTGAAAACCCCTGCTTTAGACCAACACGCTCTGACTTATGGTACACTCTGCCATCTGTTAAAATCACTTCACAATAGAACAGAAGGGGCCGCACACAGCAAGACAGCAAGGAGGAGGGTACCATTACAATATTGATATCAAGGTATTTGGATGTGATATTTAGTTTAGTCCTCATCACACAGCTATGATTGATGAATGTTCAGTAAGTGGAACAGCAATAACAAATAATAAAAGTGATTTGTACTGAAAATGTGGTATGTATTAGCCTACTAATAGGGAAGGTGAAAACATAACAAACAAAACCAAAAAAGCAGTGTTTTTTTTATGATCTTAAAAATGTTTCTGTGGGCTGGAAACCTCACTTTGTTTAAAACTGCTAGATTTACTAATTTAAAATTCAAAAACAGCAAAAGTAACAGAAACATCTTTACATGTTGCTGCTGCAGTACATGAGTGAAAGTTTATACACATATATATTTACACACATGGTACTAGAATACGCCCACACAGTGCTTCTGAACATGCCTGGCAGCGTGAAACAGCAATAACAATACAGTCAACGCATTTCATGTACGAAAAAGAATAAAGTGGACTAGATCAAAAGAATAATGTTGATGTTTGTTCTGTGCATGTATGTGCATTTAATTTTGTTCTTGAGAGAGCTGGAGATCTGTCCTAGCCTGCTGAAAAGTGAATGGTATTGGCTGAAAAGCGCACATGTAAGGACTCAAGGAGAGATACAAGTTCCCAACAAACCACTCTGGCCATCCTGCTCCATTGACAACAGATTGCACATTCGCAGTAAAATTGTGCAAAATTACAGAATTTTTGGGAACATTTTAATGCATTAATGGAGCTCTTGTCACTCTAGTGAATAATGATGTATTAGTTTAGTTAATGTATATTATAAGAAATAGGTTCTGGTGCGATGCAGTGGTTAGCTATGTAGGCCTATGTTTGGAACTGTCAGAGCTCCAGCCAGCGCGAGACGCGAGATCAAAACATGTCGCTACGCTCTTCCTACAGTACACTACCAACTTATACCCTGTGATCGGTTACGAAATGTCCAACTCTATCCAATGAGGAGCAAGTTATTTAGAGATCGCCAGAGACGGCTATTGGCTGAAAAGTGCATGTGACGATGGCTATTAATTGGCTAAAAAAAACGCCAATCCATCTAAGCGTCCTATCAGTATCAGAATGCAATATGCCATTTCTGGCATACACATTATGTAAAGGCCTGTGTGGAGGTGTCATAATTTACAGTAGATTTGCATCGGCAAAATTGCACATTTGCACAAGTCAGTTCCAAAACCTCCAACTCACATTTACGTGATTTAAAACTGCGTTATTTGCCAGATGGGGGAAGCCCTTGCGTAAAACACATCCAATGTTCTATCCATACCTTTTGCTTCTTGCTTTTATACTCCACCTTAAGTGTTGATTGATCTTTCCTTGCTGGTGTCTGCAAAGAACTAACAGTGTTTTTATTTGCAAGTAATCTTTTCACTCTACATTCACAGGTGCAGCTGCCGATAATTAAAGCCTGCCAAACAAGAAGCCAATCCGTCGCAGCAAGAATGAAATTGATGAAAGCCGTGAAAACATTTCTTCCCCCAGAATGTCTTCCTTCAAACCGTGATGGGGGACCCCCTATCGTGACCCCACGTTGGTCTGCAAATTAATAATTTGCTTCTAACCGTAGGGGTCCCTCCTTCCTTCCATTCAGTGTGCTAATAGTTGAGGTTACTTACTTATCTTTGACGGCGTCCAGCAGCACGCATTGGATTCCGCTTTGATGTTGCAACGATGCACAATGCAGGAGCAGGCGGGCGCTTGTAACTATGCGAAATTGCATGGAGCGATGATGCCTGTTAAATGTTAAATTTTTAATTATTTTGTTGAAGGTTTGGTTTGCTCTCTGTGTTCACATTCGTCTGTTTAGCATGAGCCTGGATTTGCCAGCCGGCAGAAAGGAGGGACTCTTGTGTGCCGTTGTCAGAAATGGTCACCAACAAAAGTACCAAAAAGAGCTAAAAGGGACGCTACTATTTAGAGGATTACCTCTCAACTCAGGCCTTCCGCTGCTCTACCCCAGCTCAGTAACCACAACAGTGGAGTCAATCCAACTTCGCAGGCATGACAGCATCCCTGTTTTACTTTGTTTCTATTAAACATGAGATTTAGTTTTATATGTTGTTACCAGGTCCAGTAACTGAAGCTGAACCTGAGGACATGGCAGAGGCTTAAGATTCAGCTTAACTTGAGGGATCAGCTTTAATACTGAACTCTCTGTGGTATTTCCGATGGTGTTCACTGATGATGAAGACAGCCATGTGAACTCAGCTGTAATGACACCCTGACTGAAGACAACACTTTAGTATGTGGTTGATATATCAAATGAGACACTCATTTGATATATCATCATCATCATCCAAGACTCCCCCCTGCAGTCCACATAGATAGATAGATAGAACTTTATTGTCATTGTCTACATGAAACATTGTTTACATGAAAACAACGAAATTCACTTTAGAGCTTCACCACTGGCATACAAATAAATAAATACCATACAATAACAAAAAACCCAAGTGCAATTGATGAGTGCAAAAACCATGAAGCAAGCAAGACCAAGTCCGTTCAGGATAGAAGCAACTGCAATCAAACAAACCATAAGATGTTCTAGAATAGATTATAAGGCGGACTGTTGTCTTTTGATAAATGAAAGGCTTTTACAGTAGGTGTGGCTTATAGTCAGGAAAATAGGGGATTCACACTGAGACAGTTGCCTGGTCCCCGCTGGCCTTGATTCTTGAATCTTCTGTACCCGAATACACTTCATTCAATTCAGTGCATTCACGTTGCAGAGATCCACATCAGAGCACACTTGAATGTGGTTCCGGGAACGTTTGGCCAATCCACTCCCCTAACAGGTACGCAGCATTCACAACATCTGTGCCAAGTGGTCCCGAGTGCACATCCGAGACCACAGTGTGAATCCCCAATAATTAATTGTAAATTGACCATCTGCACGCTTAGATTTTAGAGTTTGACTGCTGTCATGGCTCTCCCTCACAGGAGCAGACTGAAATGCCACAGGTTTAGTCTTTCAGACCCAAACGCTAAACATTCTTGTCCCAAAACATTTTTTTTTTGTCCACAATTCCATGCTGTATTTAGAACAGAAAACAGATGATCTAAATAAAAAATGAATTCTACATTTTCTAATTTTGTAGATTCACGAAAGTTATGTCATTCTGTTGTTTAACAATAATTTAACTGTTGAGATTATGGGTCCATTTGGTTTCATTTTACACTCTCGAGAGTTAAAGATCTTATAAGGGTCCTTTTTTTGTTAACAACTGTCCATCATTTAGCTCGGGACCACCTGGAAACCCCTCAAGGACCACTGGGCCCTTAGTTGAAAATCACTTCTCTAAACGTTGGAGGTCCCCATCACAGTGTGGGAGGAATATTATCACCGCTTTCATCCGTTCTAGCTAGTGCATTTTATCAGATATTTCGTTACCAAGAAATTTCTTCCCCAATGTGCTTCTAATGGTGTCTATTAACATGTACTAAAAGATTGAAATTCAATCCCTGTGGAAACCTCATAAAATGTGCATGAAACAAGCACACGCTTTATTGCAC
This sequence comes from Benthosema pterotum, assembly GCA_039105355.1. NCBI lineage: Eukaryota > Metazoa > Chordata > Actinopteri > Myctophiformes > Myctophidae > Benthosema > Benthosema pterotum. The sequence continues at coordinate 37,077,645 of CM076985.1, forward strand.
AGCGTTTTCTCATGGCCCTGCTGAAAATGAACTAGAGGAGCGATTTATTACTCTGTGTGACAAGCCCTTATGTCTGTTGTTTTCTGAGAAAAAACTAATGATCACAAAGCACATCAATGCACATGAAAACCGCCTACTTAGACATATCACAAAAGCATGATGACATTTGGACTTTGACTTGTTTTTTTTTTACTCCCACAGGAGTTGAATTTCAACATTTTAGTACATGTTTTATTGTCCAGTCCATTAGAAAGAAGTCCATTGGTGAGGAAATGTGATTTAGTTCCCTGATTTTCATAACTATTACCCAAACTATTGCTTCTTTCAGACGACCTTTAAAATCTATAGGGACACCCATGAACACCAGCATTAAACACCATGCTGCCTCCTTTGGTCTGGTATTTCAAAGACACATCCTGGCCCCCTGATGAGGAGGGTCCAAGCTACCGGACAAGGACGTACTGCTGCTCTCCCCAAGGAGGTACGACTGGAATATTTAATCTCTATTTTGCTCATGAGATGCATGACAGGTATAAATTAGACTGGTAAAAATTTTGGAGAAAGACTTGTGAGAATGTGAACCCAGGCATTTACACTGAGTACACTGAGGTTTATACTGTATGTTATAAATGTTGAGTGGGGGTCCCCAGCATGTAGAAACTGTGGATGCTAACTTGCATACATGTTGAGTAATTTTTCATGATTGGCACAATATGTCACCGTACCATTAACATCCTATAGAAGGCAAAATTACATCATGCTTTATGTAGCATGTGCTATTAATAACTAGGGGTTTTTCACAATGCTGAATCCATTCCAAGTATTAGTTTTGCTCAAAAAAACAGTCGTTGGGTAATGTGCCTATGGCCCATGCTATGGCCGTTTCCCACTCAAAGAGTGTGTTTTATTGCAAAACTAATGCTTGTAATTGAGCATCACAAAAAACCCTAGTTACACATATGCTGCATAAAGCATGATGAAATTTTGACTTTTTGCCTTCTTATGGTATGGTCACACATTATGCTGATTATGAAAATTGTTCAACAAGTTCTGTTCCTGCACTACAGCATTACATATCCCAACTACAGCATGGAGTGAGTTTTGCTAGTTTGAAAGTGTGTTGGAGGTGTAATGCATAATTGATCCCTGCACAAAATAGGAATAGTTTGTGTGCGTGTGTTTGACGTGTGTCATTAAAGTGAACTCAAAGGTCTTCTGAGAGAGTGAACAAAAATACTACTCTACCAGAAGTCTAGGGTTCTTCTGTTGTTCCATGTTAAAGGGGAATTCCAGATCAAAACGCCCCCCCCCCCCCCCCCCCCTCTCTTAAAGGTAGGGGAAGTGATTTCACTTTTGTCAGATATCACCCAAAAAATATTTTTTTCTGTTAAAATGCTCTATTATAAGGTGTGGAAACCACATATGGAGTTTCCCCGTCCCCCACGTTAGCAGAGGAGCTAATAAAAGTTCCCCAGGTCACCACCAATTCTCCTCCAATCAGGAGAGAGCAGCAGGTTCACATAGTGTAGCTACTTTTGGGGGCCCCTAGTGCACCAGGCTGGTACTACACCATGAATTTCAAATCACTTCCCCTACCTTTAATTGACCACTGTTGCCATAATAACCCTCCTGGTAGAGTGCATTTTCACTGTAATAGTTGCCCCAGCTCCATCACTGTTCAGTTAATCGTAGAATTAGTCCTCTATAGAGTTCTCAAACTTTGCCTGAACCCGTCCAAAACCGAACCCGAACAGGCTCGACCCGACATTTAGGGCTGGGTCGGGCCTAAAATCTATGCTAATCAGTAGGGCCGGGTCGGGCCTCGGGCACCATGAAAAAATAATATATATAGAGAGAGAATTATTTTATTAGGGTAAGAATAATAGTTATTTTTTGTATTTACCTATTATGAAGATGGTGCTGATTGCCATTTCATTTTTAATCTGTGGTGAATTCTTAAATTTTGCCCAAACCCGACAGTTTAGGGCCGGGTAGAGCCTAAAATCTATTCCATTTAGTCGGGCCGGGCCGAACTGTTAGGCCTCAGTTAGGGCCGGGCCTTAATTTTCAGGCCCGTTGAGACCTTTGGTCCTCTAGTTTACTTTCTGTTCTGTCTTTTACTGCTAGATGTGTTTTGGTTAAATATTCCCCTGGTGCTATATTTACACACTCCCTCTGTATCAAAAATACGATGTTTTGAACACATACGATAGATCTGCTATTTTTTGCGACATTTGATTTTAAATCCTGAATTATTTTTTTGAATTAATAAATTGCTCAGCACGTTTCGTCGTTTTTTTTTTGTCCCACGCGCACATGCAATAGCTCTATCCCTCTGATGAACAGTTTGGATCTGGTCACCCCTAAGAATAGATGGTATATAGCTGCAGGCCAGGATCATAACAAAATAAAATAATAAATCTGATTGTTTTGTTTGTGTTTGTGTTTGTATCACCCCTGCTGCTCATTTAGCAAAACTCAAAGGCACCAGCGCTTCCACTACTTCACACTTGACGTGTGACTTAATTCTTCCACACCTCCAGTATGTGAGAGAGGAGAAACCCTGCTATAGTGGCACTATCCCAATCAATAATGCAGTGTCTGTCGGAACCCATTGCCCTCTCTCTGTCTCTCTGCAGGGGCGGATGTAACATTTCCCAACTGGGGGGGCAGGAGAAAATGGTATTCATCGGGCTTCATCCCGATGAAGTCGCACCCATACCATTTTCAGTTACAGGACATTTATTAGGCAAGTAAAGCATCAATAATAACATCAGTTGTTGTTGAAGTTGCAACAGACACGCAGCATGCATAAAGCTAAAGGTCTGACTCAGAGAGTTTTCTGTTTTCAATGATGAAATGCTGTTGGTTTAGTGGTGACAGAGCTGTAGTTAGTTAGTAGCAGTAGTAGTGTTTCATATCATTTTAAAGGTAGGGGAAGTGATTTCACTTTTGTCAGATATCACCCCCCAAAAATTGTTCTCTGTTAAAATGCTCTTATAAGGTGTGCAGACCATATATGGAGTTTCCCCCTCCCCCACGTTAGCAGAGGCATGGGGGGATTGCCCCCCCATGCCCATGCCTACATCCGCCCTCTCTCTCTCTCTCTCTCTCTCTCTCTCTCTCTCTCTCTCTCATCCGTTCTCTAGAGGAGAGCCTTCCATTTGATCCTGTTCAGTCCCAGACCTAACAGTTCACCTGAACACAAATACATGATAGTGGATAATCTGGGAGGAAGGAAGGCCTCTGTGAGCTTATCCCACACGGATATCAGTGGCTTGGAAGCGCATGGAGAAGCATCAAGCAGACACAAACACACAGATCTATATTATGTATTTGTAGAGATTGAAGTTGTATTTGTGTAAGATTTTATTTGACTGCTTTTCTTTGTAAGGCAGTAACATTGGGCTCGTCAAAGTGATTTAATTTAGTTCAAATATAGTTGTGGCTAATCCTCTACTATACTATAGTATGGTGACCATATAAGGAGTTCCTCCCTGTCCCCAGTGATCCTCTGCGGTCAGAAAACTCTAGTTTCAGTTTGGGGCTTTGGGAGAAAAGCCTTTCATCCAATCAGGATGAGAGGGGCCTTCCTCCAATCAAGATCGAGTGGGGGTTGGCCTTGGTGTACGTGCTGTTGGCATGTTGCAACAGCACCCCGACCGCCTGTGTGTGTGTGTGTGTGTGTGTGTGTGTGTGTGTGTGTGTGTGTGTGTGTGTGTGTGTGTGTAGGGGGTGCACGGGGTCTGTCTGGAATCAGCCCCTGGAGAGGACACAATAACCCAGGGGTTCAAGCCATTTCCTTTGCATGGAAATATTTCCCTTCAGTGTTAAAGTGTGTGTGTGTGTGTGTGTGTGTGTGTGTGTGTGTGTGTGTGTGTGTGTGTGTGTGTGTGTGTGCGCGCGCGCGCGCAGGCACATACACACACATGCCTGTTTCTTTCATGCATGCCTCTTTCACAGCCTGCCCTGCAAAGGTCATCCGGATTGGGGACCTCCAGACATGGGACCTTGTTTGCACTGTGATAACTCATATAACGAGGAGGTATTGGGGAAAAGGCTAAATAAAGCCGCATGGCAGCGTAATGAGCACATTGGCAACGCGCTGCAGGCTTTTCATAGTTTGTCTGCACACAGAGCCGCTTCAATATAAAGGGCAAGTTGACAGTAGACTGCATATAGCTCTGTGTGATATTACTACAGCCAGGGCTGGCGTATTAAATATGAAATGTCGTTGTGGAGCTGTGGGTTGGAGTGTTCCATTGGATCCAATATTCTAAATATGTTTTGTGATGCCTTTTATTGGTAGTTCACAGTATTTAGAAAGGGCAGAGAGATAGGGAGTGATAAAGACCGTTGAGCTCGGGATTTGAACCCACGGCACCCTGTTAGGCTGCTAGGTGCCCAGACAGTTGCGCTAACCACCTGGGCCTCTGAGTAAGGTGATGGGAGTATCATAATCCTGAAGACATATTCAAATTATGACTGTTTTGCAGTTTTATTTAATAGTGAATAAATAAAAAATCCCATGCATGCATGCAGACTCCAGCATGTTTCCAGTGAATCGTGCAAGGACAAAAAGCATGGCCAAAAAGCATGTCAAACCAGGTGGTCTTTGAAATAAAATGGGTTGATATTCACTGCTAGAGGGCCATAAAGATGTGTGGTCCCTGTTGTATTCTTGCAAATGGTGGTCCTTGACATGAAAACATTTAGTTGGGAATCACTGTATTGGGTCACTAAAATCATGTTTCCTTTGCAATTTTTACGCTGGCTATTCGGAGTGTTTTGAACAAAGTGGAAAACAGCATGTGGAATAAAGATCCTCCATGCACCCTATAATAACGTATCAATAATTCTCTGTCTCCATTTTCTCTGAACAAACATGGCATGTGGCGATCGCAGAGTGAAGGAGAGTGGCGTATGTTTTGCTTTTATCGTGTGCATGGCCATAGAGACAGCGTTTTGTCGAAGGCAAAATATCCCGAGGTCATCACTGGAATAGGATAATTGATGGCTTTGCTCAGAAAGTATACGGAATATGGAATTACAGCATAATATTATCTCTGGCAGCCGTGGACATGCTGCGGTACGTCTTCGAACCACTGTCGTCCTAGTGGTTTCCACAGCCTTTCAGCTCCAGAGCCAAAAACATACATTTGGTGGACCAAAATGTACAAAAATACGCAATGAATTAATTGCTTGAATAAGGAAAATAGCCAAATATAGAATTCCTCCTTATGAAGGCTTATTCTTGTCACCGTAGATTGCATTTACTATGAAAACCTGCATGTCTCGTCCATCAGTCAGTCACCCCAATCAGGGGCAGATCTAGGCATGGGCATGCCTAAATGCTTAGTCTGCCCCACCAAACATGATGGCATGCGAAACAATCCAAGATATTTCAAATTAAATTTGAAATTTGAAACACTACTATTGCTACTCACTAACTACAATTGTGTCAGCACTAAACCAACAGCATTTCATCATTGAAAACAGAAAACTGACTCTGAGTCAGACTTTTAGCTTTATGCATGCTGCGTGCCTGTTGCAACTTCAACAACTGATGCTACTTATTATTGATGCTATACTTTCCTAATAAAAGTCCTGTAACCAAAAATGTTATGGGTGCGGGGGTGTGGGAAGCCATCCATAAGATTTTCTCCTGCCCCCCCAATTGGGAAATGTTACATCCGCCCCTGCACCCCATGCCTCCATATGGTGGTGTCATTATTCATCCATATAGTCATATGGATGAACACTCAACCTCAGGGCCCCCTATGGGCCCCTGAGGATAATCCTCCCTTGCTGGCCAGCCTGATGCTGCGAAGGGACATTTCAGATGCATGGAACGCAGCAAATCAGACTGGATCCCAGGCTACTAAATTGCACTATTGGCACTTTTACAATTGAGTATTTTTTTTTTCCTTTAATATTTTTTTATCCCACGATTTTGCAACCCATTTTTTCACCCAGTTCCTAATGTGATCCTGGGCTCTACACACCCTCCACCAACCTGAGGAGGCAGCGGACTGGCCTCATGCTTCCTTCAATGCATGAGGAGTCGCGCCACCTTCTTTTCACCTGACAGGGGGGAGTTTCCCTGGTTGGACGTAGCGCGTGGAAGGAACACGTTATTCCAACCAGTTACTGTCCCCTCCATCAGGCGCCCCGGCTGGCCAGGGGGAGGCAGTTTAGAGTCCAGGATTACTGCATGTTTTTGTGAGGGTATCTCCGCAAACTCCACACAGAAAGGCCCTTTCGTCAACCCCGCCTCGGGTATGGGTACTGATGACGCGGAGGAGGAGACACGCCGCCAGCACCCACAGCAGCGCCCCTAGCGGGAATCGAACCCAGGACCCTCTAGCTGTGAGGCGACAGCACTAACCACTGTGCCACCGTGCCCCCGTATACAATACCTCCTGTCTCCTGGTCCACTTCCACCCACTCAGTGGCAGTTCATTGCCACAATATCAGACACATTGTATCTGGAATCAGGGAGTAACCCTTTCATTCTTCAATGTCTCATTTAAGGAGGAAAACCTTGGCCTAGATTTTCGTCACCGCTAAAACCCTTATCTTTTAACTTCCTGCCCCTACTTTAAAACACATGTTGTGTCAGTACTTAAAATGGCCAGTCTACAAGATCAGAACATGTGAATAGATTGGCATGCATGTGAATTGTGTCGCATCGCTGCAATCTTGCGATACACGATGCGAAATGTAGATCTGCTTTTTAAGTCAAGACACTCTATGATGCAACACTCTTGACGAGGGCATTCATTTACCAAAACAATACTAGAGTTGAAATATGGAGATACAAGGTCTCTGCGCTGGAGCCTGATGTTGCCTCAAGATGGCAAACCTGTCACTGACTTGCAACACACACACACACACACACACACACACACACACACACACACACACACACACACACACCTTGCATGTTTACGCCCCACCTTCACCTACACAGCATGACTTCACCCACGTTTTTCCCATTCATTTCTTCAGTCCAGTCTTTGTTCTAGTGGATTGTTATATCCTGCTGCAAATTCACCAGAACTTCACCAGAACTTCCCAATAAAGCTTAAAGTTATTGTAGCAGGTAGGTGTTATGAGGCTTGTTGATACATTAGATTAAAATGCTACGTGTCATAATGTGCAAATTTGCACATTATGGCACTTTCACCTTGCCCTGAAGCTGTGATTAAGAGAAAAAACACTGCTGTGACACAGATTTTATATAGACACGCAAATATTGCATGCGACTTATGTGTTCTTTCCACACCTTTATTCTGTCTTCCATCATCTTACTATTCCTGCTCTTAACTGCAATAAGGAGAGCTCTCATAAAAAAAGCAAGATTTTCACCCACTTCTACTGTCTAACTGTCATCGTTGATTCATTGATTGATGATTGAAAATACATTTTATTAGGAGTTAATTATGCCAACCAGACGATGCTGAAAGTTACTGTGCAACAAGAAATCATTGACAGATCATTTCCTAACCTCAAGTCTGCAATGTTTTTGTGCAGGTGCTGTGCAGACCCAATCCGTTGACCATGATGGTTGTATCTGTGGCGTATGCTCTGCTGAACGCTTTGTTCCTCCCGTCCTGGGCTTTGTTTTGGGCAGGTGAGAATCTAATTCACGGCAAATTCGTCCACGTCCTGATGTTCAACAGACCGTCTCTGTCGATCAGGAAGAGGTGGTGTCTGAAAGCCCTGCTGGTCATCTATTCGCTGTTCACTCTTGGGCTCTGTTATAAGGTCATGCACTGGGACCTGGCCACAAAGTGCACGCTGATAGTCCTGACCCATTGGGCTGCTGTTTTGTGGACCAAGACCCACGGCATTATGATAGAGGGCCACACCCTGGCTTTCCTCAGAGAGTCACTGTCACTGCCCCCAGACCAGGAGACGGGGCTTCAGGATAGCTGCTTTGCCTTTAGGATGGTCTTTGGGACCCTGCAGCTTTGGCTGGCCTGGATTCCCATGTACAACAACCACCTGGTGCAACACGACCAGGTGGACGGTAACTCCCTCTGGAATGATCCCGCCCTAGCGGCCCTGATGCTCAACGCCTGGGCGGCGGCTGTCAGAGACACCATCGTTGGGAGTCGAACCACATCCGAGAGGTTGGAGTGTGATCCACCTAGGATGGGCCATGGAGTCAGCGCCGCTCGTAATCCACCTACGCTCCGCGCTGGGCCTAAAGGGTCTTCGGCTAGGCGGAAGCACAGGAAAGTGAGAGACAGCGAGATCATTTCGCCCCAGAAGAGGAAAATTAACAAGAGGGTCCAACGTGGCTTTGCTTCCAGTTAGAGTTCTCAAACTCTACCCGAACCCGACCAGGCCTGACCCCGGGCTGATCACTAGGGCCGGGTCAGGCCTAGGGCTCCATGAAAAAATATATTATATTGAATTATTTTATTATGATAAATATAATAGTTCTATTCTTTTAGTCTGTGTATTTATCTGTTACGAAGATGTTGCTGATTGGCATTTTCACTTTTCCTCTGTGTAGAGTGCTCGAATTCTGCCCAAAGCCAACCAGGCCTAACCCACCTGACATTTTAGGGCCTCAAATCTATGCTATTTGGCCGGGCTGGGCTTTGGGCCTGATCAGTGAGGGCCCAATTAGGGCCGGGCTTCAATTTTCAGCCCATTGAGAACTCTACTTCTAGTATCTGACTGTCTGAAGGGTGCAGGGCACAATATTTAGGAGACTGGGAGAATGTTGGAGTCTATTCATTTCCAATGGTAGAATGAACTTGAACACAGCTTATGAATGTAGACGGCACTCGGGTGAGCAGTATGGGTTAGCGCCCCAGCCTGTGTCCTCCGTGAGGAGGAAGCCCAACAACCCTTGGTGAGGCCGTTAGGAGGGCCATTGTGATTCACTGCTCCTGAATGTATTGCCGGTGCTGGGAGTCTGGTGCAACGCACAGGTCCTGTGCCAACCTGGTGAGAGCAGGAGCAGACCTGGTGAGACGTAGGAGGGGTCTGGACAGGAGTCAACCCACAGAGCCTAGTCCTTCCATGTGCCAGAGTATCGTGCCTCCCAGTACCGGCGGAATAGTTCTGGAACAGTGGATTGTATGGCCTTGGGTCTTTCCCTAGTGGACTGACCGAGAGTAGCTACTGGGACGTAAGTCGGGACTTGATCAACCCCGGCTGGGTCGCCTGAGTGAGGGGTATGATGTTGCGAGACCCGAAACCCCGATGACCTTGGGATACATCACTGAGGATACGTCCCAGTTGCATCCATGCGATGTATCTTTAAACCTTTATAATACATTCCTTAACTGCATGGACAGACTGGAACCAAACCTCACACGGTGTGCATTAAGATATTTATACTTATTCATACTTAAATTGCTTCTATTTTTGCAAGAAAATTCTGTATCCCAGCAACAAACTCTCACAACTTAAGATTTGAGAAGTCCAGAAGAGTTGCTCGGTCCATCTGCAATTGGACGGACAGGACAATACACCCCAGTTTATCGTCCGTCCGCCCTGTTCGTCTGATTGCAGATGGACAGAGAGACTGAAAATGTTCATGGAGAAAAGGATGAATACTGAATTCTGATGAATGACACCATCTGTAGACTGACTTTGTGTACCATTTCACCTCCAGTGGTCCCAATGAAGTTAACACATCTGTGAAATGTGTTAACTTCAACCGTGCTGTGAGATTGGTCAAAGAAAAGACAGAGACCGCTTTCCGGGGGAAGGGCAGTGCACACAACAGAAGTCTGACTCTTGCGGACACCGCAATCTGTCTGTCAATCGAGAGAGAGGGAGGGAGATGAGAGATATCCTCATCAGTGCTATAGTGCTTCAATTCTAGATTGTGCATTTGATCAATTCCAAATCCTCTTAGTTATTTGTCCTACATCCTGTATGAGATAACAATCCTGATTGGGTGAAATTGAGTGAAAGAACTGAAAATGTGCAAGCAATGATTACCATGGGAATATAGAGCTAATAATGTCTCTGCGTGGTTCTCTTCTCTGCACAGTAAATAGCTCCAAAGAGTGCTTACAAATGTTGCAGGGCTTCAACATCACATTGCATTCACTGGGTTTCATTATCTATGACACAGATCAGAATGGACCTTTAGCTAAGCCCCGCCCTCTTGTCCACCCTAGGACACTTTCCATCCGGGCTCATTCATTCCAATGTAAATATTATGGACTTTACACAATAAATACTGGTTTATTTTTGGAACCAGACCTCCCAAATCTCTTCCAAATCCATCAACAAGGTATGTCCTATGCAGTGGAAAATGTGTGTGTGGTATTTATTTTTTAAAACAATGTTTTATCATATAGGAAAGCTATTGGTGGAGAGGTTTGTCTATCACATGTTATGCTTAGCTGTGATTGGAGCATAGTAGTTTGGGGAGGGGGGTATCTAAAGGTTTATTGGACAATAGTAGTTTGGGAGGGGCTTAGCTAAAGGTCCATTGTGCTGCTGGCCTTGTGGTTGTAGCAATGACCTCTTGAATATTGCTTGTGGATTGCCTTAAGAATTATGAATGCTTTTTAGTTTCTTTTTTACTTTGTAAAGTAAAGATAGTCTCAACCTGTGTGAGTGTTTACATTCAAATTGTACTATCCTTAAAAGCTTATGTTTTGGTGACAATTTGATGTTCCGATTTGATGGTCTGATTTCAATTTGCCATTGAAAATAAATAAATACAAAATAAATTGTCCTCAGTGATATTATTTTGCTGTTGAGAGCTTGTATATCAGCCATTTTCACTTTTCCCACACTTTGTTATACTATTTGACATTTTGATCAATGTTGCACCAGTGTTTGTGGTATAGTATAATTTGTTGATTACTTCTGATGCAGTAATGTTTTTGTCTCTCTCTCTCTCTCTCTCTCTCTCTCTCTCTCTCTCTCTCTCTCTCTCTCTCTGTCTCTGTCTCTCTCTGTCTCTGTCTCTCTCTCTCTCTCTCTCTCTCTCTCTCTCTCTCTCTCTCTCTCTCTCTCTCTCTCTCTCTCTCTCTCTCTCTCTCTCTCTTTCTCTCTCTCTCTCACTCACTCACTCCGGCCCACGCTGAGAACCATACTGTACGTCTCCTAGCCTAGCTCCAGCCTTGAATCGCCACCTTGAAAATATTGCATTGTTTACCCCCCCTGCGATTCAAGAACAGGTGTCCCTCCCTCCGGTGTCGTTAGTATTAGTTGAAAATCCAACTACAGCAGCTGATTGGCTGACAGACCTGTCACTCAACAGTGCCTACTCCTCCAATGCTTCTTTAAAAGAAGGGGTTTTATAAACATCATCATCTGACATATTTTGCTGCTTTTGTTCACATGCTAGTAACACACATTGGCTGTTTTGTTTTGTTAACAACTGGGATAGTACATGTACATTAGCCACATGAGAACAACGTCATGTGCTTTCCCAAAACTCTCATATTCTTCTTATGAACCAATCACTGTGAAGACTGCTGCTTTGATAATGCCCATCCCAGAAACTGCTGTGGTGCGGAGAGAGACTTCAGTCTGAATGGTGAAGTGAAACGAAATGACAATTCAGACTGAGGTCAGCCTACGTCTCCAGATACATTTCCAAATGAAAGCTTCAATTATTGACATCAGTTTCATTACACACATCCAGAGTGACTAATTGATTGGAGCGCTGCTGAAAGAAACAACAAACACTGCAGTCAGCATGGGAAAAAACATAGATAATAACAGCAAAACATCCCCTCTAATTTGCATAACTTGATCTTCCACTTCATAATAGAAAGTGTGATTGTGTGTGTGTGTGTGTGTGTGTGTGTGTGTGTGTGTGTGTGTGTGTGTGTGTGTGTGTGTGTGTGTGTGTGCATGTGTGTGTGTGTGTGTGTGTGCGCGCATGTGTGTGTGTGTGCGCATGTGTGTGTGTGTGCACGCGCATCATGTTTGTAGACGGACACATGCATGCATGCACGTGCAGTTGTGCACACATACTGTACACACTATCACACTATAACATCCACAACGTCAGTTGCTTTGTGTATTTTAACACCTTTGATTGTTCTATCTCAGTGGTTTTCAACCGTTTTGGTACCAGGGCCCACTGTTTAGACCTCAAAACTAGAGAATTATTTTGCTTTTGTCCAAAATTCCAGGCTGGATTTCGGAAACAAAAAGGCAAACATACTGTAGTGTAGATCAAAATTACCATTCTTCTAGACTTGGGCTAATTGAGCCCTCTCAAAGAGTTACATTCTGGCTAACTAACCTTCCATCATTTTTAGCTGGGGACAACCTGGAACTCTCAAGGACCACTGGTGGTCCCCAGACCACTGGTTGAAAACTACTGGTCTGTCTTCATTTTTGCTTCATCCCGGCTGGAGGGAATGTTTCTACCATTGGTATGACATGTACCTGATGCCATGACAGTGTTCAGACTATTTATGACGATTTCAGATATAGAAACACAATTCCAACCCCATTTATTTATGAGTCACCAGTAAATTTACAGTGCCAGCGAAATCCATTTGAGCCCTCGCCCGCGGGCGCCCGTTTTCAAAACCGGGCGCCCGTTTTCACAAAAACGGGCGCCCGGTTTCACAAAAACGGGCGCCCGTTTCACAAAAACGGGCGCTCGTTTTCAAAAGCGGGCGCCCGTTTTCAAAAGCGGGCGCCCGTTTTCACAAACTAGGCTATGCCTAAACCTAACTCTAACCCTAAACTTAACCTCAGTAAACCTATGCCTAAACCTAACCTAACCCTAACCATAACCTTTTGAAAAGGGCGCCCGTTTGTGAAAACGGGCGCCCGCTTTTGAAAACGGGCGCCCGTTTTTGTGAAACCGGGCGCCCGTTTTTGTGAAAGCGGGCGCCCGCTTTTGAAAACGGGCGCCCGCGGGCGAGGTCGCTTTTGGATTTCGCCCCTGCAGTAAATTTACAGTGGAATTAGTAGATGCTCTTAATCTTGAGCGGCTTAACCATTAATCAAGAACAAACAACCTTGGCAATATACATACACACAGAAATAGTTATCATGAATCACGCGTAGGCTCAGAGCGTGACTAAATATAAATGCGGCATGTTGTCTCTCTGTGACGACACACACACATTCTACATCCCTGTAGGGCAGGGGTTTTCAACAGGTTGTCCGGGGACCACCAGTGGTCCTTGAGAGGGTTCCAGGTGGTCCTCAGCTAAGTTGCTTAACCAGATTTAACTCTTGAGAATGTAAAAATGAAACCAAATGGACCCGCCCTCAAGAGTTAAAATATTCATCATCTTATCTCATTTTGGTCTCTATGTTTTGGCTGTTTTGTTTCCCAATTATTGTGGACAAAAGCAAAATACATTTTTCGTTTCGTTTTGGGGTCTGTGTGTCTGAAGTGTCCTTATGGTGGGCCCTGGCATCAAAAAGGTTGAAAAGCCCGGCCGTAGGGAGTGCAGTGCCGGCCTTGAGTCCGTGGGACACCCGGTTGTCCAGGAACTCCACAGAACATTGGGAGGTGTCAGGGGGGACTTGCCCCCCAGATGGCAAAAAAGTTGGAAAAAAATGTATATAAAGAAAAAAAGTGTTTTGGCAGTTGTAACTTTATTATGTCAGTGTAAATAAATCACATAGTACTTGGTAAAATACTTGTCCATCATATTTAGTTGCATATATTCTATAGCAGTGGTTTTGAAACATTTTTATATACCAGGGCCCAATATTTGTTCTGCATTTTAGCTACGGAGTCTGACCTAAAACTAAGAATTTTTAAGTTTTTGTCCAGAATTTAGGAGAGATCAAAATAACAATTCTTCCACATTTTCTAATTGCGTATATTCTTGAAAATTACGTGATTCCGATGTTTAAATATAATTTAACTCTTGAGAGTGTAAAATGAAACCAAATGTACCCTTCCGGGTCCATACACACACACACACACACACACACACACACACACACACACACACACACACACACACACACACACACACACACACACACACACACACACACACACACACACACACACACACAGTTCCACCTATACAGTATATTTGCAGCCCACCTGACCGTATCACCACTCAGGCTGAATGTGTCAAACTGCGGTTATGCCGCAGCGACAATTAGAGACAGATGGGTCAATTACTGAGCCAAACGGTCAGGGTTTCATTTATTCATGCACTTGAATCACCCATTTAGTTCTTTCTGCTCAGCTGCACCGTCCCGAAGCACATTCACTCAGTCAGTAAAAAAATCTCTGAACGTAACATGTATCCGTGCACACCAGGGCTGCTCGCACTTTTTTGACTTGAGAGCTACCTTCAAAGTGACCGGCTCAACAAGATCTACACATCAAAAAGAAAAAAGAAAAAAATCAATTTCAAGGCCCCCAAGATAGTGGTGAAGGTGTTACTTGCTATATAATGTTTAAGAATAAAGCACTTATAATGAAAAATGGAGGGGGGAGGATTGGAAGGTTTTCTTATACTGTATATGCTACTACAAACGTTTGAAAACAGTATTTGGGGTTTGACTTGACAGTTCGTGATGTTGAATTTAGTCTCTTTCACACAAAGCTAAGAACTGTCACGTTTTTGTCCACAATTGGGAGACATAACTGGCAAAAAGTTGGTCAAAATAACAATTGTTCTCCATTTTCTAATTGTGTGGACTCTTGAAATTACGTGATTCCGATGTTTAAATATAATTTAACTCTTGAGAGTGTAAAATGAAACCAAATGGACCCATAAGGGTCCATTTGGTTTCATTTTAACGCTCTCAAGAGTTACAGATCTATACATTTTAGGGGACTGTCATGTGATCTACCTGCATGGCCTGTGTGATCTAATGGTAGATCACGATCTACCTTTTGGGCAGCCCTGGTGTACTCTCAATGCGAATGTTTATTGTTAGTGAGCTAAAAACATGTACATATAGGATATATACAGTCAAATGTGTATGGAGAATATGCAGGACATGAACTATTGTTACTGTAGTATTGAACATTAGAACATTGGATCTGGTCCATGTAGAGCTGAGCAGTCTAGTTTCTGTGTGGCTGTGTGGATTTTGTTCTTCACTTCTGTTCTGTTCAGGAAGGAGAGCATACAATAAGGACAGACTAAAGAGGTCCATCGTCCATCAGTCAGCATGGTCCGATCTAGGTGATGGACATTGCTCTTGTCTTCATGTCTCTATGTACAGGTATATAATGTTTTTGTTGTGTCATGTCAAATGTGTATATGTGTTCTTGCATACGATGGCTGCTGGGTCGCAAGGCAAATTTCAGTGTGAACTGACAATAAAGTACTATATCATATCATATCATATCATATCATATCATATCATATCATATCATATCATATCATATCATATCATATCATATCATATCATATCATATCATATCATATCAAGTGGAACTCATATCAGCTTCACAATGGAAATCTATTTTTCATAGATATCCCGTGCACCAACACTAGCACCAGTGTACCCTGGCCTACAGGATGAGAATCGCTGGGGCTAGATTGACAACATTAAACAAAATTACATGAGATATTAGATTGAAGCCCTGCAAACGGAGACAGACAGTAATAATGATCAATTCCTATTAAAAGACGAGTGAGGCTGAGGCAGGAAGGGAATAAGGGCAATCAGTTTCATTATGGATCTTTATTGGCTTGAAGGTTATTGTCATAATTTGGACTCATGGCCCGTTGCAGGTTCTGCTACGGTGGCCTGCAAGGATGTTCCTCCCATAAGACTGTAAATTCTCATTACGCCAGGCAGGACACACAGGGGTTGTTTGTCAATGTCACCTCCATATTGGCAGGGGACACTTTCTAACTCATACTGCAAGATATACTGTATACTGTAGCCTATACGTGCCTGAATTGTTTTGTGTATTCTGTCATGGGCCGGGGGGAGTCTGATCAGCCTTGGTCGGGTCACCTGGAGGATAGCAGGGTCGGACTGGCCATGTATTTTAAAATAATCTGAGTATCCCCCTGGTGACACTATATTTACACACTCCCATTGAGAGGACACATGGATGTACTGTCTCCCCCAGCTCCCCCGTTGGTAGGGTGACCACTGACCAGATATCCGTCTTTGCGCATGGGACAGTATGGGACAGTGAGACTTTTCAGGTGTAAACAAGATAAAAATGCCAGCACTCGTTGAATGTCCTTTCTATTAGTCTTTATTGGTATTTACTGTTGAAAACCACTGTGCTAGGTGGAATAACAGCAATACAATGTGAAATTATGTTGCTTTTTGTAGTATTTAAACCAGGGTCATCTGTTTTCTATGGAAAATAGATGGGGGGCGCTGTGGGGAAAATGTGTTGCATCAACAGACCCAGTTCCAGGAAGTACGCCCCCTAGAGGCTATAAAAGAACCAGGAAGTGTGGCGCCAGCTGGTTCCATGTGGCTGGAAGGACTAAATGTTTGGTGGTAGGATTTTGTGTAGCAAACAGTTTGTTTAAGCCATTCAAAGTGAAATAAAACCAAAGAGCCTAGCGTCTGAGACGTGGTAGCCTTTGTCGGACTACTTTGAGTAGAGATTTGTTTGATAATAAGCAAACAAACAAAGGAGAACCAGAAGAACCAGAAGACTCACAAGCTCGGGTGAGGTGGATATTTTTGTTTTCAGTTTTTTTTTTTTTTTTCATTCAATGCATTGCCTTTTTGTTCTGTAACCTTTTTGGCCTATTTTGGGATGATTACTTTTGGGATGACTATACTTGGGTTACTTTTATTAATTTAACTTTTACAATGGGACTCAGTTAGGGGACATTGGGGAGGGGGGGGGGGCTGTCGCATTACTTTTATTTTGGGGTTTGAACAACTACAAATAAGTTGAGTTAGATTTTTCCAGGAAATATGTTCAGGACCTTTCATTTCTTTTAGCTCTAATGTAACACAGAATTACAAGTTCATGGTTCTGAATGTTACATATTGGTTTGTATCATTTATGTTGTGTAAAAGTGAGGTTATTGTGGCTTGTTTGGTGTGTGTGTGTGTGTGTGTGTGTGTGTGTGTGTGTGTGTGTGTGTGTGTGTGTGTGTGTGTGTGTGTGTGTGTGTGTGTGTGTGTGTGTGTGTGTGTGTGTGTGTGTGTGTGTGTGTGTGTGTGTAGGTGGCTTAGCCTTATACAGCAACAAGGCTAAGCCACCTACTACACATGCTCAATAATGATGACAGCACCGTCAGAGAAATGGCCCGGGCATCACTCCTACTGGACCTGCGCAGGAGGAAGGTACCCCTGGCTGCTGCAGACCAGGATAATTTCTTGGGCTTTAGGAGGAAAGACTCTGGGAAACTGGACTCACAAGCCAGGGGCTTTGGGGTGTGGTCCGATTGGCCAGACCTCAATGACCTCTGCCAGCGATCAGGAGTCCAGCTAAAATGGGCAAAAAATAACAACAATGTGCCCATCTCTGATGGATTAATCACAGACTCCAGCGTGGTGGTGGAGGCCACCCTAACCCACCAAGGAGTGGACATTAGACTGCAGGAAGAAACGGCAAGAAGAGTTCTGCTTAGTACGAAACAGACTGAAGCCAAACAACATTGGCGTGGACTTAGACTGCAGGGAATGGGAATTTTACAATGGGACTCAGTTAGGGGACATTGGGGAGGGGGGGGGGCTGTCGCATTACTTTTATTTTGGGGTTTGAACAACTACAAATAAGTTGAGTTAGATTTTCCAGGAAATATGTTCAGGACCTTTCATTTCTTTTAGCTCTAATGTAACACAGAATTACAAGTTCATGGTTCTGAATGTTACATATTGGTTTGTATCATTTATGTTGTGTAAAAGTGAGGTTATTGTGGCGTGTGTGTGTGTGTGTGTGTGTGTGTGTGTGTGTGTGTGTGTGTGTGTGTGTGTGTGTGTGTGTGTGTGTGTGTGTGTGTGTGTGTGTGTGTGTGTGTGTGTGTGTGTGTGTGTGTGTGTGTGTGTGTGTGTGTGTGTGTGTGTGTGTGTGTGTGTGTGTGTTTGTTGGTGGCAGAGCGGGGCAATCTGCCCGCTGGTTGTGGTGGGCCGGACTGTGGGCGGAAATGACGGGGCAGGATATTCGTCCCAGTCCAGTTCTAGAGGAGGGTCTCTGGTGCAAGACCTGAAAACACCCAGAGATTTATAGGGAACAACACTGACGATATGCCCAAGTGTGTGCAGTCAGTCAATACACTAGATGTATTGTTTTAATTAGTCTTTCTCTATACATCAGTGGTTTCGCAAATGCTTTCATTGTTTTCAAGGACCCACCAATTAATATATAATTGGCCGTGGACCTCCATCCGAACACACCAGCGCCCAACAAAACCAAAAACAGATTGTCCAGATATGTGTAATCTGCACAGGTTTGGTAGTCCAGGCATGGATATTTTTCATGGGATCAGTCCAATGGTGGCTCTTCTTATTTATTTTAGATTTTGTAATGATCGGATATAGCCGAAACATCTGGCAACAGCACAGCTTTAATGTTTATGAATACCTTTATTTCAGTTCATTTAGTACAGCATAAACACAAACAATTCGGCTTCGATCATAAATTCCTTTATTTTAGATGGTTTTGTAGTACTACTAGCAGGCCAGCCTAGACATTACGGAGACTTTGTCGCTGTGTAATACTTTAAAACAGATGTTGTACATACAAATAGGTCTTATTTGCACCCCCCTTGTTGAAAACAATCTATTTCAAACTCAGGTTTGTCCCTCTGTCAGGCTGCAACAGCCCTCCTGAGTGCTCAGTTTTTTGACCCCTCAATGTCGCAACATTTCGGCTGGTCCGACTTTTATTTGGAATGACCATTCTGGTATTCTTTGGATGTGTAGCCTATACATATCTCTGTATAGTAGTAACAATGCAGCATATAGCGCAATGTAACTGAATAAGGTCGTACAATGGAACAGAACTTGAGAACCACAATGGAAATAAGTTCTTGACTTCTTTTCTTTTCCTTTTTTCTAACCAACATGATTTGTGGCTTAGATCTATTTGCGTGTCACATACCACACTAAACTAACGTAGCGTTGTTTTACTTTCTTGAAGGGTACGGGTTGAAATCATTGTGAGCGTATCCTGTAATCATCAGCAGTAATACGGTTAAGGCATGTGGCGTGGGTTCAGTTCAGGCCACATAACAGCACAGTAACATTCATGGCAGATGTGTTTTTGATGTGTGCGTGAGCGTGCAGATGTGTGTTATAACATCTCAATCAGCATGCCCCACCGCAGTGGAATCATTGGCAGTGTTTCAGGAACATGTATTGTGTCACCGTCAAGTGGCAAACGTGTATATAACTTTGGTATTGTGCCGTTTGTTTATTTCATTGGATTTTCTTTGGATATATTTCGTCTGTAATAAGGGTGACCGGATGATGTGCCCCTTTGTGTGGGACAGTCTTTCATTTCAAATACTTTTTCAACCATCCCACATATTGTGACCCTGTCCCACATTGTGACTGGCAGCAGGTATCAGTGTTCAAAAGCCCTATAGTCATAGACGGATCTAGAAATGATGGGCACCTGGGGCGCCACCAGCCAAAGGGTCCCCCCTACACCGGAGGATTTTTCTTTCCGGCACGGTGCACCGGCATTTCAGCCCACCAGTCTTTACAGCCTGGAATTGCTTGAAAATATTAAACACTGAAAATAACAAAGTCATTTAAAGCCTTTAAAGGTAGGGTAAGTGATTTGAAATTCATGGTGTAGTACCAGCCTATTGCACTAGGGGCGCCCAAGAGTAGCTACACTATGGGTGCGTTCGGAAATACACTCTAAACGCACTCGTGTACTCTGTAGTCGTTCGTTTATACCTGGTGTATTTGGGGCATTTGGTGCTCCTCGTTCGTTTATTCACACTGGTGTGTTTTGTGCACGCACTGAACAACCCTACCCTGGAGACGGGGTTGGCCGGTGTGGAAGGTTGATTGCGTCACAGCTGTGTCTCGAGCGCTGCCGTTCAATGAAAAGCAATACAACTGTTGTGAGCTAGGAAGCTAGGCTATGGCTAAGCATTGTACTACTACTGTGGTCCCCCAACTTTTACATGTCTGTCAAGGACCTGCACATTTATCAAATAAATGCATGCGGACCCCCATTTGAAAATACTTTCCAGGGGGACCCCCTTAAGAGAGGATTTATATGGCTTTGGCAGTGATTCTCGCCATTTTTGAGTGAGGTGTGTTGTCTGGTTTTAACTGCTCGTTCGTAAATCAACGCACTCGGTGACGACACGCCCACAAAACTAAATGAACTCGGTGCGCACCCAGTTTGTATTTCCGAACATACCCTATGTGAACCTGCTGCTCGATCCTGATTGGAGGAGAATTCGCCACCACCTGGGGAACTTTTATTAGCTCCTCTGCTAACGTGGGGGAGGGGAAACTCCATATATGGTTTCCACACCTTATAATAGAGCATTTTAACAGAAAAAAAAAATTGTGGGTGATATCTGACAAAAGTGAAATCACTTCCCCTACCTTTAAATGCAAAATGTTTAAACACTAAACGCAGTAATGTATTGTATCTTGCTGCTAGGACCATTGGGTGACAAGGGCCTTGTGCACCACTGTTACCCCCTTGTTGGAGGGGCCCTGAGCTTGAGCCTCTTCACACAGACACTCAAGCTCAGGGACGCCCTTAGCTCAGAGGCCCCTGGGCTCAACGTGGCCGTTGGATAATCCCCCTCCCCTGCCTTTAGTTAGTCCACCAACACCGGTAGTTGTCTTTCTGTTGTGAATCTCTCTCAATGTCTCTGTTCCTGCTGCCGTAGATGTGTTTTAAGCCTGTTAAAATAACATGAGCCGTCGCAACAGTGTTGCCATGTCTGCTAATATATTTTTTTCTGTAAAGCCACTTGCAAATAGTTGCTGGTTGATGTTTTTGGGGGCTTGTAGGCCCAAAGTGTACATTATTTGGGCTCGTCGAGGAACCCCTGATTAACATGTAATTGTCCACACTCATCCGTCCATCTGAAAACATTTTGTGCCTTTTGCACCATTTCAATTAATTCTCAATGTGATTTTAAATTACAGATGCGCAACCTCACAATGTGTCACTTTGCGCTTGCAGATCAGCTATTTTCTGGTGTGCTTGATTTAATTTATCTGGCACTTGTTTCTCTTGCAATCTCTTGTTTCTCTCTTGACAATAATAGAAGAACTCACAGAACTCACAGTTGGACATAAGGAGGTCCAGTAGGCATGGAATGACAATCTGGCCTCATGGGGTCTGGTCAGGCTGGTCCAGTCAATCTGGCATTCCTCCTGGTGTAGTTATGCCAATATACTGTAGATTTGTATAAAATAGTATTTAAAATGAAGAAAGGAAGAGAAAAGATGAGATTTACAAAATCACAGCTGTTATAAATCAGCGTTTTTGTATTGTTAGCATAAAATAGGCCAGGCATTCATCTATTTAAAAAAAAGAATCTCTTGACTTCTACTTTCTAGATCTCGGGAGATACAAGGTTTCACACATGAGCAACAAAAAAACACTCAACAAAAGGCAGTAATGTTATGCTTCCTTTTAGTGGCCGATAGAATAACATGTGCACTAATGCTTTGAGGTTACAAAACACCCATTAAAACTGTCCTTCAAAGCGTGTGTGTGCGCGTGTGTGTGTGTGCGTGCGTGTGTGCGTGCGCGCGCGCGCGCCTATAGGTGCTGCTATAGGTGGACAGAGGCCCAAGATAAGCCCAGTCATGCTCTTTCATTGGTAGTGACTTAGTAATCATCTTGAGCCTGGTGGGCGTTTTGATAAGTGTCCATCCTAGTGCAAATGCAGTGCCTTTGTGTGAGAGGAAGGTCGAGACACCACCACATGCCTATTTACTGGTACATTATGCTCAGCTGTATGATGCTGCCACGCACACACGGTGAAAATAGCACATAAGCGATACAAGCATAGCCAGAAGACCATCTTTTTTCTTCTTGCTTGCGATCTGTTTCATATCAATTGGTGTTGAGTATTGGCCGATACCAATTTTTCCTGATCTGATATTTATATTCTTAATAGAACACTCATCCCAACACGTAGTATATAGCCTATAGTAGGCTACAATATCCCAAACCGCAGACAATATCCAGTCTAATATCACAATATGGATCAAATAGTGAATGTTCTGATCAAGGTTTTTTTTGTGGTCAATCGAAATCTGATCGTTTAAAAATGATGTGATCGGCCCCGATAGGGACAGTCCTAGTGTATGCCTATTTTCAGCAAACAATATAGCTGTGCAACAAAGTGCACCGGCATAATCTGACTACTGGACCATGACATGGCATGAATGAAACATTCTAATTGTTTTACTTTCTCAACTCAATCCATCTACTTTCTCATTTTTATTCTGAAGGCAGCATGATCTTGGTGAGATCATAGAACAGTTAACTGAGCTTTAATATTGCACTTCCAGTTTTCAATGCAGGCAGTTTCATCTTTGCATTTATCTGGGGACAATGATTTTTTGAAACAAATGAATTACCTTTTTGCTGTTTTTCTGGGACGTCCTCGTAAACCAGTGCCTGAGTAAAACACAGTCAGTCTGGAGGCTCTGGCCCTCAACTTGTACCGATTTTTCTATTTTGACCCGTGTATTTGACTTTGATTTCATTATCCCTTTGATGTCTGGGGTATTTAATGGCCCCCAATCAAGCAGCAGGTGTTGCTGATTGGAGGAGGTAAACTGTTTTCAATTGTGTTTCTTTGAGCTGTATGTAGTCTATACCAGGGGCGGATGTAACATGTCCCATTTGGGGGGCAAGAGAACATGTTGGAGGGGCAAGAGAAAATGGTATGAAGCCGCCCCCATACCATTTTCGGTTACAGGACTTTTATTAGTCAAGTAAAGCATCAATAATAACATCAGTTGTTGTTGAAGTTGCAACAGACACGCAGCATGCATAAAGCTAAAGGTATGACTCAGAGAGTTTTCTGTTTTCAATGATGAAATGCTGTTGGTTTAGTGGTGCCAAAATTGTAGTTAGTAGCAGTAGTAGTGTTTCAAATCATTTTAAATATAAGCACTTTAATTTGAAATATCTTGGGTTGTTTTGCATGGCATCGTGTTTGGGGGGGGCAGACTGGGTAGACTATTTGCCCCCCCATGCCTAGATCCGCCCCTGGTCTATACACGTATTCATTGTGTGCTGAGGTGACAGATGAGCTAATAAATATCTTTGTGAACTAAATGGACATGGTTTGGACATACATTTTATTGGAGCAGATGTCTGAACAGCCTCCCTAGCCGTCAGCTTCCAGTAGCACCCAAGTAGAGCAGGGGCAGATCTAGGCATGGGCATGGGGGGGGGGGCAATGACCCCCTAAATGCCCTGACTGCCCCACCAAACATGATGGCATGCAAAACAAACCAAGATATTTCGGACAGTGCTTCTATTTAAAAGTATTTGAAACACTTCTACGGCTACTAACAAACTACAATCATCTCAGCACTAAACCAACAGCATTTCATCATTCAAAACAGAAAACTCTCTGAGTCAGACCTTTAGCTTTATGCATGTTGTGTCTGTTGCAACTTCAAGAACAACTGATGGTATTATTGATGTTTACTTGCCCAATAAAAGTCCTGTAACTGAAAATGGTATGGGTGTGGCTTCGTGTCGCTTACATCCGCCCCTGAAGTAGAGGGCACTTGGGCACTACCGTTGTGTCACTTCCACTGTCTTTTCTCTTATACCACTGAATGGCATTGGTGTATAAACTAATGCTTACAAAAGGTATAAGATGTCTAATTTGTAATTTGGTAAGATCATGTAGCTTGGGGTGGCAAACTCAATTTCAAGGAACCAAAGGGAAAGGGAAAAAAAAGGGTGCTGTCATCTGCTGAGGGAGACATTGAGTCAGTGGGCTCCGCTCCAGGAAGCATTGGCCAGGCGCTCCCAATTAATGCACCTAATTTGGATTGGAAACCCTATAATATACTGGCCGGACCCTGTGACACCGAGTGCTTAATTAACTTGTGCATGTGCCCGCCGAAAAGTCTTGTTTTTTGGGTCATGTTATTTGTCTTTCATTCATTTCATTCAGCCCCACCGTGTCAGTGACTTTGCCTTTCTAATTGTTGTCTCCACCGAAGGTGGGGACTATAAAACGCCCTCCGTCCGTGCACGTCCTAAGTCTGTCTGTGGCACGACGAATCTGTCCGTCCCATGATTACAGCATGATGAGGTAATCATGGGGACTATAAAACGCCCTCTGTCCGTGCATGTCCTAAGTCTGTCTGTGGCGCGACTATCTGTCCTCAATCTGTCCGTCCCATGATTACAGCATGATGAGGTTATAGTTGATATACTACTACCAGTGCACGTTCAAACATGAGACCAAAGGGTGGAGAGCTGGGTAGAGGTCTCTAGGAGGAGACCTGAGCTTGAGAAGATTGAGATGACGTCATGATGAGGTCATAGGTAAGAGATACGGTGGAGATAAAAGTGTGAGATGGAGATTTCTGTACGTAATGAAAAGAAGGTGATGTAATACATAGCATTATATAAGAAAGACTATAAAACGCCCTCTGTCCATGCTGTAATTGATATACCTCATGATGAGGTCATAGGTGTGAAGGATGGCTGGCATTAGTGTTTTATATATATTAGAATAATATCAATTGCTGGGCCCGGACGGTGGAGACCTGTGCCCCGTAGGGGCACAATCTTGTTATAATCTAATCTTATCCCATCCTCTAGAGGACTCGATAAAAATCCCATAGCCTGGGACGATTCAGCCAATAGAGTAGTGTTCTGCTGTCATGAAAGTCGAGTGACTACTAATGGGTCTGTATGGGTGTCCTATAGCAACTGTCGAAATGAACAAGGCCGACCCGCCACTCGACTCATATCTAGCCTGATTATCAGACTTGAGTTCAGACATGGTCTGAACCAGGTCGATGGGTCTGAACCAGGCTAACTGGTATCTTTCGGATCGGTCTCTCCAGGCAGGGGAGTGCCAGTGACAACTCCAACTACGGAGCGCTGCCATTCCAGCGTATTCCGATTTATTGTCGGGAGATGAACATATGGAATGAATTATGTACTAGCCATATATGGCAGGGGCAGATGTGACATTTCTCAATTGGGTGGGCAGGAGAAAATGGAATGAGGGCGGCTTCATACCATTTTCGGTTACAGGACTTATGTTAGGCAAGTAAAAATAATAACATCAGTCGTTGTTGAAGTTGCAACAGACACGCATCATGCATAAAGCTAAAGGTCTGACTCAGAGAGTTTTCTGTTTTCAATGATGAAATGCTGTTGGTTTAGTGCTGCCACAATTGTAGTTAGTTAGTAGCAGTAGTATTGTTTCAAATCATTCTAAATATAAGCACTTTAATTTGAAATATATTTGGAATTTGGGTTGTTTCCATGCCGTCATGTTTGGTGGGAGAGTCAGGGCATTTAGGGGGGCATTGCCCACCCATACCCATGCCTAGATCCGCCCCTGATGTGCTAGTAGGTACCTTGCATGGTTTCCACTACCAGTGTGAATGGGGGAATGTGATGCACAAGCTATGTAAATCGCCTCGAATAAAGGCGCTATATATAAATGCACGATTTAACACACACACACACACACACACACACACACACACACACACACACACACACACACACACACACACACGCACTCACAGACGGAAATGCTCGATTTCATAGTTAACTCCAGTACACAATGCATGCAAGAAGGTGCATGATGAGGTGTAAGAAAAATCACCATGGGGATTATCTTAGCACTGGGATAATAATGTGATTATGCTGTAGCCTTCTCTCTTGGTAGAGGTAAATGATGCTAACACACCGTGGGGAGACCTATACTGCTGCTCCATGTGTTGTAGTTCTCGAGGCATTGTCTCGTCTCGAGGACAGTCTCAAGACAAATTTTCGTTGTCTTGGTCTTGTCTTGGTCTCGCCCTCAATTTGTCTTGGTCTTGTCACAATCTCGGAGCAAATGTCTTGGGTCTCTTTCGCCCAGACACCACTCAAGACGATACAATGCAAAGGAATTGTTCTATATCCATTGTGCGGACCAAGGAGCCCATTCATAAAGACAGCTGTCTAATTCAGAGCGCCGTGCTGGATGACACGCATATCGCTAGCAGTCTGCAAAGCGACAGTTAGTATTGTACAGTAACAACTAATGTCTCTATATGTTGTACTATTACTACTGAATAATCAAAAATGGCTTTTTAGCCTTGACCTCTCTAGGTCTTGGCCTCGGTCTTGACCGTTCTAGGCAGTGTTGCCAACTTGGCCCATTTGTCACTATATTTAGCTTTTTTCCAGACCCTCCTGGTGCCAAAATTAGTGAAAAGCTCCTGGCGGAAAATCTAGTGCTTTTTTGCTGGTGAGTTGGGGCAAAATCGTCTGAAACCCTCGTTTTTCACCATTTTTCCTCCTATGACAGTGGTTTTCAATCAGTGGTCAGTTAACTGGATGTCACTCTTTAAGAGCGTAGAAATGAAATCCAAATGGACCCTTGCGGGTCCATTTGGTTCCATTTTTACGCTCTCAAGAGTTAAACATATTCATCATGTGAATTATCCCAAGTCTACACACCTTCCAGGCAAGCATCTGGCGCATTCTAGTGCATTTTGGAAGTGCCACTAGTGCATTTTGGATTTTCGCATTTGGCAACACTGGCTCTAGGTCTCGACTCCCCTAGGTCTTGGTCTTGGTCTCGATTTAGGTGGTCTTGACTCCAACACTACTGCAGCCCCATAACTGCGAAGAATCATAGGCCTTCTGTAATACTGTTTATCCTTCTGGGCTACAGATCAGGGGCGGATCTAGGCATGGGCATGGGGGGGCAATGCCCCCCTAAATGCCCAGACTGCCCCACCAAACATGTTGGCATGCAAAACAACTCACAATATTTCAAATTAAAATGCTTATATTTAAAGTGATTTGAAACACTACTACTTCTACTAACTACAGCTGTGTCAATACTAAACCAACAGCATTTCATCATTAAAAACAGAAAACCCTCTGAGTCAGACCTTTAGCTTTATGCATGCTGTGTGTCTGTTGCAACTTCAACAACTGATGTTATTATTGATGCTTGCCTAATATACAGTAATTCCTGTAACCGGAAATGGTATGGGGGCGGCTTCATCACCCGTGCCGCTTCTCCTGCCCCCCCAATTGGGAAAAAGATACATCCGCCCCTGCTACAGATCAGGATTTGGAGTGTTTATGTTTATGGATAAGCCGCCAGTCAGACAGGCGATCATGCAGAATGGTTCCCCTGGGGGGGATTCTAATTACATTAATGAAACAGAAAGAGAAAGATTTGACGTTCTCCTCACTCTCCGTTTATTCATTGTGTTTGGAGTGAAGTGACCCCAGCCAGCGCTGACTCATCTGCTGTCATCGTTAACAGGCGCGCGCAATTTGCCCTTTCATCGAGAACATTGTTTTGAATTTGAAAGGCTAATATGGGGAAGTGGGGCGTTCGGCATTAGAGAACTAAAGGAGAGAAATGGAGAAGAGAGGAGAAGATAAGAGAGAACTTGCGTGTTGTTGAGACCTTGGTATATTGCGGTGCATTCACAACGCCTGTGATGTCCTATGATTCTGTTTCTGAGCTGCATCATCCCTGTGACCCTGTCTGGTTTCCAGCCTCAGTAATGCCTATTCCTCTTTGTCTGGCTTGTGTGTGGTGGATGCAATGATGAGCACATGCATGCTAGTTCAAGGTTCAAGGTTGATTGTCACTGCTGATGTATAGGCTATGTAAATTGTTGATTTTTGCTTGGTTTCCAGTTATATTAATTGAATTTATCTAATCTGAATTTTTGGATTTAGTCTTTTGAATAACACACCATTTTATCTCGGTCATGCGTCTGACCCAGAACGCCAAAGCTGGCATTCTCCATTATTTGGGCATGGTTCAGACTCCATATTTTGGCATGTTTTCAGACTCCATATTTGGGAATACTAAATACTTCATATTCCTAAATATGTATGACACACACACTCACACACACACACACACATCATCATCGGCGATCACTCGGAACGAG
The DNA here is from genome assembly GCA_039105355.1 of Benthosema pterotum. NCBI lineage: Eukaryota > Metazoa > Chordata > Actinopteri > Myctophiformes > Myctophidae > Benthosema > Benthosema pterotum. Next base: position 37,105,650 of record CM076985.1, read on the forward strand.
TATGATTGTCCTCCTGTCGGTGGGTCTGGTCATCTGTGGGTCTTCAGGTGCTGGAACAGGCCAATCCTGGATCCACAGTCTCTATTGCAGTGGGTGCATATGTGAATGGTTGCCGTGGTAGTGGAGGTGTGAGGAGCCGTCTTGGTGGTAGGTCTCTCCTTTCTCAGTTGCCTCTTTGTTTCTGCGGCACTGTGGAGGTCCCTTTCTAATTGTGCAGAGCGCTCATGGACCATCCTGCTCCACACGCCTCTCTGAAGGGCAGACTCCTCCCAGGTGTTGAGGTTGAAGTGGCACTTTCTCAGGTGAGTTTTGATGTTGTCTTTGTATCTTTTCTTCTAACCTCCTTGGGAGCGTTGCCCCTCCTTCAGCTGGCCATACAGCATCTGCTTCGGGAGGCGGTAGTCAGGCATGCGGATGACATGACCTGTCCATCGCAGCTGGTGGCGGATGATGGTTGTGGTGATGCTGGGGATGTTTGCTTCCTTCAGGACACTGATGTTCGTTCTCCTCCTGTCCTCCCAACTGATCCTGAGGATCTTACGGAGACATCGCTGGTGGTATCGCTCCAGAGCCTTCAGGTGTCTACTGTAGGTGGTCCAGCTGTCAGCCCCGTAGAGCAGAGTGGGCAATACTACGGCCTGATAGACCTGGAGCTTGGTGTTCACCTGAATGTCCCGATTTTCGAAAACTCTCTGCCTCAGCCTGGCAAAGGCTGCACTGGCACACCCTATCCGGTGGTTGATCTCAGCATCAATGACAGCTCTTGTTGAGAGAAGGCTGCCAAGGTATGCGAATTGATCCACATTATCCAGTGTGGTGTTAGCCACATGGATTGTGGGGGATTGAAAGGGTGTGTCAGGAGCTGGCTGGTACAGGATCTGAGTCTTCTTGATGTTTATGTCAAGTCCCAGGAGTCGATAGGCTCTGGCAAAGGCATTCAAGATGTTCTGGAGATCCGCTTCGGAGTGAGCAACTAGCGTTGTCATCTGCGTACTGGAGCTCTGTGATGGATGACATGTGAACTTTGCTCTTTGCCCTAAACCTGTTCAGGTTGAAGAGTCCGCCGTCAGTCCTGTACATGAACTTGACTCCCTCAGGCAGGTCTTTACTGGTGAGGTGGAGAATTGCAGAGATGAAGATGGCAAACAGGGTTGGTGCAATGATACAGCCCTGCTTGACACCCGTGTCAACTTTGAAGGGAGCTGTTTCGGCACCGCCATTTCCGACCACCACTGCCGACATGTCGTCATGCAGCAGACGCAAGATCCTCACATATTTGTCAGGGCATCCAATCCTGGAAAGGGCACCCCAGAGGGCAGTTCTCTTCACGGAATCAAAGGCCTTTGTGAGGTCGATAAACGCCATGTACAGTGGAAGATGTTGTTCCCGACATTTCTCTTGCAGTTGACGGGCTGCAAAAATCATGTCAGATGTACCCCTAGCAGGCCGGAAACCACATTGTTACTCTGGGAGGATCACTTCTGACAGAGGCAGTAGTCGGTTCGCCAGGATACGTGCCAGTATCTTTCCAGCTGTGGACAGTAGGGAAATACCTCTGTAGTTGCCACAAACCGCCTTATCTCCCTTCTTGAAGATGGTAATAATCAGGGCATCCCTTAGTTCGGCTGGGATTTGCTCCTTCTCCCAGATTTTACCAAGGAGGCTATGGGTGTGGCTAACAAGGGCTGGTCCACCCTGCTTGAAGACTTCTGCCGGAATCCCATCTGGTCCGGAGGCCTTGTTGTTACTCAGTTTCCTGATGGCGTCCTGGATCTCATTTTCAGTGGGGGGGGTCACCTAGATGTTCCATGATGGGTTGCTGAGGGATCTGGTTGATGGTTTCCATCTCGACTGTGGTGTTTCGATTCAGGAGATCTTGGAAATGCTCTCGCCAGCTTGAACTGATACCTGCATCGTCTTTTAGCAAGGTTTGTCCATCTTTAGAGCGGAGAGGGTTTAGGCCTCGATAACTGGGCCCATAAACAGCCTTGGTGGCATTGAAGAAACCAGGTATCCCCAGAGTCAGCGAGCCTCTGGATTTCCAGGGCCTTTTCCATCCACCATTGATTTTTCAGCTCTCTCACTCTGCTCTGGACAAATGCCTTTGCCTTGGCGTGGGCCTGCCTTTTCTCCCTACAGCTGATGTCATTCTGCCAGGAACAAAAGGCTTTTCTTTTGGCATCAATTAGTTGTTGAATTTCGATGTCGTTGTCATCAAACCAGTCCTGGTGTTTCCTGGTCTTGTAGCCAATAGTGTCCTTGCTGGCCTCAAGTAGTGTGGTCTTTAGAGCTCTCCAATGTTCCTCCACATCCTCAGGATATTCTTCTGGGAGTCTAACAGACAGGGTGTTTTGAAGCTGTTGCACCATGTCTGTGTCTCCAAGGCAATCGATGTTAAATTTAGGGCGGAGTTGTTTCTTTTGTGTCCTCCTCTTCTGCCGCAACACGAAGTTCATTGTCGAGCGGATGAGGCGATGGTCCGTCCAGCAGTCGTCTGCGCAAATCATGGCCCTGGTGAGTTTAACATCTTTGTGATCTCTAGCCCTGACAATAACATAGTCAATGAGATGCCAACACTTTGACCTTGGATGCTTCCAGGAGGTTTTAAACCTGTTTCTCTGGCGGAAGAGGGTGTTTGTGATCACAAGCTCATGTTCAGCGCACTTTGACAAAAGAAGGACTCCGTTGGAATTGACATTCCCAACACCTTCTCTGCCTAGAGTGCCTTTCCAGAGCATGTGATCTTTGCCAACCCTGGCATTAAAGTCTCCGAGAAGAAGGATCTTATCTTCTTTCGGGGTGTCCGATAGAACCTGGTCTAGGGTTGCATAAAAGGCCTCCTTGTCCTCATCCTGTGAGTCTAGGGTTGGTGCATAGGCACTCACAGCAGTGGTCATCTGATTGTTTGAGAGCCTCAATCTTAGGGTCATGAGACGCTCATTGATGCCTACTGGAGTTTCTGACAGTAGGGGGATGAGCCGGTTTTTGATGGCAAAACCTACTCCGTGAATTCTGGGTTCATCAGATGCTTTACCCTTCCAGAAGAAGGTATATCCCCCTTTCTCCTCCTTTAATTGCCCCTCATCAGCCAGGCGGGTTTCAGACAGGGCAGCAATGTCGATATTCCACCTTCTGAGTTCCCTGGCAATGATTGCGGATCTTCTCTCTGGACGATTGCTGGATGCACTGTCCATGAGTGTTCTAACGTTCCAGGCTCCAAAGTTCATAGTTTTTGTTGTTTTTCGACCGCTGTGAGGTGAACCCACTGGACACACACACACACACACACACACACACACACACACACACACACACACACACACACACACACACGCACACACACACACACACACACACACACACTCTTCTGCATGCGGCTTACATAGTTATCTGCCTCACTTTGTTGGCAATTAACAGCGTGTTGGTTTGCACGGTGTCGTTGTTTTGTTTGTGTTGTGCTGCAGGTGGATGCATGCATTCAGCTGAGAGATAACATGACATGAGGCTCCATGTGTTCATTAGATTATTCATGCCAGTCACCATCTGTGGACTTTCTCCTGGGTGGAAACACAACACCTTATCTGACATTAATGTAACATACGGTTATAGCTTGGCTGGATGATTCAATCACTGCATTACTGCTGTAAAGCATTATGGGTTGCTTTCAACCTTTCTCATCTCAGGGACCACCATTTATTCAGGATTTGAGCCACGGACCACCGTTTGATGACATTTTAGCCCTAAAGACCTAAAACTAAAGAATCCTTTTGGCTTTGTCCACAATTCCAGGCTGGATTTTGCCAACAGAACAGTGTAGACTTCTTAATTAAATGGTGCTAATTCAGAGGATGAATATTTTAACTCTTGAGAGTGTAGAAATGAAATCAAATGGACCCGCAAGGGTCCATTTGATTTGATTTTTACATTCTCAAGAGTTACATCTGGTTAACCAACTTTCCATCATTTAGCCTGGGGACCACCTGGAGCCTTCTCAAGGACCACTGGTGGTCCCGGACCACCTGTTGAAAACCACTGCTGTAAAGCATTATGGGTTGCTCCATTTCCCCCCCACACACACAGTTTCTATTTGAATGAAAATATGGATTGGCTGACTCATTATGTTTTGTTTTTATTATTATTTTTTTATCTATGAATTCCAGGCGTATTTGTTGCCCATTTGTTTGGAAATCGGCTGACTGGTTAAAGGGATGAATGGTTCAGATTTTTGGAAATAAAATTTTCAAAATTTTCCTGAGAGGACCCTCTCAGGGTCTGAGAGAAAAGTCATTAACATGGTGAAATACATCTTGATGATGTCATCAGATGTATTTCACCATGTTAATGATTTTTTCAGACCTCCATTTTTTAGGAAATACAGAAATGGGGGAACTTTTTTATCATGTCCACACAACATCTCTAAGATACATATTAAAATGTTAAAAATGGGTGGACTTCCCCTTTAAGTTGTTTGAAATACTGCCCATAAATAATTAATGCAATTAAAGTGTCGTCAACTCTATTAATTGATTGTCAGATCAATTCAAAGGGCTTTATTTGCATGAGAAAACATAGATTTTCATTGCCAAAGCAAAAATCACAACACGACATCAAAACAAAAGTTATGAACAATTGAAAGTCCAGTAACAAAAAATGGTATGGTATGGTATGGTATGGTATGGTATGGTATGGTATGGTATGGTATGGTATGGTATGGTATGGTATGGTATGGTGGCACGGACACCATTTTCTCCTGCCCCCCCAAATGGGAAATGTTACATCCACCCCTGGAACTTACAGCACCCACAGCTCCACTGTCATACCAGGGCGACCTTGCATGGAAGGTAGAACACTTTTTTCCCCCCTTTTCTTCTTTGTAATTACAGTAGTTTGGCTGTTGGCGTGGTCCATGGTTTGCTTTAGATACTGTACATTCTTACAACATTCTATCCCTAGAAAACAAAAGGTGGGTGAATTTAACCTGGGCGATTGTATTTTTGCAATTTTCACTGTTGCTGGGAGCAAGAAAAAGTGATCAGATCGGGAAATATCGGGATCGGCACTGGGCAGATGCTCAAACTCAAATGATTGGGATCGGATTGATATAAAAAAAAATGTGATCGGGACAACCCTAGTTACAACTGACAATTTTTTTTCCCCCCTAAAAAATGGTTTTTAGCCACTGGGGGGGGCAGGTGCCCCCCTGGCACCGTCCTAAAATCGCCAATGCCTTGTAGTGAAGCCTGCTGTACCCCAGCCAACTAAGCACGCAAAGGAGATGAAATCCCTCTCATCATCCATCCATCCCTCCAGGTCAGTGTGAGTGCAGACAGTGGTCTGGCAACAACAAGTCACACTGACCTCACCTGCTTGATCCACACATTGGCACGACTCTCACATCTAATCATCAATGGGTTGACTCTGGGCCACCGTCCGTTTGTCCCTCTGCATGCCAGCTGGACAGTGGCACAGAGCCAGGAGCGGATTGGCCATCTGGAGTACAGGGAGTTTTCCCGGTGGCCTGCGCCACCTAGTGGCCTGGGCAGTTTTTTTTTTTTTTTTTTTTTTTTTCCAGGGCAGGCCATGCAGGGTGCCAGGCCCAGGCCAGGCAAACTAGTGTTTCTATCCTTCAAAAAAAGAAAAGGAGTCCTACACCAGAGCCTTCAAGTAGGAGAGATCTTCTACATTCTCTAGTTGTGTTTACTAAGTTGGGCTAATTCACATGAATATTTTAACTCTTGAGAGTGTAAAAATGAAACCAAATGGACCCGCAAGGGTCCATTTGGTTTCATTTTTACGCTCTCAAAGAGTTACATCTGGTTAACCAGTTGCCCCCCCCCCAAAGGCAAAATTGTCCCGGTGGCAAAATATGTGCCAATCCGCCCCTGCACAGAGCGGACGTGAGGGGCATGAGGACGCATCCTGATGAGGATGCACTGAAAAGCCCCCGACCGCCCGGCAGCCTGTGGATGATTCTTTTTCCGTTTCCTTCAGAGGTCTACAGCTGCTAATCAAACTAATTGAGTTAATTCATTCCAATAATGATCATTGATAATCAGATTTTTCAGATTTTAATCAGATTTTACCATAATTGGTAAATATTATCGGATATGTAAAGGCTTATTTTTAATCTTTAAATAAATGGTTTAAATATGAACGTCTTGTGGCAAGCTGAGGTATTTCGGATTGAACTGTGTGACACAGCAAGTTGCATTTTGATTTCAGTTTATCACATTCAGATCATTTGTGGCCAGATGTAATTTCCTGGGGTTTATTACGACTGTAGTAGATAAAAAATAAATAAATCACTTTAAAATTTTGTAATCAAATATGTATTTAGGGCCATGTTTGAATGTGCCCGCCCATAGCTAAAATCCTTAAAACTTAAGAAAGCAAGGTATATGCACTTTCTCTAACAAACTTAACATGAACCTTGGTTGGAAAAAAAAAGTTGTCCTTTAATGCCACAGCCTGATTTCACACTTGTCTTTGTTTTGGATATCATTAGACATTACAATTTTTCCACATGTCCACAGATATGTTTATATATTTTTGGTTAGGAGAAATCAAGGTTATCTGGAGTGTTGCTTTAAAAAACAAAAAAATCTGTCTCATTAAGCATTCCTGCAAACACCACTGTGCCCATCTGCCAACTAATGATATAGCTCACCGTAGAACAGGTATTATTAATAAACAAACTAATGAAAGAGGCTTCCTGGCAACTAAAATGTGATGCGTGCAGCCGTGCACATGCTTTGAATAAATAAATTGTGCTTTTAAAAAGATAAAACTATTCGTTGTGAGGAATAGGGACTTTTAGCCCAGCTGTCAATTGTGGACTTCTGAGGAAGACTAGGGCAGTCCAGATACGTAGATCAGTGGTTTTCAGCCGACTATTTATTCAGAATTGAGCCACGGACCACCATTTGAGCCCCACATGTCCAACCCTACATATCCATTTGTGCTCTCCTCTTCTATCATATTGCTGTTTTTTTATATACTTTATTTAATTTTTTCGAAGCCAGCCAGACCTTCTTGAATCATCACTGAGTAAAGATGTTTTGGTAAAAGCACGGTACAGCTGCAGCTTTGCATAATTTATAACCTTACAGAGTTTAAGCAATTTTCCCTCCAAAAACGTCTAATCGATGTAGAATATTTAGTTAGCAAGACATCTGCAGCTGTTGACATTTAAATGTAATGAACCTCTTTGAGTTGTACTTCCTCTGTGCGGTGCATAATAAATATTATCACACACGCGCGTGCGCACACACGCCGGAAATCCATCACCAAGGTTTCTTCCATGGTCGTATGGCCTGCATCTACTCAAGCCAAAATGATAAGATATACAGTAGGGCCATTACAATGACACTGTAGATCAGGGACATGCAGAGAATGTTCCAGAGGCAAGGCAAGGGCTGAAATTCCTAGAGGTTCCGTTGCCTGGCTCCAGCCCTGAATCACCACCTTAAATTATTTTCCCTGGTGATTCAGGTCTGGTGACGTGGTCTATGGGGCCGTCGGTATTAGTTGACAATCTAACTACAGCAGCTGATTGGCTGTCGCTTTGACAACGCCCAAGCCATAAACAGCAGTCATGGGGAGAGCTTTCAGACTGAATAATCAATTGAAACAAAATGATAACTCAGACTGAGTGTCAGGCAAATAAGAGGGCACTATTGGAAGAAAATCTACAAGCTCTCAACGTGTTTACAAGGGATTCATGGGTTCACTGAACCCATGGGCCCCGCCATCACTAGGGGCACGCCAAGGCCAAAAATGACAAGGTTTTTTTTCACTGTGAAGTGCCCATAACTCAATTAATTTGATATATTTTTCATTTCTGCTGGTCGTTCAGTGTCCTCACTGCAAAACCTTATAACTGTGTCACATAATAGTGGGGCTTTTTTGAAAGCTCTCTCACTATGCACAACTGCTGGTATATAGGCCCATTCAAAATTATCCTACTAATTGTTGTTAATTTTGTTGTTAATTATTCTATTAATTGTCTCCACCAGGCTGAAGCCCTACTTTGGCCTTACAGCATGCGTGCTTACAGGGCCCTTTTGATATCAAAACCCATGGCTGGTAGACCCTAATTACGCCACTGGTTTGGCTGCAAGGAAAGGAGAGGGAGGGCAGTTGTTTCACGATAGTAAATGCTGCATTCATGGTCTGGATAGGGCAGTTGTTTTGCTGGTAAAGAGGACAGGGTTTTAAGCCCCCATTTGATTGTCCATGTGTTGTGTGCACGTGCATGCCATAGATAAGGTAGAAAACGATGTCCCATTGAGGATGTCTGACCAACATGTCCTGTGCTTATATACAGGACACTGCGTTCTGTCAGATGTCTCTTCACAGCTCTTAGAACCACTCCAACCATTAATACCTGGAAAGCATATGTGTCATCTTACATTACTTTGACATTCAAAAACAACAGGTATACAGTACAAGCTCAAAGATTGATCTGTCTGTCTGTCTCTGTCTCTGTCTCTGTCTGTATCTATCTATCTATCTATCTATCTATCTATCTATCTATCTATCTATCTATCTATCTATCTATCTATCTATCTATCTATCTATCTATCTATCTATCTATCTATCTATCTATCTATCTATCTATCTATCTATCTATCTATCTATCTATCTATCTATCTATTCTATATATAATGACAAATCTATCCCTGTATGGTATTTTGATTTGGGGTCAGTGTCAAATACAATTTTGGTTGCAACATACAAGTTTGAGAATCTATTCTACATGACAGGCTGTGCACAGGGTACTAAGGATTAGATTAGACACAAACAACCTTGAGACACAGCTGGAGCGGCAATGGAAATAAAATTACATTGGTGCCATTCCAAATCTCTCTCTCTCTCTCTCTCTCTCTCTCTCTCACTCAGATGCACGCACACACACACACACACACACACACACACACACACACACACACACACACACACACACACACACACACACACACACAACACACACACGCACACACGCATCTTTTTATCCCCCTCTCTTTCAATTTAGCAGAATATTAAACCGCTGTGTTAGCAGCTGCAGGCAAGTGGACGGATAGTGGGTTTCTACCTTCCTTCTGCCAAAACGCTTCTAATCTTTTTATTAGTATTTTCTATTTTATTTCTTTTGCAGTCCATTTTGCTTATGTGAAAATGTTGGAGCTTGCTAAAACCATGAATGCCACCCATTGATTTTAGACTGATTCTAAAGTATGGCAGCTTGAAACTGTAATGTAGTGTGCACTAAACATACTGTAAAACATTTCTTATACAATAAAAAATGAAATCTAAAAAGCCAGGCTTATTTTCAATGGCCATATATAAAGGCAGTGACACAGGTACAGACACCTTTGGCTTGTCAACATAAGTCAACTAATTATCAGCTGCATTGTTTTATCTGCAGGGGTCCGCTATAGAGCTGTCCAGTCCCGCCTCTTTCCAAAATTATTTATATACTGCAGTGGTTTTCAACCTTTTTGACACCAGGGACCACCATTTATTCAGCATTTGAGCCACGGACCACCATTTGATGACCATTTCACCACAAAGACCTAAAACTAAAGAATTCTTTTTGTTTTGCCCACAATTCCAGGCTGGATTTTTGCAAACAAAACGATTCAGACTTCTTAATTAAGTGGTGCTAATTCAGATAATGAGTATTTTAACTCTTGAGAGTGTGAAAATGAAACCAAATGGACCCGCAAGGGTCCATTTGGTTTCATTTTCACACTCTTAAGAGTTACATCTGGTTAACCAACTTTCCATCATTTAGCCTGGGGACCACCTGGAACCCTCTCAAGGACCACTGGTGGTCCCCGGACCACCTGTTGAAAACCCCTGATATACTGTAAACTACGATTGCGCTACCAACTCAGTGACTGATTCATGATGACAAACAATACTTTGGGCCAATCAAATAATTTGTAAGAAGAAAAAACGAAACACAATGCGTTCCGTGGAGTAATTGTCTTTAATGTCCGGCCTCTTTAATAATATATATATTTTTTATTTTGGTTTCATTCATCTGGCCATTCATCATTCATATCATATTCATCTTTTTCTTCTTCATTTCTTTTCTCTATTGATATGTATTATGCATTTTATGTCACGAAAGGTCATTATTACACAATGGTTGTTCACACGCTGTCTGTTTGTCACAGACTCGCTTCCCAGTTGTCAGAACTCTGTCACTAGATGGTTCTGCCCAAGGCGTAGAACAATAGGCCGGCTTGCAGGCGGTAAAACAACAGTCAGTCAGTACTCGGTATCAGGGGCGGATTGGTACATATTTTCCCACCGGGACAATTTTGCCTTTGCCAAGCCACCCTGGGGGGGGGGGGGGGGGGGGGGGGGGGGGGGGGGGGGGGGGGGGGCAAGCTGGTTAACCAGATGTAACTTTGAGAGCGTAAAAATGAAACCAAATGAAACCAAATGGACCCTTGCGGGTCCATTTGGTTTCATTTTTACGCCCTCAAGAGTTAAAATATTCATCATGTGAATTAGCCCAACTTAGTCTACACAACTAGAGAATGTAGAAGATTAATGGTCATTTTGATCTGTATGTTCCAGGCGAGCATCTAGCGCATTCTAGTGCATTTTGGAAGCGCAACTAGTGCATTTTGGATCTTATCCAGGCCACTATACGTGGCGCAGGCCACCGGGAAAACTCCCTGTACTCCAGATGGCCAATCCGCCCCTGTATGCTCAGTATATCCAACAAAGTCAGTATCAAGTCACAAAGAACAGGCATAGACAAAGCCCTGAGAGCTTGGCATGAAACACAAGACAGTCTGGCACAGACTTGACTGAGACGGGGGCTTAATAGGACATGGCTTGTGCAGGTGATTGTTTGCAGGTGGTTGGTGGTCACTCGGGCAGGCAGCAGCTCAACACGCACGCGCACATGCACGCACGCACGCACACAGTGGTGGACGGGGCGAAAAAATCGGCCCGGACATTTTTAACGTGATTTGGCCTAGACCGGCCCACCACAACCAGCGTGTGATGGACCTATTCTACCTGGTATAGTTGGTTAACCAGATGTAACTCTTTGAGAGCGTAAACATGAAACCAAATGGACCCTTGCGGGTCCATTTGGTTTCATGTTAACACTCTCAAGAGTTAAAATATTCATCTAAATTGGCCCAGGTTTAGTTAGAAAATGTAGAAGATTAATGCTCATTTTGATCTGTATGTTTGACTGTTTTGTTTCCCAAATCCAGCCTGGAATTGTGGACCAAAAAGCAAAATAAATCTTTAGTTTTGAGGTCTTTGGGGCTAAAATGTCATCAAATGGTGGACCCTGGGATCAAAAAGGTTGAAAACCAGTGCTTTTAATCATACCGTGATACCACCGGCCCCCTACGGGCTGTGGCCCACTGGGAGACCTCCCTGTCCCTGGTCAATCCGACCCTGCACAGTGCACACACACAAACACCCACAGTACAACTCACCGTGGTTTTGGTTTAAGCCAGGTGAGCTCATAGCACCGATACTATGAGTAATACCATCAAAACCCGAACGTAAAAGTACAACTACTTTTCATGCCATATTCACTGTGCCAGCGATAATAGATTTTCTCGTAAACTTGTAAATAGAATCCCTTGCACGACCAAAATATATGATGTGCAACTATTCAATTCAACTTTTCCCTTTCCTTTAGTTCTCAACTTCCATTTCCCTCTCCTTGTGTACTCTCTCCATTTCTACCAACAATCCTCATCCTCATTTTCCTGTATAGCGTAGCCTCAGTTTGAATGTTGATTTTTTCCATGACGTAAATGTTCTCAACCAATTCTTCCCATGCACTGATGTTGGTTTGGGCGATCTGTCTGTCCCCCATTACCTGGTTACTGTCCTCTTCCTGCACCTTGCCCTCAACCAGACTCCCCAAATATAGCCTCTCCAGGCTTACATCTGCGCTGCGAAATAAAGTCCAGGGTACCCTGGGGAGACTATCAAAAGGTGGGACTTCCGGTTTGTTAACAGGAATTGCCATTTTTCAGCCAATCGCGGCGTGGTGCTCCCGAAAATGTATACCCGCCGCGCCGCAGAAACACTTTATTTCTCCCTTTGTGCGTGTGAAGCTGTTGTAAAGGTTTAAAAGATGGAATTGTGTGCACTTTGCATACTTTTATAACTGCTTTGTTTGTTGAAATCATTCTTTCTGAAAATCAGAGTGAACAAGTCAAGATGCTAAGTGAGGACTGACTGAACATGTTTGTTTTGCTGGGGACTATAAATACAGTGACTTCTGCAACCACCATTAGCAACTTCCGCGAACTACGGTTGATCTCTAAAGTGTAGCTAGTGCCCAGGGTGGCCTAAATAAACATTTTACAGCCCATAGTTACATCATATCCCAATATATTTTGATATCTGAGTCACCTCTGAGTGTGTCTAATGTGTGAACGGCTGCTTCCTCTTCTCTCCTTCCTTATTCTCTCTCTCTCTCTCTCTCTCTCTCTCTCTCTCTCTCTCTCTCTCTCTCTCTCTCTCTCTCTCTCTCTCTCTCTCTCTCTCTCTCTCTCTCTCTCTCTCTCTCTCTCTCTCATTAATTCTGTTTCTCATGTTTGAGGTCAGCCTTGTTGAGTCGCATCAGACCAAAAACAAACAAACAAAAAAAAAGATCAATCAGAATCCTCAACTGCATTTCAACCTTCATATGCCCCGCCTACCTTTGGGGCTATACAGTACTGTAGGTGGCCAGACTGATTTGCGAAATGACATTTCAGATGCGCGGAACCAACGCAGCAAAAAAATCAGACTGGATCCCTGCAGGGCTATAATATCGGAACAGTTTTGCTTCTTCTATTCAAGGCGTCATGGTTAATTCCTTCCTGGGCTTTCAAACATCTCCTTTCGAGACCATTTAAGCGTGACTCATGGGGCTAAATAATAGCCTCTATATCTTCATCACTATTAGCTCATCTGCAGCACCACTTGCCACTTCAACCTCCTCCTTATCTGCAGCGCTTGGAGAAAGGGATGACAGGATGCTATTATCAGCTGGTCCAGTGTTGCTGATCATCGCCTTCCGGTTTGGCCAGGCTATTTCATGTCTCGGCGTCTCTCTCTCTCTCTCTCTCTCTTTGTCGCTCTCACCATTGGCGATTTTAGGGAGGTGCAGGGGGCACTTGCCCGGTGCCAAAAAAGTTAGAAAGCGATTAAAAAAAGTGTCAGTTGTAACTTCATTCAATTGTAACTTCATATAGTCATTTATACAAATGTATGTGTGTAAATAAGCCCAAATCACTGTGTCCAGAAAAAACAAGTACTTATCAAACATAGATGCTTACTTTATATTCTATAGCAGTGGTTTTCAACCATTTTCATACCAGGGCCCACTATTTATTCTGCATTTTAGCCACAGACCATTTGATGTTTAGTTTAGTCTCCCTGACCCAAAATTAAGGATTTTCAAGTTTCGGTCCAAATTTGGAGAGAGAAACTGCCAAACGTTGGTCAAGATAACAATTCTTCTACATTTTCAAATTGTGTAGATTCTTGCAAATGATGCAATTCAGAAAAATCAACTCTTGAGAATGTAAAATGAAACCAAATGAGCCCGTAAGGGTCCATTTGGTTTCATTTTACCGCTTTCAAGTGTTACAGATCTATAAGGGTTCAAGTGCTCCCCCACTGCTGGGAGAGCCTAAAATCGCCTATGTCTCTCTCTCTCTCTCTCCCTAAGGAATCCACATGATTTTATGACCCATGGTTCAATATTTATAGACCAAAACATGATGAAGCGGTCTGCTATGGTTCCACCATGACCCTGATTTGAAGTGCTCCCATATAGGCCTACTGGGAGTGTGCGTGTAAAAGTCGCCCACTTATAAGGCCAGCAGCAACGACACACGTCGTAAAGCTGCACAAGCTCCCCAATGGAATCCCAGGAAGGGTCAACAAAGCACAATATGCCACGGCCCACCCACGCAACCAGCTGGTGTTTTCACAGAATTCAGTCAATCACTCCACAAGTGAGTTAAAAAATCACAGAATGCTTCAAAATGCTTCAAAAGAGCATTCATTGTTCTGGGAAATAAATCGCCACGTAAACCAGTTTAAATGATTTGGAGGCGGCAAAGCCTGTCGCACTGACAATCACAGCGAGCAAACGCTTTGAGAGACGATCAACAACAAATTGCCACCTGCACCCAACCCCCTACAATTTGCCTGTCGCCTGAACACATCCACAGATGACGCCATTATTACCACAGCAGCACTTTACTTTCTCTCACCTGGAAAGAGGAGAGTGTTATGTGAGAATGCTGTTCATGTCAACCACGCTCAGCATATACAGTACCATAATCACACCGCACATACTAGACACCAAGCTAAAGAACACAAACATCTGCAGAGAATAACCTGGCACAATGGTCCAAGGAATGGCCGGAGTACAACCTCGTCAACAAAACAAAAGATCTCCATTTTCATTACCATCTAAACCCCTTATCCTAAACCCCTTATTTTTTTTTTGCTATTTTGAAAAACATTTTGGAATAGTTTAACACGCCAATCTATTGACAAAATGTTCTTTTATTAATACTTTAAAAAGGCAAAGCCTTTTAAGCCCTCTGTCCGCACTGCGACGTGGTCGAGGTTATGTGACAAGACGTGACAAGATCGACATGATAAGCAACCTACTGGGAATTATCGCTTGATGTTCACCATAACAACGGGCACGGGATGTAATGTTCTGTCCTCCTCTTATTGTATTTTTATGTTCTGCTGATGTTTTGTGTGTGAAGGTTGCAGGATGAAAGCTCAAAACAAATTTCACTTGTACAAAAAGGTTTACCTTGACCTTGATCTTGACTTCTTTCCCCAAGTTTTGAAAAGGAAAAAAAGTATGTACATGTAAGTATGTTAGAAGTAAGAATATGCTTTGGACAAACAATGCATGTTTTGAACATGCATGGGTTTCACACCAGACCTAAATGTATATACCATTTGTTCATAACATAATACTGTGACTGACTGGATATCCACAGGTTCTGTAGTATAGCAATTTGTAGAAATTGCAAACACAACGACAAACACTATTTTTACCTTGTTTACCTTGACCATTTCCCAAAGCATATACAGTATGTAAAATAAGACATTTTGTAAAAAGCAATAGCCAATGTAACATCAAGGCGGCCAGACTTCCCCTGGTGCCCTCTCTACCAATTACCCAGTAAATAATGTCCAGTAATACTTCCTAGCGTATCTCAGGCCATCCTCCCAGCCTTCTTCCCCACTGGGGGGAAAGCAGACTGCAGGGGCCTTGATAAAAGAAGCGTCATCACTAAAATGTTTCATGTTTGCTCTCCCTTCCTCGCATGGCCTTATACTCTCCCCTGATCTCATTACCTCAAGGACATGGAATGTGTTCAGACTGTCTGCTCCAGAGAGCCCAGGCCCTGTGCTGTGCTGTGCTGCACTGCGTGCATGTGCAGCTATGAGGCCCATTAGCAGTTCATACCTGACAGTGGGAGATGATAACATGGTGTTTGAATCCATTAGGTATGGGGGTGGGGTGGTTCAACTGGTGGTCCGGGTGACCACCAGTGTTTAGCTGCTTGTCGTTTAGTTGGTGGTCCCCAGCTAAACCAGGGCTGGATTTAGCCAGACCTACTAGGATGGGCTGGAAGAATGACTGGGCGGGCAACTCCAAAGTTTTTATATGAAGCAGTGGGTTTTCAAACCTTTTTGACACCAGGGCCCACTATTCATTCGGCATTTGAGCCACGGACCACCATTTGAGGACATTTTAGCCCCATGCAGACCCCAAAACTAAAGATTTCTTTTGCTTTTGGGTGAGATCAAAATGACCATTAATCTTCTACAGTCTTTACAGTAGTTGTGTAGACTTGTGTAGGCTTGTGCAGGCTAAATTCACATGATGAATATTTTAACTCTTGAGAGTGCAAAAATGAAACCAAATGGACCCGCAAGGGTTAATTGTGCAGATTCTCAAAAATGAAGTCATTCAGCTGTTTGGGAGCATAAAATGATACCAAATGGAACCATAAGGGTCCAGGCAGGGCAGGTGGGCAGACAGACGGATAATTCAATATCCTGTATGCATATTGTACTCCTATAGCAAGAGTGAATTGTGGTTCCCTGAAACATAATACTGTCTGTCATGTCCAGGGGGTGTACTTGTAAGCTCCCTCACACTACAGAAACAGGAGATGGGCTAACCATGGGCCTCATATGGCTGTGGAATGTATTGATTGGTTCTCCAGCCAGTGAAATTTACAGTTTAGGCAATTAAAGGTAGGGGGAAGTGATTTCACTTTTGTCAGATACCACCCAAAAAATTTTTTTTTTCTGTTAAAATGCTCTATTATAAGGTGTGGAAACCACATATGGAGTTTCCCCTCCCCCACGTTAGCAGAGGAGCTAATAAAAGTTCCCCAGGTCACCACAATTCTCCTCCAATCAGGAGAGAGAGCAGCAGGTTCACATAGTGTAGCTACTTTTTGGGGGCCCCTAGTGCACCAGGCTGGTACTACACCATGAATTTCAAATCACTTCCCCTACCTTTAACAGATGCCCTAATCCATAGCGACTTAGATTAAGGAATGAACAAAAGAAACAAATGGCAATACATCTAATGTACATACAGATGAATTAACGTGAATCCTACATAACCATAAACATAACAGAGGATTATCTTTATAGGCTAAATAAACTGCTATAAATGATACCAGGAAATGCTATAAGTCTACATACACTGCTACAGTATCTAGGGGTAGCAGTGGCTTAGGGGTAGAGTCACCGGATGGTAACCGCAAGTTGGCCGGTTCGATCCTGGGCTCCCCCAGAGTGTCGAAGTGTCCTTGAACAAGACACTGGACGCCTAATTGCTCCTGATGTGCTTGTAGGTACATGGATGGTTTCCACTGGTTACCGCCATCAGTGTGAATGTGATTGTGAAGCTACGCAAAGCGCCTTGGATAAAGGCGCTATATACAATGCACCATTTATCTAAGTCTACATAAAAAATGCTATTTAAAGTACTATTTAAAGCAAAGTACTGCACATGCGTTGAGACAGGTCAAGGCTAGGGCAAGTACTACTGCAAGTGCCTACTCGGTAGCATGGTTCAATTGGCACCTATATGAGCAATTGCCCACGCAAAACCATTTAACAATGATTTCCCTCGGATTGGAATCACTCGTATGTCGCAGTACATATTCAGTTTAATTGCAAGTGAGATGAGATCATCACACCACACTGGTGTGTTTTCATTAAGGCTCTAATGGGCGATGTCAAGGATGTCACGCTAACATCCAGTGAGTAGTACGTTTTAAAGCTGTTATCCGATACTAATAATGTCTTTTTTTTTTTAGTAAAGACCACTGCATTTCCCCTCCATAGTAGTGTGGCTGAGTCAGGGGCGGATATAACATGTCCCATTTGGGGGGGCAAGAGAACATGTTGGAGGGGCAAGAGAAAATGGTATGGGGGCGGCTTCATCGCCCGTGTCGCTTCGCGCCACGGGCGATGAAGTCGCGCCCATACCATTTTCGGTTACAGGACTTTTATTAGCAGCAAAAATAACATCAGTTGTTGAGAGTTTTCTGTTTTCAATGATGAAATGCTGTTGGTTTAGTGTTGCCAAAATTGTAGTTAGTAGCAGTAGTAGTGTTTCAAATAATTTTAAATATAAGCACTTTAATTTGAAATATCTTGGTTGTATCGGTTGCATTGTGTTTGGGGGGGCAGACTGAGTGTTTGTGTGGGGGCATTTGCCCCCCCCAATTGTCCCATGCCTAGATCCGCCCCTGGGCTGAGTGGTGAGAAAATAAACTATGGGTTGTTTACCAGCCAGCTTTACCCCTCCTCATCCTCCTCCTCCCCCTCCCCCCTATGTCCTTGAATGAGCTCCAAGGATCCTTTAGTAAAATGAGTTGAGATGTAACACACAAAACATGGCAAGAAGTGGGAATATTCCTGGGGTGCCTTGGCACAAAATATATCCTCAGATAGCATCCACTGCCAGTACTGTGCATAATCGACGAGATCATTGAAATGAATGAGTTTGACCTACATTGTTCTATAGGGCAGTGGTTCCAAACTTCCTGAAAAACTTTCTGTGGACCCTCATTTGAAAATAATAAGTCAGGTAGTACCCCCATAAGAGAACACTGTTATGGCTCTAGCAATGTTTCTCAACCTGTTCAATTGAACCCGCAGTTTGACATGCAACAGGGGTCTAGAGACCGGCGTTTAATGACACATGGCCTATTTTGGACTTCATAGCGTAAAATTTTATTGTAATTCTGCCAGTTTATGAAATGTGCTTTAATTACTTACATGAGCAATCGTTCTGCAGTCGTCGACACTGTCCCTCGAAGTACTCTGATTGGCTGGTTTAGGTGATGATGTAATGCGATGTAATTAAGAGATCTTTATAAGTATTGTCGAGAGTATTATCTCCTGCAGGTGTCAGGGTACTTGCTCTATGCAAGTACCTGCAGGCCATGGCCTACTTGTGCGCAAGTTTGCAAGCTGCCAAGTGCTAATCTAGTTTGTATAGTCTCTTGAGTTACACACACATAATGGTCCATTTGGTTCCACATTATCACGGGGCGTCAGTAGCTCAGGGGTAGAGTTTCCGGGTGTTAACCGCAAGGTTGCCGGTTCGAACCAAGGCTCGCCCAGAGTTAATGTTGTACCCAACATTCCACCCTGTCTATCACTAACTACCAAAGGTTGCTGTGGAGGTTTTGGAGAGGTTACTGTGTGTGTGTGTGTGTGTGTGTGTGTGTGTGTGTGTGTGTGTGTGTGTGTGTGTGTGTGTGTGTGTGTGTGTGTTGTGTGTGTGTGTGTGCTGTGTGTGTGTGTGTGTGTGTGTGTGTGTGTGTGTTGTGTGTGTGTGTGGGGTTTAGTTTACAGCAGGCAGCACAGCATGAGTCACAGTGTCTGACAAGTGACTCAATAGAGTTGAAGCACCACAACCAAAGATTCTGTTCAATGACACAAACATGGGGAGTCTTGAGTCATGGTGAGAAAATCCTTCGTCTAAACATTGGCCGTGTGTGTGAGAATAAAACATTTTTTCCCACTATGCGAAGTGTTTATTCCACATTTTGTCTGTTCTTCTGACACAAATTCTAACCTATATGGTCAAGATTCAAATTATCCTCTGAGCAAGTAGTTGAACTAGCTGTATTAGCTCAATGGTAAAACAAAATAAGCACTTGGGCTGAAAGCTTCAGCTTCAAATCTGGACTACAGGAGGATAATTATAATTACATATTGGGGAAATTTCTCAGCAAAACAAGATCACAACAACTTACAGTACTCTACAAGCTCAGTATATAGATTTTTTTTTTTTGGCAGAGAATTAAATCATCAACTATAAATCAACAAACAATGATTCATGGTTTACAATTACAAACCTCATGGACCCCTACAGAGTACATACGGTCCTGGTCTGTAACTTCTGACAGTGTCCAAATGGAAACAAATGGACCTGACAGGGAGTTATGCACGCACACCACAATGGGGGAAGTGGAAATGAAAGTTTTGAGAACCATATTCGCTTAGAAATGTTCCTGAAAGTGGAAGATGTGCACGCCGTGGGTGTCTGTGAGGTATTATTATATGAAGGTATTGAGGGCATTGAGGGTTAAGCTGTGTTGACTATGTTAAATAGCAATCCCATTTTAATATCTTCATAGATCCACCCCTGCTCTGGGCTGTTTGGTCAGAGTTATAGGCCCTCATTTATCAAAAGGAGTGCAGATTCGTCCCCAAATTTCAACGTGGGTTTTGGAGTGCACACAACTCCACCCGGCATATATCAAGCGATCCCAAACAGCTGAGTCCATCCTAATTTCCTTCCTACGATGATAAATGTGACGGCTGAAATCAATCTGGCACGCCCTTGGAAACAGCCGCTCCTCCCTTTCTTTGCGACATTAACAACTGCAATACGACCAGCAACCATGGTGATGAGAGGGGGAAAAAAATAACTTTCCACTGATCGCGCTGCTTCCTGCGGCCAGCCAGCCAGCCAGCCAGCCCCCCCCCCCCCCCCCCCCCCCCCCCCCGATTGCGCTGCTTCCCGTGGCGCGACAGCCCCCCCCCTCTTTCACATAGACACACGCAACTCCGTTCGCCGTTGTTTTAAGTAGGCTAAGTAAAATAATAGCATGGCATTTGGTTTTATTTTTAGTTTACACTCTCAAGAGCCAACTTTCATCTGGTTACCTGGGGACCACCTGGGACCCTCTCAAGAACCACTGGTGGTCCTCGGACCACATTGAAAACTACTGGCCTATAGGACCAGTTTTTATTACATCGCGGTGAATGGAATAGGCTACAGGTTAATATTCTGCAGTGGGATTAAATCCATGCATTTTTAGGAAGAGCGCACGTAGCCTACCTATCTCCCCCTCAAGCTTTCTATCCTTCGTGCAGACCATTGTACAAACCAGACGTAGGCTACTGTAGATCCACATCGATGCAATCTCCCGCCGATCCGCGATCACGACTACCGAAATTGCTCTCACAAGCAGCCTACTGTAGGTCTGCAGTTTATCTGAGTGACTGAGGCGAACGATATACCTGTACTAACGTAGCATATAATATCATTTTAAATAGTCAGGCTGTGCATGTATTTGTCACTGCAAATAAAAGTGTCTTTTATTTTATTTTCACCCCACCGGATCAGGGATGTAATCTCGCATAATATGCCTTTTCAAACCTATATTATATTTTTCATCTGTATCATTTATTAGGTTTTATAGCTATTAGGAGTGAATAGATAACTTTAGATACCTTTCTGCAGTTCAGACAATGCTGCTCCGCTTGTTTAGGACAGAAAA
>CM076985.1:37131504-37261504 GCA_039105355.1 Benthosema pterotum
TACTAGGTGGAGGAAACCGCATGACAAAAAGATAAAAAAGATAAGTACAGGATGACAAAGTCATAGAAACTAGTCACTAGCAGCATCAACTGAAAATGCAGTTTCCAACTTTTCCTCTTCTTTTTTATGAATACCCTGCTTCGTCATACCTCAGTGACACACCAAAAGGTCGCGGAAATACAAGCTTGTAGATCTGCAATTTGTGCTATTTTTGACGTTGTGTTCATATAAATGGGAGAGTGAAAGTGTGTCTGTGGGTTTTATATATATGGAACCAGTGAAAAGTATACAACAGGAGCTTGTGACTAAATGTGACCGCTTCTGTTATTGTCATTTCTTCATGTCACAAGAAAGCAGAGATTCATTGCTTCAAATTGATTCAAATTCAAATGGGTTGTTGTCTTGCAGAAAACAGCGAGTTGAGAACGGGCTGCACAGTTAGAAAATGTAGAAGGATTGTCATTTTGGCCAACATTTTGCCAGCTATCTCTCTTAAATTGTGGACAAAAACGTGAAAATCCTTGCCGTTTGGGTACGAGAGACTAAACTCAACATCAAGTGGTGGTCTGTGGCTAAAATGCAAAATAAATAGTGGACCCTGGTATGAAAATGGTTGAAAACCACTGCTCTAGTATATGTGAAGAGTTTCTCTATGCTGTTCACTCTACTCTCCTGAACAAGTTGACTTTCCCCAATGACTGTCTCTGTATCAGAATGACTCACAAATTATATCTAAACTGGAACACAAGTTTATTTCTTTTCCATTTCCCAGAAAGTAACCTTTTTTGAATTACAATTAAGGCTCATGCCTGAGAGCAACCATATTTCAAATCTAGTTTGCCAGTATGATCTAATGAGCGGAATAGCAGGTGCTCTGTCTGTACAAGCTCACAATGCACACGTTGTGAGCTTGTAGAACTACGCAATTTACCATAAAAGGGAGTGGGTTGTTGGCTGATTTATTTAGTTTCAGGATTGTTCCACGCCTCAGAATAAACATATCCTTCCGCCATACAGTCCCATGAAAACCACTGGTCCGGGGACCACCAGTGGTCCTTGAGAGGGTTCCAGGTGGTCCTCAGCTAAGTTGGTTAACCAGATGTAACTCTTGAGAGCGTAAAAATTAAACCAAATGGACCCGCAAGAGTTAAAATATTCATCATCTGAATTAGGCATTTTGGAATTTATGTTTCGCTTGTTTTGTTTCCCAAATCCAGCCTGGAATTGTGGACAAAAGCAAAATAAATCTTTAGATTTGGGGTCTGTGGAGCTAAAATGTCCTCAAACGTTGGTCCGTGGCTCAAATCCTGAATAAATGGTGGTCCCTGAGATGAAAAAGGTTGAAAACCCCTGCCATAAACAACAATGAAAGGTGTCCAGGCTCTCTACCTTTTAGCGCACAGTAAGTGAGACTCAGAAGTCTCCGGATGCGTTGTGAGGCGCATTGATCTGTGGCTCTGCGCGGTTCATTTGCATTACAACGTATCCGGGTACAGTATTTTGCAGTTCCGAGGGTTGGCGGCTCATTTGCATCTAATTTGCACTGTAAAATCATTTACGACTTGACTTGATAAAGTGGTAGAACATTTTACGGAAAGCCAGACATGAACAACCAAATCACACCGTTGTGAAATGAGCGAGTGCTGTTATCATCATACTACCGGTATACACATTATTTCATTCTGGCCAATAACGTTCTGTCTTCAGTGTTTGTGTTTACACAAATCTTCAAAGCTGGACACAGGAGGGGCTGGCAACCCTCACTTAAAAAAACAACAACAACAATTGGAAGCTTTCACTGGAGCAATAGCAGTTTTTACACACAGCTTTTGCTGGTGAAAATATTCTCCTTACAGTTTCATAATTCCATCTTAAACTGCTGCATTGCCACCCGTTTAGTTTGTTGTGTTCCGTGAATGCATCGTCAGCACAACTCGGCACAAGGCCAAGAACAACAACAACCCCTCACACCCCCATCTTTGTCATGTTCAGAAAGATTTCTTGTACCACCAGATGAGGTCCTTGGTACCAGTAGTGCAGGGATGTCAAACTCAAATGCACAGTGGGCCAAAATGGAAAGATTGGTACACGTCGAGGAACGGAGCCACCGGACTGTCTTTCAGCACATGGGAAGGGATGGAATGTCCCAGGCAAACGTCAAAAAACAATGTCCCTTAATAGCTAGATAAAGATGAAAAAAGCTGAAACTGAAAAAAAAAAACATTCATTATTAAATTTCAGTTTCCTGTTCCATGATCCTTCCCAAGCACTGCATTCATAGTAAAATGAAAAAGTACGGAAAATCTACCGAGTTGAGAAAGTAAAACAATGAGTTCATTCATTTCTCATCATGGTGTGTGCAATATAGAGAGGTAAAGTGGTTCCTGTTCTAATACTACTTCGCTATCATCCTGCGGGCCAAAGATAATTCATTTGTGGGCCTGATTTGGCCCCCGGGGCCTTGAGTTTGACGTATGTGCAGTAGTGGTACCAGTACCACAGGTTGAGAATCACTTATTTAGGACAGTGGTTTTCAACCTTTTCATACCAGGGTCCACTATTTATACTGCATTTTAGCCACGGACCACCATTTGATGTTGAGTTTAGTCTCTCTGACCCAAAAGGATTTTCATGTTTTTGTCCACAATTTAGGAGATAATTTGGTAATACGGTGGTCAAAATAACAATTGTTCTGTGGATTCTAAAAAAAATAAGTAATTCAGAAGTTTAAATATAATTTAACTCTTGAGGGCGTAAAATGAAACCAAATGGACCCATAAGGGTCCATTTGGTTTCATTTTAACAATCACAAGAGTGGATGGATCTGTAACTCTGAATAGTTACAGATCCATTTGGTTACCAACTGTCCATCATTTACTGTATAGCTGGAGACCACCTGGAATCCTTTCAGGAACCACTCACTGGTGCTCCCCGGACCACTGGTTGAAAACCCCTGATTTAGAAGATCTATCAGGGCCAAAACAAACTCAAATGAAGGCGGCTCTACCTCCAGCCTCCCCTCAGGCATGTGGAAGGGACGGATAATGTTTCTGTTTGTGTGTATTGCTGTATATATGTGGACGTCGACACCCTCCCACTCTGGACACCTGCTGCTGCAGCTTTACATGACAATACTGTATGTTCACTCTGGCTCCAATTAGCTCCCAACGAACAAACAGTTAATTAGTGCAGTAAAAAGGACACTCTCTCTCATCCTGACGAGGCTACTTGTACGTGTGTGTGTGCGTGTGTGTGCGTGTGTGTGTGTGTGTGTGTGTGTGTGGTGTGTGTGTGTGTGTGCGTGTGTGTGTGTGTGTGTGTGTGTGTTGTGTGTGTGTGTGTGTGGTGTGTGTTGTGTGTGTTGTGTGTGTGTGTGTGTGTGTGCGTGTCTTAGTGCGGGCGACGTGTGTGTCTTAGTGCGGGCGTGTGTGTGTGCGTGTCTGTGTTTGTGTGTGTGTGTGTGTGTCTTAGTGAGGGGCGTGCGTGTCGTGTGTGTGTGTGTGTGGGCGTGTGTGTGTGTGTGTGTTTGTGTGTGTGTGATGTGTTGTGTGTTTAGTGAGGGGCGTGCGTGTGTGTGTGTGTGTGCGGGCGTGTGTGTGCGTGTCTGTGTTTCTATGTGTACACACACAAACACTTTGTGTGTCTTAGTGCGAGCGTTTGCGAGCGTGCGTGTGTGCGTGTGTGTGTGTGATGTGTGTGTGTGTGTGTTCTTAGTGCGGGCGGACGTGTGTGTCTTAGTGCGGGCGTGTGTGTGTGTGTGTGTGTGTGTGTGTGTGTGTGTGTGTGTGTCTTAGCAAACACAGCAGGGGAGCTGTCAGAGTCTCTGGGAGGCAGCAGGGGGTGGTTGGGGGTTTGAATCCCAGGCGTTACATAAACCCACACCATGGGAGCCTGGGAGCCATAGAGGACTCATAGGGACACACACACAACCATTGATGAGACAGACGCGCACGCACACCAACACACGTGCCACACAAACCCACGCACACACACACATGCACACGCCACTGACTGGCCCTCACAGGGACTAATTATCTGATATTAAAGTATGACGTAAACTATAGCTGGCCTCCCCCAACATTCAACACCCAACTAAAAATAATACAAAGCATTTCTTTGGAATATGACAAGCAGTGCGGACGGGCATGGTGATGGCCAACTGCTTAAGGAGCTTATTATTACCCACACATTAGATTAGGCTGCATTTGGGAGACATACCAACAGTGTTGTTTTGGCCTCGCGGCAAGTTTCTATTTTGGTTTTGGTCATATTATAGTCAAGTTTCATTGCACTATAGTACGGTAGTCATAGTGTAATGAAACTTCATATTTTTAGTCACCTGGGATGTTTTAGTTGACTAGATATTTATAGTAGACTGAATCTTTTGATGAGTTTGACTTTGTGTAGTCAACTAAAATGTATTTTGGTGGTGGAACTTTATGCAGTTGTAGTGGCTGAGCTTGTAGATCTGTTATTGTCAGCATGTGTTAAATTAAGTTTGGGATTTTGACGGATGCTTTCTCCACTTAGTCCCTAGCAAACGTTTTAGTCAAGTTTTTATTTGCTGTTGCAATTGCCAATATGGTTGTGTTCGGAAGTCCAAACTACGAGTGTGTTGAGTTTGATGGGTGAAGTGGTCGGTGATATCACCAAGTGTATTCAGTGTGCCTTAGCCTATTACCGAACGCTACCTCCGCTACAACATCATCCTCCAGGCCAGGGGTTTCAACAGGTGGTCCGGGGGACCACCAGTGGTCCTTGAGAAGGTTCCAGATGGTCCCCAGGCTAAATGATGGATAGTTTGTTAACCAGATGTAACTCTTGAGAGTGTGAAAATGAAACCAAATGGACCCGCAAGGGTCCATTTGGTTTCATTTTCACACTCTCAGGAGTTAAAGTATTCATCATCTGAATTAGCACCACTTAATTATGAAGTTTCACTGTTTTGGTTTCATTTTCACACTCTCAGGAGTTAAAGTATTCATCATCTGAATTAGCACCACTTAATTATGAAGTTTCCACTGTTTTGTTGGCAAAATCCAGCTGGAATTGTGGACAAAATCAACGGAATTCTTTAATTTTAGGTCTTTGGTGTAAAAATGTAATCAAAGGTGGTCCGTTGTCTCAAATACTGAATAAATGGTGGTCCCTGGAGTCAAAAAGGTTGAAAACTGGGCTCTTTTTTAATCAGTAGTAGTAGTATATTCTCTAGGTATCGGTACAGAAATTGTCCTATCGGGATCAGTTCGGAAATGAAAAATCAGTGATATTACACATTTTTTGAGCTTGTAGATCTGCTATTTTCTTTTAGAACGATTGAAAAATGACAGAATCGGGGCAAAAGTTTGAGATGACATTGACATTGGGCCGTAGTCAGCATTACAGTCACGTGTCTGAATCAATCCGCAGAGCCTAATCAGAAATAATTGCCAGCCATAATGCATTTAGTGCATAAAGTGCAGAACGTGTGCCATTACATTGTTCTAATGGAGTGGACTAAAGGCTGTACAGAAAGACAATGCATCAATTTGTTTTTTACACGCTCTGAGTGTACTAACAAGTCCTCTGTAGCAGTGGTTCTCATTGTTGGGTCCGGGACCCCCAGGGGGCCTTGGGGGAGTTCCAAGGGGTCCCCCTGTGGCTAAATAATAGTGATGAACTAAAAAAGTGTCCCTTTATATGGGTCTCAGGGGTTGACACGAAGTTCTCCGAGGCAAGTGCCCGATGGGCAAGTGCAAGTCAGGTTCTACTTGCCCTCAGGTCATGGTCACTTGCCCCCCAGGTTCCAGGTGGTCCCCAGTTAAGTTGGTTAACCAGATGTAACTCTTGAGAACGTAAAAATGAAACCAAATGGACCCTTGCGGGTCCATTTGGTTTCATTTTTACACTCTCAAGAGTTAAAATTCATCTTAATTAGTCACTTTGATGTGTTAATTTGCCTGTTTTGTTTCCCAAATCCAGCCTGGAATTGTGGATAGCTAGAAAGCAGGGAAAGACACAGAGGCAGAGTGCAATGACTGCCTTCAAGACAAATTTATTTTGTGTTGTGTTATAGTGCACTAAGTTGCACACTTGCCCGATCGGGCAACCAGGTAGCAGTCTTCACTTGCCCCACCATTTTTTTTTACTTGCCCGGGCAAGCGGGCAAGTGTTAGTGTCAAGCCCTGGGTCTCTAACTATGAGCGTGTACAAAAGGAACCAAATGCACCACTAGGGTCCATTTTATTACATTCTCAGAATTAAATCAACGATCGATTTTACTGGATAAATTGGCTCCCCCAGAGATGGAAATGCCATTAAATGGGGTCTATAGCCAAATGCATTGTAAACTGAGGGTCCCTGACATTATAATGTCTGCTAGAGCCGCAAACTGTGGGCTATTAGTATCAATTTGGGGGTCCTTGATATGAAAAAGCTTTAGAACCACTGCTTTAAGTACCGGTAAAAGACAACTTCACCACTTTTATGCTTTTTATGGCTCTTGCCTTTTTATTGCATTATTTATAGAGGGACAGACAGTATTCTGACAGGAAATGGGGAGAGATATGGGGGTGACATGCAGTAAAGGCTTTCGGGATCGGGAGTACACGGCCAATGCTGGATTATCAGCCATGGTGCCTGGACCGCTGAGCCACGGCTTGGGGTGGTGCAAAAGTACTGTAATGTAATATTATTACTCTTGATTGCAAGTAATGAGTAATGTAATATTATGACTTTTCTAAGTAATAAGTAACACGGTATCACTATCCTATATACTGCCAACACTGTTTGCGATGGAGATCTGTGACATACTGTATCAATTCGGAGGTTAGGGTGACATGAACATGTTTTGAGAACCCCAGGCGTCAGTCCGTCAGTGTGTCTACTCTAAAGGATGCTTAAAAAAAAAAAAAAAAAAAAAAAAAAATCCGTCTCTCGAGGGGGTCGAGAGGGGATGGGGGGTGGGAGGGGTGTGTAAGTGGTGGTGGCAGGGGATCTAGGCATGGGCATGGGGGGGCAATGCCCCCCTAAATACCCAGTCTGTCCCCCCAAACACGATGCCATGCAAAACAACCCAAGATATTTCAAATTAAAGTGCTTATATTTAAAATGATTTGAAACACTACTACTGCTACTAACTGCAATTTTGGCACCACTACTAAACCAACAGCAGTCAGACATTTAGCTTTATGCATGCTGCTGTGTCTGTTGCAACTTCAACAACAACTGATGTTATTATTGATGCTTTACTTGACTAATAAAAGTCCTGTAACCGAAAATGGTATGGGTGCGACTTCATCGCCCGTGGCGCGAAGCGGCACGGGCGATGAAGCCGCCCCCATACCATTTTTCTTGCCCCTCCAACATGTTCTCTTGCCCCCCCCCCCCAAATGGGACATGTTACATCCGCCCCTGGGTGGTGGAGACCCTGCCTGTGTGATTCGTGTGATGATGTGCTTGGAATGGGAAGCGACATCAGTCACATCAGTCACATCAGTCAGCCTGATGGATGGCAGGAGGCAACACTCATGACACGAGGCGTTGGCCAAAATGACCCCGCAGGGAAATGGAGCGTACCTAAACTCTTCTTCTAGTCCAGGGGTTTTCAACAGGTGGGCCGGCTGCTGGGGGACCACCAGGCAGTGGTCCTTGAGAGGGTTCCAGATGGGGTTCCCCAGCTAAATTACCGGTAGTTACCCATTTAGGCCTAACCTAAGTTTTCTGAGGAAAAAAAAAAAAGAAAGAAAAAGAAAAACGTACTGTTTACATTCTCAAGAGTGTTTGCCTGTTCTGTTTGCAAAAATGCAGCCTGGAATTTTGGGAAAAAAGCACAAGAAGTCTTCAGTGCTCTTGATGCACATCATCATCATGTAAAATAGACACTATATGATGTAAAATCGTACGTTCACTGTCATTGTGAATTTGATGATGTTTAATGTAGGACAAAGATGGACGAACACACACACACACACACACACACACACCACACACACACACCACACACACAACACACACACACACGCAGATAATGCAAGCTCATATCGCAGCGCTTTGAGCTTGTAGATCAGCTATTTCAGAAGAATCGTCACAATGTGTATGAATATTTGAATATACCAAATACACATCATTATAGGATGTCTTTAACATGAAAAGGTTTGAGCAGCACTTTCAGAAACCGTTTTCTACAGCAGTGGTTTTCAACCTTTTTCATACCAGGGCCCACTATTTATTCAGCATTTGAGCCATGGACCACCACTTGGTCCCAAAACTAAAGATTTCTTTCATTTTTGTCCACAATACCAGGCTGGATTTCAGAAACAGTCAAACATACAGATCAAGATGATGTTAACCTTCTACATTCTCTAGTTGTGTAGACCTGAGCTAATTCACATGATGAATATTTTAACTCTTGAGAGCGTGAAGATGAAACCAAATGGACCCGCAAGGGTCCATTTGGCTTCATTTTTACGCTCTCAAAGAGGTATATCTGGTTTACCAACTTTCCATCATTTAGCCTGGGGACCACCTGGAATCCTCTCAGGGACCACTGGCGGTCCCCGGACCACCTGTTGAAAACCCCTGTTCTACAGTCATTTATAGGATGGGCTTCAGCCGTTAACAAGTCAAAGCAGAGACGGAACACATGAAAGCCTTAGTGAGAATTCAAGGTCAGCACATCACGCCGTATCTCATCACAGCGATATGTTCTGCCTCTGTGTTTGCTGAACCAGCCATCCCTCCAGTCACTGCTTCTCCGTGTTGATTTATTTCAAGGTCTCTGACTCTCTGACTGAGAGTCACGGACCTCTGAAGTTTCCTTTTGAAACCCCATTTATTCAAGGACCCCCTGTGGATCCCTGTCCCGCCGCTTTAAATCCCTTTTCTGTCATTTTTTTTGTTGACGTTTCGGTCTGAAACAGAGGCCTGTCATCTGTGTTTTTGAGCATCCAGGCTGGTAGTCCGGTCAGGCAGTGTGCTGTGAGTTTGACTCCCCATCCAGACAACCTGTATAGTGTATACTGAATGTAAAAGTTGTCTGTCCCTCTATAAAATAAATGCCTAATGAGTGGCAAAAACAAAAGGTTGAAAACAAACTCCTGATTTAGTGCATTAATGGCATTAAGAATAAGAGTTTTTAAAGATGTTACAACTTGCCGTGGAATTGTTGTGGCGTTTCCTCCCGCGTGTGTTTCCCGTCAGTACTAAACCCTACATGTGGGAGGGCACTGCAGATGAGCAGTGAGCACATACCGTATCTACACTACTAGTACACAACATGCAGTCAGTCGGTCAGCAGCTGCTCCTCTTCACCTGACAGCCAGGAGTTTCACCCGGAGGATTTCACCCGTTAACACTCCTTTTGCTGGGAATCTTCACTAGGTGAAAAGTGAGGTGAACAGGGAAATTATGGGCACTGGATTTGCCCATAAAACCTCAAGATACGATGGTACAATTTGGGAGTATACGGCAATATACGATAACAGGTGTGATGGTACCTGAGTTTGCTGAGTGGGACAAAACGGGAATTTCCTGTACTATACAAGGCTGCATTCCATTTTTTTTTTGCTTAGTAGGCGGCGGCGCTACAGGACGTTTTCGGGGGATGATAAAGAATCAGATGCCAAAGATATTGGGATATGATGTAACTATGGACTGTAGAATGTTGTATTTGGGGAATCTGGTTGAGCGGAAGGTGCAGGGAGAGGACAGGTATCTGGTGAAGACCCCAAAACTAAAGATTATTTTGCTTTTGTCCACAACTCCCTGTTGTAGACAGGTGGTCCCTGGACCACCTGTTGAAACCCCTGGTATAGATACAAGGAGGGAAATGGAAGGTGAGAACTAATGGAAAGGGAAAGACCTGGTAGTATGATTTGTCAGATGATGATGATGATGATGATGATGTGTATGCTTTTGTTTTGTTTTTGTTTTTTGTTTTTTTTGTTTTATATTTTTGTTTTATCTTTTCGTATTGTCATCTTTTCGGAAAAAGAAATCTAAATGGGATAAACATAAACAAAGTAATGACGGTGCTAGAGTGCCAAGCAAGATGAGTCGGAGCGTTGTGCGCTTGTGTTGTGTGCGTATTTTTGTCTGTCATCATATCCTCAGCAACAGTCCTGACATGTCTTTCACTGAGGTCTGAGACGTGGCTAACTGCCTTAGACCTGTCTAGGTCACTGGCAAACAATGTCTAGCACCAGTCTCTCTCTCCCTGTCTCTCTCTCCCTGTCTCTGTCTCTCTGTCTCTCTGCCTGGTCCATGACAAAGTTTCACTTGAATGCATTTAACTACAGGACAATATCGAGGGTATTTTGTTGGCAATGCAGCGGCCAAGCGTGAGGTCACTCATCTGTGCTGCCAACAAAACAAAAACAATCTAGCTTGTTTTTTTCTGTGTATTTTACACACACTCATACACACACACACACCACCCCCTCCCCTCACACACACAGCAAAACTATAAATCCAGCTCCAATAAACTGTGTTGTTCCAATTTGCAGTGTAGCCAAAAGTAATCAGTTGTGAAAACGTCTATAGAAAACATTGAGTGAGTGAGTGAATGGAATACAATCAATCCTCGGGGATGAACCAAACAACAAAGGAACAAGCAGTTAGGAGAAATGGCCAGATTATTATCTGCTTCCAGGTATTAAAGGGGAATTCCACCCATTTAAAAAAAATAAAAAAAATCCTGAGAGGATACAAATGTTCCATTTGTACCCCTGCAGGAAAAAGGGGTCTGCAAGAAAAATCATTAAAATGGAGGTCTGAAAAAAAACATTAACATGGTGAAATACATCTGATGACATCATCAAGATGTATTTTACCATGTTAATGTTTTTTTCAGACCTCCATTTTTAGGAAATGCAGAATTGGGGGAACTTTTTTTTATCATGTCCATACAACATCTCTATGGATATTAATGACATATTAAAATGTTGAAAATGGGTGGTCTTTCCCTTTAATTTGATAATGTCTCAAGGGCCAAATGAAATTACACGGTGGGCCAAATTTGGCCCGCGGCCAGAGTTTGACACCCATGGTCTATAGAAAACAGTGAGTGAGTGAGTGAGTGAATGAAATACAATCAATCCTCGGGGATGAAACAAACAACAATGGAACAAGCAGTTCGGAGAAATGTCCAGATTATGATCTGCCTCCAGGTATTAATGTTATGTCACATGACTATACACTGGCAGGCGGGGCGGATGTAACATGTCCCATTTGGGGGGGCAAGAGAACATGTTGGAGGGGCAAGAGAAAATGGTATGGGGGCGGCTTCATTGCCCGTGTCGCTTCGCGCCACGGGCGATGAAGCCGCACCCATACCATTTTCAGTTACAGGACTTTTATTAGTCAAGCATCAATCAAGTAAAGCATCAATAATAACATCAGTTGTTGAAGTTGCAACAGACACGCAGCATGCATAAAGATAAAGGTCTGACGCTAAAGGTCTGAAATGCTGTTGGTTTAGTGGTGACACAGCTGTAGTTAGTTAGTAGCAGTAGTAGTGTTTCAAATCATTTTAAATATAAGCACTTTAATTTGAAATATCTTGGGTTGTTTTGCATGGCAACATGTTTGGGGGGCCAGACTGGGTATTTAGGGGGGCACTGCCCCCCCCATGCCCATGCCTAGATCCGCCCCTGCTGGAAGGCCGTTAATGGAGGCCAGCCTGGGGCCGTATGCATGCTGCCCGCGTGCTGCCATTCATGTTAACGTCTGTGTTTAGTGAAGGATCCCTGCTAGAGACACATGACTGAGCCTCTAGTCTTACTGGGGTCCTTAGTCATGGGTTTAGAGCCTGACCGATACATTGGTCATACCATTATATC
Organism: Benthosema pterotum; assembly: GCA_039105355.1. Classification (NCBI taxonomy): domain Eukaryota; kingdom Metazoa; phylum Chordata; class Actinopteri; order Myctophiformes; family Myctophidae; genus Benthosema; species Benthosema pterotum. The sequence goes on from CM076985.1 coordinate 37,143,324, forward strand.
GGTATTGATCATATCCATACCGATATCGACCGACATGTCTGTATTATCGGCCAATATATACAGTAGGTATCGGTATGATTGGCTGCTATATGCCTGAAACAGAAAAAGAAAGGCAGAAAAGCAAGGTGTGGAATTATTTAACAAAAGAAAATGATGAAGTCACATTATTTAAATGTTCTTGTATTCTATTGTTAACTTAAAAAAAAACAAAATAAATTTGAAGTTTAGAAGTTTTCCAAATGTATTTTCTTATTATTTTAATTTCATTATTAATTACACCAGTGCCAAAAAATTGGTATCGACATCGGCCCCAAAAATATCTCTACATGGGATGCTATTCATGGGCACTTTGGACAACGTTGTGACGACGTGCACTGTGAAAAACACAGATTCACACTCTAAAGCTGGACCCCTTCGTACCTGTGCTGTAGATGTGAGCTTTCAGATCTGGCTATTTTTGGCCGGCCGGCCGGCCGGCGTGCGTCAGCGCCGTACCAAGGAGTCTTAAGCATACAGTAAATGTGTGTAAAGGAGATTAGACTTCATGTTGATTCTTGGGTAGAGAGATAATAAATCATGGAGGTTTTAGCGCTGTCCAGCTAGGCAGCGCTGGCAGCCCTTACAGCCCTGGAGAGCCCAGCGCAGTGCCAGGAACACTGCTGGATACTACTGAACGAGTTTTCATGGCTATTTTCTTTGTTTTATTTTAGGGTTGTTGATGCATTTTTGAATCAGATTAATCACAGCTTCAAAATTAATTTAACCGTGATTATTTATGTCCAAAATATGCCATGTTTTCTTGTACAGCAGTGGTTTTCAACCTTTTTCATCCCAAGACCCTCCATTTATTCAGCATTTGAGCCACGGACCACCAATTGAGGATATTTTCTAGACCCACAGATCCCAAAACTAAAGATTTCTTTTGCTTCTGTCCATGACCATTAATCTTCCAGTTGTGTAGATTTGGACTAATTCGCATGATGGATATTTTAACTCTTGAGAGTGTAAAAATGAAACCAAATGGACCCGCCAGGGTCCATTTGGTTTCATTTTTACATTCTCAAGAGTTACATTTGGTTAAACAAATTAGCTGGGGACCACCTGGAACCCTTTCAAGGACCACCTGTTGAAAACCCCTGCTGTACAGGATTTAAACCTTTAACAAAGAAAAAGAAAAAAAAACTCCAAATAGGTGGTATACAAGTTACAATGCTTGTAGATCACCTTGTAGATCAGTGGGTTGAGTCAGTGTGCACATGTGTTAATTGCATTAAAAGTAAGATTAATCAACAAAATGAATGGATTCCGTTAACTTATTTTTAGCAGCCTTACATTATTAATTATTTTTGAAAAGTAATCTAAAATGAATCTAAAATTAGTTTCTAAAAAAATGTATCTATGTTAGCTAGTCCTCAATATTTCATGCCAAGAATATTTCATGCCAAGGACCCCAGCAAAATCTTCGGCATATGGCCGTTGACCCCGTCTGAAAATGGGTAGTTCCAGGGACCCTCCAGAAGCAAAATATTTGAGTTAAAAGCATTTACTGTTTACAGTTGTGATTGCAATGGGAAGTGCATTCCATAGTTTTGGGGCCAGAAGGGAGTAGAATTTGGGACGTGTGTGGAGTGTTGTCCCTGCTCAGGAGGGTTTGTATGGTGAGACCAGACTAGCAGAGATACAGATAGTGCAGGGGTTTTCATGTGGTCCAGGGACCACCAGAGGATTCCAGGTGGTCCCCAGGCTAAATGATGGAAAGTTGGTTAACCAGATTTAACTCTTCGCGAGTGTAAAAATGAAACCAAATTTACCTGCATGTTTACACTCTCAAGAGTCAAAATATTCATCATGTGAATTAGCCCAAGATTAATGGTCATTTTGATCTGTATGCTTGACTGTCTTGTTTCTGAAATCCAGCCTGGAATTGTGGACAGAAACAAAAAGAAATCGGGTCTGTGGGGCTAAAATGTCATCAAATGGTGGTCTGTCGCACAAATTCTGAATAAATTGTGGGCCCTGGTATGAAAACCCATGCCATACCTGATTGCTTTGATTGCCAGCATCAGAGTTTTGGCCAGAATGCCTTTTTTTTGTAGGATTCTTAAGCGAGAGACAGCAAACTCTGGATTTGCCACATGCCGCAATATGTTCTGCATGTGGATGGATAACAGAATAGCTTTTTTCATGATGTACTGTACTATAACCCCCCTCCCTCACTTTTACACATCCCTACATCCCTATCGTACTTTTACTTTACATGAGAAAAGTATGTAGATTTTCTCACAGATTATACTTTTCCTCAACTAAGACCTTTGTTACAAGCTGCCGTCGTTTCAGATTATTATTACAAAAACATATACACGTGCCACTTACACAGTCGTCTGATTGCAAATTATTTGCGCTAATTGCAGTTACATTTTCATCAATCTGTATAAACAGAGATTTCATGTTTTCCCATCACATTGGTTATTGTTTTGCGTGGAATGTATAAAATGATTAAGGATCACACATGTGGACATGTGGAGTGCATTCTTTATTGTGATACCTTTATTAAAATAGTAATTTTAATTTACATGTTCCTACATCAATTAAATCCAATAATTGCATAATTGTTTGCACGACAGGTAATCAGCTGAAATGTCACCACCCGCCGTTTTAGCCAATCACAGAGCAGCAGTCTCCAGCAGTGTCATAATGGGCCAATAAGAGTGGAGATGAGGTGGAGTTAGATTCAAATTTGTTTACAAACACACTAAAGTTGCCTAGAATACCTTTAATACTGTGGGGGAAAATACAATGGTGATGAATAGGGGTGAGACGATTCACTTACCTCACCATATGATACAATATCAATATTTAGGGTTCTGAATCGATTTATATTGCGATTCTTAATTATGCTGTGATTCAGTTCATACTGCATTTTTTGCCACAAATGACTGTGCTTTTATTAATTATACCAGAACATTTTAAAGGGGAATTCCACTCATTTTCAAGATTTTTTCCTCAGAAAAACAAAACCAGAACAATATGGACCATGGCAAGTTCAATCAACTACATTTTAAAGCAATTTTGAACAATATAAATAACATACACATCAATGCAGCCTGATAACATCAGCCAGTCTTTCTGACATGAACACATTAACGTATAGGCCTACATACTGTAAGTATCAAAACATCGATGTTGAACCTGGCGATTCGATACGGATATCATGGCATTAAGAATTGCGATACATTGGCATATCGATTTTTTTTTTGCCCAAGCCCTAGTGATGAACATGGGCTATTTCTGGTATTTTCACTACAGTATTTTTAAAAAGTATTTCTAAAGTATGTTTAAAAAGTCCTAATTAGAAGACTGAGGTGCTGCTGGTGCACAGCATAGAGCCCTTGGTAATGATGAAGCTCCATCTAAAAGCCTGTCAGTCACACACACACAGAACTGCAGGGGAGTTTATACTTTCTAGGAACCTGGCTGCAGCAGCAGCAGCTTGCAGAGCAGATGCTGTGTGGAAACCCAAGCAGGAATGGATCCATAACACGGAGAACACAGTTGTAGTTCATTTAAGGAAAGGTATGCACTGGCAGCTGGCGAGAGCTTGAAGTCTGTAGCAGAGTCTGCCGGACCTTAAACCACTCCAATCCTAGCTAGCAAGGACCCCACCACCACCACCACCACCACCCCACCGCCACCATGGTAACCACACCCCATTCCCCCTTCATTCTCTGGGTGATGCCAGAAATAGCCGATCTGTAAGCCCACCAAAAAAAAAAAAAAAAACATTGCAATGCTGGTGGGGAAGACATTCTATATAGAAGGGAAGAGAGAACAGTTCTCCTTTCCATGGACGAAATCCATTTGTGACCGTTTTATAACCGCCACAACCGCTTTGCTTAACAGTCGCAACTGCTTCGCATATCAGTCAACCATTTTGCATAACAGTCGAGACCGTTTTGCATGACAGATACGACTGGGTTAAGGTTAGGCATAGGTATAGGCATAAGTTTTACTGAGGTCATGTGTAGGGTTAGGAGTTAGTTTTAGTAGGGAAAACGGTGACTGACAAAACGGTCTGCTGTTATGCAAAACGGTCGCAGCTGTTATGCAAAACAATCACAGCGATTATAAAACTGTTGCAACGGCCGTCGCGGTCACAAATGTATTTCGCTGTCTCTCCAGTACAGACTTGGCAACTTGCCTCCGTTCAGACCAGAGCAGTGGTTTTCAAACATTTTTTCATTTCCATTATTTATTCTGCATTTGAGCCAAGGAGGACCACTGTTCGATGGCAATTTGGCTTCTGGAGACCCACAACTTCAGTTGTGAGATTTTATTGTAGTGATGGATTGCGTCAATTTAACCTCAACTTGAATTTTCTGGCCGTGACAATCCATACATCCAAAAAGGAATGTTGTATCTGATTGCATTAAATGATGTTAAACCCAGGTTGCCCACTCAGCGGAACCCTCCTATCTCTAATCCTAAACCGTAGACATAACCACAAGCACAGAGCAGTGTATGTTAGAGCAGCAACATGGCCGCGACTAGTAAGCAGCTGGTTGCGACCTGGTCCCTAACCAAAAGCAACCACAAACCAGAAACCAGAAGCTATAATTCAAACGCGACCAGCAGCTATAGCAGTGATGTTAAATAGGTTTTCAATCTAATAATAATGAAGATTGCAAAGATTTTTGCAAACAGAACGGCATGTTTTGCCGCTGCTGTTACTAGTAGCCTAACGGCCAAAGTGCTCGCATTTGTTTTTCCTTGGTGGTTGTATACCTGTCACTCTATCGTATTGGTTCTCGTATTGTTTGCAATATTCCATATCGGTCTGGGCTCTACTCTGTATAGGTTGCAACCTGTTTGCTACCATGGTCGTTGGGGGTCTACTGGGTTTCACCCTGTGTGCGTGCGTGTGTGCGCGTGTGCGCGTGCACGTGGCCTCCTCTGCTGTCAGAACTAGCATGTTATGTAACTTGGAGTGCCAGCCAGAGGATCCTGCCGTGACTTGTGGTGCTGTTTGCTCTGACAGGCTGACAACACAATGTGAGCCTGATGCACTGACTGCGTGTGTGCTACGTGCGTGCACAATACATGCACATGATGCACTGCATGTGTGCTGCGTGCAGGGGCGGATCTGCCCAGTCTGCCGCACCAAACAAGATTGCATGCAATACATCCCAAGATGTTTCAAAGTGTTTATATTTCAATTGATTTGAAACACTACTACTGCTACTAACTAACCACAGTTGTGGCACCACTAAACCAGCAGCATTTCATCATTGAAAAACTCAAACAAAAACAAAAAAAACATTGAAAACTCTCTGTGTCAGACCTTTAGCTTTATGTATGCTGCGTGTCAACTGATGTTTTATTGATGCTTAATTGTCTAATAAAAGTCCTGTAACCGAAAATGGTATGGGTGCGACTTCATCGCCCGTGGCCCGAAGCGACACGGGTGATGAAGTCGCCCCCATACCATTTTCTCTTACCCCCCGATTGGGAAATGTTACATCCACCCCTGGCTGCGTGCATGCACATGCACTGCAATGACTAATGACTATTATATTATGGACAGAATAGTAAGTAACGTCAAACCCGGACACACCCACCCATAGTGAAACAGCACTTCTGTGCTAGTGAAAAGTAGATGTCTGAACTGGGTTTGTGCCTGACATATACTGTACACAAAACCAGAATATTAGATTGTGGGTGACATGCTGTGACATGTGACACAAACTTGTAGATCTGCTGTTTTGGACTGGCCAATGTATAAATAGATACAGCTTTTTTTCTGTTGCAAACCTGGCAACACAGCAATAGAACGGGGAACTTCTGTGCACACACAAACACATTGATTTATGGGCTATATAAAAAAAGTCATGGATAATGTTCCGCATGTACTCTACTAGTGAGGACATCGTCTTTCTCTTTCCATCCTTCTCTCTGTTTCCCATGTCTTCTTCCCTGTGTTTTCTCCTACTGCTGCTGCTACTCTCTATCTCTATAAAATGTTACAGTCATTCAAGTCTTTTCCTGTTTCTTCCTGTATATTCTTTCGGTCAGGTTGGTATTGTGATGACTTTATCTAGGTATGATCTTCTGCCTTCTGTACATGTTGGTGCAACATTTGTGTGTGTGTGTGTGTGTGTGTGTGTGTGTGTGTGTGTGTGTGTGTGTGTGTGTGTGTGTGTGTGTGTGTGTGTGTGTGTGTGTGTGTGTGTGTGTGTGTGTGTGTGTGTGTGTGTGTGTGTGTGTGTGTGTGTGTGTGTGTGTGTACAGCACACAGTGAGTGTGTGTGTGCGTGTGTGCGTGCGTGTGTGCGTGCCTGCGCGACAAAACAACCCTAGAGTGCACAGTATGCACAGCCAGGGTGTCATGGCACATTTTGATTTAATTTATTTTAATTAATTCTACCCCCCCATGATTTTGTAACCGATTTGTTTTTTCACCCAGTGCCAATCCCTAGTGTGATCCTGGGCTCTACACACCCTCCACCAACCTGGGGAGGCAGCGGGATTGCCTCATGCTTTCTTCAATGCATGAGGAGTTCAAGCTGCCTTATTTTTCACCTGACAGTGGGGGGGAGTTTCCCTGGTTGGACAGCACGTGGAACACGTTATTTCAAACAGTTCCTGTCCCCTCCATCAGGCGCCCGGCTGGCCAGGGGGAGGCAGTTTAGAGCCCAGGATTACAGCATGTTTTTGTCAGGGTATTTACCCTAGGGGACACGAGAAGAACATGCAAACTCCACACAGAAAGGGCCTTTTGCCAACCTCACTGCGGGCATGGGCAGTGATGATGCAGAGGAGCAGATACTGTATGCCACCAGCACTCACAGCGTTTCCCTGGCGGGAATCAAACCCAGGACCTTCTAGCTGTGAGACTTGCCACAGTGCCACTGTGCCTCCTTTGATTTTCGCTACTCAATATTCAAGTGTTCACCTGCAGCGCGCAGGACAAATGTTGCAGTGATTATTAAAATAACAATTTAATGGCGTTGATTAATCTGATTAAACATTTCAACACAATGTGCACGCTGACTCAACCCACTGAGCATTTCCTCACTGAAAAAAATTGGTAGAGTGAGGTTTTACGGCGTCATATAGCTGATCTCTCAAGCTAGAGCATAGCTTGAGAGATCTACAAGAATTGGGGCCTTGTAGATCACCTATTTTGAAAAATATTTACATTTTTTATGTTTAAATTCTGTACAGGACAACATGCTATATTTTGAACATAGTTCAAATGGTTATTAATCATGATTAAATTTTTGAAGCTGTGATTAATCAGATTTTTTTTTTTATCATTCCACAGCACTATAGTAATTATTGGTCCAGTGGTTTGTGTGATTATCCCTAGGACAGACAGAGAGGGAGAGAGAGAGAGAGAGAGGTGAAAACGTTATCTCTAACTTTGCCTTTGGCCTGCCAAGTCAATTAACACTCTCTGTGCGCGTGTGTGTGGTTGTGTGTGCGTTTGGGTGTGGGGAGGCTTATATTCTAATCCCTATAGTGTTTTTAGCTGCTCCACACGCGTCCCAAAGCCGGGTCCACCCTTGAGGTTCTATTTACACAATGAACACAGAGGATTTGACTGTGTTTCCCAAACACAGGGATTTATATTTTATGGGTCACATAGACGTAAATATGAGTTTGTTTGAAGTTGAGCTGATTTTTTTTTTGCTGAAACGGCTTTTTGTGTGACCTTTATTATGATATTTTCCCCAGCGAAACAGAGGCCAGGTTTGAAGTGTGACGGTGGGGGCCGTGCATGGGGGTGGATAGAGTCATGTAGGATCATCTTTTATTGTCACATCAAAGATTTCAACACATTCTCATCGCCAATTCTTCAAATACTGACGCCCTGGCATGACAGCCTTTTGGACAGCTTCTGACGCGATGGGTCCGACCCATCGCGTCTGACGTCTGACGCATAGGTTGAACGCCTGCTTCCTCTAGCGGCCAGTTATAGAACTGCAAGACCATATCGTTACCAAAATGTAGCCTACAATACTGGGTTTGTGTTTGCATTCAATTTTAAATATTTTTTGTTAAATGTAGATCACAGTAAGGAAAAATATGGCTATTTATTTAGTAGACAGGAAACATGATGCTTAATAGCTTATTGATAATGCTATAGCCAGATCACATCCGTCAACAGAAAGTATAAATATAACAGATAACAAAACTATTATGTTGCAGTGTGTAGTCGACTTGCACTGTAATTCTCAAACACCCATTCATTAATTCATTCATTTGTGAATGGCTGGTTATTGATAATATTATAAAAATGCCATAAAGTACAGTCATATCGCTTCCTGTCTATAGATAGATAGATAGATAGATAGATAGATAGATGGATCGATGTCCCGCTATCTGCAAAATATGCAGGAAATGGCAGTAGCATTTCATACAGTTGCAGATAAAATGATAACAGTACCATGACGTGTATATTGTATTGTATTGTATTTTATTGTATTGTATTGTATAAACAGGCTATTTATGTCATGGTACGGCCCGTGCCTCCATTTTGTTTTTGACGTTGCTATGGTGATTTCAGGGAAGTCACATGACTTCGACCGGAAACGACACAGGCAGAGAGCTAACAAGAAGAAGAAGAAGCAGAGAGCTAGGAGCAGTTAGCAGTTAGCAGTGGGCTGAGCGACAGTGAACACCTTTGTCTCTGATAAGTGAGCTACACCAGCAACAACTTTTCTGCAAAAACAAGGCTACGTCGCTAGATTTCAAGGTAAGATAGGCCTACTGTTATAATTGTGTGATTGTGATTGTTAGGGATGTGAAAAAGTCGGAAATCGACACGATTATCGACACGTGTTTACGGCGACACAAAAGTCGACAAATCGCCTCTTTTATATTAATTTTTTATTTTGTATTCTTTGTCATTTCTTGTTCATTATTCCTCTCATTCATCATTGATCTTGTTCGTTGTAACGTTACTGTTTTCAAGGGAAGAGAATTGCTTAGGCTCTCTCTCTCTCTCTCCGGATATAAAATTTCACAATTGGGGGGCAAGCGAAACGTTCATGCGACCATTCCGTTATACTTAGGGCGTTTAGGGGGGCATTCCCCCCTGTGCACTGCCGTTATCTGGCTCTGCAAATGCGAAGGAAAAAAAATAAAGCAAGAATGATGGTGATCACGCTCTTTCCCCTCCCTCGACCCTCGTGGATTATGGGTTATATATGGATTATATCTTTGATAAAATACTGCAAAAGGTACACCGTGACAGTAGCCTAAGTTAACATCGATTCTCACGAACTCACGGTATGAATGAGAAAAAAATGTACGGTTCACCATGCAGCTGATGTGACCATACAGATAAGTAGCCACTATAAGAGCGTTCCTAAATGCTGTACATTACAGTATTTCGTTTTGCAAATGACCCCTTCCCGCAAAAACGGGGGTCCCTGAGTCAGGGGCTAGCAAATGGGGGCAATTCGCATTCTCTAAATTGCCATGGGACATTGTGAGAAAATGTATAACCGTGGATTGTTTGTTTGTTTGTTTCGTTGCGTGCGGAGGATGGATTTACAGAGTTCCGTGTGGGAACTCCGGGTTCCCACACGGAGTTCCCACACGGTTATCCGGGTTTGATAACAGAAGCCCTAACGCGCGAGTCATTTTAATTGTATTGCTGGTATTACAAGTTGGACACTAACTTCAGCAGGGCTTATGTGCTTGACACCGTCCATCTATTGTCTTGTTAACTAGAGTAGGTCTTGGTTAATGGGCCTGGTTGCAATGGCCTTGAGAGCTGCTATGCCAAATTGGTGATGATCTCTGTAAAGATATTGATAAGTATGAAGAATCCATATTTATCCATATTTCTGTATATTATCCATATAGTAAAATGTCAAAACACAGGTCACATTTGAATCAACACAATCAACAAGTCAAGAGACGGCTGTCTGCTAACTCCAGTTGTGGGGTTAGGCATTTGCATTACCATTCAGATATACAGTATTGTATTGATGGCTTTGAAGCCTGCCCAGGTGAGAGCGTCAACACTTACTATTGTTCTGTGGAAGCCACAGAGACCAAGCAAATGGTGTGTCTACAGTAGATCAAACGTATGTCTGCATTTCTGACTTCACCTTTGTATGTTAATTTACCTCTGTTAGAAAACGTATATCTTGACTGTTCTGGGCATTCGAAAGGAGTGTGTCTTTGGGGGCCTGGCCAGAAGGCCAGGCCCACGGCTCTCCGTGAGGCCTTTTGGCCCACAGGGAATTCAACTTCAATTCAATACGGGAAGACCAACTTGTTAATCTGCTTTTTCCATTCATCATCCATTTTTCACTGTCGTCTGGTTTAACTTGGGAACAATTCTTTCTCATTTTGGTACTTTATAGTGTAATATTTTTCACTATTTGTGGGAAAATACACCACAATATCTTCCATATCATATGGTTAACACAGATACTTTTTCAGTTTAACATATTCCTAAAAAAAAAAAAACACTTTCACAAGCAAGCAAGCTAGCTAACCATATATATTTCCACCCTGTGTGTATTTAGTATGAATGAGGAGGATTTGGGAATCCTTGATGAGGTGGATGAACTCCTGCAAAATCAAACACCCCCACCTCCTGCACAACCACCAACAGCACCTCCACCTCCTGCACAACCATCAACAGCAAGGTCAGACTCGGTAGAAAGAGATGACGATGAACATTATAGTCAAGAAGGCAGCAAGCTACAGTAATTAACCCCATAAACCCAACCTGTTTGTTTTTAGTCTGACTTCTGAGGATTGGGCCATCCTCAATGAAGTTGACGAGCTTGTTCCAGAACGTCCATCAAAAAAGAAGTCCAGACTCCGTCCTGCACAATCACCAGCAGTGAGGTGGATAGAGCGAGATGAGGACGCACATATTATACCCAAGAGGCCAGCAGTTAGCCGGAGACAGTCCGGACATGGTTAGTAAATTTGCCAGCCATCATTGTTGATATTGATTGATGGATCGAAGGAGTTTATTAGGGAAAAAACACAAACACTCCAAAAGGGATAGCAATCTTTTTTTCCATTTAAGCTCTCATGTAATCAATTCGGACCAATTCGGACATGACAACAGATTTCAATGTCCTCAATAGCAATGAGTGTTTAATGTTTAACCTATTGTATACACACACCTTGCAGTTCTATACCTCCTGCCAGATGCCATTAGCTCATACTCTCTGTGCAATACATGCGATGGGTCAGAAACAATAGTCAGAGCTTATCTTAACATCTCAACAGGAAAGCAGAGACCTGAGACTGAAACTAATTTTGTTACAGAATAAAGTACTGTTAAAACGTATCTTCTTGTCTGTCCATTCTTCTTTACAGCAAAGCCATGTCATTCTGAGTCCGCCCAACCCAGTACCAGTACGGAGGCATGCTTGGATCCTGGGACTGCCTCAGAGACAACCCCTGATGGTAGGTCTTTCAACAGTTTTTATGGTGTTTATATTGTATCTGCAAAATGCTCATGGTCATGTGTTGTCTGCATGAGAAATTGACATAATTTGCATTGGGAATTTACACATTATTATTTTTATTATTATAGCAAGTCTTCTGCAAGATCTCCTGGAGTACCAGATGAGCTCTGATGAAGAAGCAGAAGAGGTGCCCAAAACTGCGCCAATGGCCAAGGACGATTGGAGCACTAGGAACTTGCTTTTCTCCGAAAGGTGGAGGGCGATGAGACCATCCCTGTTGAACAGCATCTTGGCACAGGAGAATGTAGCATCGCGCATCTGCAGTCAGTGTCGAAACAAGACAGCAGCTGTCAGATGTAGAGACTGCCTCCCATGCCCATTCTTCTGTGCTGAATGCGATATCAGCCGGCACAAGTCCCTCGTCCTCCACAACAGAGAAGGCATGACTGGTGGTTTCTTCAGACCACTACCTCCCACCAGTTGTGTTGTGGATATGGTGATTAGACCCTGTGGTAAGTTACATTAGCAAACACAGTTATCTAAAGTAACTTATAAGTACACTTTCAAAATGAATGAACACTAGTCAATAATCATTGGTCACATAAGTACACCTATCTTTTCAGTAATAGTAGGAGGTACCACTTAAGCATCTGTCTACATAAAACGAATCTAAAGCACCGGTATAATATTACAGTATGATATAAACATCATCCTGTTAATGGTGACATTAAAAAATCAAACATACTACTATAGTACTACTATATTCCATTGACATAACCAACATAAGTAGAGAAGGGAGCGTAGATTGCTTTGATTTGATTTTGCTAATGACAATTCTCTTTTAGAGCGATTCCTGCCCATTGACTTGCCTGCACAACTCTGCGGTTGTCCACCAGAGTTGTTGAACACCAGGAAAGGGAAGGACGTGGCTTTGATCACAAACAATGGTATATTCTGTTTGAAAATGATGTTCAGCTATTCTACAGTTCATCTAGTACTAACGGGTGCAACACTTATTAAGCCATAATCTGGATTATTATTATTTGTTGCTGTTCCTACAAAGTCAAACCAGTGATTTCTATTGCAGTTCAGCATGAACATAACGGTGGATGTGCATGTTATTTGTAGGTCGGTATGATCTCAACATGCCACATCTTACCTGCGATGGATGCCAGGCTACGTGGGATGCAGGAGTTGATGACCTGTTAAAAAATGGTTACTGGCCAGCCACCCTCAACTTCGCAACGGTCTATGAAACAGACTTGTTTTACACATTTGAGGAGCTGAAGATGGCATCACCAGGGCTGTCACTACAGGCATTTCTTCGAGGGCTTGAGAAAAAGACGCTTCGTTTTGGCCGTGTAAGTAATTTCTTTGATCTATGCTTCAAGCATTGTAAAATTGTTAGTGTTTAGTTATGAACATTTCTGTTAAACCGTTGTTTTTCTGCTGCTGTTTTTCTAGTCTGGGAACATTTCACCTGATGCCTTTCAAAAATCATTTTTTGAATGGGCTCATATTCGACATGAAACTGATTCCCTCTGCAAGGATGAACCATTTTGTTGTCCTGCATGCACCCCAGCAATGCTTGCCGTCTCTGTAGATGGAAACCGCAAGCACTACCGGTTTAGGAGTACAGCAAGGTAGTTTACACATCCACACTATTAATATCAAGGATCAGTATAATCAGTTGTACATTTTTGTAACCCTACCGTAGTCTGACTAACATTCCCCACTATATTGCCATGAATGTTTGAGAGATCCTCTGTTATCTGTCTGGCAATGCCTTGGACTTGATTTTTTTTTCTTTATCTTTTTTTTTTAAGATCCAAGGATCAGTCCATTTTTGGGGATGCATTCATCGCCAGTGATGAACATGTGTCCAAGTTTGTGGATGATATCCACACTAAAGTCAAACATGTAAGTAGTAGTAATAAGTGTTAAATCCCATTTTCAGGGCTCTCTTTTGATCAGCATTCAATGTATTCACTGAGAATCAACAAGCTCACTGAACTTTCCCAAAATAAAGATCCTGGAGCTTAAATTATTCTTGGGGCCGGAAGCCCCATTGATGTTTTAACTATTCTCAACTGGAACCGCTTTTTCAAAAACATGCATCATGATTTTAGAAGTTGTTTTTTAGAATTAGCATCAGTCCAAAATTGGCTAAGTAATGCCATGTATTTCCGCCATCTATATTGTACCTAAATTCTCAACTGTTCATCGTAGGTATGTCTTTTATCTATATTTTATACCATGCAGGTCTCTGGACGGGGTGTTTGTGGCGGGGAGTGGTCTGCAGCCCGAGAAACTTCTGAGCGGTCCAGAAGCCGTATCGATGAGGAGGGCCTAGAGCTGGCTGTCTGCAGACATGGTGTCTTGCTGTCTGCATTAAACATGTTTAGGGGTGAAATTTATGCATACCCCATGTTTTTGCAGCAGCAGGTGGCATGTCAGCATGACGTCACGTTCTTTTGTATGGACGTTGCATGCAAGTACTGGCCATACCTCCAGAAAGTGTGTGCCAGCTGTCCATACCTCCGGCCCCTTCAGAACATGCGGCCCTTCCTCTCAGTTGTCCATGCTAAAGCGCATGACTACAAATGTGAGGTTAGTATAAAACTGTGTGATGCTGCCCAGTAAACACGGCCAGGACCATGACAAATTAGTGATGTTTCTATTGTGCCCAGATCAAAGTAATTCAGGACTAGTCAAATCTCCCCTAGTAATATCACCTGATTTCAACCAACACCAATCCTGACCACTAAAAACGGATGTCCCTGGATGAATCGAAGAGAGTCAGATTGAGGCCAGACCATCAAGACGTCACTAATTTGTCACAGTCCTGACCATGCTTACTGGGTGGTTAATCTAAATATAAATTATCTGACACTCCCGTAAGGAGAGTAACTGATATTTAATGCTGTCAAGGCAGTTTCCAGACAGGTGTTTTGTCAAATTTCCCTCCCCCGTGTTTAGCAATAAGAGTTGTAGAGACATATCTCATGCACCCACACTGTTTTAGTTTTTCTTTTCTTTTTTTCTTTTCTTTTTTGCTAAAGAACTGCCTCAGGTTGGCATGTGTTGCTGTACAGCTTATGCTAATTAGCAGTGCATTTTTATATCAAATAATATTAAATGGCATGTAGTTTTGCTAAAGTCGTGTGCTGTTTTGAATGCAATTTAATGGATATTTTTGTATTCTCTCTCCAGGTGAAATGGAGTGGTGCGTATCAGGACGGTGCTGGATCAACACTCGGAGAAGAAGTGGAGCAGTGCAATGCATTTCTTTCCAGAATTGCAGTAACAACAAAGCACATGTCCAAAGAAGGTGCTCTATAATTGCATATTTGTATATAATGTAGCGTGAATAACATGGTTGTAAGAACGGTTGCAGAACTCCAATCTGTGTATTTGCAGGCCGCAATGACATGCTGACTCTTTTGGCCATGAGGTGGAATGACCAGAAATGTGGAAACATGGCACATTCTCTGTCACAAAGATACCACAAGGTAAACTGTTATTCTGTGAATACATGCATGCATTCATGTGCATGGTGCATGCTGCAACAGTGCTTGCTTCTCAACCAGTCCTTGAGAGGGTTCCAGGTGGTCCTCAGCAAAGTTAGAGAGACTTATTCTCATCAAATAGTGGTGCTGTGCCCAAATGCTAAATAAAGACTGGACCTTAATACAAAAATGATTGAAAACCATTGACGAAAAACATCAAATTAATTTTAACACAATCTCTTGTGTAATGGTATTTGTAATTTCAGACATCTAAAGTCTTAGATACAAAGCTGGCAGACCTGGAGAAACTGAAGCTACAACTTCAACTGCAGGACCATGATGTTGAGCAATATGTCCAAGATATAAAAGACTGGGCAGATGGTAAGAACATGATAAACATGGTCTGTGTTAAACCACAAATATTTTATTCATTTTTTAAAACTAGAACCTTGCCCGTTGTGAATATATGAACACCAAATGATGTACAGCGTAAAGTGAATTAAGAGATCATAACAGTGTGGGTAAAGTGAAGTAATAGATTAATGACCAATGATGATGGTCACGTAAGTATCTGACTGCTTTAATGTAGTTCTGAGTAGGCTATACTTTATCATGGGAAAACAGTTGTGGCAAAGCAAGCGTGCCCAGGAACGTGGTGATAAATCTGATAGTAGCTGTTTCTGTGGACATTAATGAAGCCTGACTGGAGGTGCAGATGGCTGTCTGTGCTTTTGGGCCGCACCTTCGTCTTGGCGGTGGTGTGGTGTGGGAACGGATTCTCCACCAGATGTATGGGGGCATCACCTGGATCGAGTTCGGGCAGCGAAGTACTTGTATTTAAAGGCTAAAAAACAGCCGCAGGAGCTAAATACGGATCACTAGTGCCCAACACTTTAGTTTCTCCACATATCTGCGTTGTTCTTCATGGCTGAGATGATCTAAATAGTCCTTGCTACTTAAAACAGCTAGGAAACTGCGTGTGTTGTGTTTAAAGCGTATATATATATATATATATATATATATATATATATATATATATATATATATATATATATATATATATATATATATATATATATATATATATATATATATATATAGTTCTGATATCAACACATGCTGCGATCGTGGAGGGGGAAGATTGGTGGAGCCAGGAAGGACCGGTCTCAGTCATTCATTCAGACAGACATGTCCCTAATTATAGTATGGATTAAATTGACATTAATTAATTGTTTTTAAGGTGAATCAGCAACCGAACATCAAGGCACACTGCACACTTTGTGTCAGAAGATTGAGGCCCTCACCAGCAGTATTAAATCCAGGAACCAACGCCTCTATGATAAAAATGGTAAGTTTACATTATAGGCCTCTCTGACTGTACTGTATACAGATGCTCACGAAGGCATAACCCAAGTGCCTGTGTGAACTCAGCCATGAATTGTTATTTCTACTCAGACAGCAACAAAGGACGCCATAGAATTCGGCAGAAACTAAGACAAGAGAAGACGGCGTTGAAGCTCGCGGTGGAGGAGTACAACCTGATGGTTCCTGATCAAGCCCTGAGCTTCGACAGTGTCCTTGTCACCGATCATCCCTGGCCATGGCAACTTTCACAGAGTGGTATGCATTTAGCTAGTTAAACCAGTGTCTGGACTGCAAAATGGGAAATAGCAGATTGGCATGTGTGTTGCCTTGTAGGGTTGTCGATCAGATATTATCCAAGACAGAGAGGAAACAGCTGACAGTTATACCAGTATAGAGTTACTAATATACTGTATACTATACTAAAACTATATTCCATATAGTTGATTTAATACTGATACATGAATGACAAATGAGATCTATATCTACAGTACAGTCTTTGTGCAGTGTAATCAATCAAACATCCATATCTATGCATTACAGGGCCTGTTGATTTCAGCACCAAAAGACAGGTGTTCAACCAGAGCATGGCAGTGAGGAGGCTCAAAGAAGAGAAGGCCATCCTCCTGAGAGAGATGAGGCAGCACTGGGGTGTTCTGAAGAGAAGAGCCAGTGTTTTGTCTGCAGTTTCTCTCCATCAGAGTGAAGGTATGTGGCCAAGTATATATGCACTTCCACTATTTGTAGTTTTTGTGTCATGTTTCAATGGAGCTGAACAGCCCCCGCCCTGCACAAAAATAGATGGAAGACATGGCAGGATACAACACGTTTTGTTCTTCTTCTTGCAAATTATTTGATTCTTCCAAAACATTGTTTGTTGTCATGATTTGTCACGACCCGAGTTGCCTTTGTCTGTGGCGTAATTGTCTTTATATAAATCATTTTGGAATAGTCTGAGGAAAATGAATGGGGAATGCTTTCTGGCCTGCGGGCGATGTCATGAAAGGGGTGGGGCTACTCAGCTCTTTAGCTTTTGAATCTGGTGCGAAACAGTGAAAGATGCCTATATGTAAATGACACATTGGTCTTTTGTTTAGGACATCTATCGGAGGATGCAAGAAGTGGCCTCGCGTGCATCATAAGGAGAAAGAAGATGCAGCTGAGACATCTTAAGAGGCGCACTAGGGAGCAATACATAGATGTCATGACCAACAGTCTTGTTGAACCAGTGGAGGAGGAACTTGACTTCCTACATTCAGAGTCTGAATTTTCAGACTCTGAGGACGAGTAGGATGACACCAAGAAAGCAAAAACTGATGGGACCGGGACTTGACTGGCCACCTTTTGTGTGTTCCCATGCTCTGTCCTATTATGCTTTCTTATAATTATGCGTTGAGATGGTTTCACTTCCTCTAGTGTGGTTAATTTTGATTACTTTGTCCTGGTGAGATCACTTATGTAGCTCATTGTTGATTGGTGCACATCATCCTTGTTGTTGGGCTCTCACCCTCAGAGGAGTTTTATCTCTGTGACGTAATGCTAGACTTGTTCTGCAGGTAACTATTGACAGGAAGACTTCCGCACACTCGACTCACTATATTATTTAGCACATGCGTAGGCGATAAAGTGGATGTTTCAGAGAGACCCACACACTGCCACTTGCTGGATCAAGACATTTTAGTAAGCAAAATTCTGTCCTTTGACCTTATACTATGCCTTAGGAAGGTCGAAGGGCAGAAACATTGCTTACTAAATAAATGCTCCCGATCTTTGCAGATATCAAAAGACTATCTTTATTAATACAATGGCAATGTTTGTTCAAGTAGATCAGGGGTTTTCAACCTTTTTCATCCCAGGGCCCACCATTTATTCAGCATTTGAGCCACGGACCACCATTTGATGACATTTTAACCCCACAGACCCAAAAACTAAAGATTTCTTTTGCTTTTGTACACAATTCCAGGCTGGATTTGGGAAACAAAAAAGGCAAATTAACATACAGATCAATATGGCCATTAATCTGCTAGTTGTGTAGACTTGGGTTAATTAAGATGATGAATATTTTATTTCTCTTGATAGTGTAAAAATGAAACCAAATTGTTTCATTTTTACATTCCCAAGAGTTACATCTGCTTAACCAATTTAGCTGAGGACCACCTGGAACTTTCTCAGGGACCACTGGTGGTCCCCAGACCAGCGGTTGATAACCCCTGATGTAGATCTTCATTAGGTCATCCTGATAAAGATCTAGATCGAAAAATGTATGTACCGTAATTTCTGGACTATAAGCCGCACCTGAATATAAGCCGCACCTGCTAAATTTGGGGCACAATACTGATTTTTCCATGTAGAAGCCGCACCTGACTATAAGCCGCACCAGACAACAAGCTTTATGTTAGAGCAGTGGTTTTCAAACTTTTTCATCCCAGGGCCCACTATTTATTCAGCATTTGAGCTACAGACCACCATTTGACAACATTTTCACCTCACAGAACCCAGAACTAAAGATTTCTTTTGGTTTTGTCCACTATTCCAGGATGGATTTTCGCAAACAAAACAGGCAAAACACAGATCAAAATGACCATGACTTATTAATTAAGTGGTGCTAATTTAGAAAAAGTAAAAATCCATAGATTGGCCGCACCGTTGTATAAGCCGCAGGGTCCAAAGCATGTGAAAAAAGTTGCGGCTTATAGTCTGGAAATTACAGGGTATTAATAAAGCAGTCTTTTGTTACCTGCGGTGTACACGCTCCTATCCCCTACCCTCTGAAGTTCATTTTAGCCCAGCACCAGTCAATTTGCGCATTCTATGTCGCTGTGAGGCAGCTTTTCAGACAACTCTGTCTGACTGGATCTATAGTTTTGCAGCCTCACAGGGACTGCTGGCCTCCCATGGACCCACCGACCAGTTCCTGTAGGCCACAATGTTAAATTCAAGGCCCAGGGGCAAAATCAGGCCTGTAAATTAATTATCTTTGGCCTACGGGATGATATTTAATTACTATTAGAGCTGTTCTTTGAAGATTTTTTTTTACTCTGTGAAGTCCCTGTAAACTTGTACTAATTTTTCTATTTTGGCCCACTGTAGACTTGACCTTTACAGTTAACACAATTGGGTGGTTGAGCCTTGCGTGTGCTACTGTGCTTGTGACCATGCCAGTGTGCATGCATGTATATGCATGTTAAGCACGTACATAAACTATAACATGGTGTTGGATTTCCAGCTATCCTGTGTGAATAAGGTCCATAGGCAGCAACAGCATGACTTTACCTGTACCGATAACTTCCTGACTAACTACTCAAAGTGCCACAATGTGAAACCGGAACGGTACAGATGGGTGGGAAATTTTTATTTTCTTGTGATCTGCTCTCCGGTGTTCATGGGTAACCCTCCTTAGGCTGGAGATGGTTAATTAAGAGCAAAAAAAGAGAACCATGTCCACCCCTGAAAGGTGATACTTGTGTCTGAAGGCTGTACTATATTGACCCCTTTGACAAGTTAAAATTAAAAGGTCAACCAACAGGTTATATTTTTGTAATAAATTTTGACTAAACTTTTGTGGAAATCTTAGTTTTTGTGGTAGTCGTAGGCCTAGGACTACTAGGCCTAGTTACGCTGACTGACAAATATATGATTGATGTTAACTGTGTCTACTATATACTAAGTTCTCTGAATAGTTGTGAGAAAAATGCTGTCAATTATACCAAAGTAACTGCATAAAGCTGCTGTATGCAATGTAATGCAATTGTTTAGTTCTGTACCCCCTCCAACGGTGTATACTTTGTCCTTGTAAACTGTTGTTATTGTAAATATTTGTTTCCTCATGCCAATCTGCCAATAAAGCTCATTGGAAATTTAGTGTGTGCGTGCATGCGTAATTGTTTGAAGTTTTTCCAGAAACCTTCAGGTCAGTCTTAAACAATGGATTTCATAATTTCAGAAATTATATTGAGCAATGGAGGTGTCAACAGCCCTCAGAATGAGGTTAATCTTACAGTACAGTTTATATATGTTGATTACATATTCATTGCATCTGATCATTACAGTATTATACATGTACATAAGTACAATGACACCAGGTAAGAGGTCAGGGATACCTAAATGATTCTTTGAGGTGCCAGATTATTCACAACATTTTTTTTCTCACGAAACAAATCAACAGCAAATACAGTTGGTGTTGGTCAGTAATATTATTGCAACAATGCCATTATGTTTTCCAGTAATGAGCATGTAAATTAACACTCCAAAACTGTGTTGTTAGTGTCATAACATATTACAATGGTTAGTTTTTGACTGGGGTAAGAGTTCTCTTCTTGTCAAGGTTTATATGAGCTGTCGTGCCCATCTATCCAGCTGTGTAGAGGATCCAGGGAAGCACCATGATAGGTTGACACAAAGAACAGATGTACAAGCTATTAACATGTGGCAGCAGGTTCAAGTCCCACTCATGGCAAACACATATTTTTGTAATTAATGTGGCGTGGCTTCGACTTTGCGCATAGACTCTGTGAGGTTAGGCTGAGGGTCAGGGTTAGGCTCAGGCATAGACCCTGTGAGATTAGGTTCAGGGAAGGGGTTGAGTTTAGCCATCGCCCCTCCCTGTGAGGTTAATTTTCAAAGTACACGCAAAGTATCGGAGTGACATGTCATCGGAAGGTATTTTTCCCGCTGAATCCAACGGTACCACTTTCGTCGCTCTCAGACATCGGGAAAGTACCGTTTTGCCACGCCCACTTAGCGAATTGCAATTTTTGGACTATGACGAACATAAAAATGCTGTTAGAGATTTTTTTAAAAATCTGTTCCAACTCCCCATCCATGTTGGAGTATAGCCAGGTCAGATTGTCTTGGGCCCGATTTTTTCTGACACCGTTAACCCGTTAAGGTCATGGAAAAGACTGGAGGTCACGAAACACGTTTTAAAAGAGAAACACCAGAAAAACATGAAAGAAGTGTTTTCTGACTTACTTTTCGACGCTGATTCAGGATCCATTGTTCGTTTTGAAATCGGAGCACAGGAAGTGCTTTAAATCGCCGTTTGTTGAACAGGAAGTGCCATTTTGACTATGTTTTGGGTGAGAAGGATTTTTATCCTATTTTTTCCCTGAAAGGCCATGGAAAACTGAGTCAGACGTCATTGTCCGCGAGAGTCCGCGTTACACGGCCAGGGCAGCAAAAAATCCCGTTTTTTTTCACGTTTTGCTCTATAACTTGGCAACGGAAGGTCAGAGACACGTGGGGTCAGCGTCATAGTGCTTCACTCAAAGAGGCCGATAAGCCTATAAGAGAATCTCAGAATTTTTAAAATTCAACTTGGCCTTCAATATGGGGTTAGGGTTTACAACTCCAATACCTCCCTGAAAGTGGAGATCAATATGAAGAAAGTGTCACACAGACAAGTGCCATACACCAAACTGTTCGTCTCGTCAAGACGGACTCGGAGAGCCCAAAAGCTCCACATGTTGACCTTTGGGGGCGGAGCTACAGCCAGTCAAAGTCAAAAACCTAACTTTTGAGTGGTGCGACCGTGTGCGAGGAAACACATATCAACGCGTGCGTCTCTACGAGCTGAACGCGTGCACCTGCATTACTCCCCCCTCCGACACTTATGGGCGGGGCCAAGTACGTTTAAACATATGCCCAAACAACTTTACTTTTTTTCAAAACGAATAGGACGATTCTTGACTTACTTTTTGAAGCTGAATCCAATAGTGCCACTCCCGTTGCTCTCCGACCTCGGGAAGTGCTTAATTGGCACGCTAATTGGTGTAAAAGGGTCGATTTTTAAACTATGCGTAAAGTGTCCGAGTGACATGTCATCGGAAAGGATTTTTCACGCTGAATCCAATGGTGCCCCTCCCGTCGCTCTCCGATGTCGGGAAAGTACGGTTTCGCTACGCCCACTTAGCGAATTGTATTTTTTTGACCTTGACGGCCATAAAAACGCCTTTAGAGATTTTAAAAAAATCCATTCCAACTCCCTATCCATGTTGGAGTATAGCCAGGTCAGATGGTCTTGGTCCCTTTTTTTTCTAACACTGTTAACCCCTAAAGGTCACGGAAAACACTGGAGGTCACGAAACATCGTTTCTAAAAAAAACACCAGAAAAACGTGAAAGAAGTGTTTTCTGACTTACTTTTCAACGCTGATTCAGAATCCGTTTTGTAATTGGAGTGTGTGTGTGTGTGTGTGTGTGTGTGTGTGTGTGTGTGTGTGTGTGTGTGTGTCTGCCTGTCTGTGTGTCTGTCTGCCTTAATCTATCTGTCTGTCTGTCTGTCTGTCTGTCTGTCTGTCTGTCTGTCTGTCTGTCTGTCTGTCTGTCTGTCTGTCTGCCTTGTCTGTCTGCCTTGTCTGTCTGCCTCCATCAATCCATTACTAAGGGTAATTTGTTATTATTATTAGTCTTATTATTAGTAGTATTATTATTAGCCTCAATATTATTGTTATTATTATTATTAATATTATTATTATTATTCAAATGTTTTAATTTAATTGTAATAAACCACACAGATGGGGTTTTCTACAATGCTTCAAGCCCAGACGCTTAAATTTAGTGTATTCGCGCGCGCGCGCGCGCGCGCACACACACACACACACACACACACACACACACACACACACACACACACACACACACACACACACACACACACACACACACACACACACACACACACACACACACACACACAGCGGGAGAGAGGGCTAGGGGGTGTGCTGCCAATTGACTTCAGCCAATGGGATAGTGAGCTGGCAAGTCTCACAATCAGTCGATCAACTTCGCACCTGCCTTTGGACTCGCACGCAGACTTCACTTCGCAGAGCAGGCAGACAGGCAGCCGCAGCAGGAAGAAAAAACAAGCGCTATCGCCATATTTGCAAGGTAAGATGATATGTTGAGCAATTACTTGAAATTATATATCAAGTACAAACTCGGGTATCGATGTTCTTGTTGTTGTTTTTTTTACATTGGAGTTGGGACTGATTTCGTGGGCGGCTGGGCCTGTAATCCACGCTGAAGCCTGTTCGCGCAGCGTTGGTGTATTGTAGGCTACTGCCAAGAATCAAGGCCGATTTATTTTTGAATGCGAGTCGCCTGCCATTTACCTAGTTTAACAAACGGCAAACGGTGTGAAATCGTCTACATTTGTAAAATAGTTCTATCTTATTGTACGTCTTAGCTGCAATTTGCAACTCTAGATGAGTAGTTCTCTCAAGTTCCAAAACTAGGTAGGACCAGGGCCATCTAGTAGAAGAGTTGCGACATTGAGGCGTCAGAAACATTGCGCTCGAGCGGCTGTTCATGCAGCCTGAAAGGGGAAAAACTGGAGTTGGAAATGCATCGTTTTGAACAAGCGTCACGCGAATCTGAGCCATTCTAGGCCACGTTTGCAACATGACTATTTTAAAAAATATTGTATCGTCACAAGTAAGCATTTTTGCCTACTCCAGGGTTTGTCCCTATTTGTTATCTCCATTGAGAAGAGCTTCTATTTGGCCCCATGAAGTTAATTGAGTTTGCGTCTACTATAACGCTCTGAACCTAATTTGTTCGCCATGGCGGCCTATAAATGAGATGAACCTTTTAGGTGTCTCCACATGTGATGTAGCAAAGCAGTGGAGGGGCCAGGCTAGCAGGCTACCAACCGCAAATTCTTGTGCGAACGTTTCATGTGTGTCTTAAGGGTTTGAAAGCTCTTGCAAACGTTGAAATTGTTTGTAATTAGTTATAATCAGCAACGCCTTACAGTAACCAGAAAGGTCTCCTTAAAACACGCTCGCCCGTTTCTTTTCTCAATAGTGGTTCTTGTAGTGTATTTTGTTGAGAATAAAGTTACTAATACAATTGGGGTTCAGGTATATTTCTACTGACGTTAAAGGGATAGTCTGGATTTTTGAACTTAAGTTGTATGAAACGATGTCCATTAATGTAGTGGTTTCAACTGTATTAATTGATTGCCAGAGTCCCGTGGTGGGAGTTCTGTTCTGGTTTTGGTCAATATTAAGTAGTTCCAGTCATTTTTACTTGGGTTATGCTCAGGAATACCAGGATGTTCTGTCAGCTGTATACCCATGGTGATAGTGCTTGAGGCTAATGTTACGGTATCCCATAATTTGATGCACATGAATTAGAAGTATTGAGTTATTTTTTTGTCAAAACTATTCTCTATTTTCTATTTATTTTGCTCTGTAGGAATGCCTCTTGGGAAAAAAATCCCCTGCCCAAAGGAGGGCTGTGGCCACCAGAACGGCGCAAGTCGCAAGACTTGCGCCTCGTGCTTCACTGTCCTAAAAGGGAACACATTTAAGGACAAGGTGGACAGCAAACTTAAAGAGAACACGGTCAAGCACCGCAACGGTGCCAGACTTGTGAAACAGTGCACTCTAAAGGTAGGACTATTTCCTTTAATAACTTTAAAAAGGAAAACATGTTTATTGATTTCATTTTTTATTGTTACATTTGGTGTAGGTACTATGGTTTGTTTTCATTGGGCTCCAGATTGTCCATACTCACTTTGTAGAAGTCATATTTAAATAGTAGACTTGAAGATCTGTAAAAGAGTGATCTCTCGGATAGACCTCTGACCAGCCTCTCTTCTAGAGTGAAATGCAAATAATGTTTTACCTACTCACCAAAACAAACGACTTGTGTCCTTGTGACCTTAGTGGAAACAATCTGAGCCCCTATCGCACAGATAAA
Organism: Benthosema pterotum; assembly: GCA_039105355.1. Classification (NCBI taxonomy): domain Eukaryota; kingdom Metazoa; phylum Chordata; class Actinopteri; order Myctophiformes; family Myctophidae; genus Benthosema; species Benthosema pterotum. The sequence continues at coordinate 37,168,346 of CM076985.1, forward strand.
ATTGACTTTTTGGGCAGAATGCGATTCTTTCTCATCAGAAAAATAACCAGGAGTTGCACCCTCTATCAATATTGCCAAGAGAAAACCTTCATTGGGAGTACTTTCCTCGGTGTCAAAATATCACACATTCTGGCCAGAGATTACATTCTTTCTCAGAGCTCCACTGCAAGGCAGAATCATAGAAGCAGTGATGTTATGGACCAGAGCTAGCCAGGTCCTAGCAAAGGGTGTACAATTGGAACCAATCTGTTCCTGCTTGTCACTGATCATCAAGCATTGGATAAACAAATGGTTGATATCACACCCGGTGAAGTGAGTGGTGCAACTATCCAGACCCACAGGAATGTGCCAAGTTGCAGCACTCAAAGAAGGGGCTATTTGTGTGAAATAGTCTACATCATTTTTGTAGGTAGCATAGCTGCAAAGTTTGTCTATCTCATGCCTATCTATGTGTTGGCATCTTTATTTTCATTTAATTTTTGTTTTTTCTTTCTTTGTAGCTTGCTCAATTGCAAGAGGTGGGGTACCACCCCGTTCTGTTTTTAATGAGAACAACCAAAGGGCGTACCCCACAGGCGGAGGTGGTCACGTTTCTCTGTGGTGGTGGAGATGACCCTGTTAAAGCATTTCTCAGCAAAATGAAAAAGGTTTATGAGCATCTTATTACAAGTAAGTTGTTTATGAATTGTTGTTTGCCAAGAGATGTATAATATATACATATATATATAGCTGCACAGCCTGCTCACTAAGCTTTTCATTAGTAATGGACCACGCCTTCTGCTGCTTTGCTTAAAGTTCAGTAGTAGGAACAGGTAAGTGACGGCTCGCAGGTGTATTTATGCTGTGGTGATTGTGACAGGGATTGCCCGATTCATTTTTGATAAGGTGGGAATGAACTGAAGTGGCCATGATAAAAAGGAGTTCTCTAAAATTATCAGGAAACACCACAGTTTCAAGAGCAGTCACCCAGGTGTTCTGTGTACTTTTTCCACAGTCTTTGGCAACTGAAAGCATGACAACTCCATAATGTAATTAAAGACATAATCCATTCCAACTTCCTGTTCTGGTCACATCAAATAACGGTGCTGATCAAGCCACTAAAATAACATCCACACACTCTAAGCATGAAGTTGGTCAACAGACTGGAAAATAATAGTGCCCGAAAGAACAATTAACTGTATAAACATTCATTGGATATTAAACATTCAACTGGATATTTGTATAAAATGTTCATTAATGTGGTCAGGAAAAGAAATGTAACACAAAATTGCATAATACAGAATTAGAACTAGACTAGGTGATGTTTGAACATGTTACCGCTTATTTCAATCTTGCACTCATGGGGCAGGAAAGCACTAGATACTTTAATCCTACATTTGATTCTATTGTTTCAGACTATGACAGATTGCATGTGGATAGAGCTGACTCTGTTGCCTCCACCGACGATGCAGTGGATCAAATTCAAGGTATGAGCAGTTTTAAAACGTTTAAAGTCAAAGTAGACTTTAAAAGTCAAAGTAGACTTGCCATGGAGTGTAAACGAAGAGACATTATTGCAGTGGCTAACTAATAGTTAATATGGAGTTTTTTGACATGCACACAACACAGCTTTCAAAAAAGGATGAAGAGATGCAATAGTCCTTTTCTAACCTAAAACAAACACAGCCAGATGGTACCATTACACATGGTTAAGAACTGTCTACTGCCAGTTGTCTTTAAACCACAGCCATATGATTTGCATCTGATGTTTAAACATTCAGAACCAGAGCAGTACTCAAAGTATAAAATATAATGCACCAACATTCTGACTAATCACTTTCTACTCCTCTCCCCCTAAACCTAGAGAGCCTGGCGTCCAACGGTGAGGCTTTGCCACAGTCCTCCTCCGACGAGCGTGGCCTGGGTCCAATCAAAAGTATGTTCAGAGTTTTAAAACCTCTCAATGTCAAAGTAGACTTGCCATGCAGTGCAATAGATGAGACGTTATTGCAGTGCCTGAAGTTAATATGGACTTTCTTGATCTACACACACCACCGTTTTCAAGGAAGGATGAAGAGATGCGATAGTCAATAGTCCTTTTCTAACTTAAAACAAACAGCCAGCTGGTACCATTACACATGGTTAGGAACTGTCTACTGCCAGTTGTCTTTAAACCACAGCCATATGATTTGCATCTGATGTTTAAACATTCAGAACCAGAGCAGTACTCCAAGTATAAAATATAATGCACCAACATTCTGACTAATCACTTTCTACTCCTCTCCCCCTAAACCTAGAGAGCCTGGCGTCCAACGGTGAGGCTTTGCCACAGTCCTCCTCCTCCTCCGACGAGCGTGGCCTGGGTCCAATCAAAAGTATGTTCAGAGTTTTAAAACCTCTCAATGTCAAAGTAGACTTGCCATGCAGTGCAATAGATGAGACGTTATTGCAGTGCCTGAAGTTAATATGGACTTTCTTGATCTACACACACTACCGTTTTCAAGGAAGGATAAAGAGATGCGATAGTCAATAGTCCTTTTCTAACTTAAAACAAACAGCCAGCTGGTACCATTACACATGGTTAGGAACTGTCTACTGCCAGTTGTCTTTAAACCACAGCCATATGATTTGCATCTGATGTTTAAACATTCAGAACCAGAGCAGTACTCCAAGTATAAAATATAATGCACCAACATTCTGACTAATCACTTTCTACTCCTCTCCCCCTAAACCTAGAGAGCCTGGCGTCCAACGGTGAGGCTTTGCCGCAGTCCTCCTCCTCCTCCTCCTCCTCCAAGCGTGGCCTGGGTCCAATCAAAAGTATGTTCAGAGTTTTAAAACCTCTCAATGTCAAAGTAGACTTGCCATGCAGTGCAATAGATGAGACGTTATTGCAGTGCCTGAAGTTAATATGGACTTTCTTGATGTACACACACACCACCGTTTTCAAGGAAGGATGAAGAGATGCGATAGTCAATGGTCCTTTTCTAACCTAAAACAAACACAGCCAGATGGTACCATTACACATGGTTAAGAACTGTCTACTGCCAGTTGTCTTTAAACCACAGCCATATGATTTGCATCTGATGTTTAAACATTCAGAACCAGAGCAGTACTCCAAGTATAAAATATAATGCACCAACATTCTGACTAATCACTTTCTACTCCTCTCCCCCTAAACCTAGAGAGCCTGGCGTCCAACGGTGAGGCTTTGCCACAGTCGTCCTCCTCCTCCTCCTCCGACGAGCGTGGCCTGGGTCCAATCAAAAGTATGTTCAGAGTTTTAAAACCTCTCAATGTCAAAGTAGACTTGCCATGCAGTGCAATAGATGAGACGTTATTGCAGTGCCTGAAGTTAATATGGACTTTCTTGATCTACACACACCACCGTTTTCAAGGAAGGATGAAGAGATGCGATAGTCAATAGTCCTTTTCTAACTTAAAACAAACAGCCAGCTGGTACCATTACACATGGTTAGGAACTGTCTACTGCCAGTTGTCTTTAAACCACAGCCATATGATTTGCATCTGATGTTTAAACATTCAGAACCAGAGCAGTACTCCAAGTATAAAATATAATGCACCAGCATTCTGACTAATCACTTTCTACTCCTCTCCCCCTAAACCTAGAGAGCCTGGCGTCCAACGGTGAGGCTTTGCCGCAGTCCTCCTCCTCCTCCAAGCGTGGCCTGGGTCCAATCAAAAGTATGTTCAGAGTTTTAAAACCTCTCAATGTCAAAGTAGACTTGCCATGCAGTGCAATAGATGAGACGTTATTGCAGTGCCTGAAGTTAATATGGAGTTTCTTGATGTACACACACACCACCGTTTTCAAGGAAGGATGAAGAGATGCGATAGTCAATGGTCCTTTTCTAACCTAAAACAAACACAGCCAGATGGTACCATTACACATGGTTAAGAACTGTCTACTGCCAGTTGTCTTTAAACCACAGCCATATGATTTGCATCTGATGTTTAAACATTCAGAACCAGAGCAGTACTCCAAGTATAAAATATAATGCACCAACATTCTGACTAATCACTTTCTACTCCTCTCTCCCTAAACCTAGAGAGCCTGGCGTCCAACGGTGAGGCTTTGCCACAGTCCTCCTCCTCCTCCTCCAAGCGTGGCCTGGGTCCAATCAAAAGTATGTTCAGAGTTTTAAAACCTCAATGTCAAAGTAGACTTGCCATGCAGTGCAATAGATGAGACGTTATTGCAGTGCCTGAAGTTAATATGGACTTTCTTGATGTACACACACACCACCGTTTTCAAGGAAGGATGAAGAGATGCGATAGTCAATAGTCCTTTTCTAACCTAAAACAAACACAGCCAGATGGTACCATTACACATGGTTAAGAACTGTCTACTGCCAGTTGTCTTTAAACCACAGCCATATGATTTGCATCTGATGTTTAAACATTCAGAAACAGAGCAGTACTCCAAGTATAAAATATAATGCACCAACATTCTGACTAATCACTTTCTACTCCTCTCCCCCTAAACCTAGAGAGCCTGGCGTCCAACGGTGAGGCTTTGCCACAGTCCTCCTCCTCCTCCTCCGACAAGCGTGGCCTGGGTCCAATCAAAAGTATGTTCAGAGTTTTAAAACCTCTCAATGTCAAAGTAGACTTGCCATGGAGTGCAATAGATGAGACGTTATTGCAGTGCCTGAAGTTAATATGGACTTTCTTGAAACACACACCACAGTTTTCAAGAAAGGATCAAGAGATTCAATAGCCAATAGTTCATTTAAAATTTGCTGCCATGATTGACGATGCTGAATGGATCCTTGTGATGGCTCAGGCAGGGTAATCATGTGGGTCCAATGCCGTTTTGTAATCACAAAAAATGACCACAATCCTGATGGTTCACTCGTAATCTATTCATGCAGATCAATATGTGGCTGCTACCACAATGTAGTTTTGACAGTGATCATAGCTGTCACAGATGTCATAGATGTCTTGTAGCATTTCACTGTCAGCATGTCCTTCAATAAACCAATATATAACAATGTAATATCGGCATCATTCCTGTAAACTGACAAATGCATACTAAACTTTGCAGTATCTGGCAGGCTGCAGGCCTCTGCACAGCCGCCCCCCTCTCCACCCATGGACCTTGAAAGATATTTAAATGACCCAAACAGCTATTCTGAGGCTGGACAGCAGGATGTTGACAAGAGTAAGTATTCTTAATTTCAAACAATTGTTTCAAACAATTAAGTCTTTCAGGCACTATTGTTTACGCACCCGCTTCTATTAATCCACTGGTTTACCAGTCTGTTGACAAAGTTCATGCTTAAAGTGCTTTTTTCTATTTTGCACTCACCGGGCAGGAAGGCACCAGATACTTTACCCTACATTTGATTCTATTGTTTCTCTCTTCCCTCCAGACACAGAGAGTACCTCTACTCTGCCTGCTAAAACACTTGTCCAGAAGAGAAAGAAGGGTATGTTTTAAGAGCTTGAAATGGGTTATTGAGCTTGACAAAATGAGGACAGAATGAGGTCTTCTAAGTATTATGTGTTTCCCAACTTGTACAAGTTGCTCAAATGGTATTTGGACTGAAGACGCACCAAAAAAGGCCCCTCATAATTGTGAGTTGAGGCATTACACTTTGACTCAATTTCACCATTTGATCTACAAGCTTGCAACGCATAACTTAACATACCATTGGTGGGCCTCCTTCTTGGATGAATTGGTCAATGATTGACCATACTGTTTTATCACAATAATGGTCTTATAAATTGATTTCAGAAGTAATAAAAAGGAAATTGATTTCCTAAGGACATTTTGAAAATGCTTCGTCAAAGGTGTTGTGACTTTATATATTGTCAGTTAATTCCATAAGATTTAGTGGTGTTTGCTGCTTGTTTTTTTTCTAAACGGCTGGTTAAATGCACTTCGCCAGTCTCTGGGATTGAACTGTCTTTTGGGATGTTGGGGCAGAAACCATAGTGTACATGGTGAAGAATAGCAGGTTTACAAGACTTTATGATGCAACCATTTGAGCTGGTATAACTGGAAATCTATAGTTTAAAAATCTATAGTATAAAAGTTATAAGGGGCATATCAGGACCATATCTGCTTGGATGGGGATCGAAGGGTTTGAACAATGTTTTATTCAACTTAACGCATGCCAGTGGAATTTTAAGTTTGTAAAATGTCTGTCACAGGTCAGTGCAGGAAGAGGACAACTGGCCAACCAAAAAGGGTGAAGAAAGGTGTGTATTTGTTAATTTGAAGTTTGAATATAATGGGCCAAATAAGCTTCATTAACAGATTTTTGTGTCAGCAATCTTTGAGTTAGTACAAAAGTACAACATCCCAAAGACGGTCCAGTTCATCACCAAACAAGCACTCAGATACCTTGAAAAAACTGCCTGCACAGACTTTCTTGACAGGAAGTAGCTCGAACATGTCTTGAGTGGATTTTCTCAAGCAGAAATGACGAGGAACAACAGCAAGACAAATATGATGTATCTGTAAATTTAGGTTGAGGGCTTGTTAGGTTGTTTAAATTAGCACTACTTGGCTTCAATATGTCACCTATCTCCTGCTTCTAGCAGCCACCTACGGGCTGCATATAGCGTTGATTTGAATTTGGGCCGATCTGATTTTGGCTGGAGTGCTTAAACTGTTCCCAAATGTGAGTAATAGAAGGAACACACTACTGCCCCCAGGTGGCGGAATCGGATTGCCCCAGGGTAATGAAGGCTTTACATGGGCAGAAGGGCAGAAGCAAAGCCAAGTTGCTGGCTTGCATTGACGATTAATGGTAGACTGTTTGCGTCTTCAGTCTGAAATCTTCCAAAAACTACATGGACATAAGAAACTGGCAGATGTCAAACCCTCATCTTTAATGGTATTCTTTCTAACCTCTCTTTAGGCTGCAAAGGTTGTGAACAACGACCCACTTACACCTGGGATCGGGTCATAGACCAAAGAATAACACCAGTAAGTCATGTGAAGTTCTATAGAGTTGATGTCAGGTGGAAAGCTCCTACTGTATGCCCAAAATTTGATTTATTAAAAAAATTGTTATAATGGCCAAATTACATGCTCATGACAACTCAACAATGTAATGGAGATTCTCCTTAGTGGCTGGGGAGAGAACAAAGCTCGTCAACTTATGTTAGATACCTCATATCTTAGGCTTTCTTGTATCCAAATCTTCCAATTAAGGGTATTCTGATGTTTGAAGTATCATCAGATTCCACAAAAACACAAAATTCAACATTATGAGCTTGTAAATCTGCTATTTTTATTAATGGTAAAAATGACAAAAAACAAACAATATAATACAAGCCACCAACATTAAACAATTCCATCCCAAATGAAATGTACAATAATAATAAGGACAGCAGTCCGTAACAAAGACTTAAGAACAAATTCTGTAGATCTGAACTTTCTGCCAGACAGTGACATTATACTGTGCAATGTTAATGACTTTTATTTTCACGTTGGTTATAGGAGGCAAGTAAAGTATAGGCACATTTGTCTTATTCAGATGTCGGATACTTTTTAAAGGCAAAAGCTCAACTTGTGTGACTTTATCAGTTTATGTAGACTTATTTGATATGCATAGTATTCATTAGCAGACTCTTAATCCAAAGAAACAAACATGGCAAAGACTAGTTATCTTGAATAATGTTGGAACGTTTCACACCCTTTATATAGATGAACTTCAGTTAAGCTAAGATTTTTGCTCAAATGACTAATGCACATGTTTGTTTTAACTATAGATGGGCCAAGAGTACAGAACAGTGTGGCAGCCATGTGAAAAATGGTAAGAACTCTGCTTTGGTTATAGAGCTGAGCAGTCCCACCCTTTCATGACGTCCTCTATGCTCCAGAGGTGGAATCCTCATTCATTTTCTTGACTTTTCAAAAATGGTTGCTATGAAGACGATTGTGCTGTGGCATATTGGTCTTCATAGGAATCATTTTCAAAAAGTCTGAGGAAAATGGGGGGGGGGGGGGGTGCTCAGATCTAGTCAAATGTACTTTCATGACCACACTTACTATTCACAGCTATGTGCAATGTTATTTATTTTTCTTCTCTTTTCAGTGGTAAAAGCTGGGATGACACGTGGGAGCCGGAGGAGAACTTCAACCCAGAGGACTTGGCGGCTGCGCTACGTACCCCCAGGATAGAACAAGGGTTTTCAACAGGTTTGGGGTCTACCAGTGGTCCCTGAGAGGGTTCCAGGTGGTCCCCAGGCTAAATGATGGAAAGTTGGTTTATCAGTTTTAAATGTTCCATTTGGTCAATAGTTAAAATATTCTCATGTGAATTAGCCCAAATCTACACAACTAGAGAATGTAGAAGATTAATGGTCTGTATGCTGGTTTGTTTTCTCCGAAATCCAGCCTGGGATTGTGGACAAGAGAAATCTTTTGTGGAGCCCCAGAAGTTTAAATAAACTTGAAACCTTTGCTTTGTTTATGCCTGTCTCTTTTTTTCCCCCCACTCACATGTCTTTGCCGTAAATGGAATGTCTAAGTTCATAACATGCAATGTATGTATTTTATAATTGGTACACTTCATGATTTTTAGGCTGAACATGCATTTTGCAATTTTCTGCAGCTAAATATTCAGTGCAGGGGTAGTCACTGGATGGTAACTGCAAGGTTGGTGGTTTGAACACAGTGTGTCCCTGAGCAAGATTCAGATCCAATTGTCACTGCTCAGAGTATACAGATACTTTGACAATGAAATGAACAGTGGTGTTTGACCAAAGTGCAATGCAGTATTAAAATAATGAAAGTGCATTTTTTTTAAAGTACAGAGTGGTCAGTAAATGCTATAAATGAGCAATGATAATTTAACAGTACTATGCAAGACCTGATGTACAGGTTTTGCTCTGCTATCTATGTAAAAGGTGCTATATAAATGTTATGTATCAGAATAATCCAAATCTGAGCCCTGTAGGTCTACAATGACACCATTTGACACCAAAGCAATGACATTTTAGCAATGGTATTTTATTTCAAGAAAGGAGATGTGACTATACTTTAGGACATTTGTATATCAACCAGCCATTCATGATTGAATATTTTTATTAACAGAATTACAAGTACGGACTGCTACATAACTGACATATTGGAGAATTACATACATTACATACAATTATACATTATGAAAAATAATTAAAAAGGTTCACCCATTCCATCCCCCCCCCCAAAAAAAAACAAAAAAAAACTAACATGGTGAAACACAACTTGATGTCTTAAAGTTGTCCATAGCTTCATAAAGAGTCCATAGAGAGTAGTTTTGAGGAGTCAAGGGATTCACTTGTCTTAATGACTGTCGGTAGGGTGTAACACAATATGCATGATATTTCCTGTGAGACTAAATAAGTCTTGTTATCTGCTATTTTTTTTTTTATTATTTTCTGTAGCCAGATATGATCTGGCTATAGCTATAAATTAGGCGTCATGTTCCTGTTAGAATAAATATCAGCTATATTTCAGCTATATTTTTCCTATTTTTCCAATGTGATCTACATTTATTTATTTATTTATTTTTCCTTTTTTTTTTTTTTTTTTACTTTCTGTAGCCAGATATGATCTGGCTACAGCATTATCAATGAGCCAGCCAGTTAAATTAGGCACAAGGTTCCTGTCAGAATAAATAATAACAGCCTAATGTTATCAGATATATTTTTCCTTACTGTGATCTACATTTAACATTTTTTTTTTAATTGAATGCAAACACAAACCCAGTATTGTAGGCTACATTTTGGTAACGATATGGTCTTGCAGTTCTATAACTGGCCGCTAGAGGAAGCAGGCGTTCAACCTATGCGTCAGACGTCAGACGCGATGGGTCGGACCCATCGCGTCAGAAGCTGTCCAAAAGGCTGTCATGCCAGGGCGTCAGTATTTGAAGAATTGGCGATGAGAATGTGTTGAAGATTTACAGGTGCACAGAGGTGGGTGGAATCCTTTTTTGTGCAAGCTCTGCCTTTTTTGTGTTTTAGGAAGTGAAGAGCAAAAAAAGAGATAGGGGTGGGGGCAGGGGCGGATTGGCCATCTGGAGTACAGGGAGTTTTCCCGGTGGCCTGCGCCACCTAGTGGCCTGGACAAGATCCAAAATGCACTAGTGGCACTTCCAAAATGCACTAGAATGCGCTAGATGCTCGCCTGGAACATACAGATCAAAATGACCATTAATCTTCTACATTCTCTAGTTGTGTAGACTAAGTTCTCAAAGAGTTACATCTGGTTAACCAGCTGCCCCCCCCCCCCCCCCCCCAGGGTGGCCTGGCAAAGGCAAAATTGTCCCGGTGGAAAAATATGTGCCAATCCGCCCCTGGGTGGGGGTGGGGGTGGTGGTGGTGCTTGGATAGAAAAATAAGTGGAAAACATGAAACATGTGGGGGATAGGCAGACATCAGAAGACATCTGCATACACATAGCATAACCCAGTACAGTATGTAATGTACATAATAAGATCAGACATAATTGGTGCATACAAGGTTACATACAACAGTGTTTGCACTTTTGTAAGCGGTGCTGAAATAAGTACTGTGTTCACATTTTGTAATTAAGTAAAGGCTATGGTAGAAATAGTATGATGATAAAATGCTTACTTGAGTGAGTAAAAGTCCAAAAGTATTGGCCTTATTTTTTCTCGAGACATAGTCTCGTCTCAAGTCCAGTCTCAACACTAATGTTTGTTATCTCAGTCTTGTTTTTTGTCTCGCCCTCAATTGTCTTGGTCTTGTCTTGGTAACGCCACGCTGCACTTTATTTGTCTCGTGGTCTTTTCTTGGTCTCACCCTCAATATGTCTTGGTCTTGTCATGATCTCAGAGCAAATGTCTCGGGTCTCTTTCACCATCGAGACCACTCGAGACGAGACAATGCAAAGGAAATCTATATCCATTGTGCAGACCGAAGAGTCTAAAGTCTCTGTAATGTGTTATGTTGTGCTATTACTGCAGAACAATAATATATTGGCTTTTTGACCTCGATCTCTCTAGGTCTTGGCCTTGACCTTGGCCTCGACCCCTCTAGGTCTTGGTCTTGGTCTGCTGTCGACTCCTCTAGGTGCTAGTCTCGTCTTGATCTCGTCTTGACCAAGTCTGTGATTGTCTGTCTCGTTTTGTTGTCGACCCATCTAGGTTTTGGTCTTGTCTTGGTCTCGATTTAGGTTGTCTTGACTACAACCAATTTCTCCTTTTTTTTTTGGGGGGGGGGGGGGGGGGGGGGGGGGGTCTCAGAAACTGCAAACTGATGGATTCTGGTGGTCATACAGTACAGTACAGTACAGTACAGTACAGTACAGTACAGTACAGTACAGTACAGTACAGTACTACAGTACAGTACAGTACATAGACTAGAGGCCTTCAGTGAGGCCTGATCAACAGTGGAGTGTAATCACTGCCATATGGTGGCTGCATAGCTGCGTTCAGCCCCTGCACACAATGCAGCACAACCAGGCTCATTTACACAGAGAAATACACTCAAATAGCGAAGAAAGAAAGAAAGGGGAAGGGGGGAGAAGAAGAAGAAGGAAAAAATAGCTCCCTCGCTTGATTACAGCCCTATGTAAACTCTTACTCTTTGACTAAAACATCTGCTTCCATTTAGGCCTTAAAGACACATACCTACACATTAACATGTACTGTGCGCTTTCTGCTGCCGCTCCGGGAAGTTTAGAGGGCTGGAAAAACGTTTCCCGTTACACTGAACTCCATGGAAGCGTCCCAGGCCAGGCCCAGGCCAGGCTAAAGCCACCGTGGAGGAGGGAGATGTATTTTAGTCGGGTATCTGCTTGAGACGCGGCCAGGTTCGCTCTTTACTCCAGCCACAAGCCACATGCACAAGAACAGACTGAATAACTTAAAGGGCTGTTCTCTCCGCCCCTACCCTACCCCCCCCCCCCCTTATTTCTTCTTTTTCTTCTTCTTGTCAAGGTTGTATAAACTTCCTTTTTTTTTTTTTTTACCGCGGTTGCTGTCAGTGACAACAAGCACCAAAAAAGAAAAAAGAAAAACGGTGTGTGTTTAGACCAGGGGTTTTCAACCTTTTTCATCCCAGGGCCCACCATTTATTCAGCATTTGAGCCACGGACCACCATTTGAGGACATTTTAGCCCCACAGACCCCCAAACGAAAGATTTCCCTTGCTTCTGCCCTACATGACCATTAATCTTCTAGTTGTGTAGATTAGGAATAATTCACCTGATGAATATTTTAACTCTTGGGAACATAAAAAATGAAACCAAATGGACCCTGGCGGGTCCATTTGGTTACTTTGGTGCTGCAGCTGTTTCCCTGCAGACAGACACTTTCTTTGTCCTGCCGACGGTCCAGAACTTTGCTGTTGTCAACAAATCATGAAAACAAAACATTCATCGGGCTCAGGAAAGGTGGTGCTGATTTGTGAGGGGGAGAGGGGGTTGTGTGGGGTGAGGCAGCATTTTATCCAATCACAGCACAGCAGTCTCCAGCAGATTCATAATGAGGTTCAAGTTTCAACGTTCTTTATTTGTCACTCCAGTGTATGTCAGGACATGTACAAGGATGAAATAACGTTTCCATTGTTCCACAGTGCAATAAGACAATGAATGAATAGACAGTGCAATAAGAAAAAGGACAAATACAAACAATGCAAGAAACAACAAGTGACGTAGTGCAATAGACTAGAGCAGTAAAGTGCAACTGTAACAGCATAAAGTGAGGTGAGGGTGCTAAGCTACAACCAGGTATAATGAGCAGCACTGGCATAGAGAAAGATTTTTCTGAAAAACTCAGATGGTGGTGCGCTGCCTATGGTAGAGATGATATTTTTGAAAAATGGTGAAAATGTGAAAAATGGTGAAAATCTTTGAAACAACCAGGTATAATGAGCCAATAGTGGAGGTGAGGTGGAATTTCTATCTTAAAAAAAATGTGTTTACAAACACAGTGTTTGTACACACTAAAGTTGCATCGTACCTATACCTTACCTTTAACTGACCATGATACATGGTTCGTGCTGCTGTGTTTGTTTAATTCACCCAGCAGATAAGGTTTTTTTTTTCATTCCCACACACATGGATTTAGTAGTTTAGTAGTTGTGAGGACATCAATATTTCAGTGCTAGTTCACACACTCCATTTTCTATTGAACCCTAACTTTAAATTAACCTTAAAATAGAATATTATTGATCTATTGTATGAGCTCAAAATGCATTACATTGAAGGACTTGTAGACCGGGTTGTTAATTCCACATGGGTATTGTATAAATCAGGCAGATAACTCCAGCACTAAACCTAATTTCCTAAATGAAAGCCAAAAAGCTCTTCGGAAACTCATGCATTTTTGGGCAGTTTTCCGCCCTTTCAATTTCATTTATTCATGGTGCAGCAAATGATGAATGCATTACAATAATATAAAATTCGCAATAATCAGTAACAGGTCAAATGCAGTTTCATTGAAAGGCAATCAAAAGCTAGATGGAACAGAAGACAAAATCGCGGAGTGTGACAAATTATAAGAATGAACACAATGTTTTGTGCAGATCATCAAATAGTTAGAAGAACAACAAATGCTGCATACAGCGCTTTTTGTTTTGTTCCTCTTCTTCTTACTAATTATGTTGTATTTTATGTGCCCAAAACATCGTGTTTGTCGTCTCTGATTTGTCAAAACTGGAGTTGTCTTTGTATGAGGCTTAAACAGAGCGTACGATGATGCAGGCATACGGCGTACGTGTACGAACTTTAACGTTTTAAATTGCAGCCCTCTGTATAGGTGCCCTTTGAGAGTGGTTTTGAAAGAGTCAAGGGATTCACATGTCTTAGTGACTGTTGTTAGGGCGTTCCACTTTTTGGTGGCATAGGAGCGAATGGAATGTATTGGTGAAACAGCGCCCCTTGTTGGTAGGTAAACATAGGGACGAGTTTACAGGTGGGTGGACGGTGGGACAAAGACGACCCTTGTTGTTGCGCCACTCAACAAAATATTCAGATATTTTGATTCAAATGTATGTGGGCTCTTGGCTGTATGCATCCATTGTTCTGTTGTCAGCATATAATTTGATTTTCGCTTCATAATCGTTTGATTAGTTGGTTGGTTAGTTCATTTGTCTCGGTTCAGGTTTCTCACAACATACAGTACAGTATGTACAGAATGATTCACACAAGTGAATGTAAAGGTATGGGTTGAAGCTGAAGCTTATTACGCCCACCCATGTGAGAAAATAATTATCACATGAGAGAAAAGGAGAACAAATAAATAAATAAATATATAAATTACTAAGGTTAATGAACAGAATCAAAGGCAAGGAGAAATGAAAAAGACAGGTTTCATAAACACACACATACACATACAGTATATTATATATGTCTGTCTGAATTACCATTGATTCATAAGCTCTCATAAGCTCTCTTAAAGGGGAACTCCACCCATTTTCAACATTTTACTATGTCATGTGATGTACCTTAGAGGTGTTGGCTGGACATGATAAAAAGTTCCCCCATCCTGTGCTCCCAAGAAATGGAGGTCTGAAGAAAACCACTAACATGGTGAAACATCTTGATGACATCGTCAAGATGTATTTTCACCATGTTAACGGATTTCTTTAGACGCTGCTTTTTTCTGAGAGTGTACAAATGGAACCAAATTTGGTTGCATTTGTACACTCCCGGAAAAAAATGTTGAAAATGGGTGGAATTCCCATTTATAAAATATTAATAATAATAATAATAATAATAATAATAATAATAATAATAATAATAATAATAATAATAATAATAATAATAATAATAATAATAATGGATTGCATTTTTTATAGCGCTTTTCTATGCACTACGTGTATAAAGAATTGCTGAGTTTTAAGTCAGTATATATATATTTTTTCATAAAAATACCTGTCCCCCTGAGCTCATATTTACTTTGAGTGTAACTAAATCCTGCATGCTGGTTGGAAGAGTCTTATTGTATACCTTCTACTATACATTGTTATTGCAGTATTGACATACTCGTCAAATTTAAATGTCCAGTATAGTTTTGTATGTATTTCCCCAGATTTCTACACAATAGATTAAATATGGAAGTACTATACAGTGTTGAGCAGTGATTTTTGGTGATTTCTTTTTTTTTATTAATTATGTCTTTTAACAAAGCAAACCCAAATATATACCAAGCAAATATAGCAAATGTATTCCAAGGCAACGGGGTCAAACCTCTCTGGGGTGGGAGTGAGAGAGAGAGAGAGCATAACATTGCACTGGATGGCATCTGGCATGGTGATTGGTTTTAATATTGAAACGCCCAAACCACACCTATGCATAATGTAACGGGTATTTTAGGAATACAGGCTGGTGTCCAAGATAGCAGCTTTTTGTGGGGGGGGAACACCCTCTGCACAACAATAAATCCCCAAAATAGTGCATACATGGCTTTAGCTATAGCTTGGCCCAAGACAGGGGTGGACTGGGTGAAAAAATCGGCCCGGACATTTTTAGCGTGATTTGGCCCAGACCATCCCAACCACAAGCAGCGCGTGATGGACCTATTCTACCTGGTATAGTTGGTTAACCAGATGTAAGTCTTTGATAGCGTAAACATGAAACCTTGCGGGTCCATTTGGTTTCATGTTAACACTCTCAAGAGTTGAAATATTCATCTAAATTGGCCCAAGTCTAATTACAAAATGTAGAAGATTAATGGTCATTTTGATATGTATCTTTGACTGTTTTGTTTCCCAAATCCAGCCTGGAATTGTGGACCAAAAATCAAAATAAATCTTTAGTTTTGGGGGTCTGTTGGGCCTAAAATGTCATCAAATGGTGGTCTGTGGCTCAAAATTCTGAATGAATAGTGGGCCCTGGGATCAAAAAGATTGAAAACCAGTGCTTTTAATCATACCGTGATACCACCGGCCCCCTACGGGTTGTGGCCCACCGGGAGACCTCCCTGTACGCCCAATGGTCAATCTGACCCTGGCCCAAGACAGGGCCGCCTAAACGCCCCAAATTATTTTTTGTTTTTAACAATAAAACAATACATTTTCCTCATTACAATAATATTTCTCATATTCTACACTTCTATGTACATTAAAGGGATAGTTCAGTTTTCTGTTAAGTTAAGCTGTATGAAACACTTTCCTTTTAATATAGTGGTGTCAACTGTATTCATTGGTGTCCAGAGTCCGGTGGTGGGATTTCTGCTTTGGTTTTGGTGAAATATGAAGTGTAGTTTCGTAGTTCCGTTTTTGTGGGGGTCACTGGGGCCACACAGTAAAAGTAAATGACCCATTTCCCATTTCTAAAATACCCATTTCTAAAATATTAGCACATCCTTTGTTTATCCTTTGTTTATTTTTGACCACTCTATCACAGGCAACGTTTTTTTTTTTTTTGTTGTTTGTTTGTGTGTGTCCATATCACTATGGCAATCAATTAATACAGTTGACACCACAGTTGACAGTATTTCATATTACTCAAGTTCCAAAAATCTGAACTATCCCTTTAAGGTCCTCACAAGAGTAGTAATATAAACACACACACATACACACCCCCACACACCCATGCCCGCGCAACCACTACTACAACAATACAACAGAGACGAGGGCAGACGTTTTTACCCTGTGGTTTTGAGGGAGACGCGCCAAAACCTCCAGTTGGTTAAAACACAGCCAAAGAACGGGGGGCAGAAGTACAGTATGACGAGAAAGAGAGATTAAAGTGTATTTCTGAAATGGAGGAGGGGATGGGGTGGGTGGGGTGCCGTGAGGGGGGAATCAAGGATAGGATGTTTTTCTTGACAGATTCTGCGGAGGTCGTACTGTATAAAGATCCGGTGCTCGCTCGCTCGCTGCAAAAGAAGTTTGCGGACCTTCTTAAAATAACTGCTTGCGGGAAATTCCCCCGACTACGCATATCCCCGGAACGTCTGGGGATAACATTCAGCCAAAATAGCCGAACCACAAAGGCGTTTAGTGAAGAGGAGGGGTCTAAACGTTGTTCAGGCCAAGGAACACTTATAGCTGAGAGAATCAGAATCTTTGTAGTGGTAGGCTATATTAAAATTGCGCTGCTTATTTGACATTACTGTCTTCAACATTACTTTTGCACACGTTATATTTTCATGGATTCATGAAAAAGATATATAGCTATATATTTTTTTTGCCTTTTTCACCTCAACATTGCTTCTACTTTGATGCTACAGCTGTTTACCTGCAGTGCAGACCATTGCTTTGCCCTGCAGACGGTCCAAAACATTCGTCTGGCTCTGGAAAGGCGGTGCTAATTTGTGAACGGGGGTAGGGGGGGTGAGGCAGCGTTTCAGCCAATCACAGCGCAGCAGTCTCCAGCAGATTCATAATGATCCAATAGAGTGGAGGCGGATCTGTTTTTAAACAAATCTGTTTACAAACACAGTGTTTGTATACACTATGATTGCCTCTATTACCTTTAATCTACAGGTGTTTTGAGGTATTTCTCTCTGTACTTGCTCTTTAAGAGTCTACACCAGGGGTTTTCAACAGGCGGTCCGGGGACCACCAGTGGTCCGCGAGAGGGTTCCTGGTGGTCCCCAGCTAAGTTGGTTAACCAGATGTAACTCTTGAGAACGTAAAAATGAAACCAAATGGACCCGCCAGGGTCCATTTGGTTTCATTTTTACACTCTCAAGAGTTAAAATATTCATCATGTGAATTAGCCCAAGTCTATACAACCATTATCTACAACTAGAGAATGTAGAAGAATTGTCGTTTTTGATTTTTCTTTACTTGTTTTGTTTCCAAAAAAATCTTTACTTTTGGGGTCTGTGGGCTGAAGTGTCATCAAATGGTGGTCCGTGGCTCAAATGCTGAATAAATAGTGGTCCCTGGGATCAAAAAGGTTGAAAACCACTGGTCTACACCAATGTGGTAATGTAAACCATTTAAAAACAAAAAGATTTGGCCCTTGTAGCAACTCTGAAGACTCCTTATGGCGTAGACTGGGTTCCATCCTGACCATCTGAAATGTCACTTTGCAGAGCAGTCTGGACAGAGGCTGCTTAACTCGCATTACATAACATCACCTTTACGTTGTTGTTGGTACGACTCAGCAGCCAGCGCCACTCACTCTGTAGATGCTTCTCAATGCTGACAAAAATCTATTGTATTGTTGACATTTTGAGAAATGTCAACAACCATTGACATTTTGCCCCATTCTTCATGATCCACACATTCACATTTTGTCCCTTCCCTTGTCCCAGTGGGTTTCAACCAGTGGTCTGGGGACCACCAGTGGTCTTTGAGAGGATTCCAGCCAGGTGGTCCCCAGGCTGAATGATGGACAGTTGGTTAAACAGATGTAACTCGTTGAGAGTGTAAAAATTAAACCAAATTGTTTCATGTTTACACTCTCAAGCGTTCAAATATTCATCACCTGAACTAGCCCAATCACAAGTAGAGAATGTCGACGATTAATGGTTATAATTTGGCCTGTATGTTTACCTGTTTTGTTTCTGAAATCCAGCCTGGGATTGTGGACAAAGGTAAAAGAAATCTTTAGCAAATGCTCAATAAATAGTGGGTCCAGCTATTACAAATGTTGAAAACCACTGCCAAAGGCGACCTCCCTGGGAAGTGGACGATCTCTGGGGTGAACTTGTAGTTGAAGTGGACGATCTCTGGGGTGAACTTGTAGTTGAACTTTACCCCCTAACCTTTGCGCTTCACACAAGGCCATTTAAACATAGCTTTTTTTTCTCCCTCTGAAGCAAAAGATCAACTTGGTGAGTAGGAATGACCCCGTGGCCTATACGCACGTGCATGGCTGCCCGTCTGGAACAGGCATTGTATCGTCACACTGACATTACTGTCTGTCACAATAGGCTACTTCAGACACTGATGCAGAGACATGGGTTTGACTTGCCCGAGGGGCTGGGTGGGTGAGGGCGCAGATAAATGATAATTAAATCATAAATTCTGCCGGCGGTTACCTAGAACATTATTTTCAGATGGGGTTTGGTGGCCAAATACATATCATTTTTGAGGTCCTGATAATGAAATAGTTTGACCACCACAGATTTATTTTTATCCCAGAAAACATTTGTAGAATCGTGACCTGCCCATATGGAAAATTGTATGCAAACTCTTGAAAGTGTCACCTTTCAATCCTCATATAAGAGAATAAATTATGTATAATATACTGTATCCATAATATTTTTTGTAAAGAGAAACATAAATAAAACATATAATTACGTAGTTTATGAGCATTTTATGACATTCAAGACTTATAGAAAATCGATAATATTTTTTTGTAATGTGGCTGTGTGAAAGGTGCCACTTTCATAGTTTGCATATATGACATTTATAAAAAATAAAATCCATATGGGTGTGTCTCCGCCTAGAATGGCTCATTAAAGCCTTTGGGGATATTTTTTAATGTGGGCCTATGTGTTGCCTGTACGCGCTGTGTGTGTGTGTGTTCGCGTGCGGCACTGCGTTTATCCTGCCCAAGCAGGTGCGCACACACACAAACACAGACACTCATCATCCGTGGGTGGCAGCAGGCAGGCAGCAGCAGGTGTTCTCCTTGATGTTACTACATGAGACAGTGCGGTGCAGGCAGCCAGTTGGGGGTGGGGGGGTGGGGGTATGGGGGGACTTATATGGCCTGCATGTGAACTCCTATCTCTCTCAGACAGAGGCTGTTGTCATCCTGTGATATGAGAGGATGAAATCACCACCAGGCTCCTCTCATTATAGTAGTCACATGCATAAACATTACACATTATTCTGTGTGAGAGACCGTAATAAAAAGGTGTGACCACAAGGGGTCAGACTTTTACTGGAAACATACTAGTGCAGTGGTCTTCAACCTTTTTGATACAAGAAAGGGCCCACTATTTATTCAGAATTTGAGCCACGGACCACCATTTGATGACATTTTAGCCCCACAGAACCAGAATTAAAGATTTATTTTGCTTTTGTCCTCAATTCCAGCCTGGATTTGGGAAACGAAACAGTCAAACATATAGATCAAAATGAGCATTAATCTTCTATATTCTCTAATTTTAGACTCTCTTGTAGACTCTCTAATTGTGTAATAGAATTGGTTTAATTCACATGATGAATATTTTAACTGGGGAGTGTACATTTATTTTTGTAAAAATATTGTTTTATTTGTTTAGCAATATTGTTTTTATTTGGCCGCAACCAGTGTCGGCAACCAAATATGTAGGATGCTATGTTTTCCAAAACTTATTTTAAAAATAAATAAAAACTGAAATTCCATTGCCCCCTCATGTATTAGGAGGACAACAGTTTGAAGTTGGCAGAGATTCTCATCCATTTTCATGTGACCATAATTACGGTGAGGTACAGGCAGTGTTGTAGTGGTACTTTTAGAAGTGGGGGGACGCCTCTGAAAGGGGAATTCCACCCATTTTATTATTATTTTTTTCTGAGAGTGTACAAATGTGAACCAAATGGACCCTAGCGGGTCCATTTGGTTCCATTTGTACACTCTCAGAAAAAAGGAAACTCATTAACATGGTGAAACACATCTTGATGTCATCAAGATGTATTTCACCATGCTAATGATTTTTTTCAGACCCAAAAATATTTTAGATGTGAGAAGTGGGGGGACGCCGTCCCCCCGCATCCCCCCTCCACTACACCCCTGGGTACAGGCTACTGTGCCCCATCTCCGGGACCTCAATGTAGATGTTGTAAACATGTACCGCCAGAGAGTCCATTTGATTCTTAACTGTCATTTAGCTGGGGACCTCCTGGAACTCCCTCAAAGACCCCCTAGGGGTCTCCGGACAACACTGCTGTAGCAAGTGACTGTGCTGTTTTCACAATTCACCACTGGGGGGCAGTTGGGTGCACAGAATACACTGCTATTGTAACAAGTGAAGGTGTGTGTGTGTGTGTGTGTGTGTGTGTGTGTGTGTGTGTGTGTGTGTGTGTGTGTGTGTGTGTGTGTGTGTGTGTGTGTGTGTGTGTGTGTGTGTGTGTGTGTGTGTGTGCGCACGCGAGAGAAAAAAACATACACTCTCACACACACAAGGATAAAAAGATGAAATGAGGTGTTAAAAACCTTCGTTCTGCCTGCCAACAACGATAAAATGCTCTCTCTCTCTTACACACACACACACACACACACACACACACACACACACACACACACACACACACACACACACACACACACACACACACACACACACACACACACACACACACGGCCCGTATGGGGGTTCTTGGTCTGACCATTTGCAGACAAAAGGTTAATTGACCTGATCAGGTTTTAACGAGAGGCCTGCCATCCGTGGTCAGCCTGTGACATACAGTGACATTTAGCTGTGGTCACTGTGCTGACCTGCTGGCATTTATGGACACAGCACAGCTCTGGCTGTCCGAGCTCTGAATCCAAATGATACATGTGACCTGGCTGCGTGTGTGTGTGTGTGTGTGTGTGTGTGTGTGTGTGTGTGTGTGTGTGCTGTGTGTGTGTGTGTGTGTGTGTGTGTGTGTGTGTGTGTGTGTGTGTGTGTGTGTGTGTGTGTGTGTGTGTGTGTGTGTAGTGTGTAGTGTGTACTGTGTACATGTGTGCACGCTGTACTTTTGTGGTTCAACAAAAAGGTCACAAAAGTAAAGCAGCCTTTTGTGATGTAAAATAACTGCAGAGGTTGTGAAGACTTGATAGAACAAAACACAAAGAGACAAAGAGAATAATTATGAACTTGTTCTACTCCTCCTATGGAGCAATGCAATGGAAAAAATATGGAATAAAATGCTTAAAAATAATAATAAAAAAGAGGTCCAAAATGCCTGACCCCACAAGAATTCTTTGAATTTTGGGTATGCTATCCAATAGTCAATTTGAACCCAGGCATGTTGAGTACACCGTACAAGTTTTAGGTTGTAAATGTTGAGCATATAGAAATTGCTGATGCTAACTTGCAGGAACATTTTCATGATTGCCATCATATGTTACCATATCAACAACCCATAGAAAGAAAGCTTGAGCCTCTTGAGCGATCACAAGGACACTCCAGCTCAGGGGTCCCCCTAGCTCAGGGGCCCCTGGGCCCCAACGTTCCCATGTTGGATAATCCTCCCCTGCATGGCAGTATACAAACACCACATAAATAAATAAATAAATAAATAAATAAATAAATAAATAAATGAAGGTCCTTGATGTGAACAGGTTTGAAGCCCACTGAGCCTGCCCACAGACATTCAGTCAGAGCCTTTCCCTCTCCACCAGAGGGGTCTGGCCAGCTGCAAGACGATAAGAAACCAGAATTAAAAACCCTATCCTCTGTGCCGAGGTATTAGTCTGGACGCTGTTATTTGCCTTTCGACAACTCAAACACTAGGGCTGTAGGATGCAGTCGTCTGCCCCTTTGAATGGCAGTGGTTTTCATCCTTTTTCATACCAGGGACCACTATTTATTCAGCATTCGAGCCACGGACCACCTTTTGAGGACATTGTAGCCCCACAGATCCCCAAGACTAAATATTTATTTTGCTTTTGTCCACAATTCCAGGCTGGATTTGAGAAACCAAACAGTCAAACAAAACAGATCAAAATGACCATTAATCTTCTACATTCTCTAGTTGTGTAGACTTGGGATAATTCACATGATGAATATTTTAACTCTTGAGACTGTAAACATGAAACCAAATGGACCCACAAGGGTCCATTTGGTTTCATGTTTACACTCTCAAAGAGTTGCACCTGGTTAAGCAACTGTCCATCATTTAGCCTGGGGACCACCTGGAATCCTCTCAGGGAACACTGGTGGTCCCCGGACCACTGGTTGAAAACCCCTGATTTATGGCAATCCACGTTGCCGTTGCCAATACGTTTTTTCACACATCTGTGGTCATTATATGGCCATACATACCCAACAATGAATTGTGTGTATTTTTAAATAAAAAAAGTCAATAACAATTGATTTTTAATTAGTTCCTGAAAATGAAAACGTGCTGCGTGATGACGCTGTGTGATTGGTTCAGAAACACTCTGTGTCAGACAATTGGTGGGATCCATAATAAAAACCCCAGCATTCTCCGGTTCTCCACAACCATTTTTGTCATGTATTCATGCACAATGCAAAGGAAAATGCACACACCTGTTGTATTAT
The DNA here is from genome assembly GCA_039105355.1 of Benthosema pterotum. NCBI lineage: Eukaryota > Metazoa > Chordata > Actinopteri > Myctophiformes > Myctophidae > Benthosema > Benthosema pterotum. The sequence goes on from CM076985.1 coordinate 37,191,424, forward strand.
GTAGGCTACAAATTATTTGTCTATTATAGAATATAAGCTTAATTATTAGGTAGCCTGTCCACTGAATAGGACTGTCATTAGCCTGACCAGTCTGAATTTACATTTTTCAGAAGAACACATTTTTGAATGGTCGTGCAGTGACTGTGTAAATAGGTTTTCAATCCAATGAGCTCTGGGATACAGATCCCCATTCATTTTGTCTCATACACTTTTCGAAAATGATTCAAATGAAGACTATTACGCTGCGGACAAACCCAACTCGGAGTCGGGTCGTGACAAATCATGACAACACACAATGTTTTGGGACAAACAAATAATTTCTCAGGTTAAAGTTCTCAGTACTGGGTACTGATTTCAGTCCTGAGGATTTCACAGGGGTCATTGAATTAGCTCCGTGTTATTTGCAAAAGATCATTTTCAGTCTCAAGATATTTTTTTACTTTAATCCCTGGGATAAAAAACAAAACAAAAAGTGTTGTATCCTGCCGTTTTTTACTTCTTTCTAATTAGACATTGCATGATAATATCGTCATGATTTGTCACGAACCGAGTTGAACCGGCGTGATTGTGTTTATTATATTAACCATTTTTCGAAAAGTCTGAGGAAAATGAATGAGGATTTCATTTCTGGAACACGGGCGACGTCATTAAAGTGGCGGGACTGCTCAGCTCTATAGGGCTGGAGGAGTGGATCAGCCACATGTGTGTCTGTGGATGGGATTAAACCAGGAAAGGACCTGTTGCATGGGGACTCTGGACGTATAGAGGATATACTGTATTAGGCTAACCGCTGTCCCCATGTCCACACACACACACACACACACACACACACACACACACACACACACACACACACACACACACACACACACACACACACACACACACACACACACACACACACACACACACCTTATAATCTGACTCCTGCAGTACGGTTCCTCCAGCTCAACCTAACAAAACATCACATCTACCGATCAGAGCATCAACACTTAAGTTATTTGATTTTTTTTTTTTTTTACGAAGTACTTAAAAAGTTTGTGAGTGAGTGAGTGAGTGAGTGAGTGAGTGAGTGAGTGGCGTGTGGAGGTGTGACTTCATGCACACACCTAACCTAATCTCAGGTCAGAGCCTCGCAAACCTTGTCTGTGTTTAAATCACGTTTAAAAACTCAACTGTACTCCTTGGCGTTCGGCCATTCAGGCTGATAGTTGTTGTTTCCTCCTTGTTTTTTGTCTTGAACATTCCTGTTTGTTGTTTGTGATGCCCATGTTGGGGCTTTTTAGCATTTTAGCTTTTTTTGTGTGTACAGCACTTTGTCGCAACCTTGATGTTTTAAATGTGCTTTATAAATATTGGATTGGATTGGACTTTGTAGTCCAAGAACAAATTGGGAACCCGTTTTAGTCAAAGCATTGTAGTCAAAACCCCCAGGAAAACTGCCCTAAACATCATATCAAAATAAGATCTGGATGCAAAAAAAAAGGGACGAAGTGTCCCTTTTAAGTTGTATTCATAGCTACCCGCTGCCTTAACCAGCGGCAGTTTCCAGAGGAAGCGAGCGCACCTGCTTTTATTTCTCCAATCCATAATTTGCATAGCGGTACTTACAGTGGGCTGCCTGTGTGGGTATACTGCACACAGTCATTTACATACACGCTGCTGCTGGGTGAGTTATGACGTAGAATTAAGCAAAGTGTTGACACTGCTTCGTTCTCTTCTCTCCGCCCAACCAACAGGTTATACATACTGTATATCGCAGTTGTTGTCGGGGTTGGAAATTAATCCTTTTCAGTAGTGTTTTGATGTTATACGCATTATGTTGTACTTTGGGTATTGAAATATAGCAGATCTACAAGCTCATAGGGCGCCACCGAGTGGCGCGCTATGAGCTTGTAGGTCTGCTATTTTTGAAAAATCATGGAAATGCGACACAAATCTTTGAATATATTATTTATTTCAGAATCAAACATTGTTTATCTCAAATCTTTGCTTCTGGGGGATCCCTATAGGACATGTTTTTCAGATGGGGGTCCGCACCAAATATAGATGATAATTGTAGGAGTCCTTGGCATGAAATATGTTAAGCATCACTGACACCGGAACTTATTATTATTATTATTTCAGAAAATTTAGAATCTAGTGTCAGAAACTAGGATCTAATGCCCTGAACTGAAACTAGCGACTGAAACTAGAATCTAGTGCCAAAAACTAGAATCTAGCACCAACAACTAGAATCTAGCATTGGGAACTAAAATGTAGCATCAAAACTAGAATCTGTTGTCAGAAACTAGAATCTAGCATTGGGAACTAGATTGTAGCGTCAAAACTAGAATCTAATGTCAGAAACTAGAATCTAGCATTGGGAACTAGATTGTAGCGTCAAAACTAGAATCTAATGTCAGAAACTAGAATCTAGCATTGGAAACTAGAATGTAGTGTCAAAACTAGAATCAAGTGTCAGAAACTAGAATCTTGTCTGGACGAAATGGGTTAACTTGCAACGCTTGGCATTTTGACATGTCGTGAGCTTGTAGATCCACTATTCTCGCACCCATACACGGAGTGTAACATAGGCCATGCGTGTGCGTGTGTCTGTGAGTGTGTGTGTGTGTGTCTGTGAGTGTGTGTGTGTGTGTGTGTGTGTGTGTGTGTGTGTGTGTGTGTGTGTGTGTGTGTGTGTGTGTGTGTGTGTGTGTGTGTGCTTGCGTATTTGTATGTGTGGGAAAGGAGGTGTGGTCAAGCCTGGGCTTAGTGGTTTTAAGTGGCAGCTGTCTAGAGAGAAGGTTTCATAGCTCTGAGGGATTAAAAACGTTATTGATCTATCGATTACACTCTATTGATCCCCGGCGTGTATATAACTTCAAAGGCCTGTGCTGTCTGTTCATCATAGCACATGTGCATGCACGGTCACACACACATGAATATCATCAATGTGCTATATATGCAGCCCCCACCATGGATTGTGAACATTATTGATTAGTATAGATAGGGCTGCACCTACATAAATATCCTGACCTTTTTTAATGTGCGGGCAAGCTGGTTGTTGACAAAATTGTCAATATATTTAATCTTGTATTTTTTGTCACCGTCACTTAGTTTTCAATGATTTTTTTTTTCTCCAGTGAACGAAATCAACACTGATTGGCGGTCTGACCGGTCTGATCGGAGCTTAATTTAGACCCTGGCAGCTCCCCGTGCCGTGGGAACGGATCGACACACACACACGCACACACAGGCATCGATCACATTATCCCACACCTACTCTAGGTGCATGTGCTAAAGAAAGATGCGCAGGCGGAAAGCACTGATGTACGGAGGACTGAGTTGACTACTGGAGGGAAACACCACTGGTGGCTTTGCTTTTCAGTACAACCTGTCCTGTCCTAGAGAGTAAACAGCAGTTACCAGGGGTGTAGTGGAGGGGGGACGCGGGGGGGGGCGTCCCCCCACTTCTCACATCTAAAATATTTTTGAGCCTGAAAAAAATCATTAGCATGGTGAAATACATCTTGATGACATCATGTTAATGAGTTTCCTTTTTTCTGAGAGTGTACAAATGGAACCAAATGGACCCGCTAGGGTCCATTTGGTTTACATTTGTACACTCTCAGAAAAAATAAAATAAAATGGGGGGAATTCCCCTTTAAAGAAGCGTCCCCCCACTTCTAAAAGTACCACTACAACACTGGCAGTTACACTATATTATAAACAAAAGGGAACACTTTTGAGATCTTTCTGAGGACTACAGACATTTTAAACAGACCTTAAATCTGAGTTATTTTCTGTGTAGTCTGAGGGGAAAAATGCTGCCATTTGTCCCCAAAGAGACTGCAAATATTTGCAGTCTAGTCTACAGTCATGCAGTTTTGTAAAACAAAACAAAAAAGTTTGCCAAAGGATTACCATAGAATTATTATACAACAGACACGACATCCTGAGGAAACCTTGAGGCGAAATGGACATAGTGGCCAAAGTTGAGAATGCAGTTTGAGGAGCAGTGGGCCAGAAACATGAACGCACAATAGGCTCTGCCCCCTCCAGAAATCTGCAGCACTCTACGCACGCACGCGCCTCGCGTTCATGTTCTTGGCTTATTTTCCCAGAATGCACTCTGTTTTTCCCCTCAAAGAGGAGTGAAATCACCTCATGCGCTGGGTGAGCAACTTAATGCAAGTGGATGAGAGGGGAACTTCCGGTCTCATCTCTATTTAATATATACTCTAAGAGGATTACCCATTATGGCATAGAATAATTCTGCAGATATAATACAGCAGCTGGATATTAAATGATGATTGATGATGATGATTTCTTGTTTACTTCTACTTTCGTTCTACTTTAGTTAAGGTGTTTGCACTCTGGTGTGCATTGTTTTTTTCCCTCAAATATCCAGAGCAAATTTCAGAGGATGTGAAATGAAAATCAACCCGGCGACAGTGGCTCAAGGGGTAGAGCCAGGTGGCGCAATGGTCTGTGGGTCGACGGTACGAATCCCGACTCCTCCTGTCTAGATGTCACCGTGCATTGTGGCTTCTGCCACAAACGGTGTATGAATGTGTGTGAATGGAAATCACCTTGGATAAAGGTGCTATTTAAATGCACCGTTAAATTTTATGCCGCTCTCCTTTGCACACACCGCTGCCCAAGATTTTGTCTGTATAATGTTTTTTTTTTTTTTTTTTTTTCCCCAGACTGAGGGTTGATACATTTTCTGCAGCTCTTTAGTACGTATAGAGGAGGACAGCCAGGCTGACAGCTAGTGATAAGGCCATACAGGGCTTGACACTAACACTTGCCCGCTTGCCCGGGGCAAGTAAAAAAAAATGGTGGGGCAAGTGAAGACTGCCACCTGGTTGCCAGATCAGATAATTAAGATGATGAATCTTAACTCTTGAGAGTGTAAAAATGAAACCAAATGGACCCGCAAGGGTCCATTTGGTTTCATTTTTACGTTCTCAAGAGTTACATCTGGTTAACCAACTTAACTGGGGACCACCTGGAACCTGGGGGGCAAGTGACCATGAACTGAGGGCAAGTAGAACCTGACTTGCACTTGCCCGATGGGCAAGTGCCTCGGAGACCTTAGTGTCAACCCCTTTTTAAAGTTAAGAAATGAAACTCAGAGGCTCATAGATTCTGTAAAACAAACTCACTATTAAGAGCTGATAATGGAAAACAAAGGCAACACCAAGAAGCTCTGGAAAACCATAAAAGAACTAGTTGCCGGTAATAAGGTAAATAATAAAGATTGGTCTCATGATTAACGATGAGTCGGTCTATAACAAGAAAACTGTAGCAAATCATTTTAGATTTGTAGATCGGCTGTTTTCAATAGATTTGTGTGTACAGTACACTCTATATATATTTTTTTACATGGAAACTTGTGAAATGTCACATTATACTTTGTACTTTCGGTGCCTAAGAGTTTCCCCATAATGCTTATAGATGTCTTCATAGGCATTCAACAGCACCCATAGAACCCTTGGACTTAAAACCCTTAGTGTCCTGAACGCGTTTTGGTGTTTTATCTGTTGAAAAATAGCTGCTATTTTTGAAAAATTGTGATGTGCTGCAAATCTCTGAATATGTTATTTTGGAAGCAAACATTTTTAACTCAAATTTTTGCATCTGGGGAATCCCTAGAACAACATGTTTTCAGATGGGGGGTCTGCAGCCAAATATGGATAATTCTGGTGGTCCTTGGCTTGGCCTTGGACACAGGAACACAGATTTTTCAGAAAAACTAGAATCTAGTGTCAGAGACTATAGAATCTAGTGTCAAAAACTCGATTCTAGTGTCAGAAACTAAATTCTAGTGTCAAAAGTAGATCCTATCATCAGAAACTATAATTTAGTGTCAATAACTAGAATCTAGTGTCGGAAACTACTGTAGAATCTAGTGTCAAAAGCTAGAATGTTGCTGCAGCTATAATCTGGTGTAAGGAACTACTGTATAATCTGGTGTCAGGAACTCAAATCGAGGGTCAGGACACAATGGGTTAAATCATTATAATGCATCTTATGTGATAATCAATATTTATAAATTACACTATACTGTTTTATGACTTTTGATATAGTGCACCAGGAAGCATCACAGGATTATGAATGCGTTATGAATGCCCTCGTAATGCATTATAAATTTGGCCTTCATGTAAATATTGTACTATTTACATGAAGGCCATATTGTACTGTAGCGTTTCTATATTGCAGTATATTGACTTATTACAGTATTTTTTTTCCATCACTGTAAACAAATAGCGAAAGCACCAGCCATTTTGAAAGTGTGATTGTGTGTCTGCATGGTGTGTGTGTGGGTGTGGGTGTGGGTGTGTGTGTGTGCGTGTGTGCGTGTGTGTGTGTGTGTGTGTGTGCGTGTGTGCGTGCCCACCCATAGACCTCTCATTAGGCTCTGGCTCTCTCACACCATCTCAAGTTTAGTTTTGTTTGTAACTGGATCTCATCACAACAACCAATAAGGTGTCATCCTTCCATTCCTATAGGTCCTTGTTTGAATAGGTTTTCTAATTGCCTCCTGGCACCAGGTCAACCTTTACATTACACCAGTGGTTTTCAAACGGTGGTCCGGGGACCACCAGTGGTTCTTGAGATGGTTCCAGGTGGTCCCAAGCTAAGATGGTTAACCAGAAGAAAAGTTTGAGCGTAAACATGAAACCAAATGGACCCTTGCGGGTCCATCATCCATCATCATCTAAAATTAGCAAGTCTACACAACGAGAGAATGTAGAAGATTAATGGTCATTTTGACCTGTATACAGTATTTGCCTGTTTGTTTCCCAAATCCGCATATGTTGGACAAAAGCAAAAGAAATCTTTATGTTTGGGGGTCTGTGAGGCTAAAATGTCCTGAATTTGGTGAATAAATAGTGGGCCCTGGTATCAAAACCACTGCAGTACTTGTTTTGTTACTTCTTTTCACCAGTCACCAGTGTTCAAAAACAGCACAACATTTTTTTCTACCTGGTATGTGTCTCATAGGAGGCCTGTGGGAAGTTCACAAACCTATCAGACAGAAAATAGAAATAGGAACTGCAGGGTTTCTATTACTGAAATGTTGCAATGCGAAATTCAAAGCCATCGTTGTCACGATAATAACATAACGCAGCGGGTTTTGACCATTTTGCCACAAGGGCCCACTATATTATTATTCAGTATTTTAGCCACGGGGTCTCAGACCCAAAGCTAAACATTTTTTGTCCCAAAACCAATCGTTTTTTGTGCACAATTTCATGCTGAATTTAGAAGAGGAAACGTGTTGAAATGTTGATCAACTTTCTACATTTTATATATTTTTTTTAGATTCTTGAAATTTGAGTAATTCAGATGTTTAACAATAATTAAACTCTTGAGAGTGTAAAATGAAACCTTTAATGGGCCCATATAGGTTTATTTGGTTTCATTTTACACTCTTAAGAGTTAAAGACCTAGGGTTAGGCATTTGGTAGCCTCGACACCCAGGCTTTCATTTTCGTCCGCCTTGCGCGAAAACGGAAAGCCTGGACTAACGCGCGTTGGAAAGTGGCCTTGAGGGGGGTGTCAACCTTCCGGGGTGGGCGTCGCTCTAAATGATGTGACGTAGAACAGCAGTGGACGGGCGTGGGAGGGACCGGAGATGACGACACGTTAGTGAGATCAAATCAGAGCGCAGCACTTCCGCCGTGGGATCCCACGACACCCCCGCCCCCCAAGGCCAAAATCATTGAGGGCTAGACCAGGCTAGGCATTTGGTTACCAACTGTCCGTCATTTAGCTGAGGACCACATGGAACCCCCTCAAGGACCACTGTTGGGTCCCGGACCACTGGTTGAAAACCACTGACATAATGTAATCTAAAATACCAGTAAGGCACCGATGCTGCGGATGATGTTGATGTCTTGCTGGTGCGCGAGTTTTCCATATTTGGGTCAGTCATGGAGTGTGATGCACGCACATGTCATACGCACAGACATTTCTGCCTGGTTTACATAGTAATCATGCTCACTGCGTTCACATTTATGTTCCTATTACAAAAAATAGTCAGCTTAATGCTGATGTCACTGATCTGTGAAGTGCCCACAGCTCTCCTATGAGACACAGGCTGAGTAGGAAACCATTGTGGTCCTTTTTAAAAGCTCTCTTATGAAATGTAGTTAGTTGATCCTGCATCCTCCAGGGGTCTGTAGTCTATTACAGGGGCTTTCAAGCAGTGGCCCAGGGACCACCAGTGGTCCTTGAGAGGGTTCCTGCAGGTGGTCCCCAGGCTAAATGATGGAAAGTTGGGTGTAAACATGAAACCAACCGGACCCGCAATATTCATCATCTGAATTAGCCCAAGTCTACACAATTAGAGAATGTCGAAGCTTAACGGTCATTTTGATCTATATGTTTGTCTGTTTTGTTTCTGAAATCCAGCCTGGAATTGTGGACAAAAAAACAAAAAAATAAATCTTTAGTTTTGGGTCCATGGCTCAAAATGCTGAATAAATAGTGGAATAGTGAAAAACACTGGCCTATACTAGATAAGATAGTACTATTTTTCACTGCGTGCACACACACGCATCCACAAGCTCACACACTGTGAGCTTTTCAGATCAGTGGTTTTCAACCAGTGGTCCGGGGACCACCAGTGGTCCTTGAGAGGATTCCAGGTGGTCCCCAGGCTAAATGATGGACAGTTGGTTAACCAGATGTAACTCTTTGAGAGCGTAAAAATGAAACCAAATGGACGCTTGCGGGTCCATTTGGTTTAAAGTTTACACACCCTCAAGAGTTAAAATATGCATCATCTGAATTAGTACCACCTAATTAAGAAGTCTAAATAATTAGAGAATGTAGAAGAATGACCAGTTTGTTCCATGTTTGCGAAATCCAGCCTGGAATTTTGGACAAAAACAAAAGAGTTTAGTTTTGGGGTCTGTGGGGTGAAAATGTCATCAAAAGGTAGATGATCGTCTGTTTTTCAAGGTAACTAACTGCATATGACTGACTGAAACACGCTTAACATCAAGTGTGCATTGTTTCCCACGGTTGGTGGTAGTACCGTATTGTACTATTTTTTTTATAGGGGCGAGTGAGGGGGTGGGGGGGGGGGGTGCGTGGGGGTGGGGGTGGAAGGGTGTTTTCTATTCATTAAAAATGAAGGAGCAACTGAGTGCCATGTAGCCTGAGCTGAACATTCCAGCACTCTTTGTGATGTCGTGTCTGCAGATGCGTACGTGTGTGTGTGTGTGTGTGTGTGTGTGTGTGTGTGTGTGTGTGTGTGTGTGTGTGTGTGTGTGTGTGTGTGTGTGTGTGTGTGTGTGTGTGTGTGTGTGTGCGTGTGTGCGTGCGCGTGTGCGTGTGTGTGTGAGAGAGAGAGAGACTAAGCCAGAGGCAGAGGCTATGGGTCGCTATTGTGTAGGTATCGGATTTACTTTGGGTCACATTTCACCTGCTATCCTGTGTGTTTTTTGTGTTGTTTTGAGCTGTGTGTGTGTGCGTGTGTGCGTGCGTGTGCGTGCGCGTGTGCGTGTCTGGAGGCGTTTGTGTATGTGTGTTTGTTTTGTGTGTTGAAATATGAAATAGATTCTATACTATCCTAATTATGACTGAGACATTTTGAAATCGCTGTCAGATGTTTTCGACTTTCTTGTTTTTCCCTTGATGTCAAAGCATATATATTTTTCCTATTCTTTGGATGTCTCTTCCTCTCAGTACTTACATAAAACATTTCTGTAATAAACAAACACAGGGACTTTGGCGATGGAAGGGTTGCCGAGAGACCACATAGACAATCAGAAGTCGCGGTGTTGCCGAAAGACCAGATAGCCAATCAGATAGCCGGTACGAAAAACATCCCAAGGCTCAGAGGTCGGAGAACAATTCTGCAGAAATAATACACCAGCTGCCAATTAATTGACAACAGGGCTTGACACTAACACTTGCCCGCTTGCCCGGGGCAAGTAAAAAAAAATGGTGGGGCAAGTGAAGACTGCTACCTGGTTGCCCGATCGGGCAAGTGTGCAACTTAGTGCACGATAACATAACACAAGATAAATTTGTCTTGAAGGCAGTCATTGCACTCTGCCTCTGTGTCTTTCCCTGCTTTCTTAGCTATCCACAATTCCAGGCTGGATTTGGGAAACAAAACGGGCAAATTGACACATCAAAATGACCATTAATCTTCTACAGTGTAGACCTGGGCTAATTAAGATGATGAGCATAAAAATGAAACCAAATGGACCCGCAAGGGTCCATTTGGTTTCATTTTTACGTTCTCAAGAGTTACATCTGGTTAACCAACTTAACTGGGGATCACCTGGAACCTGGGGGGCAAGTGACCATGACCTGAGGGCAAGTAGAACCTGACTTACACTTGCCCAATGGGCAAGTGCCTCGGAGACCTTAGTGTCAACCCCTGGACAATGTGTCAATTCTTGTTTGTTCGTTTTTGGTCTCCCATGACTCTTAATTCTGTTCTTATGCCTCCTCAATTTCTACCATTCTGAGAGTTTGGACAACACTGCAGAAGAATTAAATGTTGATGGTTGGGGGTTGGATAATGGAGAGTTATAACAAGTGTATTTAAGGCAGTTTTTAAGCCCTTGTTGTCATGCGTTTGGTGTCGCACAAAATAGCCATTCTACAACCTCACAGCGGTGACGTGCTGTAACATGCCGTGAGCTTGTTCTTCTTCGATTTTAGCTATATTTTTTTGTCACACAAATAATTTTGCTTGAGAGCCTCCTCCTAGAACGAATACCAGAAGGTAAAGGTTTGTAAAGGTGCGAATTCACCTTTACCAACTCACCTGGGTGTTCAACTGGCGGGAAACTGCGCGGCTAGGCCGAGGGACAGCATCAGAGCCTGATCCTCATTAAGTTAGAAAACACAAATATAGAAGGAGAAGAGATGAAAGAAAGCTACAAATGAGGTAATTTGAACACTAAACTCTGTCGGTCACAATGTGGGACAGACAGACAGACAGACAGGGGCTCAATTTGTGGGACACCTGAAAAGTCTTTGAAATGAGGGACTAGCTGTCCCACGCATGCAAAGAGGGACATCTCTGGTCACCCTCAGTATATGCATGTGTACATACTGTCTGTGTGCACTCATACCCCCCCCCCCCCCACACACACACACACACACACACACACACATACATGCAGCTGTGTGAGTGCTTTTCTGTTTGACAAGCCGTGGGTGTGGTCACTCAGGGCCATCATCCCTCACTCTCAAGTTCTATAATACAGTCCTCCAGGCCAGTGTAAGATGCTTTATAGCAGGGGTTTTCAACCTTTTTGACTCCAGGGACCACCATTTATTCAGCATTTGAGCCACGGACCACCACTTGAGGACATTTTAGCCCCACAGTCCCCAAAATTAAAGATTTATTTTGCTTTTGTCCATGACCATTAATCTTCTAGTTGTGTAGACTTGGGCTAATTCAGATGATGAATATTTTAACTCTTGAGAGTGTAAAAATGAAACCAAATGGACCCGCAAGGGTCCATTTGGTTTCATTTTTACGTTCTCAAGAGTTACATCTGGTTAAACAACTTAGCTGGGGACCACCTGGAACCCTCTCAAGGACCACTGGTGGTCCCCGGACCACCTGTTGAAAACCCCTGCTTTATAGTGATGACACACAAGTTCCTGTTTACACACACACACACACACACACACACACACACACACACACACACACACACACACACACACACACACACACACACACACACACAATAAGTCGTGTCTTACAATTATGTCGTGAATCATAGCTTTGGTCTCAGACAACAACCACGTCATTCTGACACTGTCCTGGCTGGGTATGCAAAACTTGCAAAGTAATGAACAGGGTAAAAATATATGGAGAGAGAGGAGAGCCAGCTAAATCCATTTGAGCCCTCGCCCGCGGGCGCCCGTTTTCAAAACCGGGCGCCCGTTTTCACAAAAACGGGCGCCCGGTTTCACAAAAACGGGCGCCCGTTTCACAAAAACGGGCGCCCGTTTTCAAAAGCGGGCGCCCGTTTTCAAAAGCGGGCGCCCGTTTTCACAAACTAGGCTATGCCTAAACCTAACTCTAACCCTAAACCTAACCTCAGTAAACCTATGCCTAAACCTAACCTAACCCTAACCATAACCTTTTGAAAAGGGCGCCCGTTTGTGAAAACGGGCGCCCGCTTTTGAAAACGGGCGCCCGTTTTTGTGAAACCGGGCGCCCGTTTTTGTGAAAGCGGGCGCCCGCTTTTGAAAACGGGCGCCCGCGGGCGAGGTCGCTTTTGGATTTCGCCCCTGCTGGGAGAGAGGGAGAGGGGGAGAGAGATGGAGAGTTAGAGATAGAGCAGGGGTTTTCAACAGGTGGTCCAGGGACCACCAGTGCAGGTCCCTGAGAGGATTCCAGGTGGTCCCCTGCTAAATGATGGGCAGTTGCTAACCAAATGGACCCTTATAGATCTGTAACTCTTGAGAGTGTAAAATGAAACCAAATGACCAAACCATTTGGTTTCATTTTACGCTCTTAAGAGTTAAATTATCTCCAAACATCTGAGTTATGTATAGTTTTCAAGAATACACAATTAGAACATGGAGAAGAATTGTTTCTTTGATCTCTCCTAAATTGTCAAAAAACAGTAAAAAAAAAATGAGAATTGAAAATCCTTGCTCTTGGGTCCCAGAGATAACTCACCATCAAAGGTGGCACTCCGTGGCTAAAATGATGGCTAAATAGTGGCCCTGGTATGAATGAAAAAGGTTGAAAACTACTGAGATAGAGGAATAAACAGAGGGATAGAGGGACGGGAGACTGAGAGAGGGAGAGAGAGAGAGAGAAAGAGGGAGAGGGAATGAATGAAGGGGGTAGGGCTATGACTGTGGCTCTGTGTACACTGGTGTACACGCAATATGTATACAGTATGTAGCCTATAGCCTACCTAGGCTACCTTACACATGCACATACAGAGAGAGAGAGAGAGAGAGAGAGAGAGAGAACGTAAACATAGGATTATCAATAGGAAAAGCAGCAGCAGCCTTCCTTCTTCCTTCATGCTCTTTTGAGCTGCAACAGCAAAGCCATCATCAGACACAGTCAGTCAGTCAGACAGCAGGCAGCATACATAGCCTACAGAGCAAAAGCTGAGAGCAAAGCGGTGTGCGTATGTGTGTGTGTCCATCACATATCACATCATGCAGTGCAGCTGTATTATATGAGCAGTCAGTCAGTCAGTCAGTCAGTCAGTCAGTCAGTGTGTGTCTTAAGGAGGAGGATATACCAGCAGGGAGAGGACAGAGCAGAGTCTCTGGCTGTCTGTTCTGTTGTGTTGGGTGAACAGACATGAACAGCGTGGTGGATCCAGCCAATAACAAACTGCTAACTTTCAACCAACGGTAAATAGACCCTTTATAATCATTGACTGTTTCCTTGATGATGTTGTTTCCCCCCAGTCTCCTCACCTCCTGCTATAATCTAGTTTGTGTTCTTTCGTCGCGGTGGAATTTTAAAGCAGCCGCCGCTGCTTTAAAGCGCGTCTTATTTTGGAGCAGTATAAATGGAGCTATGTTACAGGTTTAATGGTTTACTATGCTTTATGCTGTAGCGCAGCAGCGAGGAGAATGTTAAACTGGGGAGGAAAAACGGTGCAATCGCAAAGCATTTACCGGTAATACGCTTTTCATGTAGCCGAATGTTGTGCGTAAAGTTGCCAGCAAGCAGCAGCAGCAACAGCGGAATAAGACTGCGTCGTGTTCTGTTCACATGGTTTACATTAGGTTTACATTGGATTCGACTGACTGGGTTTCATCACGAGGAGGATTTATACTGGATCTACTTTGTTGTGTTGTTGTTGTTGTTGTTGATATGAATCCACAAGTCGTCGTGAAGCTAGAAAGAGTGGACTTTAACTGTAAATACATGCACTCTCTCTGTACGTCCTGAATGACTGACTGCTGTTCACACAACGAGCTGCTTCGACTTATATTCTCCAATCAAGTGTTACAACCTGCTATAGAAATGGAATTGTTGAGATATATTCGCGTATTGATTGATTGGGGCGGGTTATTTATTTATTCCTCCGGACTTGCATAAATACGTAGATACATTGGTTGCCTGCCCTACTATTATACAGTAGGCTACTAGTAACGCAACGGAACACGGAAAAAAATATATGAATTATTCATGCAGTGGCTTTTAGTACGTCCATCGTCCACTCCGGCAGAGCAGAACAGCGGATGGAACTCCACTAGTCCTACATCCATCCATCCATCCATGCGCCAAACCAGACGCACTGGTGGGACTCAGGGGCGGATTGGCCATCTGGAGTACAGGGAGTTTTCCCGGTGGCCTGCGCCACCTAGTGGCCTGGACAAGATCCAAAACGCACTAGTGGCACTTCCAAAATGCACTAGAATGTGCTAGATGCTCGCCTGGAACATACAGATCAAAATGACCATTAATCTTCTACATTCTCTAGTTGTGTAGACTAAGTTGGGCTAATTCACATGATTAATATTTTAACTCTTGAGGGTGTAAAAATGAAACCAAATGGACCCTCAAGGGTCCATTTGGTTTTATTTTTACGCTCTCAAAGAGTTACATCTGGTTAACCAGCTCCCCCCCCACTCCAGGGTGGCCTGGCAAAGGCAAAATTGTCCCGGTGGGAAAATGTGCCAATCCGCCCCTGGGTGGGACTGTACTGTGTATGTATGACATCACAGCATGGGTTGGATTGGATACAGCAGAGAGGGTTTTCAACCAGTGGTCCGGGGACCACAAGTTGGTCCCTGAGAGGATTCCAGGTGGTCCCCAGCTAAATGATGGACAGTTGGTACCCTAATGGACCACGTATAGATCTGTAACTCTTGAGAGCTGTAAAAAGAAACCAAATGGGTCCAGTTGGTTGTATTTAAAGTTTTAAACACCCGAATTACTTGATTTTCAAGAATGTACACATCTAGAAAATGTTGAAGGATTGTTATTTTGAACAACATTTTGCCAGTTTTGTGAATGTGAACCAAGAAAAACCTTGGTTTTGAACTCAACATCAAATGGTGGTCCGTGGATAAAGTGCAGAAAAAAACGGTGGGCCCTGGTATAAAAAGGTTGAATACCGGGTATTCAACCTTTTTAGCAGGCTGTATCCCAGAGGTATAATACCTCTGAGATACAGCCTGCTAAAAAGGTGGATACAGCCTGCTGTGTATCTACTGTATATCTATAGCGTGTGTAGGCTACTACTGTACCGCCTACATCCTGGTGTCAATAATAACACAACCTCATACTTGCATCATGTGCAGCACAGGGGTGTAGTGGAGGGGGGGCGTGGGGGGACGGCGTCCCCCCACTTCTCATATCTAAAATATTTTTGGGTCTGAAAAAAATCATTAGCATGGTGAAATACATCTTGATGACATCATCAAGATGTGTTTCACCATGTTAATGAGTTTCCTTTTTTCTGAGAGTGTACAAATGGAACCAAATGGACCCGCCAGGGTCCATTTGGTTCACATTTGTACACTCTCAGAAAAAAAAATTAAATGGGGGGAATCCCCCTTTCAGAGCGTCCCCCCACTTCTAAAAGTACCACTACAACACTGGTGCAGCAGTATAACTACTGTATAGAGCAGTGTTTTTCATTCAGCGAATTTTCATAATTATGATGAAGTCCAGTTTTGAGTGCTGCAACCACTCTGATAGACTGTGTGGCTGTGTGGTCCCTGTATGTATGTATATGTCCTCATCACAGAAACAGTGTGATATTAGCGTTTGTGACTGTTGCACAGACTAACGCACAGACAGGCCAGGAAGGAGGGTGTGTGTACAGTGTGGTACAGTAGAGTACAGCATCACAGTACAGTACAGTATCGCACCACTCACTTTAGACAGGTCTGATTTGTTTTTTTTGAGAGACCACCATTTGATGAGAATTGATAAAAACTCTCAGACCCAAAACTAAACAATATTTTGATGTCATTGGATCTGCCCACAATTTGGCAAAAGTAGATCAAACATAATGATTCTTCTACATTCGATCTACATTTGCATGTTCATGCTCTTGCTGAAGTGTTAAAGATCTACCGTAAAGGTCCACTTGTTTGCCTACTCTCCATCATTGATTTAGCTGGGGACCACCTGGAATCCCCCCCAAGGACCACAGCAAGGGTGGTCCCCAGATCTCTGGTTGAAAACCATCCATCGGCATAGAGTTATGGTATTACAATAGCAGAAGTGTGTGTGGTGAGCAGTGTTGGTCTATATTACTTAGGAAAGTAACTTCTTTACTTTACTCGTTACCCCTTAGACAAAGTAATATCATTACTTTACTTATTACTGGATTTGAAGAGTAATATATTACATATTACGTTATTACTTTCCCAAGTTCTCAACACCGGTTTTGAAAAAAATAGAGAAGTACAACATAATCCGTTTATTACAAAATAAAGCAGCAAGCGATTTGTAGTGTACATAACTGCGCAGGATGCAGCGTGTGGACTGGATCTACAATCTACTGCACATCTCTGTTGTTACAGTACCTGTCAATAGCTTGTACATCTGTTCTATTTTTGCATGCAACAACAAGCTCATTTTAAAAAAAGTAACTTGGCGTTACTTGCAAAGTAATGCGTTACTTATTACCCATTTTTGCAGAGTAATCCTGTTACTTTACTTTTTGGAGCAAAAGTAATAATATTACAGTAATATGTAATCTAAAATTAGTTACTGCCCAACACTGGTGGTGAGGTTGCATAATTACTGCACCAACATGCAACCAAGTTTAAATAAACGGGACTTTTCAAATACAAATCATGCTACTCCAGTTTTGGAAGGTGATATGCTTGGAGATTAAATACGTTATCAGTTGCCTTGTGAAACCGTAGAGGGGGAGCAGGGATTCCTCTGAGACTAATGTAAGAATCAGGCCCGTCTGAACTGAGTTGTACAGTCAGTACTGGGTACTGTACAGTACAGTACTGTATCTGGCCTGGCCTGGCAAAGCCAGCATGCTTTCTGGTCGAGCGGTGAAAGCGCGCATGAAGCAAGAGCTGGAGAAATATTGGTTCACTGATCAATGTCCCTAGCTAGCTCCTTCTCCTCCGCCCCTCTCCTGCCCGGTGGAAACAAGTAGAAGAAACTGACATCACAGTCTTGAATCCTATACCTATACCTGCCGCTGTTTAGACCGCTCAATAAAATTATCTACTTTGCATGTTGAAAAGTAAGGGATTAGAAAACAGCCTGTCATGTGTCTTATTCTATATTCCTGAACTGATTATATTGCAAAGGTTGCAATCGTTCATAAATAATGTTTGTTTACAAGATGTCCAGCGGGCTCCCATCCACTGCCATGTATTTTTCGAACTTCCGGTAAGAGTTTTTGCCACTTGAGGTGTCATGGGGCTGCCCTGGCGCGTAGTTACGTCTCTTCCTTGTCAAATCTTCCTTCTCCTAGAGTCCTAGTGAACAAAAATAAAAGCCTGGCTACCCGAGGCTGTACTGTACTGTATAAGCTCTCCTCTCTGGCCTGTCACATGGAGACAGACACAGGAACGTCTAGTCTAGACCAGGGGTTTTCAACAGGTGGTCCGGAGGGCCACCAGTGGTCCTTGAAAGGGGTTCCATGTGGTCCCCAGCTATGTTGGTTAATCAGATGAAAAGTTGGTTGTAACTCTTACAGATGTAACTCTGTAACTACAGATGTAACTCTTGAGAGCGTAAAAATGAAACCAAATGGACCCTTGCGGCCCACTTTAGTTTCATTTTTAAAATGTTTATCATCTAAAGTAGCACCACTTAGTTAAGAAGACATCACAATTAGAGAATGTAGAAGATTAATGGTCATTATGATCTACTAGCAAGAGTAAATCTTTAGTTTTGGGTCTGTGGGGTGAAAATGTTGTCAAATGGTGGTCCGTGGCTCAAATGCTGAATACATAGTGGGCCCTGGTGTCAAAAAGGTTGAAAACCCCTGCTCTAGACATTCATATGGACACACACTGCTGTCTATCAAAGTGGCTACTAACAGTGGCTACTAACAGCCCTCTTAAAACATTGGTGCAGCAACAACATGCACCATTCAGACCCAAGACACTGCAGTGTCGTCCTCCTGGATGGGAGGAGGTGGTGTGTGTCCGTGCAGAAGAATTGGTTCTATTCTCTTTTAATGAACCAATAGCGTGAATTAGCATCAATAATTAAGTGCCAGTGAGTGATGGCTATTATATACTAGCCTGTGTGTGGGATGGGAGCGCCGAGACATGCAAACGGCCTCTCTGCCAACTCAATACCTCACATATAGAGGCTATAGGGGCAGTGTTCGTTATTACTCTCAGTCTGTGTCTGCTTTTAGCCCACTACAATACATTGCATGGAGACAGGCAGCCTGTCTTAAAGTAACCAATCACCTTCTTTTAGGAGAAGACTGCTGCCCAGTTCAATATTTGTATTGCAGTACTAGTGGACAGGACTCAACTTAATGCTATTTTAATCACACAATCAAGCAAGCCATTTGAGCGCTGCTTCAGGCTGTGTAACTGTGAACAGGAAGCTGTCATCTATATACAGTCATTTCCGTTCATGAAAATTGAGAATAGCGCTTTTAAAAAAAATGTATTTTTGGAATTCCCACTTCAGCTAAGAAGCAAGCTACTGGTAGATAGCTAGGCTTTGACTAATTCAATCTACAGACTTGTTTGGACTACTAGAAAGAAAGAAAGAAAGAAAAAAGAAAGAAAGAAAGAAAGAAAGAAAGAAAGAAAGAAAGAAAGAAAGAAAGAAAGAAAGAAAGACTGTGTGTGTGTGTGTGTGTGTGTGTGTGTGTGTGTGTGTGTGTGTGTGTGTGTGTGTGTGTGTGTGTGTGTGTGTGTGTGTGTGTGTGTGTGTGTGTGTGTGTGTGTGTGTGTGTGTGTGTGTGCGCGCATGCATGCATGCACATGCATGTGCGCACAGAGAGGCTGAGAGGTATCTCAGGGAGAGAGTTCCAGGTGGTCCTCAGGCTAAATGATGGAAAGTTGGTTAACCAGGTGTAACTCTTTGAGAGCGTAAACATGAACATTCATGTTTACGCTCTCAAGAGTTAAAATATTCATCATCTGAATTAGCTTAAGTCTACCCAGCTAGAGAATGTAGAAGATTAATGGTCATTTTGATCAGTATGTTTGCCTGTTTTGTTTTCTCCGAAATCCAGCCTGGTATTGTTGACGAAAGCAAAAGAAATCTTTAGTTTTGGGGTCTGTGGGGCTAAAATGTCATCAAATGGAGGTCTGTGGCAGAAATTCTGAATAAATAATGGGCCCTGGTTGAAAACCCCTGCTCTACTGCCTTGAAGCTGAAAAAAAAATAAACTGTAAATCTGACTTACATTGTCGGTTAAGACTCATGTTATGTGGCTGGTTAAAAACGGAGTTAGGGTTACAATTGGCTAGGAGAGTTGTTGCTGCAACTTAGCTTGCCAAAAAAACTGTGATTCAACTTCCACCGACACTCTGTGTATATTATGTCTTCCAATTGCCTGACTTCCTTAGCTGTGACCTAATATAATCAGTATAAATACAAGCCATTCAACCGCAAACCGAGAGCGGTTCACAGTTTATCGCTAATTACATGGCTGGCACAAATATTCCACTGTATCAAGTTCTGTTGGGGTATAACGTGCTAATTTTCCCACTGACAACTTGTAACCTTGCTGTAAGTTATGCTGCGTCTTACTGACATGTCGCTAACAAACAATTGAGTCGGTTTCAGAATGTTTAGTAAACAAAGATAATACTGTGTTGTGAGAATATGATCAAAGGAGAGCAGAGAGCAGAGCCAGGGGGGTGATGGTGTGTAATGCAATTCTGACTCCTGCGTCTTTGTTGGTGTCTGATTTTGCTAGAAATAACTAGCCTGATTATCAGACTCCAGTTCAGCTTCCTGAAGTCTGAAATTGTCTGCTGTCTGTGAGATTTCAAGGAGGTGGCGTTTGGTTCATACCAAACAAACCAGAGGTTGTTGTCAATCATGTTGCTAATGGGTCTAGCCTGTTTGCCAACTACACAAACACAGCCAACGAGCACTATAGGATGTGAACAAAAGCAGTAAAATATGTCGGATGATGATGATGTTTATACAATCCAACGCTTCTTTAAAGAAACCATTTCATAGGTCAGTTTAATGGACAGATTGATACGTCCGCAATTCATACATCCGCAGTTGCACCTGCCGAGTTTGTTGTTTGACACTGTTGCACTGTTGAGTGACGGGGCTGCTGGCCAATCAGCTGCGTCTGTTCGGATTTGTCGTTAGACCAACCCCCAACTCCGACTCTCATTGGATAAATATAAAGGAAATCAGAGGTTGGTTCAGACTTGGTCTGAACTAGAGTACTATAATGGAGAGTACTGACACTCCCGTTGACTCTGAATGCTACAGCTGAAAAGCACGCGTGAGACGCCGATTGGCTGAAAAGCACGCGTGACGACGGCTATTGGCTGACAAGCGCATGTTTGTAACTAACATTAACTAACATAGTTCCAAACAAACCATTCTCGCCCATCCACTTGCATTGACAGCAGAGCTCCAGTGCAGGTGCGAAGCGCAAGACATGAGATCAAAGCGTCTCAGTACTCTCCATTATAGTGCTCTAGTCTGAACCAGGCTAGGTGTGTAATGCATTTCTGATTCCTGCGTCTTTGTCGGTGTCTGATGTTGGTAGAAAAAACGCCTTGTGATTTAGGATTGTGTGCGTGGGACAGAGTTTCTAAGAAAGCTTCCAGCTATGCCACTCGTACTGTAAGCTAGTTCAGTCCAACGTGTCTGTTTGTCATGGGCTCATTGGTAGTACAGACAACACTAACGGCCAAGGTTCTTATTTCAAAAAATAGTATTTCTTTCCAGACACATCACAATGGTTGCCATGCTTAGCTACTACGTGCCCCTAGCCACATGAGCAGATAATAGAGCAGATACTACCAAGGCTCCCTTGACAAAGGCTCTCACCCTGAATGAATGAATGTGTGTGTGTGTGTGTGTGTGGGAGTGGGTGTGTGTGTGTGTGTGTGTGTGTGTGTGTGTGTGTGTGTGTGTGTGTGTGTGTGTGTGTGTGTGTGTGTGTGTGTGTGTGTGTGTGTGTGTGTGTGTGTGTGTGTGTGTGATGGGAATGGGAAGTGGCTGATTTCATCCTATGTGCGTCAATTAGCTTGATGCAAAACAGGTGTGGAGGCACGCCCGACTTCAACTCAGGCTAGAGATCACTGCAGCAGATATATCGACACTATTTATAGACTATATGCTGCTCAGAATGTTGACACCCTACACCCTACTTTGCTTGAAACTCCATTCAAAGTAATTGTTAAATATCACATACTCTACACTTTTCAATTTGTAATGTTTTATAGGTTTTGAAATATTGTACTTTAAGTCAGTGGTTTTCCACCTTTTTCATGCCAGGGCCCACTATTTATTCTGCATTTTAGCCACAAACCAAAATGTTGATGTTGAGTTTAATCTCGGACCCCAAACTAAAGATTTTCAAGTTTGTGTCCACAATTTAGGAGAGATAACTGGCAAAACCTTGGTCAAAATAACACTTCTACATTTCCTAAATGTGCATATTCTTGAAAAATAAGTACGGTAATTCAGACGTTTAAATATAATTTAACTCAAGATACAGATACAGATCTATAAGGGTCCATTTGGTTACGAACTGTCCATCATTTAGTTGGGGACCACCTGGAATCCTCTCAGGGACCACTGGTGGTTCCCAAAGCACTGGTTAAAAAACATTGCTATGCTCAATTCACTGGCTGAACGATTCAAATTGAATGTTGCTGAATGTTGAATGTTGGGCATTTACTTAGATGTGTATGTTTTTAAATATGTAACGTTAAGCACATCTATTGCATTTCCAAGGGGGTTTTGCTAGTGCCTAGAGAGAGTGTACACACAGGCCTGCTGTCTGATCTAATCAAAACATATTTAAGCCCTACATTTTGAGTCAAAAATCATTAATATCAACCCATGTCCCTCTGGAGTGTGGCAATTACTACAGCTGGAGGTATTAGCCTGTCAGTCATTGCCTAGCCTCAGCACCCAGGCTTTTATTTTCGTCCGCGTTGTGTGAAAACGGAAAGCCTGGACTAATTTGTTACCCCCAGTGGCCTAGTGGTCACGCTTTCGGGTTGGGCATCGCTCCAAATGTTGTGACGTAGCACAGCAATGGAGGGGCGGGGGAGGGGCCGGGGATGACGACACACGTTGGTGAGATCAGATCAGCTCATCTGCCGTGTAAAAAGTGACGGCACCCCACCCACCCTATAGGCCAAAATCATTTCAGGTTAAGCCAGGCTAGTCAATGGTTTCTCAGTCGTGAAAAATAATAAGTAGGCTACATTTTCTCAAGTACTAAGCAAGTTACTATGCACAGTACTTTTAATTTCCATTTTTGTTACTAATGCTCCCCTAGACAACATTTGACAGCTTTTTGTTACTTGTTACTGATTTTACAGTAGTGCAGTAACCACCTACAGCCAACCTACAATGTGGCGCGTTATAAACTTGTAGATAGATAAATCTGAGTACAATTACTTTTTGTTACGGAATTATGTCTTGATGCTGAAAACGTTTGTACATTTGAAGTTCCAAAACTCCCACACCCACACACCGACCGCCTCCCCACCTCCCACACTAACCCCCTCTGTAGATCTAATAGTTTGGAGGGAAAAAAAAGCTTGACAAGCTTTGGAAAAACAAGTGTTTGAAAGGATCTTTCACAGCTCTTCAAGTACATAGCGTGGGTGTCACTAATATACGTTCAAAGTGCCTCAGCTCTCCTGCCAATTGATTCGGCTTTGACTCCAAACATCTTGTACTGTATATTGACTCATGTTATTCATAGCTGGACCGATTGAATTAGACTTGTGTATAATTTCCCATGAGAGAATGAGACCACATGTAGTAACAACTATACTCGTCTATTCCTTTTTTCTAAATGTGCGATGAACAGGAACGGTGGGGTTGGTTATTATGGATCCCACCCAATTATCTGGCACAGAGGGTTTCTGAACCAATCAGAGCATGCATCCCTTAAAGGGGAACTCCACCCATTTTCAAAATTTTCCTGAGAGGATACAAATGTGAACCAAATTAACCCTACCGGGTCCATTTGGTTCCATTTGTTCCCTCTCAGGAAAAAAGGGGTCTGAAAGAAAAAAATCATTAACATGGTGAAATGCATCTTGATGATGTCATCAGATGTATTTCACCAAGTTAATGATTTTTTCAGACCTCCAACATCTCTGAGGTATATTAATGACATTAAAATGTTGAAAATGGGTGGGGTTCCCCTTTAAGGCGACGGGATGGCATTGTGTGAGGGACGGTTTACGCTGAGTTATACCACATGCAGAAATTGGTATGTTTGTTTACAATAGTAGCTCAGCTCCGCCACTTTACTGCTATGTGGCTTATTTCTAGGGTTGGGCAAAAAAAATGATATGTAAATATATCGCAATTCTTAATGTCATGATATCGGTATCGAATCGCCAGGTTTTATTGAGGCCTATTCAGTATTCATTAATTTGTTCATGTCAGAAAGACTGACTGACGATATCAGGCTGCATTTGATGTGTATGATTGAAGTTTTTGTCATCCATATTTTTAAAAATTGCTTTCAAATGTTCCAGTCGATTGAACTTGTCATCGTTCATATTGTTAAAAATTGTTTTAAAGGGGAATTTTATTTGAGTTTTGAAAATACACAAAAGTGAAGATTTTCACTTTTTTGGCATGCACTGTCAGGTATGGCCATATATAATGCCCACAAATGTGGTCTAAAAGTGTGAAAAACATATTTTTCAATTCACTGGTCCTTTAAATAGTAGGCCTTTGCATGTCTTGTGCAGGTAAGACATCATTTAGCAGCAGATATCAACCATCTCAGTGTGTAATATATTAATGACATGGCATTTTCACGACAATGGCATTTTCACGCTTATTATTTCAGTTCAGTAAACCAAGGACAGCAAGAAGGAGAGAGTCGTGCATGAGACATATTCGAACCCTGCATTAGAGTCCTGGAAAAGACTAGTATAGTGTTCACCTCTCTGTGACATCCAATGTGTGTTTTAATTTGTCTAATCTGAGATGCAGCATAATAGAAGTGTCTTGAAGGCAGTATTGGGCACCTTTGGAGCTCAGCAAATTATGAGGTAAAGTGCCATACCACTGACCTTCTTGACCTTGGAATTACCGAAGGAATGAAAAGTCATTAAAGAAAACACGCGACACAGTAAAAAAAGGAGAAGAAAAAAAAAACTTTTGTCAGCAGAATCCACGGCGTGCATCCATGCGGCATGGGCTAATTACTCTGAACTAATTAGCAACACACACATCCATCTCTGTAGCTGTGAGGCAGGTGACTAACACACAGCACATATAGTCCATTCATACCTTAAAGGTAAGAGGCATTCTTTTTAGTCAAAAATCAAAATAGATTTACTGCTTCTACTTTGATGCTGCAGCTGTTTCCAGGCAGACACTTGCTTCTTCGATGGTCCAAAACATTGTTGTTGTCAACAAATCATGAAAGCAAAACAGTTGTTGGGCTCAGGAAAGGGGGTGCTAATTTGTGAGGGGGGGCGGGGGTTGTATGGAGCGAGGCAGCGTTTTAGCCAATCACAGAACAGCAGTCTCCAGCAGTTTCATAATGAGCCAATAGAGTGGAGGTGAGGTGGAGTTAGATTCTGTTTTTAAACAAATATGTTTACAAACACAGCGTTTGTACACACTAAAGTTGCCTCCATTACCTTTAAAACAATACACTGTACGCATTAAAATACCTGTTGTGCAAATGCAACGCCGCAAAGCCGTGGTCCTTGAGGGGGTTGCAGGTGGTCCCCAGCTACCCAAATCAGCTAACCAAATGTTAAAGATGAAGTGCCATGATTGGTTTTCCACCCTACACACACCCACCCTGTTGGCCATATATGGAGCGTGTCTTGAGTGTACAGGGTTTGATGGTTTCAGATCAACATGGAATTTGGGAACAGGAAGGGCGGGTGGGGGGAAAGACCAACATAATGTTAGAATAGTTCAGCTGATATCACTCACGAGGTGTCACCGTTTGTGGAGGTGTGAGTGACTAGTTTGGTGCAGTGGTGGCTGGATGGTAACCACAAGGTTGCCAGTTCAACTTGGGCTTCCCCAGAGTTAGTGTGATGTGTCCCTGAGCAAGACACACCTAAGACCTCTAATTGCTCCTAATGTGCTGCTTGTGCCTTGCATGGTTTCCACTGCCATCAGTGTATGAATGTGTGTGCGAATGGGTGAATGTGATGCACATCTATGCAAAAGCACCTTGCATTTGCCATTTAGTTTACTAAGACGGATGGGAGATGGAAGGTAGAGGCTGCTCTGTCTGGCACTGCACCTTTTTCTAGGATACATTCATTAGGATGTGACTGTGGAGATGACACAGAAGTGGGGACCGTAAAAGGTCCTTGTTAAGAGCGTATTAGGACGTATTAAAACCTTATTTAGTACAGCATATACTGTGTTGCGCGCACGCACACGCATGCACACGCACGCACGCACGCACACACACACACACACACACACACACACACACACAAAGGCGTCGGTGTGTTGGTGTGTGTCAACACTGCAGCCTGAGCTCTCAGCACACTGGAGGGTAATGGAGCTGTAATAATAACAGGCTACTCAC
Source organism: Benthosema pterotum (assembly GCA_039105355.1). Classification (NCBI taxonomy): domain Eukaryota; kingdom Metazoa; phylum Chordata; class Actinopteri; order Myctophiformes; family Myctophidae; genus Benthosema; species Benthosema pterotum. The sequence continues at coordinate 37,217,097 of CM076985.1, forward strand.
CCAGAGAGCTGGACAAACAGTAGTGCATGTGAACACACACACACACACACACACACACACACACACACACACACACACACACACACACACACACACACACACACACACACACACACACACACACACACACACACACACACACACACACACACACGTATAGACTGACAGAGAGACAGACAGACACATGTAGACAGACAGAGGACACAGACAGACACATGTATAGACAGACAGACAGACAGACAGACAGACAGACATACAGACACATATATTAGATAGACAGACACGTATACACACGCACACACACGCACACACACACAGACACGCAGACACACACATACACACTTGCAGGCAGATTTCAGTGCCGCACGGTATAGCTGCAACTATCAATTATTTTCTCATAGCAAGTATTCTATCGACTACTTATGTTGTATTTGGATTAATTATTTTTTATTGTATGTTAACAAATGAATCCAAATACTTAATTTATAGGTCAGGGATGCATTTGGACAGTATGATCTGCATCCCGTACATCTAAAGCAAGGGTTTTCAACAGGTGGTCCGGGGACCACCAGTGATCCTTGGGAGGGTTCCAGGTGGTCCCCAGCTAAGTTGTTTAACCAGGTGTAACTCTTGAGAGTGTAAAAATGAAACCAAATGCGGGTCCATTTGGTTTCATTTTTACACTCTCAAGAGTTAAAATATCCACCATGTGAATTAGTCCTAAATCTACAACTAACTTTAACTAGAAGATTAATGGTCATGGACGGAAGCAAAGGGAATCTTTAGTTTTTGGGGGGTCTGTGGGGGTAAAATGTCCTGTAGTGGGGGTCCGTGGCTCAAATGCTGAATAAATGGTGGGCCCTGGGATGAAAAAGGTTGAGAACCACTGATCTAAAAGACCCTCCCTGCATCCCGGACTCAGAAAACCCATTTGCCTCACTGATGTCAATAAGTGTGATTCTCCTCTCTTGTGCCAAAATAAGCAGTTATAGTAGTAGTACCAGTTATAGCATCCAATCATTTACTTTACTTTACTTTGATTCACTCTACAGCCCTCCAGACAGCCTATCCTTTTTCTCCCCCCGTTGTTTCTCTGGACGGTAATTAATAACGAATGAACATTTCAATCAATAAACATGATGGTCGTCTAAATATGACAGATTTTGCTATCAGCTCATGTCCCTCAGCAGCAACCTCCCCAAAGCAGCGGGCCAACTTTGGAGTTGCTGCTAATATACTGGCCAAAGCTTGATTTGCTGTACTCATCACTTTATGGGTCCAGTCCATTGGTGGCTCTTCTACATGGACTTCTGTTGGCGGATAGGATGAATTACGGAATGCATTGGAGTCTATGGGCTCACGTGATTACGCAACACTTGACCGGGCTGTTTTCTGCCCCCTCAATGTCGCAACTCTGTCTGTACTCTATGGCTCTGACTGTAGCAAACCAATTAGCCCTTCACTAAGTCCCTCCCCAATCTGTCCAATAAGCACGTTAGAAGAGGAAAGCTTGACCTGCATAGCAACAGTTGCTGAACTATTTCGATTTTGATTGGAGAGAGGCTAAACCATGCCCCAAAGGGCGGGGTTTTGAGAAGGGCTAATTACATTGAGCCAACAAAGGTACTTCTGGCAGCTAGACTTCTCTGTGTGTCAAACACCACTGAGCAACTTCCATTGACAATGAATAGCTGAGTGCAGAGCTGTCTGATCCCAGTGAGCCAAATTACATTCTGATGACACCGTTCTAACGGTGTCCTCCGGTGACTCCGGTCGGTGCACTTCAGGACTACTCCGGATCACAGCCCACATGGGGGTGATCTTTGCAGGGGCAGATGTAACATGTCACATTTGGGGGGCAAGAGAAAATGGTATGGGGGCGGCTTCATCGCCCGTGGCGCGAAGCGACACGGGCGATGAAGTCGCACCCATACCATTTTCGGTTACAGGACTTTTATTAGGCAAGTAAACATCAATAATAACATCAGTTGTTGTTGAAGTTGCAACAGACATGCAGCATGCATAAAGCTAAAGGTCTGTTTTCAATGATGAAATGCTGTTGGTTTAGTGGTGCCAAAATTGTAGTTAGCAGCAGTAGTAGTGTTTTAAATCATCTTAAATATAAGCACTTTAATTTGAAATATCTTGGGTTGTTTTGCATCGCATTGTGTTTGGTGGGGCAGACTGGGCATTATAGGGGGGCACCCCCCCGCCCCCCCCCCCCCCATGCACATGCCTAAATCCGCCCCTGGATCTTTGCGTCATTTCCAGGACAGTTTTTTAATGGTGTCACCATCAACACAAGCATAGAGGACTCGGACTAATCACATTAGTTGTGCACTCTGCTTGCTCAAGTAATAACATTGCTTCTTCTGAGCCGGATGTGACTAGTTAAAGTTATGACTTAAGTGGATCTCGCCTCCATCGGACTCCCTCTGAGTCATCCAGGCACGTCCGTTTTTAGTGGGCCGAATTGATGTTGGTTGAAATCAGGCCATATACCGGGGCCTGGATCTGACTAGTCTTAGTCCAGGGGTTGGCAATCCAAGATGTTGAAAGAGCCATTTTCAACCCAAAATTAAATTCAAAATCTGTCTGGAGCCTCATTTCATTATTTTTTTTCCTGAGAGTGTGCAAATGCGAACCAGGTCCATTTGGTTCCATTTGCACACTCTCAGAAAAAAAGGTCCCCAAAGAAAAATCATTAACATGGTGGAACACAACCTTTCTTCAGAAATGGATTTTCTAAAAAAAAAAAAAAAAAAATAGTTTTACAGAACTCCATTTCTAGTCCACACAACATCTCTAAGGTACAGTATATTAATGACATAGTAAACTGAGTAAACCTTTGAAAATGGATGGTTCAGATTGAAAGCTCCACCTCTGATAACTGCTGGGCTTTTTTGACATGGCCAAGTGCTACTTTAACTGGCAACTGTCAGACAGCGCAACGCGTTTTGGGTGACTGAAATGTTTATATTATTTTGGTGTGGATCACCCCAGTGTGTGTATGTAATAATGCTGCGTCCACTGAGCCACTAGGGCTGTGTTCTGGAGCCGCATGCGGCTCCTGAGCCGCAGGTTGCTGACCCCTGTCTTAGTCTGACTTGATCTTGCCACTATCAAAGCATCACTAATTCGTTCCGACCATGCACCATGCTTGCTGGGATTCCTACTTTATATACAGTATAGATACTGTATATATCAGGGGTTTCAACTTTTTTCATACCAGGGCCCACTATTTATTCAGAATTTGAGCCACGGACGACCATGCATTTTAGACCCACAGACACACCAAACCCAAAGATTTCTTTGGGTTTCTTTTTTTTATCTACAATTCCTGGCTGGATTTCGGAAACATAACAGGCAATCATAGATCTCTAGTTGTGTAGATTTGGGCTAGTTCAGATGATGAATATTTTAACTCCAAATGGACGCTGCGGGTCCATTTGGTTTCATTTTTACACTCTCGAGAGTTACATCTGGTTAATCAACTTAACTGGGGACCACCTGGAACCCTCTCAAGGACCACTGGTGGTCCCCGGACCACCTGTTGAAAGCCCCTGGTATATATAGTTCTAGTGATGGCGATTGCCTGCATCGCCACATCCAATTTATACTGAATGGACGCAAATGCCCATCACCCATTGCATCCTGGGACCAAGTTGAGCTGCAATGCAAGAGCAGTGCAGCCCTGACTGAAGACTCCCGGCTACTACCTGCAATGGCTGTGGTTGTGCGATATCGATCGCAAGGGTGGATCTCTGTCGGCCGTTTTGCTCTCCATGTAAAGTGTCTTGAGCAGACGTGCTGTGGTGATTCAACGCTTCAGTCAAATTGAATAATAGTATTGCATGAGGAAGATGTGATGATAAGAGTGGCCCTCACTTAGACAGCTCACACAAGTCTGACTTACAGTACTTTATAACAGGGGTTTTCAACCTTTTTGATGCCAGGGCCCACCTTTTATTCAGCATTTGAGCCACGGACCACCATTTAAGGACATTTTAGCCCCACAGAGCCCCAAAACTAAAGATTTATTTTGCTTTTGTCCACAATACCAGGCTGAATTTGGGAAACAAAACAGGCAAAACATACAGATCAAAATGACCATTAATCTTCTAGTTGTGTAGACTTGGGCTAATTAAGATGATGAATATTTTAACTCATCTGGTTAACCACCTTAGTTGGGGACCGCCTGGAACCCTCTCAGGGACCACTGGTGGTCCCCGGGCCACTGGTTGAAAGCCACTGCTTTAAAACATAGCATCAGGTCTGTGTGTGTGTGCGTGTGCATGTCCTATGTATGCAGGGTTTTAGTTGCTATAAATGAAGCTCTTAGATGCTGCTTTTCAAATGTGTCGACGAATGGAGATGTTCATCGCATATATCAGACAGCGTGTGTATGTGTGAGTGTGTTTAGATGTGCCTGATTGCTTATTTACATATCCAGTTTGATGTGGCAGCGAGTGTGCATGCGCGCGTGTGTGCGTGTACCTATTGCATGAGTGTATGTACACTACAGTATGTATGACAGAGAGAGACAGAGAGAGAGAAGGAAAGTGAGCCACTGAGCCTGCAGTCTCTTTACCAGACAGGCTCTATCTATCACTGAGACTTAATTCAATCAGGGCCTGGTCTCAATCACAACTGGTTTGGTCATCAATGCTCCCCCAGCACAGCAGCCACACGGAAGGACAGACAGACCGACGGACAGAGGGGTTGGAAGACAGAAACAGAGAGGGAAATGGAAGTAAAAGCTGGAAGGAAAGAGAGACAGACAGAAGGAGATGGAGACAGACAGACAGACAGACATACCTGACAGATGGACAGACATAGATTGAGATACACCCATTCAGTACATACTGTACAAAACTTGGACCTTTAGCTCTCCACACCGAAAGAGAATTACATTGATGAAAATAGACTGCCTACTTTGACTTAAAAATGTATACATGTAACTGCAACTGCCCCAAATCAACATTATGTTAGGATGAAAACCTTCTTCAACATTCAAACTGTATTAATAGGGAAAGAACGAAAATGAGACGTTTTACTCTTAATTTCGTTATTTTCATTTTTTCTGGCTTATTGTAGTCCCCGAATTAAGCCTCAAAGTACGAGACCTGTGCACACATACACATGCATGCACGCACGCACACGTGTGCGCACACATACTGTACACACGACACACACACACACACACACACACACACACACACACACAGAGTGAGAGAGAGACAGAGTGTGTGTGTATGTGTGAGAGAGAAAGCGAGACACACTGACTATGGACAGAGAGACAAAGTGAGAGGACACGAACGAAAGATGCCGCCGCTGTTGTCCACCTGTATTCAATACTGCTGTGCGCGCATTTGCGTGTGTGCGTGCATGTATGTTGTTGTGTGCATGCATGGGTGCGTGTGCGTGTGTGTGCGTGTGCGACAGAGCAGGGAGAGTCATCTGATGTCATTATGTGTGTGTGTGTATTCCAGCTCTGCCTCTGAGGACCTGGGGTGTCGGCGTGGAGACTTCAGCAGGAAACACTACGGCTCAGTGGAGCTGGTGAGTCTCTTTTATGATGCCTCCACACCCCCACCCACCAGGGGTTGACACTAAGGTCTCTGAGGCACTTGCCCATCGGGCAAGTGCAAGTCAGGTTCTACTTGCCCTCAGGTCATGGTCACTTGCCCCGCAAAAAATAAATTGTAAATTTTGCATTTAAGTTTACTTCCTACTTGGGTCCTTTCCCTGAGAGGGTTCCAGGTGGTCCCCAGCTAAGTTGGTTAACCAGATGTAACTCTTGAGAACGTAAAAATGAAACCAAATGGACCCTTGCGGGTCCATTTGGTTTCATTTTTACACTCTCAAGAGTTAAAATTCATCATCTTAATTAGCCCATAGTGGCCACAGACCCAGTGGTCCCTGACCCCAGCAAAATGATAGTTTGGAACCAAATGGACCTGGGAGAGAGATAGGTAGAGATAGCTAGAAAGCAGGGAAAGACACAGAGGCAGAGTGCAATGACTGCCTTCAAGACAAATATATCTTGTGTTGTGTTATAGTGCACTATGTTGCACACTTGCCCGATCGGGCAACCAGGTAGTAGTCTTCACTTGCCCCACCATTTTTTTTTACTTGCCCCGGGCAAGCGGGCAAAAGTGTTAGTGTCAAGCCCTGCCCCACCCACCACCCACCATCTCCCAGCCTGTTCCTCCCTCTCCCCAATCTCTTCCTCCTCCTCCTCCCCCTTACCTCCGCCTGCATCCACTGCTGCATCCGTCTGTATGGAGTAATAACAATAACCATAATTGGATTTTATTTATAATGCACTTTACATTCAACAGAATCCCAAAGTGCTACATTAGGCAAAGCGTAAATTCAAGAAACACACAACGCACATTGTTTAAAACATCACAGAAAAAATAATTGATGCATCAATTAATTGGCAGCTGCTGTAAATATTTCATTTCTTCTATAAATAGTGAATCCTTCACTCAATAGCGACTGCTTGTGTCGCAAGTTGATGATGTCATATGTCCATGAGCAGTCCAGTCCTATGAAATTATGCAATGAAGCTTCAAAGAAATATTTGTCATGTATTTTATTAGCATGTTCCATTCCATAATCCCTCCCCACACACACACACACACACACACTCACACACACATACACACACACATTAGCACCGCCTAGTCCTGGGCCCAACGAATGTTTTGCCAACATGATTTGTTAACAACAGAAAGGTTGTTGACCGTCAGAGAAAAGCAATTGTCTATCTGCAGGGAAACAACTACAGCGATGTACGATGGGGAAATGGCAAACAATATAGCTTTTTTTTAAGTTTCCTATAATACCTTGTTTAAGGCCTATTTGTTGTATTAGCTAGGGATCCTTTTAAGGCTGGCAATTCAGGGTTGGAGCCAGACCACCACTTTTGCCATTTCTTTTTATTTGATTCCTGAAAAGCAACGGGTTTTACCCACTGCCCATGCAGTTGGTTGGTGGTGAGTCATGGTTGACTTGGGGTGTGGTCTGTCCAGTGATGGCTGGAGGTCCTCTTCTCTCTCTCTCTCTCTCTCTCTCTCTCTCTCTCTCTCTCTCTCTCTCTCTCTCTCTCTCTCTCTCTCTCTCTCTCAGAGAGGGACCCACAACAACGTCACCAGTCACCAATGTTTTTGTCCTCATGCTGCCACTGCATGTGTCTGAGACGCCGCGTCAATGTTTGCCCTGTGGTCGATGGTGATGAGTCACTGCTTTTGTGTGTGTGTGTGTGTGTGTGTGTGTGTGTGTGTGTGTGTGTGTGTGTGTGTGTGTGTGTGTGTGTGTGTGCGTGTGCTTGTGTGTGTGTGTGTTACTTGCTGTATGACTGTGAGGGAAATATGGTCCTTTAATACGTAATAGTCCTTGTGAGGGCAATTTTCCTGGTCTTCACAACAAGAGCAATGGGTTGTGCTTACAGTTAGGAACCGGTTACAGTACGTTTTAACCAGTGCTGGTCCCGTTACTTTAAAAAAGTAATTAGTTATAGTTACTCACTACTTCTTCCAAAAAGTAACTGAGTTAGTTACCCAGTTACTCTAAAATAAAAGTAATTAATTACCAAGAAAGTAACTATTTCCGTTACTTGCTGACTTTCATTTGGGACAGAATTGGCGACAACTTTCCGTTACTTGCTGACTTTCATTTGGGACAGAATTGGCGACAACTTTTTTTTTTTGTCCCATTCACATTCATTCAATGCAATGCATTCAAACGGCTCTCCTCCGGTTTGCCCCCTCAATGTCGTGAGCGCATGGGTTAAGCAGCCAGGGCTACACAGCTCTTCCTGACTTGGGACCCGGATGTTTTTGGGCAGATCGCCAGATGATCGATTAGACAAGACAACAGACACAGCATAACAGAAACAGCACATCCTGTTTAGGAGATCTGAGCTTCAAAATGAGTTTTTTTTTACCGATCGAACTGGTTTGAGCCGTGGCAATGGGGAGGAAACAAAAAAGATCCGATCGCGGTGAATGAGGTAACGATCCGTATTCGACTGTCAGTAACGGTAACGCCGTTATAGATATGGGGAAAATAATTAGTTAGATTAGTCCGTTACTGAAAAAATAACGGCACTACGTAACGCCGTTTATTTGAACGGTGTTATGTCCAGCACTGGTTTTAACAAAGGCCGACGCCGCCCGTTCAGCTGCTATCGCCGAATCGGCAGCTCTCATAGACAAATAATGACGTCGGCCGATGACGTTTGTCCATCGCCTGCTGTTAAAGCGTACTGTTAGGGTTAGGTATTCGCATCTACACACACACACACACACACACACACACACACACACACACACACACACACACACACACACACACACACACACACACACACACACACACACACACACAGGCAATTCATACCATTCATTGCATTCAGTGTGACGCTTGATCTGTTAGTTAATTCCGTTTTAGGCCGAAAGTTGCAACGTTCTGACTCGAGCCAAACACTGACTGCCTCCGACGAGTTTGGTTAGCTCTTGAAGATGGGCAAGAATGGGTTAAACCTAGTGGTGAAGTTAAGGAATACGATAAGGAGGAAAGTAGGGATGTATCGCTGTATGGAAAGTATCAAAAATATAGAGATTAGACACTTCTGCCAAACAGCAAACAAAGTATAGCAGGGGTCAGCAACCTTTTGGATATGAAGTGGTGCCATGTTTTAATTTTCAGTGTGCCATGTCAACATGTTGAAATCTGAAAATGTGTACACAATAAAAACAGACATTCTCATCTCTCTGTTAACATAACAGCATCTCTCTTTTTTTTCTTCTGCTGGACTGTTTGGTTTCACATCACGACATTGTAATCATCTGTAGGAGATTTAAACCTAATCAATCTCCACAGTCAGGGTTCAGTTTGCATAAACGTAGAATTGTGTGCAGGATTTGCATGCATGTATTTGAGAGAAACATCCTCTGTCATACGTATGCCTTGTGTGCATAGTGTGCCTCATGCAGCGTTGCCAACTTGTAGAAAATCTAGCGCTTTTTTGCTGGTGAGTTGGGGTGACATTGGTTGACAGGTGCCAGAGACATATAAAATACTCATTTTTCACCATTTTTCCTCCTATGATAGAGTCCTCCTTCCTTTCCCTAGAAAGGTCCATTGGTAACCAAATGGACCCTTATACTGTAGATCTAACTCTTGAGAGCGCTCTCAAGAGTTACATTATATACTGTATAAACATCTGAATTACTTCTCTAAACATTTAGAATGTAGAATTGCTATTTAAAACAACATTTTGCCAGTTATTTCTTCTAAATTACTTTGAGAGACTAAACTCGACATCAAATGGTGGTCAGTGGCTAAAATGCAGAATAAATAGTGGGCCCTGGTATGAAAATGGTTGAAAACCCACTGCTCAAGCTCATTCTAGTGCATTTTGGAAGTGGCAGTGATCACCCTTCACTTTGCCAATTGTGGCACCCGTGCCTAAAGTTGCCTACCTCTGAAGTATAGTATAATACAAACGTGTGTGTGTGTGTGTGTGTGTGTGTCTGTGTGTGTGTTAGCACAAGGAGCGTGTGTACCGTAGCTGTGTGCCCTTCCTGATATCCACACAGGGGGAAGCAGCAGGAAGTTCCTATGGTTCAACACTGGTACAATCTCACTTCCTACCAGAGCTCCCGCTGTGGCTCCGTCCGCGAGCACCGGACGCCCCGACGGAGCCAGATTAATACTGCCTGCCTGTCACTGCTGGCACTGTGACTGCACGCCTGTTTGTTTATCAGGGGCAATAATGTATGTATGTGCTACTGTACTTAAGGATAATTTCGAGATACTTTTACTTCGCTGAAGAATTTCAAATTCTCTCAGGAACTATGTTACTTATGTTAGTTCCAAACATGCGTTTTTCAGCCAATAGCCATCGTCAAGGGCGTAGCTAGCAATTCTGGGCCCCCTGCAAAGCTTTTCCACATGGGCCCCCCTTTCCCGGCGGCGTCAAAGGGGAATTTCACCCATTTTCAACATTTTTTCTGAGAGTGTACAAATGCAACCAAATGAACCCTAACGGGTTCATTTGGTTCCATTTGTACGCTCTCAGAAAAATAGAAGTGTCTATAGAAATCCATTAACATGATGACATACATCTTGATGATGCCATCAAGATGTGTTTCATCATGTTTTTGTGGTTTTTCTTCAGACCTCCATTTCCAGGAAACACAGAATGGGGGGAAATGTTTTTATCATGTCCACCCAGCACCTCTAGGTTATACTAATGACATATTAGAATGTTGAAAATGGGTAGAATTCCCCTTTAAAATGCTTCAATCTGGTGCACTTTGAGATCAAAAAAATTTCATAATATAATCAATACAAAATAAAACCTTATTAGTGCAAGCTTCCAGTGGCCCCCCCTGGCTTTTGGCCCCCCTACAATTGTCCCCCTTTTCCCCACGTGTCTACGCCCGTGGCCATCGCCACGTGTGTTTTTCAGCCAATACGGCGTCTCTGTTCAGCCGTAGCATTGGAGCCAATGGGGACTGTCGCTGGGTACTCTCTCATTACTGTATAGACACTCTAGTTCAGTGGTTTTCAACCTTTTTGATACCAGGGCCCACTATTTATTCAGAGTTTGAGCCACGGACCACCGTTTGATGACATTTAGCCCCACAGACGGTTTTCCACAGACAGAAAACAGTCAAACATACAGATCAAAATGACCATTAATCTTTTACATTCTCTAGTTGTGTAGACTTGGGCTACTGTAATTCAGATGGTGAATAAGATTTACGTAAGGGATAACACCCGACGAGGCGGTGATTTGTTTCCTATTAACTGACCGAGGCGCAGCCGAGGTCAGTTAATTAGGAAACAAATCACCGCCTCGAAGGGTGTTATCCCGCTTATTACATGGCTTACGTCAGTGGTTTTCAACGCCCGAGGACCACCAGTGGTCCTTGAGAGGGTGACGGCAACGGCATGTAAACAACCAAATACGTAGCTGCTAACCAAATGGACCCACTAACGGCGTGCTGGAACTAAATGCGGAAGCGCACCGCGGGCTTACGTCAGTGGTTTTCAACGTCCGAGGACCACCAGTGGTCCTTGAGAGGGTGACGACAAAGGCATGTAAACAACCAAATACGTAGCTAACCAAATGGACCCGCTAACGGCGTGCTGGAACTAAATGCGGAAGCGCAGCGCGGATTGATATGAACACAGCTGTTTGCACTTTGGGGAACTTGTTTATGCAGCGGTCAATAATGGCGAGGAGCGGTGATTATAGTGTATTATGTGACCGCTCACATGACCAGAACGCTGGCTTCTGATTGGAGCATTCATTCAAGCCATGTAATAAATCTGGTTAACCAACTTTCCGTCTTGTCCACCATTTAGCTAGGGACCATCTGGAACTCTCTCAGGGACCACTGGTGGTCCCCAGACTACTGGTTGAAAACCACTCCAGTTTGATGTTTCATGCTGTTGAGTGACAGGACTGTCGGCCAATCAGGTGTTGCAGTTGGATTATCAACTAGTACTAACTACACCGGAGGGAGGGGACACCAGTCCTTGAATCGTAAGGGAAAAAATAAGGTAGTATTTTTTAAGGTGTTGATTCAGGGCTGAAGCCAGGCGACCGAGCATTATCCGAAAACCTTAAACTGCCGCTTAAATAGCCGTAGTTACTTTATAGATTTATTTTATTGTTATAAAACATGCATTAGCCTCTTCAGCCTTATGTAAACTTACTTGCCCAATGTGTGTGCACACGAGCATGTGTGTGCAATTGAACGCGCTTAAACACTTAGAGAAAACCCTATCAGCTTGGTGTGTGTGTTTATTTGAACCTTCTAGTGTGTGTGTGTGTGTGTGTGTGTGTGTGTGTGTGTGTGTGTGTGTGTGTGTGTGTGTGTGTGTGTGTGTGCGTGTGTGCGTGTATGCGTGCGCTCGTGTGTCTGCGTGCGTGCGTGTGTGTGTGTGTCTGCCAGGGTTATCTCTCACCTTGAGATAATATTGAAATTGCATCTGTCACCTACCAGTGTGTGATGACTATTAATTACCCTGGCAGCGTGTTCAGGACAGCCCCGGCGCCGCATGTTTTCCACATTACTGTGTGTGTGTGCGTGTGCGTGTGTATGTGTGCGTGCGCGCGTGTGTGTCAGTGTGCTTTACAGGTAGAGCAGCACTGTAATTGTTTAGTTTCCGACTCTTGTTTGTTTGTTTGTTTGTTTGTTTGTTTGTTTGTTTTGTTTGTATCAATTATGTTAGGGTTTGTTTGCCTTTATAGGAAGGTTGGTCACTATTTACTGACACCGTGGCATTTCACCTCCAATGGAGCTGAGCTGACACCGTGGCAATGGAGAAAAGTTGCAATCGTGCATGTTTTCTGTTTGTTTAGGTGAGCATATTCACATGGTAATAACTATAAATGTCAGACAAGCTCGGGTCCCGAGTCGAGTCCCGAGTCATTAGCGACGAGTCCGAGTCGAGTCCCGAGTCATTAGCGACGAGTCCGAGTCGAGTCCTGAGTCATTAGCGACGAGTCCGAGTCGAGTCCCGAGTCATTAGTGACGAGTCGAGTCCCGAGTCATCAGGGATGAGTGGGAATCGAGTTGCCATCTCTGGTTAATCTTTGCAACTGCTGAAAACAACTATACAATTTACATTTTGGTGAAAACCAGGACAATATTTGTGTTTTTAGAGCGATTTGTCAGGTGAAAACCAGGACAATATTAGTGTTTTTAGAGCGATTTGTCAGGTGAAAACCAGGACAATATTTGGGTTTTTAGAGCGATTTGTCAGGTGAAAACCAGGACAATATTTGTGTTTTTAGAGCGATTTGTCAGGTGAAAACCAGGACAATTATTTGTGTTTTAGTGCGATTCGTGACTGTGAGGCAGGCAGGCGGTGTAAATAAGTCAGTCATTGTGGGGATTACTTTATTCTAGATGATGGTTAGGGTATAATGGCGTTATTTCCTGAGTTAAGCCACTTAAAATGGCACTGACATTTAAAATTGTAAATGTCACTATGTCTTCTATGCCCTCTGCACCAGCATACCTGACAAACTACCTCAAAAAAGCGAGTGGCTCTCAGAGACACAACACACGAGGGAGTGAGAACAACAGTCTGGTTCCATCCACATGCAAAACAAACCTGGGCAAATTCTTCTTCTACAGCAGGGGTTTTCAACCTTTTTGACTCCACAGACCACCATTTATTCAGCATTTGATCCATGGACCACCATTTGATGACCTTTTCACCCCAAAGACCTAAAATTAAAGAATCCCTTTGATTTTGTCCACAATTCCAGGCTGCTTTGCCAACAAAACAGTGTAAACTTCTTAATTTAGTGGTGCCAATTCAGATGATGAATATCTTAACTCTTGCAAGTGTAAAAATGAAACCAATTTGGTGACATTTTTACGTTCTCAAGAGTTACATCTGGTCAACCAACTTTCCATCATTTAGCCTGGAGGCCACCTGGAACCTTCTCAAGGACCACTGGTGGTCCCCGGACCACCAGTGGTCCTTGAGAAGCCATGTTCTACAGCACTGAAAGCCATGTTCTACAGCAGGGGTTTTCAACAGGTGGTCCGGGGACCACCAGTGGTCCCTGAGAGGGTTCCAGGTGGTCCCCAGCTAAGTTGGTTAAATAGCTATAGCTCTTGAGAACGTAAAAATGAAACCAAATGGACCCTGGCGGGTCCATTTGGTTTCATTTTTACACTCTCAAGAGTTAAAATATTCATTGTGTGAATTAGCCAAAGTCTATACAACTAGAAGATTAATGGTAATTTTCTACTGTATGTTGGACTGTTTTGTTTCCCAAATCCAGCCTGGAATTGTGGACAAAAGCAAAATAAATCTTGGGGTTTTGGGGTCTGTGGGGATAAAATGTCATCAAATGGTGGTCCGTGGCTCAAATTCTCAATAATTGGTGGGCCCTGGTATGAAAAAGGTTGAAAACCACTGTTCTACTGCACTGCCACTCACGTGTGGAACGCCCCGACTCCCTCTCTCAAAAAGAGAAAATCCCTGGAGTCCTTTAAAACAGGCCTGAAACAGTGTTTGAGTACAAACACTGTTTGTAAATCGATTTGTTTGTAAATCGATTTGTTTAAAAAAAAAAAAACAAACAAACAAAAAAAAACAGAATATAACTCCACATCACCTCCACTCTATTGGGCTCATTATGGACCAGCATGAGACTGCCGTGCTGTGATTGGCTAAAACACTGCCTCGCCCCACACAACCCCCTCCCCCTCACACATAAGCGCCGCCTTCTCCTGAGCCAGACAAATGTTTTGTTTTTCATGAATACCACTTTTGATGATACTCCCGGTATTGTTGTTATATTCATGAATATGAACTGAACACAGGAGCTGAATGGAAACAAGACTGCAAGGACTTTTTCCAGTGATCCCATTGGTTGTTTTGCTCCCTGTCGCGATTTCTTCCTGCCAATATGGTATTCAATCAATCAGTCAATCAATCAGTCTATCAATCAATCAATTCCCGATTCCTGATTCAGATACTTTTTGAAACCTTTGCCTGCCTTTGTAAAACTGGATGGATCCATGAAGACAGATCTGATTCAGAACAGAGCTGTCTGTGACTGTGAGGCAAAGCCTTTTGAGCAGGGGTTTTCAACCTTTTTCATCTCAGGGACCACCATTTATTCAGGATTTGAGCCACGGACCACCATTTGAGGATATTTTAGCCCCACAAACCCCAAATCTAAAGATTTATTTTTGCTTTTGTCCACAATTCCAAGCTGGATTCGGGAAACAAAGCAAGCAAAACATGCATTCCAAAATGGCTAATTCAGATGATGAATATTCTAACTCTTGAGAGTGTAAAAATGAAACCAAATGGACCCGCAAGGGTCCATTTGGTTTAATTTTTACATTCTCACGAGTTACTTCTGGTTAACCAACTTAACTGAGGACCACCTGGAACCCTCTCAAAGACCACTTGTGGTCCCTGGACCAATGGTTGAAAACCCCTGCTTTTGAGAATCATTCTTTGTCGTGTATTTTTTTCCATTAGTTTGCACAAGCTATCCTCTCTGTGTGCTGCTATAGCCTTTATGGCAGGAGTTTTCAACAGGTGGTCCGGGGACCACCAGTGGTCCCTGAGAGGGTTCCAGGTGGTCCCCAGCTAAGTTGGTGAACCAGGTGTAACTCTTGAGAACGTAAAAATGAAACCAAATGGACCCTTGCGGGTCACTTTGGTTTCATTTTCACACTCTCAAGAGTTAAAATATTCATCATCTGAATTAGCCATTTTGGCCATGTATGTTTTGCTTGTTTTGTTTCCCAAATCCAGCCTGGAATTGTGGACAAAAGCAAAATATATCTTTAGATTTGGGGTTGCGGGGCTAAAATATCCTCAAATGGTGGTCCGTGGCTCAAATCCTGAATAAATGGTGGTCCCTGGGATGAAAAAGGTTGAAAACCCCTGCTTTATGGGAACAAGCCTTGATATGAATTAAACAACAAACTGATCATTCCAAACACGATTGCCTGAATATCAGGGCCTAACCATGGAGCAGAGCAGCTTTATTTCTGGAGCTGGTTGATGAGAGTAATTGACAATATATCATTCACAACACTGACTTTGATGAGGCAGTATTGCTTTGTTTTGCCTTAATTTCCTGAGAATTGTAGGCCTATATATCTCATTTCCTGGAAGGTTTTGGATTTAGGTTGAGATATACTCTATACTGTCTTGAGTTGCCTTTTTGCCTTCTATAATGTATCATCTGACTTTGTTTTTGATCACACTTTTTGTTTTCTCACTGGGACTTCATTGTTCCTATTAGGGGTGGTCAAACTGGCTGCAGTGGATGAAAATCATGCATATTATTTTTAAAATATTCTTTTAAAAAGCAGAATTAATTTGGGAACTTCTCCTTTGGGCCAAACATTCTTAAGACCTGTGAGATTGCTGGGATTTTTGTCTTATCACACTATCACTACACTCGGGTAGAATTCATACGAAAAGCTTCATTCATCCGTCACTGAGTGTCATGAAGCTACTGAAAGGCACACCCACCAAAGACATTATGAAAATTGCAAAAAAATATAATAGTCCAGGTGAAAACCAGCCTATATTCTAGGATTAAGAATCGGAAAATAAATCTATTTGGCTCCATAAATGGTTGTCTACAATATATTGTATTGAATCGGGAGGCAAGTGAATCGTTCCCCTCCGTGTTCCTATTCTGGGTCTAGTAGTTGAGTAATATTTGACTGGGACTGATGTGACTCGAGACTCGATATAGGGTTGAGCACTTTGCCCACACCACAGATGAACATGATAGACAGCAGATGAATGTACAATAGAATAGAGCTGAGCAGTCCCGCCCCCTTGTGACGTCGCTCTTGTTCCAGAAATGGATTTCCCATTCATTGTTCTCATAGACTTTTCAAAAATGACGAAAGGACGATTATGCCGCGGACAAAGCCAACTCGATTTGTCGGGTTGTGACAAATCATGACAACAAATGGGACAATCAAATCATTTCTAAGAAGAAAAATCGAAACAAAAAGCGTTGTATCCTGCATTTTTTATTCTACTTGCTAGATGATAATTATGTGGTGTTTGTCGTGTTTTGTCACAGCCCATGTTAGCTTTGTCTGCAGCATAATCGTCTTTATATTAAACATTTTCAAAAAGTCTATGAGGAAAATGAATGAGGATTCTATTTCTGGAACACGGGCGACGTCATGAAAGGGACGGGACTGCCCAGCTCTATAGATAAATAGCAGGCGCATCACTGTCAGTAAAGTATTGGGTGTCTCTATCAGTCTAAAATACCAGGCCAAATAAAGTAATTGATTCCTGGTGTGCTTAAAGACAAAATGCAGTTCAGTGTGTGTGTGTGTGTGTGTGTGTGTGTGTGTGTGTGTGTGTGTGTGTGTGTGTGTGTGTGTGTGTGTGTGTGTGTGCGTGTGCGTGTGCGTGCGTGTGCGTGTGTGCGTGTGTGTCATGTATCCTCAGTGCATCCAACCTTACAAAGAGCCGGAGGGACGTCTCATTACAGAGTAAAGAACGGGAGAGACAAAAGCAGGAAGTGTAATTCACAAAATATATCCATCCAGGCACAAGGAAAATCAATAAACACACACATGCACACACACACAAACACACACACACACATGCACACGTACCAGGCTATTAACTCGCGCGCACACACACACAAATCCAAATTAGCCTCCAGGGCATGCTGAACATGGCGCGCGGTGCTCAGATACGCTCTCGTATGCAAAGTGTACAACAATCTGTCTGCTTGTGAAAACATCTCCTCTACCGCCTCTTCAATTCTGCCCAGAGAGAGAGAGAGAGACAGAGACGGGCCAGCATGCACTGGAACCATCAGCCCATGGCAAATGGATGCAAATGTGATGCTGCAAGAAGCACCACAGCACCTTGCTTTTGTTTACCATCTCATCTGCTACTTGTATACATAGCTGGGTGGCTCTGGGGGGAGCGGTGGGTCTCAAAGTAGGGTCATGCATGTACCTCAGGGTCCCAGGCAAAATGAGGTAATACAGAATCATGTAACATTCATATTTTACAAAGACTATTCAAATCTGGCCCGACACAAATCCTGTCAACTAAAGATGGACGTCCCTGGATGAATCAGAGAGAGTCACAACTTAAAATCAGTCATAAGCAATAAAGCTTAGTGATAGCTTTATTATTTCAACTGGTGAAGACGTCCTGGAAATGACGTGAAGATCACCCCCATATGGGCTGTGATCTGGCCTAGTCCTGAACGCCATCAGAGTCACTGGAGGACGTTAGGACGACGTCCTACAGTGGGATTGCCTTGATCTCTCTCTAGGTCAGGGGTGGCCAACCGGTCACAGACTAAGAGTCACGTTTTTCATTGTGTTACTGCAAAGAGCCACATCAAAGAGGATGCCAGGTGGTCCCCAGGCTAAATGATGGAAAGTTTGTTAGCCAGATGTAACTCTTTGAGAGCGTAAACATGAAACCAAATGGACCCTTGCGGGTCCATTTGGTTTCATGTTTACACTCTCAAGAGTTAAAATATTCATCATGTGAATTAGCCCAAGTCTACACAACTAGAGAATGTAGAAGATTAATGGTTATTTTGATCTTATATGTTCGACTGTTTTGTTTTCTCTGAAATACAGCCTGGAATTGTTGACAAAAGTAAACAAAATCTTTAGCTTTGGGGTCTGTGGAGCTAAAATGTCATTGAATGGTAGTCCATGGCTCAAATTCTGAATAAATGGTGGGCCCTGGTATAAAAAAAAGGTTTTTGATGGTTTCATGTGGAAGCCCCTTAAGAGCCACATGTAACCAGCTGAAGAGCCGCATGCGGCTCGCGAGCCGCAGGTTGGCCACCCCTGCTCTAGGTCGTCCTAAGACCAGCCTTCCAGTCATCCCGGTTCTCCATACATCTGGCCAACTCGATGGTGTTCTGTTAGTATGGGTGACCCTACGTTAGTATGGGATATCCTCGAGACCGGATGCCCATGTGTTGCCTTGTGTTGGTTCCCACAACACCAGTTTGCTGTCTGGCAGCTCTTGATGTCTTTGGCGGTGTCCTGCCCACACAGTTAATGCTAAGGGCGAGTATAGTCGTTCCTATTAATTCATTAATTACACAAGGCGCCAAGGATTAGTCTACTCATCCTAAGGTGTGTAATATCGGTATAAGATTACCTCACCATTTTCCATTTTTGGAGGCACTTGCTAGCTAGGGCCTTGGTTTTGCATGGCAATTGCGTACTTGCTTAACAGCTGATGATGCGATGGTTGGATGGATGGTTGGTTGGTTGTCTAGGGTGGGTGAGGGAGAGTGAGCAAGCCGTTTGTGTAGAATATAATAGCCCTGTATCTGTAACCCCATCCCCCACACACAACAACGAAAAACCACGCAGCCTGCAGTTTATGTTCCTTTTAATTTCCCAATTCTGTTGAAATCAATGACAAGGGGGGAGGTGTCCTGACCATTTTAGGTTAAATCCTATACGTACATTCTACACAAAATAGACTTGTAAAATAGGACTTTTATTAGGCAATTCATGCGTCAATAATAACATCTGTTGTTGAAGTTGCAACAGACACGCAGCATGCATAAAGCTAAAGGTCTGACTCAGTTTTCAGCTTTCAACGATGAAATGCTGTTGGTTTAGTGGTGCCACAATTATAGTTAGTAGCAGTAGTAGTGTTTCAAATATCTTGGTTGTTTTGCATGCCATCATGTTTGGTGGGGCAGTCAGGGCAGTTTGCGTGTTTCAGTACGTATAGAGTACCTGCTTAGAAAAATCCATGTTCGATCCCGACCATCCTATCCCTCCAATCCTGCGGTGTCGAAGTGTCCTTGAGCAAGAGAGACCCCCCACCACCACCACCACCAACAACCCTCTCCCAGGGGGGTCCCGGCCCGCTACCCCGCCGTGCTCTGGGTTGAACCCCCTGCCGCTCAGCCTTCTGTGAGAACCAGCGGTGAGCATAGTGAGAACAGAGCAGAGCCGCTGATGGGATCAATGGACGCTATCAGCGGTCACAAAAGCAATTGATTGAATCTCTCTCCTCCTCCTCCTTGGCAGGGGTGGATGTAACATTTCCCAATTGGGGGGGGGCAGGAGAAAATGTTATGGGGGCGGGAAGCGCCACGGGCGATGAAGCCGCACGCATACCATTTTCAGTTACAGAATTTTTATTAGGCAAGTATAAGCATCGATAATACCATCAGTTGTTGTTGAAGTTGCAACAGACACGTAATGTGATGGTTTCAGTGATGAAATGCTGTTGGTAACAATTGTAGTTAAGTTAGTAGCAGTAGTAGTGTTTCACATCATTTTAATTATAGGCACTTTAATTTGAAATATATTTAAAATTTGTGTTGTTTCCATGCCGTCATGTTTGGTGGGGCAGTCAGGGCATTTAGGGGGGCATTGCCCTCCCCCCATGCCCATGCCTAGATCCGCCCCTGCTCCTCGGCTCTCCATCGGGCCAAAAGATCTATGATACTGTTTGTTGGTCCGGCTGGCTGACTGGCCGGCGGAAAACCTTGTATGTCCAACTCCGGGACTTTTCAGGGAATCAGGGGGGAATGTGTTCCAGACAGAGGAGCTAATGTAGTTATGGAATGTCCCCATCACATTTTGAGTATATTATTTTCTCTGATACCCTTTTACGATACTTTTTAAATTTTTTGTCCTGACTGGATTCTAGTTTCTGACATGGGATTCTAGTTTCTGATGCTACATTCTAGTTCCTGACATGAGATCCTAGTTTCTGATGCTACAGTCTAGTTCCAGCTGACACTAGATTCTAGTACACAAAGGGTTAAACGAGCATTCAGTGATTTGGGTGATTTGGAAAACGCTCTAGTCTCCCCTGGTTACAAGATTTGAACATGCACACATTAGCACATGCACACACTCTAGCACAGGGGTGGCCAACCGGTCACAGACTAAGAGCCACGTTGTTCATTGTGTTACTGCAAAGAGCCACATCAAAGAGGATTCCAGGTGGTCCCCAGGCTAAATGATGAAAAGTTGGTTAGCCAGATGTAACTCTTTGAGAGCGTAAACATGAAACCAAATGGATGCTTGCGGGTCCATTTGGTTTCATGTTTACACTCTCAAGAGTTAAAATATTCATCATGTGAATTAGCCCAAGTCTACACAACTAGAGAATGTAGAAGATTAATGGTCATTTTGATCTGTATGTTTGACTGTTTTGTTTTCTCTGAAATCCAGCCTGGAATTGTTGACAAAAGTAAACAAAATCTTTAGCTTTGGGGTCTGTGGAGCTAAAATGGAGCTAAAATGTCATCAAAATAAAAAATGTCATCAAATGGCTCAAATTGTCATCAAATGGCTCAAATTCTGAATAAATGGTGGGCCCTGGTATAAAAAAAAGGTTTTTGATGGTTTCATGTGGAAGCCCCTTAAGAGCCACATGTAACCAGCTGAAGAGCCGCATGCGGCTCGCGAGCCACGGGTTGGCCACCCCTGCTCTAGCACATACACTAAGGCCCACCCCCACTCGATCCTGATGGGAGGAAAGACTCCTCTCATCCTGATTGGACCAATGTTCATTTTAGCTGCCCCGCCCCTACCTATATAAACCCATGATAACTTAAAACTCCATTTTAACCATGATAGGTTCTTTCTGCTAATGAACATTCAAGTAGTCTTTTCTTCCTTTTTTTTAAGTAAACAGCTGAACATAAAGTGCATTTGTTTTCTCCTATTGGAGTCTTGGACGACTTTTTGGCAGCTGCAAGCTGCCTAATAAACGGGGGACTTTGGAGATGGTAGGGTTGCAGAGAGACTAGACAGCCAATCAGATAGCCGGTACAAATACCATCCCACGGCTCAGAGGTCAGAGAACAATTCTGCAGGAATAATAAAGCAGCTGCCAATTAATTGACGATGCGTCATTCTTGTTTCTTAAAGTAAACAGCAGAACACGGTGCATTTTTCTTTTTCTTATTTAACAGTTTTATTTAACACTTTTTCTCTCTGCACAACAGGAATAGGGAAGGGTGAATATGGGAAGCCTTGAGCCAGTGTGACAGTTACAGTACAGGAAACCACAATTTTCGAATTTTCAATTCTTCTTTTCTTTTTTTCTTTTTTACATTGTCCAAATTCTGAAACCGCGATTTCCATTCGATTAATTGTGAAGCCCTACGTCAGTGGTTTTCAACCATTTTGACACTGTGGGCCCACCGTTTATTCAGCATTCGAGCCACGGACCAGCATTTGACCGTTTGATGACATTTTATCCTCACAGACCATAAAGCTAAAGCCCTAAAACTAAAGATTTTGCTTTTGTCCACAATTTCAGGCTGGATTTGGTCAAACAAAACAATCAAACACACAGATCAAGATGGCCATTAATCTGTTACACTTGGGCTGATTCAGATGTTGAATATTTTAACTCTTGAGAGCGTAAACATGAAACCAAACGGACCCGCAAGGGTCCGTTTGGTTTCATGTTTACGCTCTCAAAGAGTTACATCTGGTTAACCAACTGTCACATCATTTAGCCTGGGGACCACCTGGAATCCTCTCAAGGACCACTGGTGGTCCTCGGACCACCTGTTGAAAACCACTGGCCCTACGTTAAGTGTTGTTGATGATTTCCTCCTGAGTTCTCCCAGAGACCCAACAAACGAGCGACAACGACGGGATTCGCAGGGAAATCAATTGAAGTGCTTTTACCCCCCTACGTCTCGTCCGCCTGCGTAAACACCGTGTCTTGGCGTCAGGGGTGGATCTAGGCATGGGCATGGGGGGGGGGGGCCTAAATGCCCTGACTGCCCCACCAAACATGATGGCATGCACCCAAGATTTTATTAAAGTGCTTATATTTAAAATGATGTGAAACACTACTACTACTGCTACTAACTAACCACAGCTGTGTCACCACACTGAACCAACAGCATTTCATCATTGAAAACAGAAAACTCTCTGAGTCAGACCTTTAGCTTTATGCATGCTGCGTGTCTGGTACAACTTCAACAACAACTGATATTATTATTGATGCTTTACTTGCCTAATAAAAGTCCTGTAACCGAAAATGGTATGGGTGCGGCTTCATCGCCCGTGTCGCTTCGCACCACGGGCTTTGGGAAATCACAGCCTCCCTCACTGCGGCTAGGGCTCAATTGTGTTTGTGAAGCAGCAGGGGCGGATGTAACATTTCCCAATTGGGGGGGGGGGGGGGGCAGGAGAAAATGGTATGGGGGCGGCGCCACGGCCGACAAAGCCGCACCCATACCATTTTCAGTTACAGGCAGGGCCGTTTTTGCCATTAGGCAGCCGAGGCAGTTGCCTAGGGCGCCATGAGGAGAGGGGGCGACCATGAGAGAGAGCGCCATTTAACAAATGGACCCGCAAGGGTCCATTTGGTAAGGGGGGCTCCAGGGAAAATCTTGCCTAGGGCTCCAAGTTGCTTAGAAACGCCACTTGTTACAGGACTTATATTAGTCAAGTAAAACATCACTAACAACATCAGTTGTTGTTGAAGTTGCAACAGAGGGGCATTGCCCCCCTGAATGCCCATGCCTAGATCCACCCCTGTTGTGAAGAGTCCGACTCATGCCCTAAAATGGGAGCTATTGAGGTGTGTGTGCGTGCATGTGTGCGTGCGTACGTGCGTGTGCTTGTCTGTGTCTGTGGGGAGGGTGTTACAAGCAGTGGAGATGGCTATTATTCATTTATCATTTGTCTTTTGCTGTCATTACACATTGCTCTCTCTTTCTCTCTCTCTCTCTTTCTCTCTGTCTCTTTCTCTCGCTCTCTCCCTCCCTCTAGGTCTCACACTCCTCCCATCTCCCGTCTCTGTCTTTGACGGCGGCAGGGGTATGGGTGGTTTGTTAGAACCTCCCACAAGCTTGAGTGCACCACACACACACACACACACACACACACACACACACACACACACACACACACACACACACACACACACACACACACACACACACACACACACACACACACACACACACACGCATTATTGTCGTAGTTCTCGAGACATTGTCTGGACTCGAGACCGGTCTCAAGACAAATTTTCGTTCTCCTGGTCTTGTTTTTGTCTCGTCCTCAATTGTCTTGGTCTTGTCTCGGTCTCGCCGCTCTGCACTTCATTTGTCTGCAAACCAACATTTAGTAAAGTGGGGTCTGTAAAAGGGGTCTCTGTAATGTGTTGTACTATTACTATAGAACAATCAAAATTTGGCTTTTTGGCGTCTAACTCCTCTAGGTTTTGGTCCTACCCCCCATAGGTGCTAGTTTCTGTGAATAGGTGCTAGTGTCTGTGATCGTCTCAGTCTCGTTTTGGTCTGGACCCCCCTAGGGCTTGGTCTTGTCCTGGACTCAATTTAGGTGGTCTTGACTACAACACTAACACACACACACACTCCCCAGTCAAACGCATATATAGCCTATACAGTACAGACTGAAGTGCAAGCCTTTGCTCTACTCTACTGAATGATTTAAAAGCATTCACACACGCACGCACACGCACACACACACACACACACACACACACACACACACACACACACACACACACACACACACACACACACACACACACACACACACAGAGAGAGCGCGCGCGCGTGCGCACACACACACACACACACACACACACACACACACACACACACACACACACACACACACACACACACACACACACACACACACACACACACACACGTAGGGTCCATAAGGCTCTTAACCTTTCCTTTCCTCTTATTTTTCAATCTCTCACAGCGATGCTGTGTGCACACGCAGCAAACCCAACACCCCCCCCCCCCCTATTTCTACTACACCGAAAAGCTCTCTCTCTCTCTGCCCCTCCACATACATACATACATTGACGGTCAGGCGGTCAGTCAGGTCAGGTGCTGCTCATTAGTTAATGTCGCAGGAGGAGGGGGACAGGACAAGGTTCACTGGGCTGTTACAGCACGGCGCTTCTCAAACCTGTGGGACTCCTCAGGGGTCGTCGGACCAGTCGGTCCCCTACACGAATCAGTGGTTTTCAACCTTTTTTCATACCAGGGCCCACCATTTATTCAGCTTTTGAGCCACGGACCACTGTTTGAGGACATTTTCACACCAAAGACCTAAAATTAAAGAATTCTTTTGGTTTTGTCCACAATTCCAGGCTGTATTTTACCAACAAAACAGTGTAAACAGTGTAAAAGTGGTGCTAATTCAGATAATGAATATTTTAACTCTTGAGAGTGTAAAAATGAAACCAAATGGACCCGCAAGGGTCCATTTGGTTTCATTTTTACATTCTCAAGAGTTACATCTGGTTAACCAACTTTCCATCATTTAGCCTGAGGACCACCTGGAACCTTCTCAGGGACCACTGGTGGTCCCCGGACCACTAGTTGAAAACCCCTGCCCTACACGAATCAGGGTTCTGGATGATTGTGTATGAAGTGAGAATCTAAACCAGTGGTTTTCAACGTTTTTCATACCAGCGCCCACTATTTTATTCAGAATTTGAGCAACGGACCACCATTTCATGACATTTTAGGTCCACAGACCGCAAAACTAAACATGCATTTTGTTTTGTCCCCGGACCACCTCTTGAAAACCCCTGTCCTACATGAATCAGGGTTCCTCGGATGACTTGTGTATGAAGTGACGATCTAAGCCAAAACACGACAGTGTTCATTTAATGCCTCAACTCTTACAATTAGCCCTCCGCCAAGTCCCTCCAAAAAATTGTCCTTGTCTAATAGGCACGTTAGCAGAGGGGAGACAAGACAGGAAAGCTTGACCTACATAGCAACAGTTGCTAAACTATTTGGAATTGGCATTGGACAGTGGCTAAACCTCGCCTCAATGAGTGGGGGAAGGGCTAATTCCAAGTGCTTGTTGTAATTACTTTGTGCAACCATAGTGCTTAGCTTTCTACAATTATAAATGTAGCTAATTTTAGCAGATTTGTAGACCTTCATGCTGCGAGTTATGCTCGGAAGTGCACTTAGATGTTATATCAATCATAGTGCCCACACTTTGCTTGCATTGTAGCGTTCCATTGGTTGCACGTTAGCCTGCCGATGGCCTGTGACTGTTTGTTTGTTTAGTATTAATCCTCTCCATTGGGTCATGTTAAAATCCATAATTTCAGCGGGTAGTTTCTCCATTGCATCAATTCTACTGCGTCCCGCCCTGACGGACAGTTTACTTATATTCTAATGGCTGTTGCAACATAATGCTGTTCGCGACGGACAGTCTAACTGGTTCTACTCACTGGCTAACAAAAGCAGCTAAATGCTAACACAGGTTGAGCTGGCGTAATAACAATGTTGACAATGTTGTGTCAGAGGGTAGAGGCTGAAGTGGTCTTAAACTGACAGTGAACGGGCAGCAGTGTAGGAGGAGTCAAAGAAGTTAAGTACTGTAATCGGCTGGGTAGAGCCTTATAGTGGGAGAGTTGCGATAATGAGGGGTCAGAAACCAGAGCGGAGCAGCCAGTCGGCACGTGACTATACAGAGCCTCTCTGAGTCCTAACTGCAATTGGGAATACATTGTTTTCAACGAGAACAGCGAAAATAAGAGCTATTTTAGGTACATACGTATGCAACTACGTATGCAAAAAAGACAACTGTTTTAATGTATTGTTCAGTCACGACTACCGTCTCTGTAATTGTTTATGTGGTGCTATTATTAAAGAACAACTGGTTTTAAAGTCATTAAAGACACCTGATAAAATACCTGAGTCCAACACATTTCTGCATATTCCTACTGCGACATTGGACTAAGACATTGGACTAAGAGCAGCCTCGCAGACAGTCTCGTATGGCGAAATTGTCAGTTGCTAACAGTCTGTGAATGGGGTGCTGTTGGCTCTATGCTCCTCCAGCAGCGAGAGGGTGCTGGCGCATAGGAGTGAACAGGAATATCGCAACTCTCCCTTAATAAGACTCTGGGCAGACCTAGGTGGGTTAGATCGGTTCACTGTCGTTATCTTCTTCTATGGAGAGATGGCCATATACTGTATGGTGGCCTAACATGTCATGAGGTGTGATGTGATGAGTCATGAGGCGTGACTATACTGTATCTGAAGGTGTGACTAGTAGTGGGAGATGCAGGTTTTCATAGTAAGTGCGACCTATGGTCGCAATAACTGAGAAGCAGAGGGGGAAAAAAAGTCTGAAACTAATCGTAGTATTGATTTTTACAAGTCATAATATCATCCAGCCCCAATAGCACACAGCGGTTTCTCTTTGACACAGAGTTGTCAAAGAGAAACTGCAGCAGGAAAATATGCTGGAATCATTTGCTTAAAATGTGGACGAGGTGCAGTGTGACTGCAGGGAGCTTTACAACTGCAGTAAAACATGCAAAGCCCAGTGACATCATGACAGGCCTTTATTCTCTTTATTACCTCAAATTATAATCTCAGAGTCATATCATTTGCATAAAGCAGGAGCCAATAACCACGGCCATTAATCATTGCCTGTCTGTCTTTTCGTCTGTCTGTCCTTAACCAAGTGAAAACCCCTAACGTCCCCTTATTCTGCACTGGGGAAAAGAAGCTCAGTGAGCTTGTAGATTGAGATTGAACTTGTATGTCAAAACATGGCACCATGTATGGTCAGTCAGCAGTGTACAAATACAAATGCAAGCAGTGTACAAATGCAACCAAATGAACCCTGGTTCATGGTGAAATACAGTATGGTTTCACTATGTTAATGATTTTCTTCAGACCTCCATTTCTAGGAAACACAGAATGGGGAAACGTTTTTATCATGTCCACCCAGCACCTCTAAGTCTAAGGTATACTAATGACATATTAGAATGTCGAAAATGGCTGGAATTAAAAACAAATGTGCGCTTTAACATTTCTAAATGTGGGATTTCGCTGGCTCTCAGTCTCAGTATTCGTTGGCTCTCAGTAAAATAATTTAAGTTCACAGTTATTTGTACAGTTCCCCTCTCCCCTCTCCCCTCCCCAAGTCACGTCGTATCCATCATGGTTCAGACCAGGGGCGGATTGGCAGCTGGTTAACCAGATGTAACTGTTTGAGAGTGTACAAATGAAACCAAATGAATCCTTGCGGGTCCATTTGGTTTCATTTTTACACCCTCAAGAGTTAAAATATTCAGCATGTGAATTAGCCCAACTTAGTCTACACAACTAGAGAATGTAGAAGATTAATGGTCATTTTGATCTGCATGTTCCAGGCGAGCATCTAGCGCATTCTAGTGCATTTTGGAAGTGCCACTAGTGCATTTTGGATCTTGTCCAGGCCACTAGGTGGCGCAGGCCACCGGGAAAACTCCCTGTACTCCAGATGGCCAATCCGCCCCTGATGGTTCAGACCACTGCTGTCTGGCTCTCCAACCATCTACCACCAGCCACCATACCATCCTGTACCATCCCCCACCTCTAAACGTAATTTATTCAAATCCTGAATAGAGCAATCAATGGGTCTGTCAATAGATGAGGTGAGGTTAGAGGAGGTGGGGTAGCAAAGCAGATGTGAAAACACATAATTAAACCAGAACAAAATGGCATGTTTGTCATGGTACGGTGGGCCATAATACCGATCACATACTGGTGCACTGACCAACAGAAGACGGCAAACCCCAGTGTGAGTGTACGCAATAGGATAGGATGCTAATAGCAGCTCTTTTCTTGGCCCAGTGGATGGGAAAAACAAATCTGTTTAATTCACTTTATATATACGGTATATATATACAATACAAAATCTGTTTTAAAGGGGAACTCCATCCATTTTCAACATTTTACTATGTCATTAATATACCTTAGTAATGTTGTGTGGACATGATAAAAAAAAAGTTCCCCCAATTCTATATTTCCTAAAAATGGAGGTCTGAAAAAATCATTAACATGGTGAAATACATCTGATGACATCATCAAGATGTATTACATCATGTTAATGATTTTTGTTTTAGACCCCTTAGAAAAAATGAAAATGGGTGGAATTGCCCTTTAATTAAAATTTACTTCACAGGTCAAATATTGATAGGTGATCAATTAAACACAAGATTGTTTCTGATTAATTACAATATACAGTATGTACAGTGTACACACACTGTATATAGGGGTTAAAAACCCTTTTCAGTTTGGGCTCTAGGAGAAAAGCTTTTTGTCCAATCAGGATAAGATGGGCTTTCCTCCAATCAGGATTGAGTTGGGGGTGGCCCTTGGTGTACGTGCTGTTGGCCTGCTGCATTTCCCCCCACTGTAGAGTGTGTGCACGTGCACATCTTGTTACCTCGGGGGACCAGAGCAGGAGTTGGCACTAAGGTCTCCGAGGCACTGCAAGTCAGGTTCTACTTGCCCTCAGGTCATGGTCACTTGCCCCCAAAAATATATTGTAAATTTTGTATTTAAGTTTAACCAGATGTAACTCTTGAGAGTGTAAAAATGAAACGAAATGGACCCTTGCGGGTCCATTTGGTTTCATTTTTACACTCTCAAGAGTTAAAATTCATCATCTTAATTAGCCCAGGTCTACACAACTAGAGAATGTAGAAGATTAATGGTCATTTTTTATCTGTATGTTAATTTGCCCGTTTTGTGTCCCAAATCCAGCCTGAAATTGTGGATAGGTAGAAAGCAGGGAAAGACACAGAGGCAGAGTGCAATGACTGCCTTCAAGACAAATTTATCTTGTGTTGTGTTATAGTGCACTAAGTTGCACACTTGCCCTATCGGGCAACCAGGTAGCAGTCTTCACTTGCCCCACCATTTTTTTTTACTTGCCCTGGGCAAGCGGGCAAGTGTTAGTGTCAAGCCCTGCAGAGGGTTTTACAGATCACCCAAATCACTGAACGCTGCTTTTATCTGGCTCTGGTTCCACTCGCCGTTAGTCATCAGTCTTAGGTTTGAGTTGTGCTTGAACGGTGCTGTAAATCTACAAGCTGTTAATAAAAATACAATTCATTCACTCACGGGGGGCATTCGTAAGAGGAAGTGGATAGAATGACATAATATGAAGCTATAAAGGGAACGTTATGCTGTGTATCATAAGTACTGTATTACAGTGTGTGTCATATAGGACTCTTGGCAGCTATATGTGTCTCTGCCTTTGTTCCTCTTTGTAATTAATGTGGTAATTTTCGTCTCTGCACATAGCCTGTGAGGGTATTTTAATCATAATATGTCTGTCTTCCCCCATGTCTCCCTCTGTCTTACTTCTCCCCTTCCTCTCTCTCTCTCTCTCTCTCTCTGTCTCTCAGCTCATCTCCAGTGATGCAGATGGGGCCATTCAGAGAGCAGGGCGCTTCAGGGTGGAAAATGGATCATCGGACGAGGTACAGTATATTTATACACACAGTACACAGACACACATACGAAGCGCAGTACCGGGAACCCTCACTTACTGTACATGACAAACCACATATATTTTGTGGACCTGAAAAATGTTTTGCGTACTAGGCGTTTGTTTTCATCAGAATGGCCGAATGATTAGTACATCCCTATGAACCAGGAATCGTTCGCCCCCCTTCGACACCCCTACAGGGAGTGCAGTGCCCGGTGGAGGCCAGACGGACCCACGGTTATCCAGAACCGCCGCAAAAGGCCTCTGCCGGGGCTATGGAGAAGTATGTTCTGAAATCGCAACACTCCATATTTCCATATCGCGAGAATGTCAGTTGTGTGAATGGGGTGCTGTTGCCTCCATGCAAGGAGTGAACGGGAGTATCGCAACTCTCCCCTATAAGACTCTGCTGAGATCAAATCAGTTCAGCTCATCTGCCGTCCTAGCCTGACCTCAGTCTGAATTGTCATTTCGTTCCACTTCGCTTCACTTAATTATTCAGACTGAAGTCTCTCTCTACCACAGCGGTTTCTGGGATGGGCGTGGTCAAAGCAGCAGTCTTAACGGTGATTGGTTTGGAAAGCAGATGGCATTAAAGTGAGTGACAGGGCTGTTGGCCAATCAGGTGCTGTGCTCGGGTTTTCAATCAGCACCACGACCCCAAAGGCAGGGAAGCCAGTCCTTGAATCACAGGGAAAAAATAAGATAGTATTTTTAAGGTGCTGATTCAGGGCTGAGCCAGGCTTCTGCCGTATATGGGCATAAAAGGGACAGAGATATAGGGGTTTGAACGTGATGCACAACAGATATTGCATTGCTGTGTGGTGTGTGGATCTCCAACTTCCATCATTCACCGACTCGGTTGCTCACAGCTGGGCACCGGTCTGCCGTAGCCTCCGGCTGCTGTCTGCCTGTCACAGCGTGACTGCGCTGCGACATTTTGCATTTCAATTCAGTTCTGTTCAATTCAAAGGGCTTTATTGGCATGTGAAAATACGCGTTTACATTGAAAAAGTAAGAAGCACAATGCAACAGTATCAGCAGAGAAAAAACGAAACAAATGTACAACAATACAATCAATAGAGAAACACAAAAAAAGAAATACAGTAAATGTACGTTTCAAAGTCAGAATATTCAATAAATCCAGTTCACAAATTAATAAACTAAACTAAACTAAACTAAACTAAACTAAACTAAACTAAACTAAACTAAACTAAACTAAACTAAACTAAACTAAACTAAACTAAACTAAACTAAACACAAATCTTGCTGCACATTGTTGTACTTCGTCACCCAGCAGATATGGGAGTTTTTCCGTCATTAGCCGCGAGACATCATAATCTGTGGGAAGTACCAATGCACAAAATCATGGAAATACGGCTGTGTATATTACAGAAAAGTCCCAGCAAACTCTGGTATATTACCGTATACTCCCAAATTGCACAATCACTCCTTGAGGTGTTTTACTATGGGGACAAACCCAGTGCCCATAATTGAATGTTAACCCCTCTGTTCACCCGTGTGTCTCTGATGTTGGTTTGGTTTCCACAAGCACAGCAATCTGATGATTTCTTATTCCTTTCCTTTTGCAATTGGCCTAGTGGGCCAAGCCCCCCCGCCACCACCCACTTTATACTATGTTTGTGCTGACGGTAGCACACTTGGGTCACAGATCAATTTTTATGGGTCCCAACCCAAGTAAATGTCCCCTTTTTGTGTCTTCCGTTAAAAAACACAACCCGTGGCCAAGCACATAACAATTTTGGGGGGTGCTTGGCACGAAAATGCTTGAGAACAAGCTGGCCTAGAGCCAGAGGAAGACCAAACCTGGGATTTATGGCTGCAGTGAAAAAGGACATGAAGTTATTAAGGCAGCATGCAGGGCCGGGTTTAGCCAGCACCACTAGGGTGGGCTGGAAGAATGGCACTGGCATCGTTATGTTCACATCTGACGAACCGTTGATTTGTTTCCTAATAACTCAGTTGTTAGGAAACAAATCACCGGTTTAACACCGAAGCGTGTTATCCTGCTTATTACATGGCTCAATACATTGAAAAATAATGAATAAGTGACAGAAATACAAAAAAAGGCTGCTATTTGTTATGGCTATTATTTGTGCATAGTTGTGTAGGGTACCTTCATCTGCGTAAGGAGTTCTGTTGTTGAGCGGCGCAGTCAGTTGTTGTGACATACAGTATGTGACTGCTCACCTGACCAGAACAACCAGAGCACTTCTGATTGGAGCACCCATTCAAGCCATGTAATAAGATCGAATAATTATTGTACAGAGTTTACTTCAAGTGTTTCACCACAATCTTTGTGGTATGCATTCATTATTAGTTCGAAAAATGCTACTCAATATTTTTATACTGAGGGAAAAACATTTGGTTGAGTGGGCAGGACGCATGTTTGGCCCTAGATCCGGCCCTGGAAGGCAGGGAAGGGAATGGAGGGGTGATGACGTGGAGGCAGATGATTCGCTGTGGCAGAGACTCCTGGAGGGATAACAGCCCCGAAAGGAAAAGAAGATGGTGAACTGAAAACCAGGACATTTTAGTGTAATCATGCATATACTGCATGTTTGTTTTGACAGTGTCTGGGATAGCTGTGGACATAATGCAGCTTCTAACCATGACAGTCCCAGGAAAAACTGGGACTGTCTGTCTGGCTGCTGTAGTTCCCTCAAAGCATGCTGGCAGAGTTGCTGTCTGGACAGCAACTTTTCGTATAATTTAGATTTGATTTGATTCGGTTAGATTTGCTCGCAAGTGTGCAATTTTAGTCTGTGCCCTGAATGCTACGGTATGGCTGAGGTTTTGGACAATATGACGTGATCTGTTGCACTATAAATGTTGTCATGTTTTCGTCCTAAAAAACATAACCCTAACTCCTAACATCCCTGGCCGAAATTTGCACATACTGTACAACAGAGGTTGTGGTTTGGGGTCCCGGAGGGAATGGGAATTTCCACCCCCTAGTGTTCATATTTAAACCCCAAAATCAGTTATTGTCGGTTGTCGGTCGACCGGCCCATCGGTGGACTCCTATTGGATGGTTTAGGTGATGATGTAATGGTGACATAATTAACACACTGAGAGCCAAGACGGCGCGGGCATGCCTCTAGCGCCACCTACCCCTAGGCCATCGCCTACTTGTGCACAACGTGCATGTTTGCACTCTACCGAGTGCTGATCTAGTTAAACATGTTTTGACATGTTTTTTTTTTTCATGGATTTTATTTGTGGAGTTATTTTAGTTATGGGGCTTAAGTTTGTAATTTCCTGCCACTCTGTTTTTTTTTTCTTCCTGAAATGATGCATGTGTTTGTACACATTTTTACGTGACTGTATTGTCATAGCAGATGTCAACAGGAGGAGATTGCACCGATTCAAACTGTGACCAATTATTTTGACAAGATGGAATGTGTCTGTGTGTGGTGTGTGGGTGATGTCCCCTCAACAAGTATACTCTAGTATAATTTGAGCAAGGACAGTTTCCCTAGAGAAATGGATGTTTTTATGGTTATACACCTTGTTGGGGTTGGAGTCAGGCAATTAGATAAAGGTCAGGCTAGGTACACATTATAAATGTGTACCTAACCTGACCTTTTTTCTAATTGCCTCAGTGTAAACCAAAGGCCTAAATCTTACGCTGAGGTTGGAGTTGTACCTGTCTTAGTCAGGTGACTAAGACAGGTACAGACTAAGACTAAGATGTGGTGATTAAGTTTAAGTTCTTAAAATAAAAAAAACAGAGTATTTCTAATTGTAATCAAAGCCACCTGTGACTGTGGAGGACAATTCAGGAATGGGAATAAAAACACATCAGCTTAATTTCTATTAGCTTTTATTGATGTGGGCAGGAAGTAATCAAAATTTGTTTTTCTTATGGAGTTTTTATTAAAAGAAAATACACAAAAGTGTATTTTTAGCCAGGCATTGCCGGGTTGGCCATATAAAAATCACAATTTACCCACAATTTAATTTACTTACTAAAAGAAATGACCCCCGAAACTGTCATTGTAATTATGACAGTTAATTTTCCCTCTGTACAAACAGTTTGTGTGTGTGTGTGTGTGTGTGTGTGTGTGTGTGTGTGTGTGTGTGTGTGTGTGTGTGTGTGTGTGTGTGTGTGTGTGTGTGTGTGTGTGTGTGCGTGTGCGCGCATGCGTGCGTGTGTGCATCACAGAGCATGGACTACACTCCAGGAACCTGGAGAAGAACCGATGTCCACCTGGAGAACCCCGAGTACCACACCAGATGGTTCTTCAAGTACTTCCTGGGAAAGGGTTTGTTCATAGATATATACAGTATAACCCACCGACCCATCCATAGATGTACAACCCACCAACACATTCATAGATGTGTAACGCCCGGGATTCGAACCC
This sequence comes from Benthosema pterotum, assembly GCA_039105355.1. Lineage (NCBI taxonomy): Eukaryota > Metazoa > Chordata > Actinopteri > Myctophiformes > Myctophidae > Benthosema > Benthosema pterotum. The sequence continues at coordinate 37,251,316 of CM076985.1, forward strand.
GGGTCTCCCGCGTGAAAGTCCAACATCAACATCTTAACCACTTGACCAAGAGGACATCCCCTTGGTCCGGGGGCAGATATTGGTTTTTCGAGGCCATCACGACAGAGGCTGTAGCCACCTGCTACACTCACCTCCCTTTTGACCCTCCCTTTTGACCCCACCTCCCCTTCCACGGGGAAACCCGATCTGGGTCACGGCACCAATGTAACGCCCGGGGTTCGAACCCGGGTCTCCCACGCGAAAGTCCAACATCTTAACCACTAGACCAAGAGGACATCCCCTTGGTCCGGGGGCAGATACTAGACTTTGGAGGCCATCACGACAGAGGCTGTATATGCCACCAGCTACAGATGCATACCACAGAATCACAGAAACAAATTCATAAAACATGCATGCAAAACACTATATACCAGTTTGAGGTAGCTTGTGTGTTCTGTTCCTCCAGTCCATCAGAACTACGTGGGCACAGACGCAGACAAGAACCCCTTCTACCTGTCAGTGGTCCTGTCAGACCAGAACAACCAGCGTGTCCCACAGTATCGAGCCATCCTCTGGAGGAAGAGCGTGAGTCACTATAGTACACAGTCCAACACACCCTGCCTGGCCTAGCTGGACATGACCTATAAAAAACATCATGTTGAAAGTCAACTTTCACCTCACTGCTGTACTCTTTGCGAACGCAGTGAGCAGGATTACTATGTAAACTAGGCAGAAATGTCTGTCTGTCTGTGTGTGCATCAATGTTTGGGTGTTGTCCAAATATGGAGTGTACTGTATATGGGAAGTCAACAGCGTTCGCTTCCCACATTCGCTTTCCACCTTGCCCAGAAATAGCCGAATCTACAAGCTTGTTTGACCAGAATAGGCAGGTTGGCGATCATGAAACAGAATATTGTAAATTTATATACAGTGTTTATATTATGTATTCGTATTTTATTGTTTCTTTCTTGTTGTCTTGGGTGAAAATGGTTTGTAAAAAGTGAGAGAGCAGGCTGTTTAACTTCCTATATGTGCCTGTGTGTGTGTGTGTGTGTGTGTGTGTGTGTGTGTGTGTGTGTGTGTGTGTGTGTGTGTGTGTGTGTGTGTGTGTGTGTGTGTGTGTGTGTGTGTGTGTGTGTGTGTGTGTGTGTGCGTGTGTGTGTGTGTGCGCGCGCGTGCATGTGCGCGCGCGTGCATGTGCGCGTGCGTGCGTGCGTGTGTGTGTGTTTCTTGTCCCTCCAGGGTACGTTGAAGATAAGCCTCCCCTACAGCCCCACCAAAACATTATCGGTCAAGTCCATCTTGAGGTGAGAATCATCATTACGTACAAATGCTCTCCAACGGGGGTCCCCTGAGGCCAGGGGGTCCTTCAAGGGCTTCCAGGTCCAGATCGCCCGATCAAAGTAAAACGGATTACAAAACCTGGTTAAACAATTTGCAACGCGACTCGACTACCTCGTCTGAACTTGGTAGTCAAGCCGCTCTACAAGCAAAAAGCTGTCTTTGGTAATAAAACTGTTGATCCGGAATTCTCACAACGTGCGTCGCAGCATTGTGAGCTTGTAGATCTGCTATAATCTTGGAAAGAAATGGAACCACATGTTGAGCAGCACAGAGCTATAGACCAGGGGTTTTCAACAGTTGGCCTGGGGACCGCCAGTGGTCCCTGAGAGGATTCCAGGTGGTCCCCAGGCTGAATGATGGAAAGTTGCTTAGCCAGATGTAACTCTTTGAGAGTGTAAAAATGAAACCAAATGGACCCCTGCGGGTCCATTTGGTTTCATGTTTACACTCTCAAGAGTTAAAATATTCTACACAACTAGAGAATGTAGAAGATTAATGGCCATTTTGATCTGTTTGTTTGACTGTTTTGTTTCCCAAATCCCGCCTGGTATTGTGGACGAAAGTAAATCTTTAGTTTTGTGGTCTGTGGGGCTAAAATGTCATCAAATGGTGGTCTGTGGCTCAAATTCTGAATAAATTGTGGGCCCTGGTATGAAAACCACTGCTATAGACAGAGTGAAGCACCCCTGTCTGTGCGACAGCTCTACCCATGCAGTTGGGAGGGATTTCCTGAGCTTTATTAGTGGGTGTCGCCTGCTATCGGATGTCCATATCCTTCTATGTTACTAACCCCATGAATTATGGTCGACACGGAGGAGTTAAAGGAGAATTCCATCATAGAAGACTTTCGTACCTTCATTTACAGTTGATTTATTTCCAAAACAAAGTGCCCCAGTTATTATTATTATGCTATTTTGTTAAAAAAGAAGAAAAGAAAAGTCCTTATTGGTTGTTTCCCTACCCCAATATAAGCTTAGAATGTTGTTCTAATTCACCTACTTCCATCGCTCCAAAATGCATTTTTTTGCTATATATTCTCTCTCCACAATGTCAATAGTGTGTTGACACTCACGCATTCACTTTCATTATTGGTTCAGCAGTGGTTCGGCTGTCTCAAAAGGTGGGGACGTGATGCACATTTTATGGCTGAACTACTGCTGAGCCAAAAGTGAAAGTCAAAGTGTGAGTGTCAGCACACTACTGACATGGTGGAGGGAGAATATATAGCAAAAATATGCATTTTGGAGTAATAGAAATAGGTGAATTTGAACAACATCCCCCATCCCCTAAGCTTGTTGGGGCCAGGGGAAACAGCCAATGTGGAACTGGATCACTTTTTTGGAAATAAATCAATCGCAAATAAAGGCAAGAAAGCCTTCTGGGTGGAATTCTCCTTTAAGGCTCTATCCTCGTGTATTTTCTGTTTTCGCTTCACATTACATTCCTTTGCTGAAACTAGCAGTATTGCAGCGTATTCTGAGCTTGTCCACCTGCTACTTTCTGCTAATAACGGTTGCCCAGACTTGTCTGGGTTTGAGAGAGGGTCAAGGGTCTGGTTCTGTGACTCCTTCTGGCTCTTTGTTTCCCCTGTGAGTATCATGTGTTATTGAACTCCCTCTGTGCTATCATAATTCTAACTCTGGTCTCCTCTCTGTGGTGTTTCAGTGCAATGAACCTGGACAGGTTTGAGAAAGGCCCCAGGGAGATACTGAACCCAGAGATTCAGAAGGTGAGAAGCTGTGATACACAGAGTGTCTGTGGCTCAAGTACACATTTAAGCAGTACATATCTAGAGAGAAATTGCTACTTTATTTTAGAGCATTTTTGGCCGATTGCTGACTCGTCTTGTTAATATTATTGAAAACAACTGGATTCAGTTCTAAAAGTAGCTGAACTAAACACCTTGTGTTGTACTTTTTTCGTAGCTACTCTACAAGCTTGTAGATTTTCTATTCTGAGTCACATGTTAATAGACATTTATTTCTTCTTTTTTTCATAAATGAATTAATTAATTGTCTACACGCATCACACATTTCAGGGTTGTAGATCTACAACTTTTGCAATTTCTGAGTCACCTGAGGTTTCCCTCTGACACAGCATAGATCCACACAGTTTGTTGTACAGGTATCTGCAATACAGTGTATTCAGTGTAAGCATTAAGTATAAATGATGCAGTAACTATAATCTCCTTCTCTCTCAGGATCTACTGGTGTTGGAAGAACAAGAGGTACTGTACGTGGGATGGAACTCACATTATTATTGTGTTTTTCTTGTGGACGGTTTAAAGTTGAAACAGGAATCACTTGATTGTTCAATAGACCTTTTGATATATTTATATATACTGTATTGACTGACCGATTGATAAAGCCTCACCATCGTGGACTCACTCTTCACTTATCAACATAGTTGATTTTAGTCTTAATTGGAAAGAAAGAAAGAAAGAATCAAAGAAAGATACTGCCTGACAGAAACATTACAAGGTCACTAATGTCATGGATCATTATCTTTGTAGGGTTCTGTGAACTTCAAATTCGGTGTCCTGTATGCCAAAGATGGGCAGCTGACAGATGATGAGATGTTTAGCAACGGTGAGTTTTTTAGCACTGTAATGTACTAATATTGTTTGTACTTCTTAGTGGTGTACAGTACGTACTGTAGGCTGACCAGATGTCCCTCTTTGCATGGGACAATCCCAGGATATTAATAATTATTATGCAGCATTACTTATGTTGCAATTGCAAAATGAAGTGAAGTTTTACAAAACGTGTCCTGTGGTTTCTTTTTCAGAGACGGGTAGTGAGAACTTCGATAAGTTCCTGAATCTGCTGGGAGACACGGTCACGCTTCAGGGATGGGTGGGCTACCGCGGTGGCCTGGACACCAAGAGTAAGAGACCCATTCATAATTTACATGTAACGTTTAAATATAACTCTGAGGGTATACCAATGGAACCATTGTTGGCCAGGGGCGGATGTAACATGTCCCATTTGGGGGGGGGGGGCAAGAGAACATGTTGGAGGGGCAAGAGAAAATGTTTCAGTTACAGGACTTTTATTAGTCAAGTAAAGCATCAATAACATCAGTTGTTGTTGAAGTTGCAACAGACACGCAGCATGCATAAAGCTAAAGGTCTGACTTAGAGAGTTTTCTGTTTTCAATGATGAAATGCTGTTGGTTTAGTGGTGCCACAGCTGTAGTTAGTTAATAGCAGTAGTAGTGTTTCACATCATTTTAATTATAAGCACTTTCATTTGAAATACATTTGAAATTTGGGGCGTTTGCATGCCATCATGTTTGGTGGGGCAGTCAGGTCATTTAGGGGGGGGCATTGCCCCCCATGCCCATGCCTAGATCCACCCCTGTTGTTGGCGCCTCAGCGGTCGCTCTCCAATCAATGCTCTGCCTGTCGCCCCCTTTCTTCTGCAGACGACACTACAGGAATGAACTCCATCTACACGGTGTATCAGGGCCATGAACTCATGTTCCACGTGTCTACCATGTTACCCTACTCTAAGGAGAACAAACAGCAGGTTGGTGTGTGTGCGTATGTACTGTATGTGTGCATGTGCATGTGTGTTGTGCATGTGCATTGGTGATTTTAGGGAGGTGCCAGGGGAGCACTTAGCAAAAAAAAAAAAAGTTTGTGCCTGCAATTTTTGGTGATAGACTGGCAAAAACTTGGGCCAAATAACAATAACTAAGTTTTTGAATTGTGTAGGTTCTTGAAAATGACATAATTCGCATGTTTAAATATAAAAACTCTTGAGAGAGTACGCTATGCCCCCCTGCCCTGCTGGGAGAGCCTAAAATTGCCTGTGTTTGTGTGCATGTGTCAGATTCTAGTTATGTCCACATTTTTGTCACCTGAAATGTTTAGTTAGTCTAGTTTTAGTCGACTATAGGGAATGTGTTAAGATTTTAGTCAGCTGCAGTTGCGGCCGCTGACCAATCAACTGCTTCTGTTCGGATTTGTTGTTAAACCAACCCCCAACTCCGACTCTCATTGGATAGATACCATCTTGGTATAAGTAATTATAGGTTGATAATACGTGACCAGACCAAGAGACTCAGCTCAATCAGAGAGTGGGCTGCGTCAATCGGTCTGGACCAGGCTAGGTTAGTCGACAAAACAATTTGGGTCAACAAGATCAACTGTGTGTGTGTGTGTGTGTGTGTGTGTGTGTGTGTGTGTGTGTGTGTGTGTGTGTGTGTGTGTGTGTGTGTGTGTGTGTGTGTGTGTGTGTGTGTCCCTCTGTGGTGTCCATGTGTTTATGAGCTCTGGGTGCCTCACAGACTGAGGTGGTTGCCATGGTTACCTCTTTAGAGACATTATTAAGGGGGATTGGGGTAAAGAGCGTTCCCGTGTATGTCTGTAGCTCTACATAAGTCAACGCAATATAAAACCATGTCCACCCCATCCTTTAGGCTCAGTCCACAACTCATTGGTTCTCTCTGTCTCTCCCTCTCTCTCCTCAATCCCGTTTCATCAACGACCAATATTTATTTTGGCATTTGAGCCACGGACCACCATTTGATGACATTTAACCTTTTGCAGACCCAAGCCTGAAGGATATTTGTTTTTGTTTTGTCCACATTGAGAGACAACATGCAAACTTTACATACCCTAATATACGCTAATCAATTACAGTGCATTTTTATCTGTCTTACTCCATCTTTTGATCCGATCATATTGGTAGCCGATAGCCAGTGATGGGCAGTAGCTTGTTACAAGTAGCTAAGCTACATAGCTTAACTACATTTTCCCGTAACTTGTAGTGTAGCTTACTACATTTGGGACTAGCTTGTAGTGAAGCTACACTACTTGTTTGGAGTAACAAGGATTGTAACTTACTACATTTTCCCACACACATTTCATGTTTACGCTCTCAAGAGTTAAAATATTCACCATCTGAATTAGCCCCAAGTCTACACAACTAGAGAATGTAGAAGATTAATGGTAATTTTTGATCTGTATGTCAGACTGTTTGGTCTCTGAAATCCAGCCTGGAATTGTGGACAAAAGCAGAATAAATCTTTAGTTTTTGGGTCTAATATGGTGCTAAAATGTCATCAAATGGTGGTCCGTGACTCAAATTCTGAATAAATAGTGGGCCCTGGTATCAAAAAGGTTGAAAACCCCTGGTCTACAGTAGTCGTTTCATTCAGAGGCCACTCCACTCCCCGTCGTCTCCCACTCCGACACGGCAGTGACTTAATCACCCAGATAAACACGCAGCGTGTTTGATTTAGAAGATTGCTTTGGCCGCCCTGCTATGATCAAATCACCAGGCTTTAGAGATGTGGATCTAGTTTGAATCCCTCACACCGCGCAGTTATAGGTGTAATCCCTCCCCATCAGACTGGAGATGAACAGCATGGGAACACCCTTCCTGATAGCGATCCTGACATGAAATCTACCCTGATTATCCTCCATCCTGTAGTGGCAGTGGGTGTGAGCTGAGTGAGCTCCTTTTGCTGAGGGAATGTGTGTAGTGTGTATATGTATATGTGTATATACAGTATATGTGTGTCTGTATTTATATATTAGGGCTGTTGAATGATTGAAAAATGTTAATCAAATTAATCACAGCTTCAAAATTAATTTAATCATGATTAATCCCCATTCGAACTATATCCAAAATGCTTGTTTTCCATTACAGATTTGAACATTTGCAAAAAAAAAAAAAAAAAAAAAAAAAAAGAATCTGGGGAAAATATTTAGAAAAAAATATTTAAAAATAGCTGATCTACAAGCACCTACAAGCAGCAATGCTTGTAGATCTCTCAAGCTATACTCTTTGGCTCTGGTTACAGGGAGACACAGCTATATGTTTCCGTAAACCCACAATCTACTACTTTTTTTCAATAAGAAAATGCTCAGTGGGTTGAGTCAGTGTGCACATGAGTTAATTGCGTAACAAAAAAATAATAATTTAATTAAATAACTTGTTATTTTCAACAGCATTAGAATATATATATATATTAATTACTTAGTTTAGGACAATGTCAGTGTATTTTAAATAGTTGCTGTATCTATTTCAAATCTTTCAATCGTATCGGATCATATCACCAGAATTACCCAATATTGTCCATCCACTCACAGCTCCGTCGATATCATTCATTGACTGGGATTTGAGAGGGTGGATTGAAGCCACTGAGCTTATACCCATTATTGGATTTCTCCTAAAACACATTCGGTTGTTCCTAATGAATAAAAACGCATTCCTCTAACATGCCGTGTGTGTGTGTGTGTGTGTGTGTGTGTGTGTGTGTGTGTGTGTGTGTGTGTGTGTGTGTGTGTGTGTGTGTGTGTGTGTGTGTGTGTGTGTGTGTGTGTGTGTGTGTGTGTGTGTGTGTGTGTGTGTGTGTGTGTGTGTGTGACTGTCCACCTTATTGGCAATTAAGCTTTCAGCTCATATGAGAAAGTAATTACCATAGTAGTTCAAGTTGTATACTGCATACTATTAGGCTAATAGGGTGGTGGCTGACAAAAAATAAAATAAATAAAAGGTGACCCCTTTTATTACTGTGACCCCTGCCCGATACTGTTGGCTGTTTCAGCTGCAGAGGTTCGCAGGTGAAAGTCTTCCCAATTATTCATTAACCACTTGAACCCTAGTGTCACTAATCTTGGCATGTTGTACGCAGCTGAACATTCTGCACACATTACAGCACAGTGCAATCACATTGTGCTGTAGATTGGCTATTTTCGCTGTTTGACATCCATTGAAAGTATTTTGGGTTCGAGTGGATGGCATCTTATTGTACATAAGAATACACAAATGGATCAGGCTACTTTATTTACCTAAACACTACTCACTTATTCATTGATGGTGCTCACACCCTTTTCATTTTCATTCTAGTACACCAAATCTCTTTCTCTGAAAATAGCATGTCTACAAACTCCAATGACGTATGGCATGCACAGAATAGGGATTATATGCTTTGCATGGTTAAAATAATAATGCACGGACTGGCACAGAAAATCAGCGCTGGCATTTGTGGTCTTCACCAGCCCAAAGATGACAGCCTTTTTGTTTTTCGTTTTGGCTCCCGCCCGGGCCCCATGACTGCCCAGCCCTTTCTGGCATTTGCCAGGATTGCAAGATTGTCCAAATCCGGGTCTGAAAATCAAACTCAAAGTGTTGAGAAAAGACCAATACACCTAATACCACACATACTTTGTAGTTTCACAATCGTGTCTACTGTTAGCGATGAATTCACAAAGCAGAGAGTCAGCCATCTGTGCCTCATTTATCTCGTTGGCAAGGTTTTGGATGGGGAGACATGGACAGCTTATAGACGTGCTCCGAGGGCTTGTGGTTAGAGTGTCCGCCCCTGAGATTGTCGGGTAAGGCATGGGTTAGCGTTAAATCCCCGGCCCCAGCCTGTGAGAAATGGTACCCGGTGTGTGGCAGCTTGACAATCGGCATGAAGGGTTGGATTGAATTTGAGTCCCTGTCTGTGACATGACTAGTGTCATGTCCAGAGCTGCACCCTCTGGACATTGACATCAGGCTTACAGCTCACACCTTAAGGAAACAGGAGATAGGCTACCGATCTATGGGCACTATAGGGGGGTAACAGTATTATCAAATCACTGTTAAAATGTATGTAAAATGTTACACTCCTACAATCAATATATTGTTCCAGAAACGTTCCAGAAACGATACTCCGGGTTCTTATTACAAGTTTACGTCCATCTGTTACCAGTGAATCTCTGACACTGTTAACCCTGTGGATGCCAAACTTTGCACACGCATACCTGGATGCCAACGATGCACCTCTTCCCCAAATTTTCCAAAATGGCCTGTTATAACGCCACCATGAGGCAGCTTTTCATTATTATTATTTTTGTCTTTTATCTCATGCATGTTTGTATTTGTCAGGTATTGCTTGAAGTTCACCTGAAAAAAAAAAAGAAGCTAAATAATAATATAAACAAGTGTTGGCTCATCCTCTGTGGTTTCTCCTCTCTGCTGTCTCAGGTGGAGAGAAAGCGACACATCGGGAATGACATCGTCACCATCGTATTCCAGGAAGGAGACGACACCTCAACATCGTTTAAACCTTCCATGATCCGATCTCACTTCACCCGTATCCTTCAGCAACCAGCCATGACATTACAACCAGCCACAAGATCACCATCCATCCATCCATCCATCCATCCATCCATCCATCCATCCATCCATCCATCCATCCATCCATGGAAGGATGGATGGATGGATGGATGGATGGATGGATGGATGGATGGATGGATGGATGGCAGGTAAGGGTACGGAGAGGACACGTTGAAAGAACAATATGAAGCATGAGGTCGGCCCGTTGCTCTCCCCAGTTTGGCAGAGGGAGGGTAGGGCCCTGGATTTACATTAGACAATTTATGTGTATTATGTATTAGTTCTTGCATGTGTTTCCTTGACTTCCCTTGCAGATATCTTTGCATTAGTTAGGTACAATAGCCAGAATGACAGTTACAGGTGAGTGGCTTTTGACATTGCTGTGTGTGTAAAATAGAGATGGTATTTGTGTAAAACAAATTATGTGTTACTGCATCTGTGTACTTTAAAGGAGAATTCCACCCCAGAAGCCTTTCTTAGCTTTATTTGCAGTTCATTTATTTCCAAAAAAAGTGGTCCAGTTGTTGTTTTGTGTAAAAACTCCTTCATGACTGTTTCTCCTACCCCACCCTAGGCTTAGAATGGGGCTATGGGATGTTGTTCAAATTCATCTGTTACCATCGCTCCAAAATGCAATTCTTTGCTATATATTCTCTCTCTACCATGTCAGCAGTGTGTTGACACTCACACTTTGACTTTCACTTTTGCTTTAATTCTCCTTTAACTATGAACATGTGAATTTCATG
>CM076985.1:37266504-37317959 GCA_039105355.1 Benthosema pterotum
TTGCGTTGCAGAGCCTCAAGGCCTATTCAGAGTTTGATTTTCAGTGATCACCGTTGCCTGCAATATGGCGTCATACCACCGCAAACTGAGCTCTTTCCAGTCCTCCTACCTGCAGCCGGTCCAGACGTTTGGAGCACCGGCTGCTTGTTTTTGACAGCTGGAGACATGAAAAGGCTGTAGGAGAACTAAGGAAGGAAATAATTCAACAATAAAGACAATGACACAAATAGAATAGGAAATAAAACTGAATGCAGCAGAAAGGATTAGAACTGAGGCAGGTAGGAAGTAGAGAGAGAAAACAGAGGGGGATAATAAACAACAATGGATGTGAGGAGAGCAGGTGAGGGGAGGAGGGGTGGTCTATGAATAGTGGTGGTGGCGGTCGTCTGAGCTGTGTTTGCGGTGATCACCAAAAAATATAAATGTAAAAGAGAAGTGTTGTGTATGTGTTGTGGTATTGTTGTGTTACAGAGACTCAGACCTCGCTGCCACCTGTCAAGGTGTTTATAGTGAAGTGGTGTGTATGTATGGTGTATGTATGTTGTTGTTTTCTTGTGTTGAGACTCACAGTGCGTTTTAACGGCGGGGGGCGGCGGGCGTTGGACAAGCAACGTCGGCCGATTTGGCCGAAAAGCTCAGCGTTTTTTATCTTTCCGGGCTACATCGCCCGTTCTGCTGCTGTCGCCCGAATCAGCAGCTCCCATAGACAAATAATGGATGTCGCCGACGTTGCTTGTCCATCGCCCGCCGTCGCCCACCGTTAAAACGTACTGTTAGGCCTCGCTGCCACCTGTCCAGGTGTTTAAAGTGACGTGTTGTGTATCTTGTTGTGTTACAGAGACTCTGACCTCGCTGCCTCCCGTCCAGTTGTTTATAGCGACGTGTTGTGTTGTGTATGTTGTGTTACAGAGACTCAGACCTCGCTGCCTCCCGTCCAGTTGTTTATAGTGACGTGTTGTGTTGTGTATGTTGTGTTACAGAGACTCAGACCTCGCTGCCTCCCGTCCAGTTGTTTAAAGTGACGTGTTGTGTATGTTGTGTTACAGAGACTCAGACCTCGCTGCCTCCCGTCCAGGTGTTTGACAAGAGCATGGTGGTGAAGCAGATGCACGTCCTGGAGCCTCAGGACCTTCTCATCGTCAGGGCTGACAAGGGTAAGACACCTTTATGAATGGGACTCGAACACACGACACGTTGTCAGGCCAAAGACTATGTATATCCGGAGTCCCTGGAAGTAATTATTATTATTATTATTATTATCATCATTAAATAATTCCGCTCTGTGCCCAAGACGGAGATTAATCAAAATGGTCCCTCTTTAATCATATTATAACCGAGTAACATTCCATTTGCTGTTTGGGACGCTTCCAATTTTAATGGGTCAGATAAAAAAAATGAAAAAATCTTAAAACGTAAATGACTCTTGATCTAAATCAATGCTTCCAATTCTGAACAAAGATTGCAGTAACGTCACTTAGAGTTAATCATTGCTCCCGTTGTTGTCGACCCCCTCAGGATGTTTTGGTTACTTCTAGCTACTTCTTCTAGCTACTTCTACTTCTAGCTAGCTACCCTCAAGATATGACTTGATATGAACTTTATTTGTAAAGCGCTTTTCAAAAAAGGGTTACAAAGTGCTGTGCAGTGACAGGAATAAAACACACAAACAAAAAACAATATGATTTAAAGGCACAGTTTTTGGGGTTTTGAGATCAAGCAATTAATTAATGCATATAAATGGCACTCTGGACCTAAGGAGCTAAAAAGCATTCTATAAAGATGAGTTTTCAGGCCTGATTTAAAAACAGATACAGAGGGTGCTAACCTAACGTGTACTGGCAGTGCGTTCCGAAGTTTAGGAGCCTGGGTGGTAAAAGCATGATCACCTGGTGTAACAAGGTTCATACGAGGGACAGCTAAGAGATGGCACCCTGTGCACCTTGAAATTGAAGCTTTGAAGCTGCAAATCGCAGGACGCTCTGATTTAGTGATTACCACTGCATCCAAGCATTCTAGGTGTACAGTATCCACAACCCGTCCTGCTCATACCAGTGCTGTAGGCACTAGTAGGCCTGATTTTGCGGTTCGAGCTTCATCAGGAATTTCTGAGCGAGCTTCGCGAACCTTCGCTTCTAAATTGTAAAATTGTAAAAAAAAAAAAAAAAAAAAAAAAGCAGCATGCTGCTTTACTAATTTAAATTAATAAATACGAATGGTCCAGGATCATTAATATTCGTTCGCGTGGTGACCTTAGCGAGCAAATGTTTCGAATCCCGAGCTTCGGTATACAGCCTTAGCTCATTTCAATAAAAATTATATCCAATATATCTAACATATCTAATCAATAAAGTTTTTTTTTTTATTGACACTTGTCGTAACAATTGCTTGCACAGGGTGTGGCAATGCTCTATATTATATACGGTTTATATGTGTAGTATATAGTCCGTGTACACACACACACACACACACACACACACACACACACACACACACACACACACACACACACACACACACAGGATTTATGGGCCACCTTGCCCCATGATTCATTGGCAGTGAAAGCCGATGGGTGTGACAGTGCTGTAAGTCAGGCAGCATTGACTGGGTGATGACATCAGTGATTCTGTGATAATGGCAGCGCCTCAGAGCTGCTCCGCCATCACCACCACCACCACCACCACCACCACCACCCTCTCCACGCCAGAGCCTTATAGTGGGAGAGTTGCGATATTCCCGTTCACTCCTAGGTACCCGGGCGCTTGTGCTGCTGGAGGAGCATAGAGCCAACAATACCCTATTCACAAACTGTTAGCAACTGACAATCTCACGATATGGGGTGTCTGCACCGCTGACACAGTGACAGCCATGTAAAGATCAATGTTATTATCACTGCAGCCTGGCACCAGTGCTTTTAGCCACTTAACCCTTCCTTCTGTTATCGGTGAAATGGACGTGAATCCGGTGTTTTATTTTCTATTACACTCTTTTCAATACCCTGGAGCAGTGGTTTTCATGCCATTTTCACACCAGGGCCCAGTATTTATTCTGCATTTTAGCCACATAGGACCACCATTTGATGTTGAGTTTAGTCTCTCGGACCCCAAACCAAAGATTTTCAAGGTGTTGTCCACAATTTAGGAGAGACAACTGGCAAAACGTTGGTCAAAATAACAATTCTTCTACATGTTCAAATTGTGTAGATTCTTGTTATGTTGTTAAAGGGGGATTCCACCCATTTTCTACTTTTTTTTTTCAGAAAAAAGAAGCGTCTAAAGAAATCCATTAACATGGTGAAAATACATCTTGATGATGTCATCAAGATTTTTCACCATGTTAGTGGTTTTCTTCAGACCACCATTTCTTGGGAATACAGAATGGGGGAACTTTTTTTTTTATTATGTCCACCCAGCACCTCTGGGGTATACTAATGACATGAAAATGGGTGTACTTCCCCTTTAAAGACCTTGTGGTGTTGGTTTCAGGGAAGGACGCTCGGCTGTACGTGTTCAGACTGAGTGGACTGAAGAGAGGCCTGGAGGACAGGCAGGTGGTCAGGACCAAGTGTGACAGCAGGGAAAACAAACTGGAGAAAACTAAAGGTGGGTTTGGTTTGTCCACAATCTTTCTACAGGGCGGCAGTGGCTCAGGGGTAGAATCAGGAGATGGTGACCGGATGGTAACCAGTGGTTGCCAGTTCGTTCCCGGGTTCCGGCAGAGTTAGTGTCGAAGTGTCCTTGAGCAAGACACTGAACCCCTAATTGCTCCTGATGTGCTAGTAGGTACCTTGCATGGGTTCCACTGCCATAAGTGTGTGAATGTGTGTGTGAATGCGTGAACGTGATGCACAATCTATGTAAAGCGCCTTGGATAAAGGTGCTATATAAATGCACCCTTTACCATTTACAACCCATAAGTTGTGTGTGTGTGCAGAAGTTCCTGTTAGCTTGTGATTTGTTGCCAAATGTATTTATTGTGCCTATAATGTCTTGTGCCTATAATGACACGGTTGAGAAAAATCGCCACACATTGGCTGGTGATGGATTATGTACTGTAAGTATACCACAGTTCCCAAACACTGGTACTAGTACCACTGCTAGTATTTGAGCCCCTCTCTGGTGGTACTCAGAGAAGTCACCCGCTCAAAAAATACAAAAGTGGAGTGAAATATTTGTGGTATATGCAGTAGGTAGTTCTGATCAATTGGTTGAAATAGGCTGTCCAGTCATGCTGAAATGACCATGACAGGCACCCAAAGATTTGAGAATGGGATTAATTAAACACATTGGAAATCAGTTGTGCTGATTAATGACACTTTCAGCGGCGTTATTGTCCTAGGATTGGAACAAAAAGGACACCATTCCCGTCTCCTGTATTTTAACTTCAGTTATTACATGGCTTGAATGAAGTGGTCACATACTGTATGTCACAACAACGGACCGCTCCGCTCAACAACAGACCTCCTTATAGGACGAACCTAACCTACACAACTGCAGATAAATAAAAGCAGCCTTGTTATGTATTATTTCTGTCAGGTATTAGTTAATTATTAATGTATTAAGCTGCGTAATAAGTGGGATAACACCCTTCAAATTTGCTGATTTATTTCCTAATGACTGACCGAGACGCACGCAAGGTCTGTTATTAGGAAACTAATAACTGTTTGTTTCCTAATAACTGTTAGGAAATAGTTATTAGGAAACAAACGGGTCTTATCCCTTACTTTTTCTGAGGTGGTACTTCAGTATAAAATGATTGTGAACCAATGGTATATAGCAGGGGTGTTCAACAGGTGGTCCGGGGACCACCAGTGGTCCTTGAGAGGATTCCAGGTGCCCCCCAGGCTAAATGATGGAAAGTTGGTTAACCAGATGTAACTCTTGAGAATGTGAAAATGAAACCAAATGGACCCTTGCGGGTCCATTTGGTTTCATTTTCACACTCTCAAGAGTTAAAGGTAGGGGAAGTGATTTCACTTTTGTCAGATATCACCCAAAAAATATTTTTTTTCTGTTAAAATGCTCTATTATAAGGTGTGGAAACCACATATGGAGTTTCCCCCTCCCCCACGTTAGCAGAGGAGCTAATAAAAGTTCCCCAGGTCACCACAATTCTCCTCCAATCAGGAGAGAGCAGCAGGTTCACATAGTGTAGCTACTTTTGGGGGCCCCTAGTGCACCAGGCTGGTACTACACCATGAATTTCAAATCACTTCCCCTACCTTTAAAATATTCATCATCTGAATTAGCACTAGTTTAATTAAGAAGTCTACACTGTTTTGATGCAAAATCCAGCCTGGAATTATGAACAAAACCAAAAGAATTCTTTAGGTTTAGGTCTTTTGGGCTAAAATGTAATCAAATGGTGGTCCGTGGCTCAAATGCTGAATGAATGGTGGTCCCTGGTGTCAAAAAGGTTGAAAACCCCTGGTATATAGTATAAGGGGTCTAGCAGTCTCTAGCTCTATTGGACACACACCTCGCTCCAAGCGACATTGATCTGTGACGACGTGGTGCCGGTCTCACCCACACCCACACCACTTGAAAAATGGATTGCCGTGACATTTCTCATTTTCGTGCCGTTCTGCAAGCTCTGGTTCTCATGGGCGTCATCATGAACAGATCGCTCCGTTTTCACCATAGAGGTTCAGTCTGGAGTGAATGACCCCCCCGTGGTCAGCCATGATTCATGTGTCTCTGCACTGTCTGACTGCATGTGGATGTCTCTGTCTAGCCGTGTCAAATGCCATCCAACCACTGAAAGTGGACAAAATCACATGTAATAATGAGAGCATTGAATGGTCTCAGTTAGAAGTCTATGGACAGGCCAGGATCTGCATTATGGGTGGTTGATCACACCACCCAAGTGGTCTGTCTCCAGGGAAACAGCTGCAGCATCAAAGTAGAAGCAACGTAGAGTGGGGAAAAAAGGCAAAAATACATTGATATACATCTTGATTTTTGGCAAAAAAGTTGCCTCTATTACCTTTAAACGCCATCCTGTCCCTTGCACTGTATTGAATGTGTCTCTCATTATGTCTGACTGCCAGGGGCGGATGTAACATTTCCATTTCAAATTCGCGCCACGGGCAATTTGTCGCACCCATACCATTTTCATTTACAGGACTTTTATTAGGTAAGTATAGCAACAATAATAACATCAGTTGTTGTTGAAGTTGCAACAGACACGCAGCATGCATAAAGCTAAAGGTCTGACTCAGAGAGTTTTCTGTTTTCAATGATGAAATGCTGTTGGTTTAGTGGTGAGACGATTGTAGTTAGTTAGTATATTATAGTAGTGTTTGAAATACTTTTAAAAATAAGCACTGAAATATCTTGGGTTGTTTTGGATGCCATCATGTTTGGTGGGGCGGTCTGGGCATTTAGGGGGGCATTGCTGACTGCATGCATGTATCTGTGTCTCTGTGTGCGGTGCAGGCTGTCATCTGTACTCCATCAACACTCACCACGGTGCAGAGCTGAGGATAGTGGCAGCCATCAGGAACAAGCTCCTCCTCATCACCAGGAAACAGCCGCGCCCCGAAGGCTTCAGCGCCATCGCCGCCACCACGACGGGCACAGACTCGCCGGTGGAGGAGTTTCAGTACATACGGGTATATGACAGCATGGTGGCATTGTGTTTAATACATTTTGTCCCGACTTTAGATTCGAGTTTTTGACACCAGCAGGTTCATGTTTATTTTATTTTTTTTTTACTCCAGATTCTAGCTTTTGATGCCACATTCTAGATTCTGGTGCTAGATTTCAGTTTCCCATGCTAAATTCTGACTCCTGACACTAGATTCTAGTTCCTGGCGGTAGATTCTAGTTCCCGACTCCAGATTATAGTTTCTGATGCTAGATTCTATTTTCCGGTGCTAGATTCTAGTTTCTGACACCAGATTCTAGTTTTTCTGAAAAGTTCATGTTCCTGTGTCAGTGATGCTCAACGTATTTCATGCGTATTTCAAGAACCACCAGAATTATCTACAGTATATATGGCTGCGGACTCCCATCTGAAAACATGTCCTAGGGATCCCCCAGAGGCAAAGACTTGAGTTGAAAATATCAGATCTACCGGCTCTCTGGGGCAAATGTGGTGTGGCAGAATGTTGCTGGTGGACAACAGTGCATCGGTAAATGAGGTCATCCATCTCAGCGAACGGAGGGATGTGTGAGGCGTGCGTGGTGCTGGTGCACTGCACACTAGGGCATTAACGACTTGAGATTTTTTCAAGTCGACTTGTCAGGCAGTCAAGTCGAAGTTGTATCGATTTATCGTTTTATGGCACGGGGGGGGGGGTCCGTCGTGGTGGTTCCCCGAGGGGGGGTGGGGATCAAATGGTGCCGCTATATGCCGGCGCAGTGCTTATACAAAACACATCGCGAGGCTACGCATGGCGCATGTGGCAAGCTTAATATGAATATTGGCACACAGCTGCACATCGTCCACTCCCATGCCAGCCATAAAAACACATAACATTATCAATACGCAGCAGCCCCCACGTTAGAACGCAGAATACGATCCATTTACATGTAGCCTCCTCCTCCTCCTCCTCCAACACCACCATCGCGCCGCTTTTCTTTTATGATTCATTCAGTAAATTAATGAGAACGACGCGGACAGAAGCATGCGTCCCGTGCGGTAGCCTAATGCGAAACGAAGAACAAGACACTGTTTGCTGTTCGATCTGATCCGTGTACGTAATGATCAGTGGAACGCCGCGCGCCCAACAGAAGACATGATCGTTCTAACAGCGGCCACATCAGAATACGATCCATTTACATGTAGCCTCCTCCTCCTCCAACACCACCATCGCGCCGCTTTTCTTTTAAGATCCATTCAGTAAATTAATGAGAATGACGCGGACAGAAGCATGTGTCCCGTGCATAGCCTAATGCGAAACGAGGAACAAGACGGTCACTGTAACACGGGGAGGTGTTGGTGATGAAGTTCTGTATTCTTCTGACACTGTTTGCTGTTCGATCTGATCCGTGTAGGCTACGTAATGATCAGTGGAACGCCGCGCGCCCAGAGCGCGCTGCGCATGCTGCTGCACTAAGATTGGTAGGCCTAAATTAAAGCTTAACTCAGATAGAGTTGCAAAGGAAACTTACAAAGGAGACTTCTGTCCGTGAGTGACAGTAACCAATATTGCATTTGAATTATATACACACGCGTTGCACACATAGAGAAAGAAAAAAGGGGAAAACAAAAATAGATGTTTAATTCCTCCTCTTTCCTCCTTTCCTTCGGAGGAAGGGAAAAAAAAACAACTTATCGACTCGGGCTTTTTGGAGTCGACACGTGTTATGCAAATCGATGCATCGATGTATCGATTTTTTGGTTAAAGCCCTACTGCACACCACATGTCAAGTCATCACGTCATAGACGGAGCTGGAAATTATGGGCCCTTGGGCCGCCACCAGCCAAAGGGCCCCGGCCCCCCACACACACACCGGAGGATTTTTCTTCCCGCCGCAGCACAATATAAGCGTGTGATATTCACCTCTTTTCAGCATGGTTTATAGCAAGGGATGGTTGAAAATAATAAACAGCCAATATAAGCCAAATAAATGCCAAGTAAATGCAAACACTTGACACACAATGTGACCTCCAGACAGATTGTACTGACACAAAATTAATAAGCCCCTTGTAAGCCCCCTAACAGTGAAAAGGACCGTGTGCATCACTGTTATTCACTGTTACCCCTTTTTCGGGGTGGCCCTGAGCTTGATCCTCTTGGCTATCATACGGACACTCAACCTCAGGTGGCCCTAGGCCTGGGCACCCTGGTTACACGCTGCGCTTTTGAGACTGAGAGCGTTAGTTGCGGAAGTGACAGTATTTACAGTCCCCAGAGAAACAACCCTGTTCAGTCCTCACTAGCGACTTGACTTGTTCAATGTTATTTTCAGAAAAAAAATGATTCTAACAAACAAAGCAGTTATAAAAGTGTGCAAAGTGCACCATTTCATCTTTTAAACATTTATAACAGCTTTGCGAGCACAACGGGAGAAATGAAATGATAAAATGTTTCCGTGGGGTATTCATTTTCGGGAGCACCGCATCGTGACTAATGGCAACTTCCGGCGGAAGTTAACTAACCGGAAGTCCCGACTTCCGTCAGTGGCTTTGGGGCACTGTGAATCCAGGCTCTCATCTCGCAGCGCGGATGAGAGCCTGGAGATCGAGGCTAAGGCCTGGGCCCAACGTGCCCGGTGGATAATCCTCCCCTGCATCACGTCATGATCAGTCCTAGCTGATTAACTGACAAGCTTCCAAATTGTCAAATGGTGTACTGTACAGCATATGAGAAAGAGATGTACACAGTATGTATACATACTGTACATACTCACATGGGACTTGAGTCATGCTAAGCATTGTGAGCTTCCCACACGCCCCACCACAGGTCGAGACCCACCGGCTCAATGCACACTAGCTCTGGTCCATAAATGGGAAACAGTACATTTATATAGCGCCTTTCTCTAAGGCGCTTTACATAGTGCATCACATTCACACGTTCATACACACACATGCCTTCGCCAATTGTGGCCGAAAGCCATTCAAGGTACCAGCCAGCAGATGGGGAACAATTTGGGGTTCAGTGTCTCGCCCAACGATACTTTCGACATGTAGACAGGAGTAGCTGGGAAACCACCGACCCACCCGTTATTGGACGACCTGCTCCTACCTCCTGAGCCATAGCTGCTCTGGTTCATAGCTATGTTACTTTTGACTTTGGGAGCTTGTATAAATGCAGGCAAGCCTCTCGTCTGTAGCGTTTATACTTTCCTGTGTTTTCTATCTCCACAAATAACCAAGTTTGAACATCATACCAAGTTTTCATATCATAGAGGAGCTTTAATGGAAATTGCTCTCAGGAACAGCTTGTTTGAATTTGGCCTCATAATGATCATCAATTTGTATAATTCCTACATAACACCATTGTTTCCAAACTAGCATGGGATGGAATCAAGCCGGTTTTAACTAGTAACAGTATTATTATGACGCAAATATAAAATATCCTCCATATCAGCGCCCCCACCACCTCTGGGCATTGTGGTACTGCAGCTAAACTGTCCAGAAAAAAATGAAAAAGATTGGTTATATCAGTAGTGATTGAGGCTCAAACCACAATATGATATTAAGTATTAAAAACAATTTTAGAAGTGTATGTTATTTGCATTTTAATATGTGTTCCATGTGCTCCGTCCTTGCGATGCGGTGTGTAGGAGATCTGCCTGTGCGACCCTCCCGTGGTCATGGCGCTGGTGGACGGCCCCACGGGGGAGAACGACAACATGATCTGTGTGGCGTACAAGCACCAGTTCGACCTGATCAACGAGAGCACGGGGGACGCCTACCGGCTGCACCACGTGGACGCCAACAGGGTGAGACAGGAGAACACGCATGCATTTCACACACACGATGCTTCTCAAAGTGGGGTCCCTTCTTGATGTAGTTCAGGGGGCTGCCCAGCCAAATGCTAGTTTAGAACTAGAGATGCCAGATATTATCGGCCCTCCGATATTATCGGCCGATAAAAGCTTTCAAATTTCATATCGGAAAATATCGGTATCGGTATTCACAAACTGGAAATTATGACTATTTACAGAGTCATGTTTATACCATTACTTTTGTACTTTACTGAAGTAGGCTACATGTTGAATTTATAGTTGTATGGAGTATTTCTAGGCTATAAAATGAATTCGTATTTATACTTAATGTTTATTTATATTTAATATTTGTATAGTAATAGTTTGTTATTTTTTCACCACTGGAGGCCACATATATCGGTATCGGTTGATATCGGTATCGGGAATTAGTAGTTGGATAATATCGGGATATCGGACATCGGTAAAAAAGTCAATATCGGGCATCTCTATTTAGAACCAAAACATCTCTTCAAATGGAGGTCTGGGGCCCAGCCGCTAATTAGTGCCAATTTGGGGGCCATTGACACACAGGCACACGCATACAATAAATAGTTAGGGATTGTAATTACCCCAGATGGCAAATTAAAATTATACATTCCTAAACCTGATGTATCACAACCTGAATGTTTCACAAGCATAAAGGTATTATAGGCAACTTTTTAGCCAAAAATCAAAATATATATACTGTATATGCTGCAGCTGTTTCCCTGCAGGCAGACACTTAGGCGGCCCTGTAGACGGTCCAGAACTTTTGTTGTTGTGAAACGACTGACATCAGGCTCATGGCAAGGCGGTGATAGTGTGTGGGGGGAGGAGGTTGTGGGGGGTGAGGCGGCGTTTTAGCCGCAGCAGCACAGCAATCTCATAATGAGCGAATAGAG
Organism: Benthosema pterotum; assembly: GCA_039105355.1. Classification (NCBI taxonomy): domain Eukaryota; kingdom Metazoa; phylum Chordata; class Actinopteri; order Myctophiformes; family Myctophidae; genus Benthosema; species Benthosema pterotum. The sequence goes on from CM076985.1 coordinate 37,277,822, forward strand.
TGGAGGTGAGGTGGAGTTAGATTCAAATCTAGTACATATTTTGTACACACTAAAGTTGCCTATTATTACCTTTAAAGGGAAATGTCACCCATTTACAAGATTTGTTTTTTCCTGAGAGCATACAAATGGAACCAAATGCACCCATTTGTACGCTCTCAGAAAAATAGGTCCTAAAATAAAAAAAATCGTGGTGAAACACAACTTGATGTCCACACAACATCTCTAAGGTATATTAATGGCATAGTAAAACATTGAAAATGGGTGGAATTTCCCTTTAAGTCAAAGAATCGTATTTGAACCCATTAAAAGCGGCAAAGCATCACATGCAAACGCACGCGCACACACACACAAACACTATGGGCTATATTGTACTGTATATGTTGTATTTCTATTTTCTGCTTCCATGGGAGGCGGCTGAGACCTCTGGCCTCTGCCTGTCCTCCTTGATTAGTGTGTGATTAGTGAGCTGCATCTGAGGAGGAGACGGAGTGGCTGGATGGGCAGCTGCACCAACACATGCTGTTCATCCCTTTCTGCTGTTCTTCAATCATCAAATACATGAAAAGAGGATTTTAGCTTTGATTTAAAATAGTTTGTACGGTAGATCATCTACTTTCACTAGCCTGGTACCACAGACTGATTTGTCGATGGCAACATAAACGTTCACATCTGAACGTAGAAGTTTCCATCTCCAATTGATTGGAGATGGAAACTTCTACGTTCATATGTGAACGTTTATGTTTTGTCGATGTGAACGTTTATGTGAACGTTTATGTTTATGATTTGTCGATGGCAACATAAACGTTCACATCTGAACGTAGAAGTTTCCATCTCCAATTGATTGGAGATGGAAACTTCTACGTTCATATGTGAACGTTTATGTTGCCATCGACAAATCAGTCTGTGGTACCAGTCATCTACTTTCACTAGTAAACCTAGTAAAACTAGTAAATTAATAATAGTAATGTATTTTTTGGGGGAGTTGAATTTGTTTGAGTTGTGTTCATAGATGGGCTTGAGCCTCTTAGTGATCACACGGACACTCAAGCCCCCCTAGCTTAGGGGTCCCTTGGTCTGGGCCCAACATGCCCGTTTGATAATCCTCCCCTGGTTGTGTTTTGCTTGCAGGTGAACTTTGTAGCAGCCATCGATGTTTATGAAGACGGTGAAGCTGGTCTACTGCTGTGCTACAACTGTGAGTCTCTCCTCCACTGTCACTGCTTTTGGGTCGTTCATTGTGAGCGGTGCCTAACTGCTGGTGAGCAGCCTGCTGCTGCACCGCTCAGTTCACACAGGAGTGATTTTTATTTGTACTTTTTTTTTTATACTTTAGATCATCCCCATATGGGCAGTGATCTGTCCTAGTCCTGGACGCCACCCGGAGTCACTGGAGGACGTCATCATAACGTCACCATGACTCCATGTGACTTGCTGCTGGGATAGGCTTTGGATGTAGCTTTAATTTTCAGGTCTCTTGGTGTGAAAAGGTTTTAGATCAGGGATGTAAAACTCAAATACACAATGGGCTAAAATAGAAAAAACGGTGCAAATCGAGGGCCAGAGCCGCCCAGGATGTCCTAGGGCAGGCAAACAGCAAAAAAAAAAGTTAACTTCCTTTGGAAATCAATGTTCCTTTCCAAGTGAAGATGCATTATTAAAGCTTAGTTTCAGGTTCTGTGATCCTCACATAGTTTCACCACCTGTCCGTCCATACGTCTGTCCGTCCATACGTCTGTCCGTCCGCTGTTACGTCACTGTGAGGGTGACGTAACAGTCACCAGTATGGTGGCGGCTATGTTTTACCCATGCAGGCAACTGTTACATCACCCTGTGGGTGACGTAACAGTGGACGGACAGACGTAGGGACAGACAGGGGGTGAAACACAGTCACCACCACCTTACGGTGGAGACAATGAAGACCATCTGTTAATCGGAAGCTATGATTCTCTGCATTCACGTGACAGTGTGTGTAGAACATTCACATAAAAAAACGAATGCTAATTCAAAGACTTATTCTCAATCACATAATACTTTAGCTGTTCGCGTACCGGTAGAGTTGGTTGGGTGGGGTGACGTAATTGGGACCTCGGACAGAGACTTGGCGCGGAAGGTCTTCCGCTTATCAGATTCGGGAGATGGAGAAATGGCAACGTAATTACGGGGACTTCATTAATATTTGATGACATTTTATCTGGAGGGATAAAATATGATGTAGTTATTTCAGAGGAATAAGAGTTTGTTTTTGTTCATTTCTGATTCGCCCGCTCTGATCACGCACGAGCAGTGTTGGGACATGTGCACTACGTAACTTAATATATTACATAATATATTACCAAAATACAGTAACTTGTAATATAAATATATTAACAAAAAAAATCTAATATATTATACTTTTCTTTCTGCATTACTGGCTGCATTACTTTTAATATTACTTTCTGTCAATCTGTCTCGCTGCAAGTGTTCTTGTAGAATTATCTTCACAACTGCAGAGGTCCTGTTTTCAGGAGTGACATTTTTTCAAGTTGATTTCACATGGATTTGGCCACATAGCCAAGTGTGTTTGCTTTATTGTAGGTATGCCACTGGCCTATGCAATATCTGAGTATTAGTGATACTAAATATTTAATTATATATTTTGTAAAAGGTTTTTGGGTTAGGGTTAGTAATAGTAATATTAGTAATATTAATATATTACACTTGCTCAGACAGTAATATTGTAATATAATATATTGCTTTAAAATGAATGTAATAATTAATAAGTAATATATTAAAATGAATGTAATAATTAATAAGTAATATATTAACTAGGTAAAGTAATATTCCCAACACTGCGCACAAGTAGGCCACAGCCTGCTCGTGCGCAACGTGCCAGTGAATGCACTCAACCGAGTGCTGAACTGGTTGTGATTGCATTCGCTTTTGGGCATTTTTATGTTTCATAAAAAAAACAAAGACACATACAGAATCACTTGAGCAGCGTCCTCGCAAGGGACACTTTAAGGACATTTTCCTTTGTTGGTCGTAGCTTCCAGTTCCCACCTGATGTCATGTGGGAGTCCAGACTGGTCCAGACCGTACTGAATAACTGCTAGCTTACATAAGGTCTTCAGGCTAGGGCTCAGGTCTAAGATATACAGGTCATTATATACAGGGGTGCTGTATCTTCCATGGAGGATGACACGTTCTCCCACCATGGAAAAGTACATGGTATGCCTCTGTGGTCCTTTCCCCTTAGGCTCAACCTTCTTCCAAGAGAAAGTATCTGGACTGAATTTCCACAGATCATTACAGCCATCAATTATGTACAACTCTCCACTGTAGGTAAAGACTGGAGGTTTCCAGCGTCCTTCTGGAGCAAGCTGTACAGAGGGGGTGGCCTGCCAGAGGTTGTTCTCTGTGTCAAACACTCTAATGGAGTTGGAGTAATGATGACCATCCCAGCCCCCAAATACAAACATCTTGGTTCCGATGATGCTGGCAGAGTGACACGATGTACCAGGAGGTTCAGTTCCTCTGATGTGGATTAAAGTCCAGACCATCGTGTTTGTGTCCAACTTGTAGGTGTCATTGATGTGTACACTCATGCAGCTCTCTCCTCCGTGGATAATCATGACTCCCCTAAACACGCATGCAGAGTGGCACCTCCTCGCCTCAGGAACATTCCCAGAAACCTGTGGTTTAAACCATGTTTGCGTTTCCATATCAAATGTGTAAAGCACATTGCTAAAAAATGGGTGTTCATAGCCTCCCCAGAGATAGACGGTATCTTGAATCAGCTCAGCTGTGTGTCCCCAGCGCTTGGTGGGAACCTCGAGATGTTCTTCTCCTGTACCCGGTGGTGTTCTATGGGTCAACTTCCTCCAGCACAGAGACACTGTGTTGAAGACGTTCACCTCAAGCTTCCTGCAGTTTTCACCGAGTTTCACTACAAAGTTTCCACCAAAATCGTAAACCTGCCATCGGAACGTGACGGCCTTGCTATGGGATAGCGGTGTAAGTACACTCTGGTGTAATGTCCAGCGGAACATTTCTCACGCTGCAGACCTGCTTGGATTTATCACGCCTCGCTCTGAAACACAATATGGGGCTTCAGCTGTGCTGAGCGCTCGCCATCACCTACGTCACAAAAACCTTTGACCAATCATCAAGACCCGTTAGACTGCTCAGCCAAATTTAGGAAGCCGATGGCCATTGATGTGTTAGTAGTGAGTTAAAGATCGCCCTCCATGCGGCTTCGGCATGAAGTAGGCATGCTTCGTTGCAGTCGCAAACAGAAACCTGAATAGTTTCGAAAACGGGCAACGCCATGGGGGTCCACCCCTTCCACTGGCATCTCTGGTTTCCATGGTAACGCTCCTCTGGAGCGTTCCACTCAACCCCGTTGTTAAAAGAGTATTTCACTTTAAAACCATGGCCATGGCCTCATGTACTTTGTATATGATACATAAAGTAAAACGATATGTTATTTCAAGCCGTTTTCTGCAGCAACATTGCTCTATAAGCCTTGCTGTATATCTAAAACTGAGCACTCAGCAGAGTGCAATCTTGCACGTGTTCGGAGCGAGCAAGCAGAGAGCAAGAGAGCAAATACTACGCAAGCTTAACTCATTTGGTGTGAACAAAAATATTATGGAAACAGTCCATAAGAAGCTGATAGAGGGAATCTTGACTTTTAACGTGGCAATGTGGTATGGCAACCTTAATGTAAAAGGGAAAACAAAGTTGCAGGGGATAGTCAACCTTGCTTCAAAAATAATCAGCAAGAGACAGAAACAATTAAGTGGCATCTATGAGGAAGTGATTCAGAAAAAAAGCTATCAAGATAGCAAACGATCCTTCCCATCCCCTCTGCAGTGAGTTTGAATTACTCCCATCTGATAGACGGTATAAAATACCAAAAGCTAACCGTAGCATCTTTTAAAACTCTTTTACTGTATTCCTAATGCTATTAATGTACTAAATGCTACAATGTCCCGCTGAACCTGTCTGTACTTTTTTGCCACTGTTGTCTTGTGCTCGTCCCAGTGTAAGTGTTTCTGTTGTTCTGTTGTACGTGCGACCGAAGACAAATTTCCACTTTGTGGACAACTAACTAACGAACGAACTAACTAACTAACTAACTAACTAACTAACTAACTAACTAACTAACTAACTAACTAACTAACTAACTAACTAACTAACTAACGAACGAACGAACGTAGCCTGACACCTCCAGGAGATAATACTCTCCACTAGGGGTGTGCTGAAATATCGTTATCGTGATAATATCGTATACTTCCTCCCGCAATATACAGTATATCGTATATTCCTCAGCAAATATCGTGATATTTGCTGAGGGATAATTCCGGGAGGAAAAACGGGTCGCAGAACTAAAATGTTAACTGACTTCTATAGCTGCTTCATTCCCCAAAAAACAAACACAGGAGAAAAACAAAAAGCCTGGTTATGAGAATCAGTTGAGACAAATAAAAGCTTAATACTTGAGGATATACAGTACATTAGTAAGTTCTGATTTTTGCCTTTTAGTTTTTTATTTATTCATTTATTGTTTTTGTTTTCCAGCTGCAGTTACAGTATCATGATATATTGTTGATGAATTTCATGCGATACATCAATATGTATCGCAAATATCGCAATATATCAAATATCATGATATTATTCATTATCGAAGGCCTAATATCGCCATCTATATCGTAACGTGAGGGACCAATATCGTCCCAGTCCTACTCTCCACAGTACTTATAAAGATCTCTGAATTACATCACCATTATGTCATCACCTAAACAAGCCTATCGGAGTACTCTGACGGATGACCGACAGTCGACGACCACAAACCGATCGCTTAACTTACACTCGCTGCTCCACTCATGCAAGTAATAACTAGATCGGCACTCAGTAGAGTGCATACCTACACGTTGCGCACAAGTAGGCCATGGCCTTCCTGTGCATGAGCGGAGCAGACTAATACTCCTGACTTTAGCTATAAAGGTCTCATATTTACCTCACAATTTCATCCCTATTACATCACCCATTTACACCCCCCCACACCCCCCCGCCCCCCCAACCGGCCAATCGGGTGCCCCGACAGACGACGACCGTGCACCACCACGCACCGATTGCTTGAGTTGCTTCCGCTCTGCTCCATATGCAGTAACAAGAGTTGTGCCCCTACGGGGCACAGGTCTCCACCGTCCGGGCTCAAGAATTGATGATATTCTAATATATATAAAACACTAATGTCTTTTCTGAATTTGAAATTTCGATTTCATTTCAGTTGGAAATAAAAAATCATTCAAATTCTATGGAATAGTTCAAGAAAAAAATATCTGGGGTCATAAATATGTTTTTAACATTAAAAACATATGTCCGGCTCAGCTATGAGATCTATGACGTCATCATTACATCACAAACGGGACGGAATGACGGGGTACACCGGGACGGAATGACGGGGTACAGACACGGGCGGAATGACGGGGTGCGTTCCATAGTCACCACCTTACGGTGGAGACAACAATAATGACAAACAATCTATTAATCGGAAGCTATGATTCCCTGCATTCACGTGACAATGTAGAACACATATGTCAAACTCAAGGCCCGGGGGCCAAATCAGGCCCGTGAATGAATTATCTTTGGCCCGCGGGATGATATTGAATTAGTATTAGACCTGGCACTCTGGTATATTGCACACACCATGATAAGAAATGAATACAACTAATTGCTTAACTTCCTCAACTCAGTCTCATTTACTTTCTCAATTAACTATGAAAGCAGCACATGGTGAGGATCACAGAAGAAAAAAAAATGGCAAAAAAAATGTTCACGCCTCATAGCACGCCACTCTGTGGCGAGCTATGAGACGTGAACACCTGCTATTCTAAGGGGATTTTTTTTTTTGGAGCAGATTTTTTTCATTATAACTTAAAACAGTTTTTAATGCAGGCAGTTTCATCTTTGCCATTAAGAGACATTAAGAGACATTGATTTTTGAAGGGAAATTACTTTTTTGCTGTTTGACAGTGACGTCATCGTAAACCGTTGTTGAAACACATATGGTATCTCCGGCCCTCGACTTGTACCAATTTTTCTATTTTGGCCCACCCTGTATTTGGGTTTTACACCCCTGATGTAGAACATTCAAATAAAATAAAAAGTGAGCGGTGACTGCTACGTCACCCTATGCGGGTAACGTAGCAGTCACTGCTCACTGGTGATTGGTGACTTGCCAGTATGGTGAGTCACCACCAGTGTGGTGGCGGCTATGTTTTACTCATGTTCACAATCTTTTTTTTCTGGTGACTGATATTGTCCTCGGAATACGTGAGAGGACCGTGGAATTCCATTTACAGTTTCCATGTATGTGTTTTAGATAGATCTCTGTTGTAGACCAGTTGTATTGTGTTTCCTCACACAGATATCTGCTACTACAAGAAGGTGTGTCCGTTCAACGGCTCCACGCCCATGATCCAGGCCAACACCTCTGACTTCCACTTCAGCTGGAACCAGATGCCCAATGCCATCGGTAGGTTACCATGACAACCAGGGGTGTAGTGGAGGGGGGACGTGGGGGGACGGCGTCCCCCCACTTCTCAAAAATATTTTTGGGGCAAAAGGAAACAAAAATCATTAGCATGGTGAAATACATCTTAATGACATCATCAAGATGTGTTTCACCATGTTAATGAGTTTCCTTTTTTCTCAGAAAAAATAAAATAAAATGGGTGGAATTTCCCTTTAAGAGGCGCCCCCCCCACCACCACACACCATAATACCATCGCTGGGTTACCCTGACAACAACAACAACAGTAAAGTAGAAATACCTCAAAAAGAAAAATCTACTTAAGTACAGTACTTAAGTACATGTACCTAGTTACTTTTTATTAGTGACGCCACGCCACGCCCGCCTCGGCTGCATGTCTCCATGGTAACTACATGTGTGTGTGTGTGCGTGTGCGTGTGCGTGTGCGTGTGCGTGTGTGTGTGTGTGTGTGTGTGTGTGTGTGTGTGTGTGTGTGTGTGTGTGTGTGTGTGTGTGCGCGCACGCGCGCGCGTGTGTTCAAGCTTCCTTTGACAGGCTACTAATGGATGACAGGTGTGGGCGCGCACCCATGCGTACCTGCGTAGAGCGCCCCTTGCTTTCATGCACTTTGCTTTGGGAACATCGTACATGCCTGATCATGGCCCAGCGCAGTACGGAATGTCCTATTTTAGTAAAGGTTTTATCAGCTCTGCATGTGGTTAATTCCAGTAGGATGTGGGAGTTTGATGGGGGGCCTGATGAATTTATGTTGACCGCCCTGCCGCTCCTGCCCACAGCCATTCTAATGCCGCCCGCACCACCAGCATTTGTGATGCGTCCCGCGGATCGCGTGGATTCACGCTCCCAATGTCGCCTCTAATGTGCATTTTAGTCCTGAACAAATTATATGTCATAGGCGAGTTTTACTTTGGTAATTATGTCTGTTTTTTCCTCCCACAGTTTGTGCATTCCCATATATCCTGGCCTTCACCACGGACTCCATTGAGATTCGGCTGGTTGTCAACGGCAACCTGGTGTACACAGCCGTGGTCCCCGAGCTCCAGCTGACCGCCTCCCGGGTCAGTATGACACCTGTGTTGATTTGGGACAGCAGAGTTTGATTGATGAGTTTTAGTCAATGAAACGTTTTCATTTAGAGTTAGTCACTTGAGTCACATGGTATGTTTTCTACAGTTCAGGGTTCCTTGACACAAACATGTTTGAGAAACACTTCTATAGAAATGAGTTTTTCAGCAAACATGCATCTTTGAGACAAAAAAATCTTCTTATATTCAACAAAAATATAAACGCAACACTTTTGTTTTTGCTCCCATTTTTCAGGGGATGGACTTAAAGACCTAAAATTCATTCCAGATATACAGTATTACCCAGTGCTTAATTTGTAACTCGGAGGGTGCCGGAGCGCACCTCACGCACATGCACGCGCACGTGCGCGCACCCGCGCACCGAAAAACATGCGCAGAAAAGTCGATTTTTGGCGGAAGATTATTGTGTGTGTGCGTGCGTGCACGCATGCGTCTCTCTCTCTCTCTCTCAGACACACACGCAGCGTGTGTGTCTGAGAGAGAGACGCACTATGGCACACACACTTTGTAAAGAGCCGATCCACAAGCTCAAATGCGTCGCGCAGTGTGCTTGTGTTTCCAGAGAATCGAGACCACAAAATGTAGGGGTCCGGCTGCTTCCTGGGTACCTTTTAATCATTATTATAGCGATCATATTCCACCGTGTCTCGCGAGGGAGGGGGAGACGGTCAGCCGGTGGGAGCAGCAGCAGCAGCAGCAGCCCAGCCATAGCAGCCCAGCAGGCAACGTGCGAGAACTGTGAACTGTGTGAGCCTGAGCTGCGAGCGACCAAATCCCTCCCCGACTCTCGATAAACATCCCATAGCTGGGAAGGCTCGGCGGCCTCAGCCAATAGAGTGGTATCCTATAGCAACGACTGAAATGAACGGGGATGTATTGGCTGGATTGCCACTCATTTCTCCCGGATAGGTCTCTGCAGGTGGGGGAGCGCCACCTGCAGGTGGGGGAGCGCCACCTGCAGGTGGGGGAGCGCCACCTGAGCAAGCCGGAGCAACGCTCCGCCTTGCTCCGCCTTGCTCCGCCTTGCTCCGGCATAAATTAAGCCCTGGTATTACCATACCAGTCTAAGGTACACCTGTGCACTAACCATGATGTCACATCTGCATCTTGATGTTGCACACCTGTGAGGTGGGATGTATTATCTTAACAAAGCAGAAGTGCTCAACATCACACATTTCAGCAGATTTGTGAACAGTGTTTGAGAAAAATGGTAATATTGTATATCTGGAATGAATTTTAGGTCTTTAAGTCCATTTATATTTTTGTTGAGTATATTTACAGTAGAAGACAGAATTAGCTTCCGGCATACAGTTAACTCCTTAGACCCCAAGAACGAATTGATGAGTTGTAAACTAGGTAAACAAGGTTGTTTACCTGAGCCAAGGACGATAAGACGTAACCTGTTTACTCCATTGATAAATCCACTTCAATCCTGGTCGATGCTAACTGAAGTAGCATCTTCGGCTAACATTGGAATCATTTTTTCGTTAATAATGTCCCAAAATGCAGGGGTTCACGCACATTTGTGCACGTGCGCGGTATTTAGGTCCATATCTGAGCACATTGTATGGCAATCAGCAGCCAGATTGAAGCTGATTTCACTTCAATATGATTAATTTTGGCTGGCACCTAAGGAGTTAATGGGTTTAACTGTGTTGGATATTCACCATAGACTAGAAGAGACTGTACTGTGTACAACTTAATTTTCCTTATCTTGTCCCCTGAAAAGCACAATATAAGGCTCAGCAAGGGTTTTGCTTTGTTTTGTTCCATTTAATTTTCGGGAGCAACGAATAAACGTTGCAGTAATTGAAAGTGTTTTTGTTATATCGCCACATGGAAATTCTGGTGTCAGTGGACACCGCGGTCTTTTCAGCTTAATTCTGTTATCAGTGAAGTGCAGAGCACATATCACATTCTTTCAGTGGAATGAACGGTCAGCTAGCTTATTGAACAGAGAGGGGCAGAAGATGCTACCAACCAGAGCAGATGGAAATGATTCTTTCTCCAAAGACAGTATGTGTGTCAGTGTTGCCAACTTGGCGCATTTGTCACTATATTTAGCTTTATTCCAGACCTCCCTAGCACCAAAATTAGTGAAAAACTCCTGGCAGAAAATCTAGGTGGTGAGTTGGGGCGAAATTGGTTGACAGGCCCCAGAGATAAAACCCTCGTTTTTCACCATTTTTCCCCCTATAATAGAGTCCTCCTTACTTCCTAGAAAGGACCATTGGTAACCAAATGGACCCTTATAGGTCTATAACTCTTGAGAGCATGAAATGAAACCAAATGGACCCTTATTGACCCTTACTTAAGTGTTAAATTATATGTAATTAATTCCCAATTACCTAATTTTCAAGAATCTACACACTTACAAAATGTAGAAGAGTTGCTATTTTGACCAACATTTTGCCAGTTATCTCTTCTAAATTAGTCAGAGAGACTAAAATCAACCTCAATTGGTGGTCCGTGGATAAAATGCAGAATAAATAGTGGGCCCTGCTATGAAAATGGTTGCTCTAGCGCATTCTAACGTATTTTGGAAGTGCCACTAGTGCATTTTGGATTTTGGCAGTTGGCAACACTGATGTGTGACATGTGTGACAGTGTACATCTGATGGGATGTTGGGATATGAGGTATGTTGTCTAATGACTCAGTCCAGGCACTGTGTAATTCAGCCAACAGTGTGACGATGCACAGAGAACCATAGACAGACGGGCACGTAGTAGTAGATACTCACAGCACTGGCGATGCGTCAGCGGGAACGCCATATGGGCAGGGGCAAGTCGTGCTTACTATATGCCTATGTCTATCCAAAAATAACTGCAGTTGAATTTTCCACCTTCATCCATAGGTTTAGAGTAGTTTGGTTATTACAAATGTCAGAGTTTCCATCCATCCATCCATCCATCCGTCCATCCGTCCGTCCGTCCATCCATCCATACATACATACATTACAATTCAGGCATTTAGCAGATGCTAAACATATTAATACATTTAACATCCTGCATAAGTAACTGCTATCTTAATAGTTTTTTCTGCCGAAGACGCGCAGCTCGTGGACATCCCGTGGAGAACCCCACTGCCGGTCACGCGGACGGCTCGTATCACGACGAGATGTAGATTTCATTCTTTAATCCAACTATTAGTCCGTGCGCATCGTCTGATGATCATCCCGTTGCTGACTTTCATTTGGGACAGAATTGGGGACAACTTTTTTTTTTTCCCTCCCATTGACATGCATTCAACCCAATGCATTCAAACGGCTCTCCTCCGGTTTGCCCCCTCAATGTCGCTGGCGCATGGGTTAAGCAGCCAGGGCTACACAGCTCTTCCTGACTTGTGACCCGGATGTTTTTGGGTACATCGCCAGATGATCGATTAGGCAAGACAACAGACACAGCATAACAGAAACAGCACATCCTGTTTAGGAGATCTGAGCTTCAAAATAAGGGCTTTTTTACCGATCGAACTGGTTTGAGCCGCGGCAATGGAGAGGAAACAAAGAAGATCCGCTCGCGGTCAATGAGTTAATATGCTATCTAAAATACCTAGGTTGGTACTGCAAGTGCTATGGGCTGAGATGGAGTCTGAAGAGGTGTGTTTTCAGACTGGTGGAAGATAGGGAGTGAGTGCAGTGGGGAAGTGCATTCCATAGTTTTGGAGCCAGGAGGGAGAAGAGTTTGGGGCGAGTGGAGCGTTGATCAGTCTCCCTGTGTGGGGTGATGTGAGTGCCCGGGATGGCTTGTGGGGTGCTATTAAACTAGCAAGACACAGTGGTGCAATTTCTAAGGATGCTTTGAATGCCTGCCTGAGAGTTTTGAATTCTGTACACACAGCAACCGGGAGCCAATTCATCCATCCAGCCAACGTTAACCGGTTATCTGTAATGGGATCGCGAGTGATTCCATAGAAGTCTCAAAACATCCTTGATTTGCGAATTTCTTGCAAATTATCACCGGCGATCATCGGTTACAAAATGTATGTTTTGAGTGAATTAAGTAACATTTGCCGGAACTGTTACGTAGCCATTAATCACTTTAATGATTAATCCTTGAGCTTGAGTATATCTGACCAAACTAATTACGCATCATACCATGCAGTTAACATCATGGCAATTGTTCGCCTTTTCTGTGTGTTCCAGTCGGACATCTATTTCGTGTCCTCGGCTCCAGTGAGCTCGGCCTCCAACTGCAGCTCGCGGGACACCAGCTCCCAGAGTTCTCCTCAGACGCCCACAGGCTACGAGATGCCCGTGTTCCCCTCGCCGCTTGGTGACGGTAAGACCTGTAGAAACTAGTCCTTTCTGAGCCTTGTCAGGCCGCATGTATTGGATGAGGTGCACCACTTAGAGAAAAAAAAAACATATACTGTAAAAATGCAGGCCGTGTCTCGGGTAGAGTGGCCGGACGGTAACCGCAAGGTTCGAACCCGGGCTCATCCAGGGTCAGTGTCGAGGTGTCCTTGAGCAAGACACTGAATACTCCTTTCAGTAAGCCCCTCCCCAAACTGTTTTGGTCCAATCAGAGCTAAGCATAACATGTGATAGACAAATATTTCCACCAATAGCTTTCCTATATGATTAAAACATTGTTTTAAAAATAAATGTCACACACATTTCTCCACTGCATACAGCAGGCCTTGTGTGATTGATTTGGAAGAGATTTTGAAGGTCTGGTTCAAAAAATAAACCGGTATTTAATGTGTAAAGTTCATGATATTTACATTGGAATGAATGAGGCCGGCTGGAAAGTGTCCTACCCTTTGGTGGACACTGGGGTGGGGCTTACTGAAAGGTCTATTACTCCTGAAGATGTGCTGGTTGGTACCTTGCATGGTTTCTTCCGCCATTCGTGTATGAATGTGTACGAATGAGTGAATGCAATGTGCAGTCTAATGTCTAAAGCCCTTTGGTTCAGATAAATGTGCTCACCATTTACCATTTTTTACTCAAGTCATGGCCGGTCTAGAGAAAAAAATAAGCCTCGATCTGCCTCGAAGTAGCTGAGTATTATTATCCGGACTAAATGTCTGGCATACTGTTATGAGAGTAGTGTCAACGTATGGCTTCATAAGTCACCACGCCTCCAAGCCATACAGGACACTTCAATGTTAATGCTGATTGATACCTATGTTGCGTGTCCTGTCCCGCCACACGGAAAACAGACAACCTGTATGCTGACAACGCGTCGCGTCACCTTGTATAGAGGGTTGTTCCCGACGGCTGAGGAGGAGTAGTGCACCTATCAGTCTTTCTCTCTCTCTTCCTCTTTCTCTCTCTCTTCCTCTCTCTCTCTCTCTCTCTCTCTCTCTCTCTCTCTCTCTCTCTCTCTCTCTCTCTCTGGCTGTTTTTCAATACTTGCACTTGTCCATACTTACATCCTTGTGAACTGGTGATATGTCATCGGTCACCGACCAAGGACCATTCCAAGTTCACTTCATCCACAAGTTCACATTTGGTCAAGTACAGACCAAATCCCCAGATTTTAACTTGATCCGCCCATTTTAAATTGCCCCGAATGCAACAAGAGTCAGACCTTGCACATAAAAATGGCTAAAAATGGTATTGGTGCAACTTCATTCATTCATGAAGTTGCAGTTTGCACCCATACCATTTTTGGTTGCATGACTTATTAGGAAAGTAAGCATCAATAATAACATCAGTAAGTTGTTGTAGTTGCAACAGACATGCAGCATGCATAAAGCTAAAGGTCTGACTCAGAGAGTTTTCTGTTTTCAATGATGAAATGGTGTTGGTTTAGTGGTGCCACAGCTGTCGCTAATCTCCCTCTCCCTCTCTATCAACTCTGAGGACAAGTTGCAAGTCTGAACTCACAAGGAAGCAAGTCTGAATTTGCCAACTTAGAGTATTGAAAAACGGCTTCTCTCTCTCTCTCTCTCTCTCTCTCTCTCTCTCTCTCTCTCTCTCTCTCTCTCTCTCTCTCTCTCTCTCTCTCTCTCTCTCTCTCTGTCTCTCTGTCTCTCTTTCTGTGTCTCCCTCTCTCTTGCACGCTACAAAGGGCACGCCAAGCGCTAATCACCTCACGGGGTCGCCTGTCCTTTGAAGAATGAAGGCAGGATCGATAGCAGCGGTAGCAACAGCAGCAGCAGCCCTTCAGTCTGTCTGTCTGACTGTCTGAGGCTCTGCAGTCTCTCCTTCATACTAATTAGGATATACACTGTTCCTACCTCTGGATTTATGCCATCCGTCTGACACGGGACAAACATACGACTATAGTCGTATAGTGGGGCGTCCACCACTTTTGTCCCTCCTGTTTCAGGATTCAAATTCAACAACAGCAAAAACTTGCATATCTACAAGCTCAAATCTGGTATACTCTTTGACGCTTTCGTGTGGCAAACGATTTGAAGATGGAGTGCTGTGACTTGTATTTTTCCCAAATTTTGTTTAAGAGGTGTCAATACTTAATTAAACTCCTTGTTGTCCTTCTTATCCGCAATGATGTCTTTGATGTCCGCAATGATGCCTTTGTATTTAGGGCTTCTTCCTTGTGGCTGAAACCTTTTTTCTGTCAAACATGCCCAAAAAAACATAGTGACATCACATTATGAGCCATTAAAAAGTCATTTCAACAAATATTGCACACACTTTGAAAAAAAAAAAAAAAAAAGTTTTTAGGGTGGAAATAAATCATGGCACTCTATCTTTATTAAATATTTGGAGCTACGAGGTTTCAGCCAGTGACCGCTGACGCGTGACAAAATACTGAACCAAAGAAGAGCGTTTAACCAGACAAAACAACAAGGACCCATTTGAACACAGGTCCCGACTCCCCTTTACCTTCAGATTAAAACATCCACACCCAACATACGAGGTTTGCCGCCAGACGACAGCATCAACAGCGTCCCTCTTCTCCTCCTTACACACTGGGGTGTCTCTCCTTCCTCCCCCCCCATCGTCGGTCGCTTGCATCAACACTGCCTCTTCCTCCCCAGCCTCCTCCAGGGAATGCTTTATTTACCACTTCCATTAAGGCTGACAGGGTGGAGGCTTTTGGCTGACACTAGCCGTGTTGTTTAGCTATATCTGGGGCTGCTGTGCTGGGCTGGGCGGGGTGGGGTGGGGTGGGTGGGGGGTAATTCTTGTGTTCTGCATGCACTCTAGGTTGGTGGTGGTGCTATAAATATCTAAACTGCTCTGGAAATTGAAATTCTACATTTTCCTTGTTTTTGATCTGATCTGTTTCTTATGTGTTTTTGTTGGACTGTTATGATCGTATGTTTGTGTGTGGGAGTGTGTGTGCGCGAGTGTGGAGTTTATACCTGCATGCCCATAATGTTTTCTTTCCTTCTTTGGGTGTTGTTTTTAGGGGTGTAACGATACAAGTTTTTAACATCGATATGATGCGTGTCACAATACATGGTTGACGATACGATACAAGGACGATATCGGCTCATTGCACCGATATGATGCGATTTAATGATTTGAAATCAATACAGTAACTATATTTCAGCAAATGTGTTAGATATGTCTGAAACATTTGGATAGTGCAGATGTTTAAGGGAGAAATGTATTAGAATGAATATAAATAAGTAAAAATAGTGATCTGGCATATAGATTGTATATGTACACATGCTGTGTTTTTCTTCTAAAAATTGCTAAATTCACTGCACAAATATTTACCGATTGTTCACATTGCAAATCGATATGAAAGTAAAACGATACGAAACAATATTTTCTGTTTACATACGTGACAATACACTTCGGTTCTTTTTTTTAAAAATTAAAATCAATATTTCAGTGCAGGTACTGTATTGTTACACCCCTAGTGGTTTTGTTGGTGGGTGTGTGACGTGTGTAATCCTCTTTCTTCGTTCCCCTTGTGTTGGTCTCAGATTCTATACGGATCCCCTACGGTACCAAGCTTTCCCTGTACATGTCTAAGGATGCTGAAGGTACTGCGGGAGGGAAGGAGGGAGGGAGGGAGGGAGGTTCACAATATGCACATCCTGTTCACTTGCTGCTGCACGCTGCTCACACAGTCTGTCACCCTCTCTCTCTCACTCTCTCTCACTCTCTAGCTCTCTCTCTCCGACTCTCTCTCTCTCTTTCTCTCCGTTCCGAGGCGGCATGTTGACTGAACGTCGTTTGAATGTTAAGTGAACATTCTGTCTTCTCCCTCCCTCCTCCCCCTCCTCCTCCTCCTCCTCTTGGCGTCTTCTTAAGGCAGCAACGAGAATGAGAGGCGCCGAGTGTAAAGCATAAGGAGGAGGAGTAGTAGCAGCGCGTAGTAGTAGCAGCAGCTTGTTGATGTCTCCATGGAGTCAACGAAGTACCGCACGAAATACTGGAGCGTCCAACGCTTTAACGACGAGTCGCCGCAGGCTAGCACGTTGTGAGCTTGTAGACTTTTACAGATTTAATTTGCAGGCTTCACCATTTTAAAGGTGTACTAAGGTAACTTCGACCGGTGGTCACTGCTGGTACTGCAGCTTTTAAGATCGAGTCCTACATTTCCCAGCATTCCTTCGCACGTTCAAGTCGAACAATTAGACTTAAATGAGATGTGTCTGATGCCATTTTCCCGTGAACCATCAGAACCACAGTACCCTCTCCATCACTTTTCGATAGTAAACATGTTTAGAACAGGCTTTGAGGGCTGAAATTCAGGGAATGGCTGATGTTACAATTATGCCAGCCATAATGAATATCAAATTTAAGACTTGTTTTAATGGAAAAAGTTACCTAGTATACCTTTAAAATATATTTAAAAAATATATGTTAAAAATATACTGTATATGTAAATAATAAATAAATAGATAGATAAATAAAATATAAATAAATAAAACATAAGTAAAAATATATATTTGAAATATATTTCACTTAAAAGCCTGTATGTATGATTACACGGACCAATCAGAATGCGACTTAAACACGCAAGGGATGATGGGAAATGTAGGACTCCACCTAAAAAAAAAACTGCAGTACCGGCAGTGACCACCAGTCTAAGTTACCTAGTGCAGCTTTATGGGACGATAGAAGGGGAGGCATAGTCCTCTGGATGTCAGAAATGCCAGACGACAAAAACAAACAAACAAACAGTGCTAAACTAGCGCTTCTTCTTCGCAGCAGGTCGACTCTCGCGTGCCGCCTAAATGCAGGGCGGAGCCGTCAGGCGACACACACTCTCACAATGAGGCGCACAGATGAGAGTAAAGGAGAGAGACAGAGAGACAGAGACTCAGAGAGAGACAGAGAGAGAGAGAGACAGAGGGAGGAGAGAAGACACGTTTGCCGCAGCATGATATACAGATTGCCTGGTCGCCATGGAGACTTTTGTCAGCCCTTTTCTCTCCAATCCAAAGTGCTCGTCCAAACGCACAATGTGGAGGGGTGGGGGGCTGGCGGGTGGGTGGGGAGGCAGGCAGTGGTGGAAAGAAACAGAGTACATTTACTCAAGTATTGCAAGTATGATCAGTTTAACCCATTGTGTATGTATGGGAACGCCTCTTGGTGTTCTAAGCATTATGTTATACTTTAGCTATATTGAAAAATATTAGATCTACAAGCCACCGAGTGGCGTGCTATATTAACAACATAGTAAAATGTTGAACATGGGTGGAATTCTCCTTTAAGTACCAGAATGTTTGGAGTACATTTTTCCACCACTGGGTGTGGGGAGGTGTTGGAACTTGATAGTAGTGCTGACAAAAATCCCTGGTTCTAATCCCACGCCGTCTACAGTCCAGTACAGTATGTCTATGGCTGCATTTTTCTGTTCCTAGAGGTGACAACGTCATGTTTCATTTGATGTAAACACTTCACCATCACATGGACAAGATGCTGCTTCTGGTTATACAGTATATATATATGCAGTCTATGTCGTCTCTGTCAGGTGGAAACAGTGGCGTTTCTAAGCAATTTGGAGCCCTAGGCAAGATTTTCCCTGGCGCTCCAGAGAAAATCTCCTCTAAAATGGCGCCCCCCAAGGGATAAAATTATGAACTATTTTTAAACAAAATAACATATTATATATGTGTTTTAAATGTTCAGTTCTAGTTATAGAGGATAAGTATATCCATATTAGGCTTATTAACCTGGCATGCTTTTATAGCATGTCTGGTGGTCGCCTTCCTCCCCTCATGGTCGCCTCATGGTGCCCTAGGCAACTGCCTAGTCTGCCTAATGGTGCAAAAACACCCCTGGGTGGAAACCTCATATGTCCAAAACTGTTGCTTTTGCAGGATTCAAATTCGTAGATGGCAAATTCAAAGGGCAGCACATCTACAAGCTTCAAACATGTTGTGCATCTGAAACTTTTGTGGAACGTTTTATAGTATATTGGTCAAGCATAGCGTTAATTTACAGCAAATAAAACAATCAAACTAACACACAAACAAAGACACTTAAAGGGGAATTCCACCCATTTTCATTTTTTTTCTGAGAGTGCACAAATGCAACCAAATGAACCCTAACGCGTTCATTTGGTTCCATTTGTACGCTCTCAGAAAAAAGGAGCGTCTAAAGAAATCCATTAACATGGTGAAAATACATCTTGATGATGTCATCAGGATGTTTCACCATGTTAGTGGTTTTCTTCAGACCTCCATTTCCTGGGAACACAGAATGGGGGAACTTTTTTTTATCATGTCCACCCTGCGTATAGTATACTAAAAGTATACTAGAATAGAATGTTGAAAATGGGTGGACCTCCCCTTTAAAGGTAATATAGGAAGGTAATATAGGTTTTCTAGTGTGCACAAAATCTGTGATTGTAAACAGTTTAGAATCTAACTCCTCCTCACCTCCACTCTTATTGACTCATTATGAAACTACTGGAGACTGCTGCACTGTGATTGGCTAAAACACCACCTCAGCCCCCATAACCCCCTCCCTCTCACACACTAGCACCACCTTGTAGTGTTTTTGGTGCTTCCATGTGTGTTTTCTATCCCCACAAATTATCTAGTTTGAACAATCAGTCTTTCATATCATGGAGGAGCTTTAATGTAATTGCTCTCAGGAACAGCTTGTTTGATTTTGGCCTCGTATTAATGTCATCCCTGCAACCTGCTTTGTATAATTCCTCTTCGGTTCCAAATTTGCATTTCCACTTTGTTCATAATGTGTCCACCATTGTTAATTTTCCAAGTTGACATTTAAACAAGCCTGGTTTTATCTAGCATCAGTGGTGATTGAGGCACAAACCATTAGAACTAAGCTTGAGGGGCGTATACACTATGATATTAAGTATTAAGAATAATTTTAGGAATCCATGTTATTTGCATTTTAAGTTAGAATATGGAGGTTTCTGCCCGACATCAATAATAAGCCATATAAAATGTCATATGTTCAAGCAGTATGTACAGTATACTGAACTAACTGAAGCACTTGTCCATGAGATGGAGGATGACAGGAAAAACGTCTGGAATATGATTATAATAATTGATATTCCAGCAGATACAGCATGCATGGTTCCTATATACCACTTGGTTTGTTGCCATTTTCATCTTCATGACATTATATTCCTGCAGTTACAGTACAGTCCACACACGCACACACACACACACACACGCACACACACACACACACACACACACACACACACACACACACACACACGCACACACACACACACACACGCACACACACACCTGTACCTGCTGTCATAAATAATACTAATAATCCTCTGTTTCTCTGCGCTGCTTTCCTCACCCCATGACCCGCCGACATTTCAGATAACGTGCACGCTGGCCATTGATTCAGTCGCACGACTGTGTGTGTGTGTGTGTGTGTGTGCGTGTGTGTGTGCGTGCGTGCGTGTGTGTCCATCTGTGCACTGTGGCTATTTCTGTGGTCCTTTTGATTTCAAAGGACCCCACATGTAGCTCTGTGAGATGACACGTGTATGTAGTCAATATAGTTACAGACCTGTAAGGGTCCACTTGGTTCCATTTGTCAGAGTTACAGACCTGTAAGGGTCCATTTGGTTCCATTTGTCAGTGATACAGACCTGTAAGGGTCCATTTGGTTCCATTTGTCAGTGATACAGACCTGAAAGGGTCCACTTGGTTCCATTTGTGGACCCTTACAGGTCTGCATCACTGACAAATTCATAACAAAAATATGTTATGAATTTGTCAGTGATGCAGACCTGTAAGGGTCCATTTGGTTCCATTTGTCAGTGATACAGACCTGAGAACTACAACACTGCCCCCTCTTGGCCCAATTGAGCACTGCAGGCCGGCATGCTGCCAGTTTGGCCCATTGCTTATATTCCAATTCTGTTTCTAGCTGTCTAACATCAATATTCATTTTAATTTATATATTGCATAATTACAGTCCATGATTGATACTAAATGGCCATCGCTGAGTGAGTGGTCACATTACACCGCTAGGCTGGCTGATATTAGAGCAGACCATTGATCATTCGTAACACGATCACAAATGATCTCATTACGTAGGCTCATCAATCAGTCTAGATTCAGGTATATTGCCATTCACATGTGGAGATGTAATTATGCTGTCCCGGCCAGTCTTGTGTCTTGAGCGTTTCTGCTGCTGTACTGGCATAATATCTCGCTGCTTCACTCAACTGCAATCTTCTAACATAAGTGGATATACCTGATGCTAAGGACGGACTGGAGCTTGTTAATTTCCATTGATAATGAGCACCATTGATAACGATCAAATCTTTATCAACAAGCCATCCGTGTTCTTATCAAGCCTACTATCGAGCATCATTATTATTTCATGGAAAGACCGGAAGTGAAAAACAACCTTTTGCTATGACCTTCCTATACAAAATAAGACAAAATATTAATACAAAATATTTACTAACTCGTAGTGCGGCACGCTATGAGCTTGTAGATCTGCTATTCTTCAGTAGCTACACCATAACATAATGCTTCAAAATGGGTTAACCCTAATGCCATGGGCTGCCATGCTCGATAACTGGCTTGATAAGACCAAAGATTATTGATACTGACCAGGTACTGGATAAAGGGGAACTCCACCTATTTTCAACATTCTAATATGTCATTAGTATACCCTAGAGGTGTTGGGTGGACATGATAAAAAAAGTTCCCCCATTCTGTGTTCCCAAGAAATGGAGGTCTGAAGAAAACCACAAACATGGTGAAACATCTTGATGTCATCATCAAGATGTATTTTCACCATGTTAATGGATTTCTTTAGACGCTTCTTTTTTCTGAGAGCGTACAAATGGAACCAAATGAACGGGTTCATTTGGTTGCATTTGTACGCTCTCAGAAAAAATGTTGAAAATGGGTGGAATTCTCCTTTAAGCTTGTTGTCAGGGTTTTTTGGAGGTATGTATCGAGCACAGAGCTCGGTCCCTGATTGTTGCTGTCGAACACAAACCTTGTATCTCCACTTTTCTATTGTACTTTGGCAAAACAAGCTAGTAAAGCTTGTGGATCTGCTGTTGTTGCTATTCTTCATATGTTTGCAGAGTAAAAAATGGAAAAAAAAAAGAGTAAAAAAAAAAATGAAAATGGTTTCTTATTTTCTTTCAGTTTAGGCCATACAAGGTTTCTGTCTCGAGAGTGACGTTAGTTCCGTTCAACTGCTCTTCATCTGGCGTTTGTCACTTTGTAGATACTAGGCTAGCATGTCTGTTCCGTTAGCTCCTCTCACCCTGACCCACCCATTATTACTGGACGTTGCATCACATCTTCAAAGACACCGACACAGAAGCAACGATGTTCACTCTGTCGTTGCTTCTGTGTTGCTTTCTTCAAAGGTTAGTTTAGTTGAATGACTATTGTTCTTGTTTATTCAAATACATTATTTTGTTTTCGGTTTTCTGAGGCTCAATAGACCTTTCAGTAACCCCCGCCCTCTCCCTAGGACAATTTCCAGCCAGGCTCATTCATTTCCAATGTAAATATCATGGACATTACACATTAAATACTGGAACCTGAAAACAATGTTTTTATCATATTGGAACGCTATTGGTGGATAGGTTTGTCCATCACATGTTATGCTTAGCTGTGGTTGGACCATAGCAGTTTGAGGAGGGGCTTACTGAAAGGTCTATTGCACCCACAAAATGTGAGATTTTCACATTCAGTAGATTTTCTGTGGTCTGGTGGTTTTCTGGCTCAAACACATTGTTCTGATTGAACTCCTGATTCTGCAAATCCCATATACTGTCTGTAGGTCAGTGGGATTTGCCAGCAGATGGCAGAGGGCAAAATCAGTAATCACTGCAGCTCAAAATACCTCCGAACCCCACAGAAAACTCCAGAACACAGAAAACCTACCGGATGTTCAAAGTCCAGGTTTTCTGGGTGTAATCGAGATCATAAAACCTAATATAAAAATAAATGAAGATTAACGTCACAAAACCCTTAGTATTGATTTACTAACATGGATCACTGGCAAGATTCAATAATATCAGAAAGAATAGTTGTGAGGTGGAAGACTGAAAGGATAAGAAGTCTGTCCTCTATGGAAAGCCTTGTTTGTATTTTTTCACCCCTTCGACGTCCACAGTCTACTGTGATAACCCTTTCCTCCTGGTTTCCAGGCGACGCAGCCTGTAAGCACATCTTCAAGATCCCCCTGAGCAACCTGGTGGGCCGCAGCATCGAGAGACCCCTGAAGTCCCCCCTGGTCAACAAGGTGCTGACCGCTCCCCTGCCCGTCATGGTGGCGTCTGCGCCCCTCATCTCCGCCTCGCACTCCCTCTCCCTCTCTCGGATGGAGATCAAGGAGATAGCCAGCCGCACCCGCAAGGAGCTGCTGGGTAAAATGTTCAAACCTAAAAACTAAAGGGACACTTCAACGTTTTTTGCAAAAGAAAAAAAAAGTGACAATTAAAAGATGTAGAACACTTTCCCGGGTCTTTATTGCATACACAGTGAGTGGGATTACTATGTAAGCCAGGGAGAAATGTCTGTGCGGGAGAGCGTCACATGTTTCATTCTTGGACATGCCTGACCATAGATGTATATTAAGAAAGCTAGATGGCTCGCCCGCGCTGCTGGCCAATCGGGAGCGACGTCGTTCACGGCGGCCATCTTGTGAGAGGAGAGCATAACATTGTGTCTATGAGCATATACCTTTTAAATGACGATAACTCGCTTATTTTTCAACCGATTTTCAAACAGATTGGTTTGTTGTAAACGTCAGAGACGCCCGCATACATAGAGCCATTATATGATATTTTTCAGAAAAAAATAAAATTTAGCAAAAAACATAGCCACGTCGATAACGTTCATAATAATGCAATCCGTTTGTAAAAGTTTTGAGCGAGTTACAGCTGTTTTTGTTTGGGCTGCCATAGAGCATAGTGTATTGAGTACCTCTAACAAGATGGCCGCCGTGAACGACGTCGGAGGCTCCGCCTCAAGCAATCTAGCTTTGTATATATGTCTATGTGCCTGACCCCATAGAACTCCATACACGTTCCATATTTGAGTGCATCTGACCCATATTTGGAGTGTATATGGGAAGCACCAGTAAAGGCTCATTCAGAGTTTGGAATTTCGGTGGCCACCGCGAGCACCGCTCAGAGCACCGCGACCACCGCTATTTCATAGACCACTAGCAGCACCTCGCCCTCCCTCCCCTGTTCTCTTCGCGTCCATTGTTGTTTATTTTCCCCTCTGCTTTTCTCTCTACTTCCTACCTCCCTCAATTATAATAAATTCTGCTGCTTTTATGTTTATTTCGTATTCTATTTATGTCATTGTGTCTATCATTGAATCCCTTCGTTCTCCTCCTGGCCGCCGTGCTGTGGTGTGTTTTCTTTTCTTTCTTTTTTTTACCAGCTGGCAGCCGTTAAAAACAAGCAACCGGTGCTCCTAGAGTACCTGAACCACCGCGCGGTGCGTCGGTTAGTAAAATCCGAGAGGAGGGCTGGGAGGTGCGGTGGTTGCGGTGGTATGACGTCATATTGTAGGAAACGGTGGTCGCGGTGGTCGCGGTGGGCACCGAAAATCCATCTCTGAATAGGCCTTAAGACGTACAGGATCTTACTGGTGTCAATATGTGCTTTTAGATAACCTTGAAATGAAAATGTGGGGGAATAGCTGAGTGGAGGGGAATAGCTGATTATTGACTATGTGGCGCAGGCTTGACCGAGGAGCCCAGTGGGAAGTCAGACAGCGGTTCCAGCAAACACAGGAGGTCCATCAAGAAGAACAGCGAGGGGGAGGCCAAGGCGCGAGCCCTGACGTCCACTAACACTGACCGGTAAGGGACCCGACCTAAAGGCTTCTGAAAACCTTCAAATCCCTGCTCATTTATTTTATTAAATAGCTGTTAAATATTTGCTCCAGGCACAGAAAGCACACTGGCATCAAAGGTTGTGACCGCAGGGCGCATTTACTATGAAATCATTTTCCTAGCCTGACCTCAGTCTGAATTGTCATTTCGTTTCACTTCATTATTCACAGGAAAAAAATAAGCTAGTATTTTTAAGGTACTGATTCAGGGCTGAGCCAGGCTAACATTTTCTGCCAGTACCCAGGTAGGTAGGCCATTTTTAGAGAAAAAAATAAAAAGTCTTCTTAGGAGATAGGCAGTGATCACTCCATCTGCACAGTGCACACTTGACATTATCAGGGATGAAGATCCCTGATTTCATCGATATTGATTTGATGACCCTTGAGACCGAATCTGTCAACGCGGGGACCACCAGTGGTCCTTGAGAAGGTTCCAGGTGGTCCCCAGGCAAAATGATGGAAAGTTGGTTAACCAGATGTAACTCTTGAGAATGTAAAAATGAAACCAAATGGACCCTTGCGGGTCCATTTGGTTTCATTTTCACACTCTCAAGAGTTAAAATATTCATCATCTGAATTAGCACCACTTAATTAAGAGGTTTACACTGTTTTGTTGGCAAAACCAAAGTAATTCTTTAGTTTTAGGTCTTTGGGGCTAAAATGTCATCAAATGGTGGTCCGTGGCTCAAATAATGAACAAATGGTGGTCCCTGGAGTCAAAAAGGTTGAAAACCCCTGCCTTAAAGGACAACCTTGCTTTTCTTTTTTTCAACCAAGGCTCATGTTTTAGGTTGTTTTTAGAGAAAGTAAAAGATGGGAAGATGAGAATTGGAACTTCAACGGAGAAACGGAGACTGGTACACCAGGCTAGACGATGGTGGCTAGTGTATAGCCTAAATTCTATCCATGATTCACTGGTCATCGGCGTTTGGCCATATACCCAGACCAAACCCAGTACACAATTCATTCCAAAATGTCGGCATCTTTTTCTTCCACTCAGGTTGGAGACAGCTGATGTGGAGGACATCCAGCTGCACTGTTCATCTGGTAGGCTTGTCACACTTCATATACCGTACCTCCTAAACCGTATTTGACCCAGACATATTTCTACTTGGGAAAAAAAATATATATATATATTTTCAACCTTACTACTAGGTTGTACTACCATGATCTATTAAAAAGCAATATTAAAAAAACATATTTATGCTGATTCATTTATTATAATAAATAAATGTATTAATTTATTATAATAAATTAAACAATAAATCACACTCCAGAGAAGTCGAGAGATTAATTGAAGAGGCTAATTGCAGTCTCTGTCGGGGGTATTGTTATGCAAATATCATGACCAATTGCAATGAGATTCTAAACAATCAACATCAACCATGATATTTATGTGATAAAATAACATCCTGTTTAATACTGTACTAATCATAATCTTTGCATGCAGTCCTGTCGTCCGGCTCTGAGCCAGAGGCCTTGGAGAAGATGGTGCTGCGGGAGCAGGACAGCCCCCTGGTGGCCGGCCTGGGCACTGCATTCAGCCTGTCCACGTCCTTCGAAGAAGACATCCTGGATCTGAAGTGAAGACAATCCCTCCTCTGACCCCCACCCCTACCCCCCTCCTCTCTCTGCTTCTGTTTTTATACATTTACACTTAATTTATTTTTATGGTTCCTTTTATTTTCTCTTTTTTTGTTGTGTGCGTGTGCGTGCGTGTGCGTGTGTGTGTGTGTGTGTGTGCGTGCGTGCGTGCGTGCGCGTGCGTGTGTGTGTTTTGTAAGCTAAAGCGGCCCTGCAAACCGGTAACCCAAAGAGGAAATGAGTTTGTGTCTAAGGGAGGGCTGGAGGTGTGGTTTATTTAGATCAGTGGTTCCTGACACGTGGGCCTGATGGTATGATATTAAGTGGTCCTCCAAATCATTTTTCCACCTCTAACCTGACAGTGACAAGATAAAGCCTGGTGTTTACCCATTTAGATCAAATCGATCAAAACAATATTATTATTAATAATAAAAGGCTGCTAAATGCTGACAGCTTTCTGAAACACCTCTATGTCATTGGTTCTTAACCTTTTTCATGTCAAAGGAGGACCCCCAAAGCCATGTCAAACCCATGTACTTGACTGCCGACACAAAATATATATGTTGTTGAAGGATTTGCCCCACATTTTCAAGATGAAAAAAATGCTTGCAGATCTGCTATTTTTTTCAATAGCTAAAGTTTAACACAAGGCTTGTCCGTCTTGTGTCCCCGCCCAAGAATTTCACCTCTAGTGGTGTAATACGAATGTTCCCGGCCGTCCCTCTCAATCAGGGCCCCAATTCACATAATAGAAGCCACAAAATAGACATAGGGTCCTGTTCCATTATTCCTAGCCAGGGCCGGATCTAGAGTCGGGCAGGGGTGGACAGAGCCCACCCAAACGTGCATCCTGTCCACCCAATTAAAGATAATAATATCAGTGGTTTTCAACCAGTGGTCTGGGGACCCCCAGTGGTCCTTGAGAGAGTTCCAGGTGGTCCCCAACTAAATGGTGGAAAGTTGGTCTTTCAGGGCGTAAAAATGAAACCAAATTGACCCTTGCTTTCAAGAGTTAAAATATTCATCACCTGAATTAGCTCAAGTCTACACAACTAGAGAATTGACTGTTTTCCCTCAGATCCAGCCTGGTATTGTGGACAAAAGCAAAATAAATCTTTAGTTTTGGGTCTGTGGGGCTAAAATGTCATCAAATGGTGGTCCATGGCTCCAATGCTGAATAAATAGTGGGCCCTGGTGTCAAAAAGGTTGAAAACCACTGCTTCATATAAAAACTTTGAGGTTGCCCACCATGCCATTCTTCCAGCCCACCCTAGTAGGGCTGGCTAAATCCGGCCCTGTTCCTAGCTGCAGTATTCGGGTGACTCAGGCCTGCTTTGAACACTGCTCCTCTCTCCAATCTAAGGAGAGAACTAATATAAAACACCAAAACGGGGTTCTAGATGGGTTGGTAAATTGGGCCCTGATCTAGACAAGGTCTGGGAAGCCACTGATTTAGAAGAACCCTCTGAATGCTTGTGATTTTCATCCCAAATCAAAACTGAATGTACACACCAAGGTACGACAAAAAACAAGAACTCGATTCCCTCAACACGATTCCCTCTTGAAGTTCAGCTCATGTAATGTATACTGTGTGATTATTATTGTTGTTGTTGTTGCTATTGTTGTTATTTTACAATCCACTTTTCAGATTGTTGTATGATATATGCTTATGTATGTGTACATCGGTTTATACATTTAGATGCATACACATTGACGGATATGTATGCCTCTTTCATTGATATATAAAAAAACATATTTTATTCACATATTTAGTCAAAGGGATGATGTGTCATGCTCTTCTTCACGGCATTATTATATTTTTGGTTTTTACTTTCAGTCAAATTGTAAAAGTACATAGAATGAATGACAGAGTGCTGGAAAAGTCTCACTAAAGTGCCATTTTTACAGCATTTTATTCTCCACTTGACCCACAGCGCCCTCCACTGACCGACAGCGCGACAACAACACATGATCTTATAGAGACCGTGCGTGTTAAGACGTGTTAATGCAGAATTATATTGTGTTCCCTGAAATTCACCTCACAGAGGCACGATCCTTTGAAATCCACGTGCACTAAAATATCTTTGTCTGCAAGAAAGAGTACATTTTTTAGCCTGCATGTCTTGGCTGACTATGCTAAACAGGTAGTGACTTTAGTGCTTTAGTACCTTTGGACACCATTGGATTTGCATTGTTAAGTATAATGGCATATTCCCAACAATTTTAATATACAGTACATAATTACTTTCAGACCATAGCCTGAAAAACAAATGAAAAGATTCTGTGTCAGTGTTTTCTTAACTGAGGGCCCTCATATGGCCGACGACCCCATCTCAAAATATTGTGGCACCTTTACTTTATCTAAAAGACTTTGCAAACATTTTTACCTCTCTCAAAATAAATAAATATAAACAATAACAGGTCAATAAGCTGTGAGCTACAAGCATGTACCAGTCTATCTGCTATTTTTGAGAATTATTTCCTTACTACCAGTAAAGGGCATTATCGCTGCATTATCGTGGCAAATCCACAGTGCCGCTCACCTGATGACTGGGTGATGATCGCTCAGTATGAACAAAAGGATCACCAGAATGAGGCCTAAAATCATACGCAGGCGTGTGCACTAAAAAAAAGCATGTACTTAACAAAGAACACTGGACGCTGTGCGATAATGCTTTATCGCATGCCATTTTTTAAGCACCAAACGCCCCATCCCACGTCCCATTGAAAATAAACTAGAGTGAGCGATTTACCACTCCCCATGTGAAGAGCCCTTAATGGTTAAACACTTCCGGTTTAATTACACTCTTAATCCGTTCAAACCTGATGACACGCGTATCACCTCACAGATTTTAACTAGCCTGATTATCAGTCTCATTTTCAGCAGTGGGCTGCGTCAATGGGTTTGGATCGTGAAAATTTGGCACAAATTGATATACATTATATTCTTTCACAGCATATGCATGTTACCTGTACCTTTGCTTCTTGGATCAAAATATTTTCGGTTCGGGTTGGGCAGCCAAATTACATACTGACGACATTGACGTCAATAGTTTGAGAGCCACTGATATAGAAGCATTGTTTTTTCGATGAAAGAAGACATTTTGTTGAATCTGGTGTCAGGTCTTCAATCCCCCAGTACGCCAGGCCCCTCTCTTCACCATGAAATAGCTGAATCTACAAGCTTAGCTGGTATCACCACCAACCATGATATGCTGCAGGGTTTCAAAGTGGTGCTCAAAAGATCAGAGATAGATTTGATGCTTTCGAAAACATGTGTGATGTGTAAATGGGCCAGAAAGGACTCTCATTTCATTGTAAGTCCAAAGTGAACATGTGTAATAACTAATGGGTGAAACATGAAGCAACAATTACAACATCAATGTATCGATCTGAGCAGAAATCTTTCATATTTTATTTTGGATTTTCTATCAGGTTTCATTTTAGTGTTTGTTATAGCTCTACATGCTTTTTAACAGCATTTTGGAAAATATGGGAGAAGTTGAAGTGGTTAGGGTTCATAAATATTTAGCGCTGCACTATGACTTCCTCCTATTACCCGGTTTTGAACTAGGTTTCCTGTGGAACTCCTGTATTTGAGCTACTACTATATCTGGAACCTGCCTGCTTGCTTGGAGGACAAATTGAGTGAGACAGAGACATGACCTTTGACATGATCTAAGGGAAAAAACGGTTTCACGGAAGCAGTCATTCAGGGGTTAGAGTGGCTGTTTGTGAATACTTAAGACTTAAGTTAAGGGTCCCGGTAACCCGGTTCAACCGCTGGCTCCTCCTGGCCTGCTGGAAGTGTCCTTGAGCAAGACGCTGAATCCTGTAGTCTAAATGCTCCCGTTGAGCCGGTTGGTGCCTGCCTTGCACGGTTTCCTCCGCGTGTGTGTGTGTGTGTGTGTGTGTGTGTGTGTGTGTGTGTGTGTGTGTGTGTGTGTGTGTGTGTGTGAGAACACGTGCGAATGGGTGAATGTAATGCACATTCTACGCTCAACGTTTAATGGATAAAGGCGCCATGTACATGGTTCGATGCCGGTCCAGGGGACCTCTCCGAATGGACTCTTTAAGGCTCATGGCTGAGGCTGAGGTGAAAAGATTATCATCGTTTTAGGTGAAAACCTTTTCACCTGAAACGGTGAAAGGAGTTGAAGCCATCATACTCGTGGTGATAAGATCCAGTTTGAGTGGTGAGAGGGGGGTATTCGTAAGTCTTCTAGACCAATCAGTGAAAGCTCCAAGGTGAAAGGATAGTTAAAGGGATATTCCACTTTCAAAAAAAACTTTTGGTCATCTTATGGTCAGTCCCATGTGAACACCCCAGACAGTTTATAAGTCAATCCTTTCAGTATTTAGATATTTGATATAATGGGTTAGATAGGTGATAACCCTTGCACCCAGACGGGAGTATGTATGGGCCTTTACAGGTCTGCAACTCTTGAGTGTATACAAATGGAAACCAAAAATAGAATGGTTCCATTTGCACATTCCCGGCAGAGTTATGCGCTTCCTTGAAATTAAAAAATGTTTGAAAACCAGTATACTAAATGCACCAGTGTTTTCTTGGATACAAGGTTCGGCCCAAATAATACTCGGACCAGCCGAAATGTTGCGTACAAATGTGAGCCACATTGGTTTGTACACCCTCAGAAAAAAAAGAACCTAAAAGAAAAAACATCAACATGGTGAGACACAACTTGATGATAAGATCCGCCATTGGACTGATCCCATGAAGTGAACGGAGTTTGCGACAGCGTAACTGTGTCTATACTCAGGGCGGAGTATTATTTGGGCCGAGCCTTCCTGTTACCGTTTTCTTTACCATTTACAACGTTTCCACCTGACAGAGATTACTATGCTTAACGGTGGTGAACTGATGAAAATTGGCCATGTGCCGGTAGGGATGGGATGGGGTGAGTGGGGATGGGGTGAGTGGAGGTGGGCATGGGGATTGGATTGGATTGGATGGGGTGAGATGGCTGGGGATGGGATGGGATTGGATTGGATGGGGTGAGATGGCTGGGGATGGGATGGGATGTGATTGGATGGGGTGAGATGGCTGGGGATGGGATAGTGATGGGGATTGCAGTGCAAAGAGTCCAGGATGACAGAAGGGAGCTGCGAGCACAGACAGTCTGTGCAGCTATTATGTCACACTTTGCATGAGCTTGTCTTGCTTCTCTTGCTGTCTCACACGCCTATATATCCCCTTTTTTCTTCTGTATTTGCCTGTGAATAAAAAATGAAAAAACAAATAAAAACACTTTTCAAACACTATTACACATTGCAGAACATATAAAATGAAAGATAAATGTGGGCAGTGGGGGCATTGTTTTGGGGGAAGCTACGGTATTCTACTTTATTATTATTATTATTTATTATCCCTATCGAGGGTATGTTTTTCCTCTCCTTTACTTCGGTCCCCGACCCCTCCTTGTTTTTGAACCCTTAATGGCATTTTCTTTGGTATGCTCTGAATCAATATTTACAGTTTAGACTGTTGCTGAACCTCTCTGTAATACCCAAAATCAAAGAAAGAAAATGTACAAAAAAATGAAACACCAAGTGTCTTAAAATATTGTATCGCCATCGTTTTTAATGCCAAGTACTACTTGTAAATGTTTGTGTTTCAAAATGTGGCCTCAAATTAAATGGAACTCTATTATTATTATTATTATTATTATTATTATTATATAAATTACTTTAAACAAGTGCTGTAGACCACTGCTGTGAAAGTAGTCAATTCTGTTCATTGATATGTAATAAATATTTATGAAATTTGACCGGATTTTTACAGTGTGTGATTATATATAAGCCACTTAAACCCTCATACTTATTTGACTGGATTGCTATACTCATATCAATGTATTTGCTGAAAATAACTGATCTAGGAGTTTACAACGCGGCTTCCCCCCAGAACACGGATGCTCGGATCAAGTGGTTAGATTCCAAATGAATGAATAGTATCCAAATCTATGAGGAGTAGAAGTTTTAAAAAGTAGCCATACTTACAATAACTTAGTGTCCCTCGGGGTACTGTGATGGGCTGGTTTACGTGATGACATAACGGTGAGTAAAATAACTTTATATTGTATTACTACTTAGTACTTGTGCGCAACGTGCAAATTTGCACTCTACTGAGTGCTGATATAGTTTTGAAATGGGTCGGGTGTTTGTTAAATGGAAAATGGGGTCATATCATACAGGCATACATACATACACAGAACAGTGTCATGTGTGAAACCATAAAGTATTTGGTAGTAGAGCAGGAGCAAGTTAAGCGATCGGTGCGCGGTCGGTCGGTCGTCCCTCGGGGTACTCCAATTGGCCAGTTTAGGTGATGACATAATGTGACGTAAGTAAAAGACCTTTATAGCTAATGCCATAAATATTAGCCTGCTCCGCTCATGCACGAGTAGGCCATGGCCTATTTGCGCGCAGTGGGCAAGTTTGCACTCTAGGCTAAATCACCACTTGCAACACTGTTATAACAGTGTTGACAGTGTTTTCAGTAGCATATAAACAGGACGTCCCTCCCATATTAATCAACCCACCTGTGTGATACGGATGATGGTGGGCATGTGGGCATGGGCATGAGGGTGGGATCAGCAGCAGGGGTGGCCACAGGCGATTTTAGGCTCTCCCAGCAGTGGGCCAGGGCACTTATAGACACTTATGTCCTTTTTTGACGGAAGTAAAAATAGATAAAAATCACGAGAAATTACATGATATGCCGTTTTTCGTGATTTCCATAATAAAAAATATGGAAGTCATAGATGCCATGTCTCTACTTTATAGTCAGGGGAGGACATCTAGGTCCTTGAACTTAATCTGTACTGAAAGCCTGATCTATCTAGATCTATAGGACAGCATTGCCCATGATCTATAGAACAGCGTTGCCTGTGGTGCGAAGCGACACAGGCGATGAAGCCGCACCCATAGCATTTTCGGTTACAGAACTTTTATTAGGCAAGTATAGCATCAATAATAACATCTGTTGTTGTTGAAGTTGCAACAGACACGCAGCATGCATAAAGCTAAAGGTCTGACTCAGCACCCGCTTCGACCTCTATCCATCGATTGAATAGACACTTATCAACAGAAATGTTACGATCCAATCGTGCCGGTATAGCAGATATTCAGATACCCGCCGGGCAAGTAGATATTTTGTATTCATTGCATCGGTGGATCACGGATACTACTAGTAGGGTGGGGCGAAGGAAGTTTTACTGAAGTTATGGTTAGGGTTAGGTTAGGTTTAGGCATAAGTTTACTGAGGTTAAGTTTAGGTTGGGGTTAGGTGTAGGCATAGCCTAGTTTTACTGAGGTTATGTTTAGGGTTTAGGATTAGGCTAGGGTTAGGGTTAGACGGTGCTTTATGCGGTTACTAACCCTAAACATAACTTCAGTAAAACTATGCTTCGCCCCGCCCTACTAGTAGTATCCGTGATCCACCGATGCAATGAATACAAAATATCTACTTGCCCGGCGGGGTATCTGAATATCTGCTATACCGGCACGATTGGATCGTAACATTTCTGTTGATAAGTGTCTATTCAATCGATGGATAGAGGTCGAAGTGGCTCGACTCAGACAGTTTTCTGTTTTCAATGATGAAATCCTGTTGGATTAGTGGTGTGTGGTCTGTAGTTAGTAGAGTAGTGTTTCAAATCATTTTAAATATTAGCACTTACATTTGCAATATCATAGGTTGTTTTGTATGTAAAGCCGGTTGTATGTAATGTATGTAAATTATTGTGATTGCTGTTGAACCTGTAAATGACAACAAAACAAAATCTAAGGCACTGGTTGTGGTACTTCTGGTTTACCGGAACAGGGTTCAACTCCCTGTGGTGCCCTGCTCAATGTGTTGCATTTACTGGATTAGTTTAATATTATGATGGTTGCATTGACGAAAAAATACATACTATATGGTATGTCGTCCGATACCAAAAAGTTTTGCCATTTTTTGAAAAATCCTCAAAAACGACAAAAGATGATTTATGTCGACTGAGACCTGTCGTTTTTCATCGATTTAGTTGTTTTTCCGGAAATCCTCAAACGTTTCAAAACGACATACTATAGTATGTTGTCCGAGACCTCAAAAGTGACGAAAATAGATGACACCATGAACTATAGTATATTGTTTTTCCTCGGTTTTGTTATTTTTTGAAAATCCACGAAAACTATGAAACACTGTACTATACTAGCTGTGTATAGTATACTATGTACTATACTATGTAGTACATACTAATATGTTGTCTCATGAACTATAGTATTTGAGCTATAAGTATACGACTAAACTATTTTTTTTTCAAAACCATGTAAATGAATGTAATATGATTGCTGTTGAACCCGTAAATGACAACAAAACATAAACTAAGGCACTGGTTATACTGGTCCTCTTGGACAACCTACTATAGTATGTCGTTTTTTCGTCATTTTCCAGGATTTTTGAAAAATTACAAAATCAAGGGAAAAAAAATAACAAGCTATAGCCTATGGTCTCGGAGGTCATACTTTAGTATGTAGTTGTTTTCCATCATTTTCGAGGATTTTCAAAAAATTTAAAATTCGGGGAAAAAAGACAGGCTATAGCACATGTTCTCGGATGACATGCTATAGTAGGTTTTTCATAGTTTTTGAGGATTTGTTAAAAATGACGAAACTTGGGAAAAATGACAGACTATAGTGCATGGTCCCAGACAACATACTATAGCATGCCGTATTTCATAGTGTTACGACCCTGGGTCCTTCTGATGTTGGCAGCAAGTTGTGGGGCAACTAGTATAGTGCTAAGTACCCAGCAGATATAATGAAGGATCAAAAGGGGGATGTGTTAAGTCAGGTAAACCTACTGTATGTTCTAGAAGTTGAATCAGAAAAAAGAAGTTGGTGCTCTGTGATGTGCAAGTTTGTCAGATGTATTTTTTGCAAACTGTTTTTTTTTTTACTTTTACATTGTACTGGATTGAACATTTCTTTAGAAGTAGATGAAGAGAAGAGATGTTCAATCTTAAGGGGGAGGGTGTTACGACCCTGGGGTCTTATTGCATTATGTGTATGGGTTTGCACTGTGTAGGTTTGTTTCTCCTGTGGACTGTGAGGTGGGGAAGGTGTGGGCTGTGAGTGTGAATGAGTTGAGTGGATGATTGAAAATTAGGTGACGCCCATCAACGAGAAGATTGGTTGCAGCCTACCAGAGAGAGCATAAAGGGCTGTTGGTGACCAGCTCCTGCGTTCTCCTCGCTCCTCTTCCCCAAAATGTTGCCAACAAGCCAGCCCATGTTTGTTTAGTCCAATATGTGAGAAACTTGAACAGCCAATATGTGAGAAACTTGAACAGCCTGGGTTTAGTAGGGGTGGGTGTTAGTTGTTTTGGCCACTCTTTTCTCCTGTTTTCTGTGTTTTGGCCACTCTTTTCTCCTGTTTTGTGGGTGGGAGTTAAGTTAATAATTGTAATTTTGGTTTCTATTATTTCTTAAGTTAAGTCAGGGTTATATTGTTTAGCTGTTTTTGACATTTCCTTTCATGCCCACCTTGAAGAAAATAATAATAAAAACCCATTGTAAGGCTGACTTCTGGGTTGCTGGCAGTTCTTTGGGGGTTAAGAGAGAGGGGTTCCATAATTTCATGTTGCGCCTCGGTTCCCCTAGGCTGGGGGATGTAACAATAGTTTTTGAGGATTTAAAAAAAAAAAGTTGAAATCAAGGAAAATGACATACCATGAATGTCGAAATCAAGAATGAAAGAAAGTTGTCATTTTAAAGTTTATTTATTTTTATTTTTTTTAAATGCAGGAATAAAAGAAAAATGACAGGCTATAGTACATGGTCTTGGACAAAATACTATAGTCGTTTTGGATCATTTTTGAGGATTTTTGTAAAATGTCAAAATTGAGAAAAAACAACATAGTAGCCTACAGTATGTCATTTTTCATTGTTTTCGACGATTTTCACAAAATGATGAAACTTGGCATGAATGACAGGTTATAGTGCACGTTCTTGGACAACATACTATAGTATGACGTTTTTTATCGTTTTTGAGGATTTGGGGGGATTGTCAAAAATGTTGAAATCAAGGAAAAAAAAATACTATAGTATGCTGTTTTTGTCGTTTTCATGGATTTTTTAAAAATGTCAAAATCAAGACAACAGACAACAACATAGTATAGTATGTCATTTTTCGACGATTTTCAAAAAATGGCGAAACTTGGCAAAACGACAGACTATAGTACACGGTCTTCGGCAACATGCTATAGAATGTCGTGTTTTGGCGTTTTCGAGGATTTTTGAAAAATGTTAAAATCGAGAAAAAAACATAGTATAATATAGTATGTCGTTTTTCTACGATTTTCAAAAAATGACAAAACTTGGAAAAACTGACAGGCCAGAGTAAACGTTCACGGACAACATACTATAGTATGCCGTTTTTTAGGATTTTTGAGAAATGGCAAAAGCGAAATTTCGAAAAAACAAAACAAAACAAAACAAACAAAAAACGCAAGGTTATAGCCTTACGTATTTTCATCATTTTGAGATTTTTTGAAAAATGACAAAAAATGACGAAATCTGGCAAAAGGCAAGGCTATAGCCTTACGGTCTTGCACAGCATGCCGTTTTTTATCATTTTGAGCATTTTTGAGCATTTTCGAAAAATGTTCGAAATTTCAAAAAAGCGCAAGGCTATAGCCTTACGGTTTTTCATCGTTTTGAGTTTTTTTTCTCGAAAAATGACAAAAAATGACAAAATCTGGCAAAAACGCAAGGCTATAGCCTTAAAATCTTGCACAGTATGCCGTTTTTCATCATTTTGAGCATTTTTGAGCATTTTCGAAAAATGTCGAAATTTCGTCATCATTTTGAAGATTTTCGAAAAATGACGAAATCTGGCAAAAGCGCAAGAGTATAGCATTACAGTCTTATTCAGCATGCCGTTTTTCACCGTTTTGAGCATTTTTGAGCATTTTCGAGAAAATGTCGAAATTTCGAGAAAAAAAACGCAAGGCTATAGCCTTACGTTTTTTCATCATTTTGAAGATTTTCGAAAAATGACGAAATCTGGCAAAAGCGCAAGAGTATAGCATTACAGTCTTATTCAGCATGCCGTTTTTCACCGTTTTGAGCATTTTTGAGCATTTTCGAAAAATGTCGAAATTTCGAAAAACCGCAAGGCTATAGCTTTACGGTTTTTCATCGTTTTGAGGTTTTTCGAAAAATGACAAAAAATGACGAAATCTGGCACAAACGCAAGGCTATAGCCTTACATTCTTGCACAGCATGAGCTATAGCCTTACGTTTTTTCATCATTTTGAAGATTTTCGAAAAATGAAAATCTGTCAAGAGAGGAAGGGTATAGCATTACAGTCTTGCTCAGCATGCCGTTTTTCACCGTTTTGAGCATTTTTGAGGATTTTAAAAAATATGTCGAAATTTCGAGAAAAGAAATGCAAGGCTATAGCCTTACGTTTTTTCATCATTTTAAAGATTTTCGAAAAATGACAAAATCTGGCAAAAGCGTGAGGGTATAGCATTACAGTCTTGCTCAGCATGCCGTTTTTTCCACCGTTTTGAGCATTTTTGGAGCATTTTCGAGAAAATGTCAAAATTTCCAGAAAAAAACGCAAGGCTTTACGTTTTTTCATCATTTTGAAGATTTTCGAAAAATGACGAAATCTGGCAAAAGTGCGAGGGTATAGCATTACAGTCTTGCTCAGCATGCTGTCTTTCACCCTTTTGAGCATTTTCGAAAAAATGTCGAAATCGAAGAAAAACCATGGGCTATAGTACATGGTCTCGGAGCGTTTTTGAGCGTTTTGAAAAAATGTCGAAATCAAAGAAAAACCATGGGCTATAGTACACGGTCTCGGCGCCATGCTATAGTATGGCGTTTTTCGTTGTTTTTGAGCGTTTTTGAAAAAATGTCGAAATCGAAGAAAAACCATGGGCTATAGTACATGGTCTCGGAGCGTTTTTGAGCGTTTTGAAAAAATGTCGAAATCGAAGAAAAACCATGGGCTATAGTACATGGTCTCGGAGCGTTTTTGAGCGTTTTGAAAAAATGTCGAAATCGAAGAAAAACCATGGGCTATAGTACATGGTCTCGGACGTTTTTTGAGCGTTTTGAAAAAATGTCGAAATTGAAGAAAAACAACTTGGCTATAGTACATGGTCTCGGACGTCATGCTATAGTATGGCGTTTTTTCGACGTTTTCTGGCGTTTTTGAAAAAATGTCGAAATCGAAGAAAAACCATGGGCTATAGTACATGGTCTCGGAGCGTTTTTGAGCGTTTTGAAAAAATGTCGAAATCGAAGAAAAACCATAGGCTATAGTACACGGTCTCGGACGCCATGCTATAGTATGGCGTTTTTCGTTGTTTTTGAGCGTTTTTAAAAAAATCTCGAAATTGAAGAAAAACCATGGGCTATAGTACATGGTCTCGGAGCGTTTTTGAGCGTTTTGAAAAAATGTCGAAATCGAAGAAAAACCATGGGCTATAGTACACGGTCTCGGACGCCATGCTATAGTATGGCGTTTTTCGTCGTTTTCTGGCGTTTTTGAAAAAAATGTCGAAATCGAAGAAAAACCATGGCTATAGTACATGGTCTCGGACGTCATGCTATAGTATGGGTCGTTTTTGACGTTTTTCTGGCGTTTTTGAAAAATGTCGAAATCGAAGAAAAACCACACGGTCTTGGACGCTATGCTATACTATGGCGTTTTTTCGTCGTTTCCTGGCGTTTTTGAAAAAATGTCGAAATCGAAGAAAAACCATGGGCTATAGTACATGGTCTCGGAGCGTTTTTGAGCGTTTTGAAAAAATGTCGAAATCGAAGAAAAACCATGGGCTATAGTACCTGGTCTCGGACGCCATGCTATAGTATGGCGTTTTTCGTCGTTTTCTGGCGTTTTTTGAAAAAAATAATGTTCGAATCGAAGGAAAACCATGGGCTATAGTACATGGTCTCGGAGCGTTTTTGAGCGTTTGAAAAAATGTCGAAATCGAAGAAAAACCATGGGCTATAGTACATGGTCTCGGACGCCATGCATATAGTATGGCGTTTTTCGTCGTTTTCTGGCGTTTTTGAAAAAATGTCGAAATCGAAGAAAAACCATGGGCTATAGTACATGGTCTCGGAGCGTTTTTGAGCGTTTTGAAAAAATGTCGAAATCGAAGAAAAACCATGGGCTATAGTAGTACACGGTCTCGGACGCCATGCTATAGTATGGCGTTTTTCGTTGTTTTGAGCGTTTTTGAAAAAATGTCAAAATCGAAGAAAAACACATGGTCTTGGACCCATGCTATAGTATGGCGTTTTTCGTCGTTTCCTGGCGTTTTTGAAAAAATGTCGAAATCGAAGAAAAACCATGGGCTATAGTACAGGGTCTCGGAGCGTTTTTGAGCGCGTTTGAAAAAATGTCGAAATCGAAGAAAAACCATGGGCAATAGTACATGGTCTCGGAGCGTTTTTGAGCGTTTTGAAAAAATGTCGAATCGAAGAAAAACATGAGCAATAGAACCTGGTCTCGGACGCCATGCTATAGTATGGCGTTTTTCGTCGTTTTTCTGGCGTTTTTAAAAAAAATGTCGAAATCGAAGAAAACCATGGGCTATAGTAACAGGTCTCGGAGCGTTTTTGAGCGTTTTTGAAAAAATGTCGAAATCGAAGAAAAACCATGGGCTATAGTACATGGGTCTCGGA
>CM076985.1:37318459-37675959 GCA_039105355.1 Benthosema pterotum
CTCCGAGACCGTGTACTATAGCCCATGGTTTTTTCTTCGATTTCGACATTTTTTCAAAAAAACGCTCAAAAAACCCCGAGACCGTGTACTATAGCCCATGGTTTTTTTTCTTCGATTTCGACATTTTTTTTCAAAAACGCTCAAAAACGACGAAAAACCACCATAACATAGTATGGCGTCCGAGACCGTGTACTATAGCCCATGGTTTTTCTTCATTTTGACATTTTTTCAAAACGCTAAAAACGCTCCGAGACCGTGTACTATAGCCCATGGTTTTTTCTTCGATTTCGACATTTTTTCAAATGCTCAAAAACGCTCCGAGACCGTGTACTATAGCCCATGTTTTTTCTTCGATTTTGACATTTTTTCAAAAATGTTTAAAAACGTCGAGAAACACCATACTATAGTATGGCGTCCGAGACCGTGTACTATAGCCCATGGTTTTTCTTCAATTTCGACATTTTTTCAAAACGCTCAAAAACGCTCCGAGACCGTGTACTATAGCCCATGTTTTTCTTGGAATTCGACATTTTTTCAAAAATCCTCAAAAACGACAAAAAACGCCATACTATATAGGCGTCCGAGACTGTGTACTATAGCCCATGGTTTTTTTCTTCGATTTCGACATTTTTTTCAAAATGCCTCAAAAACGCTCCGAGACCGTGTACTATAGCCCATGGTTTTTCTCGATTTCGACATTTTTTCAAAACACTCAAAAACCGCTCCGAGACCGTGTACTATAGCCAATAGCCCATGGTTTTTTCTTCGATTTCGACATTTTTTTCAAAAACCTCAAAAACGATGAAAAACACCATACTACTGTATAGTATGGCGTCCGAAACCGTGTACTATAGCCCATGGTTTTTCTTCAATTTTGAAACATTTTTTTCAAACGCTTAAAAACGTCCGAGACCCGTGTACTATAGCCCATGGTTTTTCTTCAATTCGACATTTTCAAAAAATGCTCAAAAACGCTCCGAGACCGTGTACTATAGCCCATGGTTTTTCTTCGATTTCGACATTTTTTCAAAAACGCTCAAAAACGACGAGAAACACCATACTATAGTATGGCGTCCGAGACCGTGTACTATAGCCCATGGTTTTTCTTCGATTTCGACATTTTTTCAAAACGCTCAAAAACGCTCCGAGACCGTGTACTATAGCCCATGGTTTTTCTTCGATTTCGACATTTTTTCAAAAATCGCTCAAAAACACAAAAAACAACCATACTATAGTATGGCGTCCGAGACTGTGTACTATAGCCCATGGTTTTTCTTCGATTTCGACATTTTTTCAAAACGCTCAAAAACGCTCCGAGACCGTGTACTATAGCCCATGGTTTTTCTTCGATTTCGACATTTTTTCAAAACGCTCAAAAACGCTCCGAGACCGTGTACTATAGCCCATGGTTTTCCTTCGATTTCGACATTTTTTCAAAAACGCTCAAAAACGACGAAAAACACCATACTATAGTATGGCGTCCGAGACCGTGTACTATAGCCCATGGTTTTTCTTCAATTTTGACATTTTTTCAAAACGCTTAAAAACGCTCCGAGACCGTGTACTATAGCCCATGGTTTTTCTTCAATTTCGACATTTTTTCAAAATGCTCAAAAACGCTCCGAGACCTTGTACTATAGCCCATGGTTTTTCTTCGATTTTGACATTTTTTCAAAAATGCTCAAAAACGACGAAAAACACCATACTATAGTATGGCGTCCGAGACCGTGTACTATAGCCCATGGTTTTTCTTCGATTTCGACATTTTTTCAAAACGCTCAAAAACGCTCCGAGACCGTGTACTATAGCCCATGGTTTTTCTTCGATTTCGACATTTTTTCGAAAAATGCTCAAAAATGCTCAAATGGTGAAAAACAGCATGCTGAGCAAGACTGTAATGCTATAACCCTTGCGCTTTTGCCAGATTTCGTCATTTTTTCGAAAATCTTCAAAATGATGAAAAAACGTAAGGCTATAGCCTTACGTTTTTTTTCTCGAAATTTCGACTTTTTTCGAAAATGCTCAAAAATGCTCAAAATGGTGAAAAACGGCATGCTGAGCAAGACTGTAATGCTATACCCTTGCGCTTTTGCCAGATTTAGTCATTTTTCGAAAATCCTCGAAACAATGAAAAAACGTAAGGCTATAGCCTTGCGTTTTCTTTTTTTTTTCCTTTCGAAATTTCGACATTTTTTCGAAAATGCTCAAAAATGCTCAAAACGATAAGAAACGACATGCTTTGCATGGCCGTAAGGAAAAAACTGCATTGCA
Source organism: Benthosema pterotum (assembly GCA_039105355.1). Lineage (NCBI taxonomy): Eukaryota > Metazoa > Chordata > Actinopteri > Myctophiformes > Myctophidae > Benthosema > Benthosema pterotum. The sequence continues at coordinate 37,320,731 of CM076985.1, forward strand.
CTAATGACACATTTGCACACACAGCAAACACACTTTGGTCGCATTCTCACGTAACACTTTGGTAGACGCGTTGCGAATGGTCGGAGAAGTTTATGATTCTTGCATGTTTAATCTGCTGCAGGGGCGGATCTAGGCATGGGCATGGAGGGGCAATGCCCCCCTAAATGCCCAGTCTGCAAACACGATGGCATGCAAAACAACCCGAGATATTTCAAATTAAAGTGCTTACATTTAAAATGATTTGAAACACTAATATTGCTACTGACTCAGCTGTGTCACCGCCATGCATCGCATGACGCTCATACTCCACGAGCGTCATGCAGGAGGTTAATCCATTTTGAAGCAAATCACATCCTGGAACATTTACAACAATAACATGTACACAGACATTCTGTTTTGAAATATAAAGTACTCACACATGTTGTTACGGATGTTAGACACTTATTGCGCCTAAAATTAGGATTGAAGCGTGCCGCATTGTTTAATAAAAAGCGTTTTTGCCCAGAGATTTCTGTGTTTTGTCCCCTTAAACTGCACCTTGGTGCCGCCCTGTCAGTTGTCAGGTGCAATGATTTTCAAAGTGCTTCTTTGACTTTGTGAGTACTTTATATTTGAAAACGGAAGGTTTATGTACATGTTATTGTTGTAAATGTTCCAGGCTGTGGCGGTTTGCCTCAAAATGGATCAACCTGCGCCATTTCAGGGCTATGTCACCACTAAACCAACAGCATTTCATCATTGAAAACAGAAAACTCTCTGAGTCAAACCTTTAGCTTTATGCATGCTGCGTGTCTGTTGCAACTTCAACAACAACTGATGTTATTATTGATGCTTTACTTGACTAATAAAATTCCTGTAAACTGAAAATGGTATGACACTGCGACCCCCCCCCCCCCCCCATACCGTCCACAATCCCAGTCTGGATTCAGGGAAAAACTGTCAAACATACAGATCATAAATGACCATTAATATTCTACATTCTCTAGTTGTGTAGGGCTAATTCAGGGCTAACTCTTGAGAGTGTAAAAATGAAACCTGTAAAAGAGATTTTTACGCTGTCAAAGAGAGAGAGAGAGAGAGAGAGAGAGAGAGAGAGAGAGAGAGAGAGAGAGAGAGAGAGAGAGAGAGAGAGAGAGAGAGAGAGAGAGAGAGAGAGAGAGAGAGAGAGAGAGAGAGAGAGAGAGAGAGTGTGTGTGTGTGTGTGTGTGTGTGTGTGTGTGTGTGTGTGTGTGTGTGTGTGTGTGTGTGTGTGTGTGTGTGTGTGTGTGTGTGTGTGTGTGTGTGTGTGTGTCAGGTTTCCCAGTCCGGGTGTGTTCTACAAGCGCAAAAACACTTTATGCAACCTGCAACATTGTGCAAAGGTGCAACCTTTGCACAACCTCTCAGGACAAGTCAGAGCAAGCTGGAAAGAGTATTGCGACGTGCATCTAAAACCATTGGAGACTTTCTTCCCCTTTTTCCACAACAATAATCAGAAAGGCAAATTAACTCATAGCTGATAACACTAGAACTCTCTACCCTGCTCTCTATTAAACACTAGAACTTGTCTCGCTAATTTAGAGTTGTTAATGATGCATGTCAATATGCAACGCATGCAGCACTTTAAAGTTTAAACGACAATATGTAATTTCTATGCTGCTGGTCTTTGCACTGTACTGTCTTCTTGTTGTCTTCTTGTATGTATGTTATCTGTATAGGCCTACTGTATGTTGAACATGAACCAAGACAACTTCCTATCAGCAACTTGTTGACATGGCAATAAAGGTTTTTGAATCTTGGAACCTATATCACATTGATTCTATTGCTACATGTACTTTACACTGCATTGTCATCATAGCTATGGTGATCTGGGTATATTGCAATAAGGCCTTCTATGATCTCCTCTCTGCCAAAAAACAACTTCTTTATCCCATAATGGTATATTTCATTCCCTATGTTTAATGCGGTTACATTCACACCTGCAGTGGCACTCTGCTGCCTTTCGAAGCGAAGCGAAACCAGTAGTTTATGCACATTAGGATTTGAATGAGACTTCACACCTATACCAAAAGAAGCACACTTTCCGACAATACACATCAGTATTCGTTTTAATCGCATTTTGTCCGAGACCTATATGTACTATAGCCTGTCGGTGTTCTTTGATTTCATCACTTTTCGGAAATCCTCAAAAACGACAATTTTTGACATAGTATAGTATGTTTTTTTCTCGTCTCAAATTTCAAAAATCCTCAAAAACGATGAACGGCATAGCCTACTACAGCCTGTTGTCCGGAGACCGCATGCTATAACCTGTATCTTGTGATTGTCTCAAATTAAATGACTTCAGCAGGATAATTGCTGGAAAAGAAAATAATCCTACAATCTAATATGACCTACAAATATTATACAGGCCACCAATTGCTTCGGTAGTGACCGTTTCGGTAATGACTTCATCTAAACCTTATGTAGTTTTTTGCAATTGGCAATATGACAAGCTTTCTACTTACAGTATGTGCATACAGTAGATAAAACATCACACTTAGCTGAAACACCCAAACATTTAAAAATGAAGAAGAAATGATGGGTTCGGTAGTGTCACTCAAAATAATACACTGATCTTTCAGGCTTTGGAAGACATTCATTTCAGACTGAAGTACAGCAGCTACTCAACATTCTGCTATGATGAAAATTATGTCTATGTCACGTCATGGTGAAAAGAGTAGCGTTGTGTCTAAAACTGAACACGTGTCTCGGTAGTGACATGAAAACATGGGACAGCTTTTTTTACATAAGGTTTTTGAATTCTAAGCAAATCAATTGAGCTTGTGCTGGTAGAAAGCGAAGACTATACCCAAATTTCCAATAAGGTAGCAACAAAAAAACCACAAGAAAATAACCACAACACATGTAGGCTAACAAGAATTACTGGCCATCCTGCACAACAAGAGAAATAAGAAGAAAAAAAACAACAACTAAGTTTAGAGATAATAAAATGCCCACATTAGAATAAAGACAACCTGCTGCAATGCAAACTGTGGGAGGGGAGGGGGAACTCAGGGGGTGAAATGTAGAACAAGGGGCATCTATGACAAAAATCAAATACAGTATCTGATGTCGCAAGGATGAAGGTAGATTGATGCCTAATATGCTTTGATGTGGAATTGTCCTTTAACTCTGTTCCAACCGTTGAAGCTGTGTGCCAAAGAGGGAGGCACTGGGTCACACTTAATTTGGAATGATCCAGCCGGGAATCGAACCGCAACCTCCTAGTCCCAGGGCGGACACCAACCACAAGGCCACTGAGCTGGTGATGGAAAACGAAGACTACACCCAAATGTCCAATGATATGTTAGGGCCCTGATACACATAGCAATGTTTTGATCAACATCAACAAGCAACGTCAACTATCAACGTTGACTATTCACCTTTCTATAGAAAATGATCAACTCCTGGTTGTTCAGAGAAGTCAGATCATTAGCAACATTTTGGAATCCTCCAATCACAGCCCTCCTTGGCGTCACCTGATCCTTTCTCCTAGACTCCCACAGATAAACTTTTCTGAAACCATGGCTGCTGCTGCTGCTGCTGCTTCACTGCGGTGGACAAAAACAAGTATTTTGTAACTTTTATTCCGCTAAATGAACATTTTGAGTTGGGTGGCAGTTGGGTGAAAATGATTCAATGCAAACGAAGGCTTCCTTTTTTCTGAGCGTGTACAAATGGAACCGCTAGGGTCCATTTGGTTCACATTTGTACACTCAGGAAAAAATTAAAATGGGTGGAATCCCCGGTTTAATGGAAGCTGTTGCCTGTTGCCATGTATCTCATGTTGCCCGTTGATGTTGACATTGTTAGTTGATATTGATCAAAATATTGATAGTGTATCAGGGCCTTTAGTGTTAGCCAACAAGCAGCTACAAGAGAATAACCCATACTAACCACAACACAGACTAACAAGAATTACTGGCCATCATGCACAACAAGACTATTATCATCATTTAAAAAATGATTAATGAACACCATGAGCCAAATAGATTACAACAATAGAATCCATAGTCCTGGTGTCCTGAACACAGTGCTGCAATACTGGTCCACTCACTTGTCACCTCCCGCCTAGACTACTGTAACTCCCTGCTCTGTGGTCTCCCTCACAAACTCACATCACCCCTGTTCTACACCAACTCCACTGGCTACCTATTAAATACCGTACTGATTACAAAATCCTCCTTCATACATACAAAGCCATCCACAACCTCACCCCCACCCCGTCCCCCATATCCATCTGACCTCATACAAATCATCCCCACCCGTTCTCTCAGGTCTGCCTCCTCCATCACACTCAAAGTCCCACCAGCTCTTCTGTCTACAATGGGGTCAGGAGCATTCAGCCACTCTGCCCCCCACCTATGGAACTCTCTTCCCCCGGACATAAGAAACCTGGACACTATCACCGCTTTTCAAACACCTCAAAACACACCTGTTCAGGCAGGCTTATGGCTGACATTTGTGCTCTGTGCTGCAAGCTATACTTTTTTGTTTCTTGGATGTTCTGCTTTGCTTTTAACCTGTTTTCTTAATTGTTTTACTCTTTGTTCGGCAACCTTGAGTGCCCTGAAAGGCGCCTTATAAATAAAATGTATTATTTTATTATTACTGCTGAATGAATGAATGACAACACTAAAAACATATACATAATACAGTGCTTAATGTGCCTGGGCTCATGAGAACTCTACAGAGCAAGATCTAGTCAAGGACACTTGCCTGAAGGGCCCTGAATGGTGTGCGTGCGTGTGTGCGTGTGTGTGTGTGCAGAAGTTCCTGTTATCTCGTGATTTGTTGCCAGATTTGCAAGAGGAACAAGTGTCCAAGTACATGAAATGAAAATAGCTCTCCTCTACAAGCTAACAGCGAGGAGGTTGTGCAAAGACTCCCTATTTGCCTTCTCCATTCTCAATAGAGGTCTATGTACATTGGACAGGCCACATGAAGTATACAGAGTTGGCGTAACTGTCTATACTATATGGCTCTGCTTGAAACATTGCCATTCACTATGAAGCTGCTATAAACTAGTCCTATTCAAGGGCCAATCCAACTCTGCTTTGAACTGAAACCTGATGAGACAAGAAAGGAAGCAAATACTTAATGTCTATTGAGACGAAAAACAAATAAGTGATAACTGCACATTACTGAGAAGGATTGAGGTGAATTACAATAACCATGAACTTGAAAATTGTTACAATAGACTGAGAACTTTACCATGACCAATTGACAATATTGAGTGAGAACCAAACTGAAACCTAAGGATGCAATGATGCATGGAGCCATGTCATAGAACAGTGGTTTTCAACCTACTATTTATTCAGAATTTGAGCCACGGACCACCATTTGACTCCACACCTCAAAACTAAAGATTTCTATTGCTTTTGTCCACAATTCCAGGTTGGATTTCAGAGAAAACAAAATGGCCAAACATACAGATCAAAATGACCATTAATCGTCTCCATTCTCCAGTTGTGTAGACTTTGGGCTAATTCAGATGAATATTTTAACTCTTGAGTGTAAGCATGAAAGCAGTGCAACTAGTGAACTAGTGTGATTTTCAACTTTGTGTCCACAATTTAGGAGAGACAACTGGCAAAATATTGGTCAAATTATTCTATATTTTCTAATTATGTAGATTTTTGAAAATGTCACATTCAGATGTTTTAATACAATTTAACTCTTGAGCGTAAAATGAAACCAAATGGACCCTGCCATTTGCAGAGTTCCAGATCTATAAGGATCCATTTGGTTGTCCATCATTTAGCTGGGGACCATGTGGAATCCTCTCAGGGACCACTGGTTCAAAACTACTGCCTCACAGCATGAAACTTTGAGTAGCCTGAACCAACTACACATGCCAAGTCTCATTTAGACCCAGTATGCTACAGTCCCTCACTAAATAGTCTTGGGTAACTGAATCTGTAATATTCTGTATGAGACACAATGAGCCTAACACAACCAGACCATGCAAATACATTGAGCAGGGCACTGCAGGGAATCGAACCCCGTTCCGGTAAACCAGAAGTCCAACACAAGCGCCATAGTTGCTTTGTTGTAATTTACAGGTCCAAAAATCAATCGCATTGATTGACATTTCAACCATCCCGACAACAAAACATTAACAATAAAGTCACTTCACAATTTACATAGTTTCAACTTTAATTTTATTAATACATAAACATTTACATCATTTATACATACAAAAAAATAAGACTCACTACACAAATACCTTAAGGTAGACTCCTCAGACACAAACTAAGAAAATATATTTTATTTTTCTGTGCTCATAAAGTGCTACAAAGTGCTATAGGTGAAGAGCTCAGCAGCAAACGTTTGGGTCATAGGCCCATTGCCAATGCCTTGATGACATTCTAGCTGCAAATGGCAGCATTCATAAGTCTACTCGCACATTTTAAGACTCATCTCATCAACCCACATCACATACCTAACCTAACCCTGTGTGCATTATGTGATGTAGGTCGACATGATGAATCCTCACACAAATGTGAAATGATACGAGACACCAAACACAAACGCACATCAAATACCGGGCCTGTGTTCATATTTGATGTGAGATTATGTGGTGAAACTTCTACTTGCAAATTAGAGCTGATGAAATAAAACACCAACAATGGTCTTATGATCTAGATGTTTGCTGCTGCACTTTTCACTTCAAGCTCTTTGAGCACTTTATGAACACAAACAAAGAAAATAGATTTCCTTGGTCTCTGCCCAAGCAGTTGGCCTTAGTGTTTTTGTGGAGAGATATTAGTATTTTTTAATAAAAAAAAGTACAAACCAATTCACAATTGACATAATCTAGCAAAGAATGCATGAAAGAAGAAGTTACTTAAAAAAAACAAACAAATTAAATGCGATCAATAGAGTCTGAGACAAAAACAAATAACTTTAAAGCAAAGAATAGAGATTAAGGTTTGTAGAAAACTACTTGCAAATGAGGAAACCCAAAAGCAATTGTGCCACAGTAGTCATTTGTCAGCAACACTATGACATTAGGTCACCACATACAGTAATAATTATGCCATGATCGATGCGCCTACGTTACTTTCTGTTCTCAACTTAAGGGGAATTCCACCCACTTTGAAAATTATATATCAATTACATAACATGAAAATGGGTGGAATTCGCCTTCAGCTTTATAAAACTACGACCGGCGTGAATGATAAGCTGTAAATTGATCACATGAAAGCACATTACATACCGGGCCTGTGTTCATATGTAATGTGAACTCGCGTGATTAGGATTTATGTGGAAATATCGCAACGCAAAAAACAAAAAACGCAACCCGATTGACGCACCACAAACACTAGTGTGACAGGTAGGAGGAAAGAAAGAAAGAAATAAGAAAAAAGCGAATAAATAAAATGCGATCAAAAGAGTCTGAGACAACAAAAACAAATAACTTTATTAAAGCAAAGAATAGAGAAGAGGAAGGCTGTTTAGAAACCTTGTACATCCCAGACAGTAATTTTACTGGGCAAATCGGATTTGTATGACATTTGTTACTTTAGCCTCTTCAGTGTGCGACACTGCAGCATGACCGAGTAACAAATTCACAAAAAAGGTTGAACTATAGGGAGGTACAAGCTTTCCGACAGGTAAATGTAATAAACTACGCTCACCTACCTTCAACATCAGCCAGTTTAAACTCACAACACATAACTAACCCAGGAATCAAATGACACATCGGCCATCATTTGCATCCTCGGTCAGTTTGCCAGAAGGAGCGTATGCAGTCACCTACATTAGCATTGCTGGCTAAGCCATCACATTGCAGTGGTGCCAGCAGGATTGACACCTACCATGGCAATTCAGCATTGCACTGTGCTTATGGCTTAGGGGAATTCCACCTATTTATTTTGTGTACAAATGTGAACCAAACGAACACCAACTGGTTCATTTGGTTCCATTTGTATGCCCTCAGAAAAAGAGTCTAAAAAAATCCATTAACATTGTGAAATACATCTTGATGACATCTAGATGTTTCACCATGTTAGTGGTTTTCTTCAGACCTCCCATTTCCTTGGAACAGAATGGGGGAACTTTTTTTATCGTCCACCAAACACCTCAAAGGTATATCAATGACAAAATTTTGAAAATGGGTGGAGTTTCCCTTTAAGGAAAGGGTTTGGGTTGCCAGATACAATTATTGGCTGCACTGGCTTTTCCTTGGCAGCCAGCACTGCTGGTGATTGCATAGAGTCACTCCCTCTGGTTTGCACAGACAATGTTAAGCAGGCTACATGCCACCATAATGATACCAGACAAATCACATCACCTCTGTACACAGTATGAACAGAGGTGGTGTGGAGGTAGACTAGTGAAGGACTAGTACAAAGGATAGGACAGAAGGAAAGAAAATAAATAAAAATGCGATTAAAGACTCAGACAACAAAAAAAACAGATAACTTTATTAAGAGCAAAGAATAGAAAATAGAAAGGAGACCCGACCAAAACAGAGCGCAACCGCTTTTAACCATTAACTTAAAGTTTATCAGATCTATAGCAAGGCACTGAGTGCCATGCCATTATTTATCATTTACACATTGCCCCATAGGGGCATGTGATGTCAACTGGCATTATACACGGCGAGAATGACAACCTATGGCATGGTAGCATGTAGCTCACTTACAGAAGCAGCAACAGATTCACTAACCTTTCACTGCTAACGGCAAACAGCAGTGGAATCATTACTCACCCTTACAGCCAACAGCAGTGGAGTCACTGGTTCACGTTCAGCCAACAGCAGCCAGCAGTGTAGTCATTGGTTCATCTCAACAGCACCCAGCAGTGACAACAGCGTAGAGTCTGGACCTCTGGTCAGCTTCACCTTCTGAAACAACAGGAGGCAAGAAAGACAAATTTTTAGTTTTGCCCACAGGATGGCATTTTGGAAGTCATTGCATATAGTCTAACAGGGCTGTGTCACCATTATTTAACTTTATTAAAATTGTGAATGATTCAACCCATAACAGATTTAAGCTGTGTGAAATACTTGACAATAGTGATGTTGGGAGTTCTGCTCTGGTTTTGGTGAATATTAAGTATTTTTGGTAATTTGTGGGGTCAAACCAAAATCTTGACGTCATTTGTATCGTTTACACATTTCTATATTAGCTACATCCTTCATTCATTCATTTCTGACCCCACATTGTCTATGTTTTGTATCCACATATTCGCAAGGATGTGAATCTCATTTGTGGAAAAAGCTTAAATTTGGAAAGATTTTTAAAATCAACTCAAGTGATTTTGAACAAAATCAAGATTTGGTTACACCCATCTTGATTTTGTGGAAAGCTTAATGTCTATGTGCAGCCAACACTTGTTCATTTTGGCCACTCAAAAGCCTGTCATGAATGTTGCCATGTCTTTTTTTCCCCAGTAAAGTTGCTTGAGAAATATAGTTACTAGTTTTTATTTTTTAGCCTTGTTCCTGAATGTTTACATCTGTGATTCTGCTCAAAAATAGTCATACAGGACCCCAAATACCCCACATGCATCTGTGCACAGACCCCATCTGAAAAAATGTTTTGTGCTAGCCAATTTCTAAAATAACCTTTTGGAACACATCAGTTCTACAAGCTCACAATGGTGCACTGTGAGATTGTAGATCTGCAAGTAGCTGCTGATGGATAGTCAAAAGCTCATTTGGGGTGGCTACTTTCTATAGACTTTATTACTTTATGTCACACAATCTGGCAGCACAGAGTAAAGGTGGCAGATTGTGAGAAAATGCGGTCTATGAAAATAATGAGCTGCCATTAATATTCTTTGCAACTACTTGAGAATAGCAGATACACAGGCTCACAATGTGTTGTTGTGAGCTTGTGGATCAGATATTTACATGGAACTTTAAGTCCTGAAATGAAATTTAAGCAGAATCAAGCAGGTTTAAACAAAATTGGTGAACAAGACTAAATAAAAAATGCATCATGCAACTAGCATTATTTCAAGCGACTTTACTGAAAAAAATCACAAGTCTCTAAAAGGTTTATATGGCAACATAAACGACAGGAAGTGCAGCTGTAGGTAAAGCTTGAATTTTCCACTTTGTCTGCAAAGTATGTGTTTGATAAAACTCCATGTTATGAGCTACTTTCTGTCTAAATAAAAGTGCTGGACTTTGGCGGCACTAGTTTGTATTAACAGGTCAGGCTGGAGGGGTCATGTCAATGTTCCCTCAAGGATTAGCCATAGTTTTACTGAGGTCAAAGTTAGGCTGAGGTTTAGGCATAGTGAGGTCCCAGGCTGGTACACAGGGACGTTCAGTGACCAATGAGCGCTTCCAAACTCCAGTACTTAGAAAAAGAATCACTTGCAGAGAATTTATTCACAGAAAGTAGCCTATGGCATGTCTACAATGGATTTGTATCAAACAAATGCTTGGCAGATCGAATGAGCATAATTCAACCTTTCTATACAGCTCCAATGTTGTTGAGTTTAACGTTGTTTACAAGCAAATCACAGCCCTTTTGTCATTGGGAGACAATGGAGGGTATTGAAACTCTAGATTCAGGCCATTATAGAAGAAACCTAGAGTTTCATTGCAGTTATAATGGTGACACAGCCCTATAGGTTTCTACTACAGTCACATGTAATGCAGGTACGTACCGTGGGGGGGACTTGTGCCGTGTGGGTTGCTGGTATGAATGGTTCTGGTCTCATCTCAGACAGAAAGTTTGTTGGCACCGTTTCAGCAGAGTAGACCCTCCATTACACCAGCTGTATCCTGAAGACACCATCCAAGGTCACATGATTAACCTGTAGGACACGAACAAAAGAAAAATACATTACATTGTGAACAGTTTTTATATGTTGTAGAATATATTAAAGATGTTACATATGGAAACTCAAGTCTTCAACATCTAAATTATATAAACTGACCCACATGAGTTTAGAAACCCAACTGTGGGAATTATTTACCCCAACAATTTGTTTAATACCAATTTGTGTTGTCTTTTATTGTAATCATCCATTAGTCACCTTTACAACAAGATAGTGTAGCTTGTAGAGAGCAGACATTCCTGGAATGAGTATCACTGCTAAGTGTGTGGGTTTTAGCATTAGGTTTAGCTATTGAAAGCTTTAGCATTAGCTTCTCAAAGCTTTAGCTACTCAAAGCTGTAGCATTAACAATTGAAAAATGGCCTACAAGATTCTATAACACCATTTTGGGAAAATTGTATCATCTAGTATCAGGTCAAAATGTGTTAAAGATCTTCACTTAACTGTTGGAAGCAGAAAACTAAATGTTTGGTTAAATTTAAGAGAAAATTGTTGAACACCTGATTCACTAAATTCACATAAAGTCCATGTGTACTATTTGCCCATGAATGGTACGTACTAACATCTATACAGCATGGAACTGTTGACTAAATAAAGACCTTTAGTTTTAGATCCAAAAGGCTAAAAGTATTCATAGTCTGTGTGGTTTAAATGCTGATAAATAATGGACCGTGGAATGAAACTGGTTGAAAAAACACTGCAGTAAACAAACAACAGTCCTCTAAAGCCACAGAAAGTTTAAACAGTGTTAAGGGTAAATAAAACCGTGTGATTATCAAACAAACATTAGTGAACAAACATACCTCAGACAGTGCATGGCTCCAGTAAAGACCTGCTGTTGGCGCCGGCTTTTTAAACTCTAAGCCCCGCCCACGTAATCACGTCAGTTCCGGAGCCATAGATTTGCGACATTGAGGGGTCAGAAACCTATCAGCAAGCAAACCCAGCCCTAAACAGGGACAAACTGGAGTTGGAAATACATTGTTTTCAGTGGGGGCGCCGCAAATAAGAGCCGTTTTAGGGCACGTGTGCAATATCATATGGCAACTGTAAAGTACTGCCCCGTAACAATTGAACTACAGGTAATGGTATGGCTATGTTGTACAATTAATAGTTGACTGCATTCCATTTTCAAACGTCCTTTATGAAAAGGTTTGAGGACTGCCATGTAGTGTAATGCACGTTGGTGGTGTAATGAGCATATATACCCACAGGGCGCCGCTGTTGTACCATAAAACTCCTCTGACAGACAAGCGCACAATGGAGTAGGAACTGTAATAATAAATGATAGATGTTGTTAATATCATTAAGTAGCCTATTATTTTTGTATAAATGTTACTCAAAGGTAAAGGAATAGGCCTACTGTCTTGTGGCAGGTAATAAGTAGGCTAGCTCAGTGGGGTTGGTGCTGGTTAAATGGTCAGGAGATTGTTGTTAGTTCTTAATGCTTTAATGTATACCACCTGCTCTTTGTATGTGAATAAAGCAAAACAATAAAACACTTATGGAAAAGGCATATTTTATTCCTGCTATCAGATCAGAGGACAACATGACACACGGAAAGCAATCGTAGTGATTATTAGGAATAGGACATCTTGTTTTAGCACACATCCCTTGCAGCAGTGTTTCCTCAAATATAGTAGGTCGGACTCAAGACCCATTTACATTTTGTGAATAAATATCCCTATGTTGTTTTGTAAGAACTTCAAAAGATTAATAAAAAAAATGCTCATAAATTAAAACCAATATAGACTTTAAAGGGATTTCATAAATAAAAAAAATATCAAAATAGAAACGTTAAGTAGTTTAAAGGTAATAGAGGCAACTTTAGTGTGTACAAACACTGTAAAAAAATCTAAATCTATTTTGATTTTGGGTTTAATAGTTGCCTCTATTACCTTTAAGTCCCGCAAAATGTGTCAATTGGGTCTCAACCTAAAACATTAGGTGAAAAGAAACACTGAAAACATAGTTGGCGTGTAATGAAATTGGAAATCAGGTACAGACACATACTCAATACTTTTTATCAAGACCTCAGCCACGTACAAGGGAAATCCTAATCGCACTGTCTTTGTTTTTGCTTAATTGTTATGACATGACTGAATTTCAACTGTAGTGTCAAAATATAGCAGACTGCTGGTGTACGTGTAGTGTTTTACTACTTATGAGACTTGCTGGCTTGTGTGTTTTCAAATGCCTTGTTGACGTCTTTACATTGGTTCAGATATTTTGAGTCCAGTTGTTTTTTGCCCCAGAAATGCAGTTGGGGCGAAAACAAGATAGATCTGAGCTGGACTCATCGAGATTAAGTAACAACAAGATCGAAATAATCTTCATGGCTTCATAAATATATATACTTTTTAAAAAACAGGACAACACATTCATGGAAAAAAAAGGCCTATGGATATCGGTTTCAGCCCTGACAGCAGCCATATCATTTGAAAGTTGGAGGTAATGCGTTTGTTTCTATAATAGTGGCTCTCAGCTGTGAGTCTGAATTTGGCAGGGTCCACAGTTAACAGTTTATTGACAATCTAAGGATGTGTAAAAAATAAATGAGAAAGTAAAAAAAAAAGAGGAAAAAGACATTTAATGCATTATAAAAGTGAACGGAAAGTGAAGTGTTTCTATATACAGTAAATACAGTATGTACAGTATATAGAAACATGGAGACAATTTGAAAAAGGCCTATCTGCAAGCTCAGCTATTTATTTCAATATTTGTGTGGAATTGAGATTTTACTAACCGATGTCTGTCAGGCCTTTTCGGACAATAACCGTTTATCTATTTAAAAGACAAATCAGAACCTCAAGCAATAATCAGTAACTTTGGTCACATTAGTTATACGGATACCGTACCATCATTTTTTAATCAGAAACAAATTCAATGTATATTTCGGAGACAAATACAACTACATGCACTGTGACACACTTGTGAATAAGTCCACATCGTTGTATAGAGATAAGCGGATAGTTATTTGACTAAAGTTTAACAAAAGCCTGGTGGCTGCTGCAGTGCTCGCACTCTGCTCGCCTGGTGAGTAGAGGCCAGGGTACCCCGACAGACCTGTGCGCTTTTATTTTTATTTGATCAGTTAACCATTCATATTATCGGTAACCAAATTGAAAAAGGTTTTAGGACCACTGTACAAATAATTTCCAAGCAGTGAAAGCCAGCTTGAACATCCACTGATGCAAGTATGTGCAAAACAACAATTACCAAAGCATTCAGGGGAAAAAAACACAAACAATGACTGAAGCAAGGCAACAAAATAACACAAAGAGAAAAGGTAACACATTGATGACCGGCTACTGTGCATCTTATGTGAATGACAAATCATGGCCCCTGATGACAATTAAACCTAAGATATGTGCTTGATCGAAATAGCAGATTTTAGCCTATATTTCCAACTAGTGACTCTGTCTTATAACAAAGTATAAATTAGGCTTTACTCCCTGTCCCTGAATCAAGACACTTTCCCTCAATAAGGCTTGGGCAAAGCAATATACCTCAGTAGATTTATAAACACCAATCAATCAGCAGATACTCAATAGCAAAACACCTTGAAGGATAAGAAGAGCAAATGTCTTGATCTTTGGCTATACTGGATACATTCCCGATAAAATGAAAACATACGTTTACAATCATACTAGAGTATCTGTAATAGGAGAGTGGCGACACTCCTGTTGACTCCAATGCTACGGCTGAAAAGAGACTGCTATTGGCTGAAAAGTGCACATGACGCCTAGTAAGGAGGGATTCAAGTTCCAAACAAACCATCCAGCTACAATGACAACAGATCACACGTTCACAGCTAAATTGGTGAACTTACTGCATTTTAACGATTTAACAGACCTCTTGTCACTCTAGTGAATAATGATTTGTTATATAACTAAGAAAATAGGCTGTGTTGTGAAGGAGTGGTTAGCTATGTAGGCCTATATTTGGAACTTGTAGAGGTCCAAATTCAGGCATGAGGTAGCGAGATCAAAGGGTGTCACTACTCTCTTCCTACAGATACTCTAAATTATACTGGAAAATATTAATGCCAAAATGTTACAATGGCTGTGTGTGTGTGTGTACTGTAGATGTACGATTTTATGTATACATGAAATTATAGAATTTCACAATGCCGTTTTGTTCTATTCAGATTCCCTGAAAGGCTCATTAGTTATGCCACTCTCACCGTACTTGAATGACCTATCATCATTGACAAGCAGCGCAAAACATCAAAAGGAAAAATATATTAAATACAATCAATAGGAATAAAAAAGGGGAGAGGAAAAAAAGTGTCCTATTATTAAACATGCCCATTCCAATTCAGAAACATCGCACATTGCGCACCAAAGTCGTCATCTATATAAATGGATACCACCAAAAAAACAACAACAAACACTGTATATAGCAGTTTTAAAAGTAATAAATAAAGTTATAAAGAGACATCGCTACGTGACAACAGGTAACGCCTAAATCCACGCTCCGTCGTATGGCAGCATCGATTTGGCGAACACCTAACCCACCTACAGTACAGTACAGGCTCGTGGGAAGGCAATTTTCGGCAAGAAACGACGTCAGTACGCGTCAGGCTTAAGGAGCAGGGATGGATTAGCCTGGGTTCCAGCCCAATTTGCCCCGTTCTGCACATCTGAAATGTCATTTTGCAAATCAGTCTGGCCAGGAGCCTCTTATCCCCACAAGTAGGCGGGGCATATGAAGGTTGAAATCCAGTCGAGGCTTCTGATTGGTTTTGTGGTTTGCTTGAGAAATAAAGTAGAGTAGTTTAGTTTTGTTTCGTTGGAACCACATCCAATCAGAAACAATGTTGCTACATAACAGGTGACGTCTGGGGAAATTCGAGTCAAGCAGTGCTCTGGCCAGTATGATTTGTGAAGAGCCAGTCAGATGCACGGACTGGAGTGAATCAGGCTGGAACCCAGGCTATGGATGGATGGATGGATGGATGGACAGACTGATGGATCCCAGGCTATGGATGGATGGATGGATGGATGGACAGACTGATGCAGAAACATCTCTCTGTGGCAACTGAAGTAACGAGAGAATAACCGGTTGGGGAAAAAACTGTCAGGAGCTTCACTGGGGAACGCCGTCTATCGTCCCCGTCATCTTCTCTTCATCCTCACGTCTGCCATGTTGCAGTCTGGCGTAGGTCACTCCGTCACCCCTGAGGATGCAAGAGTGTGTGTGTGTGTGTGTGTGTGTGTGTGTGTGTGTGTGTGTGTGTGTGTGTGTGTGTGTGTGTGTGTGTAAGGGGGTGGGGTGGGGAGCAGAAGCAGGGTGATACCGAAGAAATATTATGTAAGAGAAGGACACAGAAGGAGTTATAAAGAGCATGTATTACAAGCTGCGGATGTTAAAGACCTTATTAATAAATCATAAATCAATTATAAATCATTATATTGTAGATCAGTGGTTTTCAACCATTTTGATACGAGGGCCCACTATTTATTCACCCTAACTTCTTATTCAGCATTTGAGAGACCAAAAACTAAAGATTTCTTTTGCTTTTGTCCATAATACCAGGCTCGATTTGGCAAATAAGACAGGCAGACATAGGTCAAAATAATGACCATTCTTCTATATTCTCTAATATGAATATTTTAACTCTTGAGAGTGTAAAATAAATGCAAATGGACGCTCCCAAATAGTTACATCTGGTTAACCAACTATCCATCATTTAGCTGGGGACCACCTGAAACTCAAGGACCACTGGTGGTCCCCGAACCACTGGTTGAAAACCACTGTTGTAGAATCATTAGACTTCAAGCATTAATAGCACTCTATCGGTCCAAGCATTAAAGGTATGTCTTATTAATTGATTATATAACAGAGGGATTTTAGGATAAGACATCATAACATTTTAGAGTGGGATTTCTTTTATTGCATTAGAGGGAATTGGGAGAAGGAGAAATTCCAAAATCATTAACTTGTTTTGATACCATTGGACTAGAACATGTCATGGTACAAAAAAACAGAGATTTAACCACATGAACCATGGTATGCCTATTCGTATCATGTCACCAACATTCAACATTTGCTAAAATAGCAGATCTAGATGCTCAAAACGTGCCACAATGTGAGCTTAAAGATGTTATATTTATTATATGAAGGATCGTATTTAATTAAATGTGTTTACTTAACCATATCCCTACTAATTAATTAATATAAATTTTGGCGAGTAGGCCAGCGGCATACATGACGTGGGGTTGTTTTGTCTAAAATAAAACTAAATAAAAATTAAAATTTGAGGCGATTATCTTTATCGGCCAACGTGAGGTCTTACTCATATAGAAATGACCGGGTGCTCAATCGTACACGCACGGTCTTACTTACTGTAGGTCCATCATAATCCAGCAATCGCCGCGACAATACAGCCTGTTTTGACTTATTTATGATGATAAATAGAATCGCAGTGATCGAGAGCAACTGGGACAACACAATGATGCCGGAAGCTGCAAGAAGTTATATTTTCTTTGCCACTTACTGACACCTAGTGATTATAGTTATATAGGCCATACTAGAGAGCCTATTGGACCCTACGTGAAAGGATAGATGCTATTTGAATGGAAATAATTTGATAAATAAAAAAATATGACAATCACTGGCCAGGAATGCTTGTATACACGTCAAGTACATCTTTGGGAGTAAAAAGCAGAGCACTTACTTTTTGCCCAGTGAGGCGAGGCCATAGAGGACTCCTGTGGCGAAGGCAATGGCATTCCCAAACAACGTTGTCAAGGAGAACTTCAAGAATATTGGGAACGCCGCCATTCTGCAAATGAGCAACAGTCACAGTACGTTTTAACAGCAGGCGATAGACACCAGCAGGCGATGATTGTGGAAGTCCATTTCTTGTCTATGGGACCCTGCGAGTACTGGCCAATCTGGCTAATAGCAGGCCAACAGGCGATGCTCAAAGGTGGGCGGAGTTGTCCAAAAACAAAAATATAAATAATTTTTCAGGTAATTTAGGCAATGGAATTCAAGCGAGTAAAAGCAACACTTTTCAGATGGGTTCGAACTGGCAACCATTTGTATATGGCCTCTGACACCAATCTGAAAATACAGTATATAGTTTCAGGAACCCGCTAGAAGCAAACTACTTCAGTTAAAAACATTACTGTGACTAGAAATTTCCAATTTTCCAAAAATAGTAGACCTACAAGCTCATAGCGTGCCACCAAGTGGGCTATGAGCTTGTACATCTCAGGCCCCATTTTCGTAACATGCGCTGTCCGTGATGCTGCCTGCAGCCCATAACGAATTCCCTTATTGTTGAGAGTTGCAGTGCTGTCTTCTTACCCACAGTAGAAGATAGCCTTCTGCCAGGGTCTGAGCTTGTCTGCACGTGCCGCTACTGCGTTAGCAAACTCTATGAACTGGCAGCAGAATGGCACCTCACACAGGAACAGCACACAGGCATTTAACCTGCAAACAGCAGAGGACAGAGAAAACAGAACAACTCAGTGTGAACCGTCTTGTGCAATCCAGACGTGCATGTGCAGTTTTTTTGTGCACTCAAAACAAGCCTGAACATGTGCCTAGGCAAATTGTGAGAAACGAAAATGTCAATATTCTATTGATTATTTTATTGTTTTTTTTTATTATGACATGCCCAGCAAAGGATGCTAGGCTATGGTGGGAAGTTAAACATTCATTTTAGACTGGTTGCCAGTGCCCTCAAAACTGGCTGGTTATGACAACATTACTTTATTATCTCTGAAGCGGAAAATGCATGTACTTCTCCTTGTAGTTTTGTATTCTTGGGTTTTCGAGGATTTCTGAGATATAAACATTTAATAATGTCACACATAAAAGTAACTCTTCTTCATTAGCTGTATTCTATGATTCTGCCTAAAGGACGTTGGAACTGCTAAGTTTTAGTGAGGATTCACTGCTCATCTTTAGTGAGGTTGACAGAATACAATGTCGTGTACCATTATTACGTAATCTATTTTACCTCCTTTGTTTGTTTGCTCAGCCGAGTACTGCTCTAATACAGTGTTGACTCAATCATCAAATCCTCATGCAACATGTAGATTAGGTTAGAGTCAATTTATTGTCAGTACTCAGACAGAGCACCGTTATACAAATAGTTCGACAATGAAATGTATAACATGTCTGTTCCCTAGTTGCAGCTGTGGGAAGGTATAAAAACTATGGAAGTGGAAATTTATGGAAATCTCTGGTGTTGTTCAGAGCAATACCAGCTCCTTACTCGAGCAATACTTTTATCTGAATTCTTGTCAAACAACTGCAGACATTGCATTCACATTATCTATGAAGTTTCTCATCAAGAAACTCCAGTTTTTAGGGTGTCTTTCATTAAAAAAGGCCTACGTTTTAAAAGGCTTTATAAAATCAATTCAACCTCATGACTAACTCAGTCTGTGGGTTTAAAATGTTTAACTAATGCAAAGCCAAGCAGTGGATCGGAGCATATCAGGGAGTATAATAAGACACATTTTAATTTTCTACACATACTGTACAATAAGGCTGCATGTTAACATTTAACTGTTGTTAACCTGCATTTAAACAGACCTAACAGTGAAGAACTTACACCATCCAGACTCCAGCAGCAATGTTTAAGGGGTTGATGGTTACACAGTTCCACACTCCGGCGATGGCACACGCTATGGGGTCGGGATAATAAACAGTTAAACAAAAATACAAATAAAATAATTGCAATCTGTATTCATTTCAATCAGTTTTGAGGCAGTATCAATATATTTGATTGACTAATTGGCAGATTCACACTATGGTCCCGCAATGCGCATCTGGACCACTTGGCAGTTGTGGAAGTGTTAATGTTACCCATATCATTCCCAAAACAAGGGGTTTTCAACCTTTTTGTTACCAGGGCCCACTATTTATTCAGCATTTGAGCCACGTACCACCATTTGATGACGTTTTATCCCCACAGACCCCAAAACTAAAGATTTCTTTTGCTTTTGTCCACAATTTCAGGCTGAATTTGGTAAACAAAACAGTCAAACATACAGATCAAAATGACCATTAATCTTCTACATTCTCTAGTTGGGTAGATTTGGGCTAAGTCAGATGATAAATATTTTAACTCTTGAGAGTGTAAACATGAAACCAAATGGACCCTTGCACCCGCAAGGGTCCATTTGGTTTCATGTTTACACTCTCAAAGAAACATCTGGTTAACCAACTTTCCATCATTTAGCTGGGGACGACCTGGAACCCTCTCAAGGACCACTAGTGGTCCCTGGACCACTGGTTGAAAACCACTGCCAAGACCAATGGAGGTACAGTAGTCTCAGTACCAACTTACAGTTTACATTTACAAGTGTATGTACACTGATACGCATCGCTGAATGTGAAAGCATTGAATACAGTTGAATAAAGTCAACTGTACATGGGTGTGGGCAACGTGAATCATAGCCAGCAGGTACCAGGCAATCATATTCAGGAACAGTCTGAGGAACAGTCTGAAGACTAAAACACTATTAACAGAAAAATATTGATATTTAGTCGACTAAAGCCTAAATATCTAAATACAGTAGATAGATTGATACCTTTACTATCCCTCAGGGGAAAGTCAGACTAGACCAAGACTAAACAATTTCATATTACTAAAATAGATATACGAACTGATTATAATTCAAAAGACTACGTTTGAATTTTCTGTCAAGATGAACGAACAGTTTTGAAAGATGTGGGTGTAGTTTCCATACTTTCATTTTTTTAGCATTCTTTTTTGCAAAAGCATTATATCTGTACTATATATACAGTATGTTATGCAATTTATATATTTAGCCCTTACTCATAGTAAACTGGTCAGAGTTAATGAATCCATTTACACAAAAGACAGTACAGATTGCATACATTTGCTACAGTAAATAAAACAAACTGTGACTCCTTATACGGAAGGAGCTGAGCTCCTGAACAGAGCAGCTGTGCAAAGCAGATACTGATTTTTCCCCTTGGGGGTTAATAAAAGGTCTTCCTTGGTGATGTGGAGCCTTTGTCTGACTCTGATACTGCCAGCGGTTCAATAAAGGTCCGTTTTACACTGGCAGCCAAATCTAGCCTGGATGTAGCCTGAATCAGATCTCTGCCGCTTCCAAGATGTAGATGTTATGTAAAGAACTATCAAATTCTTTGGCTCTAAACATCTAATATCTTCTCTCTCTCTGTTCTCATGTTGTCACATCTTGTCACAAGATGTTATGAGGGTGGTTGGCATGCCAGCATCATAATCAAAAAGGCCATGTCACCCATGACTAACCACCGGAAAAGCCTGTTTTCTGTGTGTGTCAGCCTAGTACTGTAATATCTGGTCATGCTGTATATATCCAAGCTTACACTTTTCTGTATCCGTTCTAGACCGGAGATGCACATTCAATTGGTCACAGTCTACATAAGACAAACCCCATGACAACTACTACATCAATCACGTCTTTAGAAGCAGAATCAGGGCCTTTGAAGTACAATAAATGATGATCAGACTAAAATATAAATACGTAATTACTATATAAATACGTAATTACTAGCCCGGTTGTCCTAGAAGAAAGCACATTGTTTGACATTCATAAATGGATGGCAACAAGCCACAAACTAACATTTTTGTTTTTAAAAATTAACAAGTGTGGTTCTATAAGACCACATAGCAGTGAGTGTTTTTGTCTGGGGGACAAATCAAGTCAACTACTACTAAAATATACCAGTGGTCCCCAAATTCAATTGACACTCATTAGCCCCCAATAACAAAAATATGCCAAGGACCCCCATGAGAGAAGATTTCTTATATGGCTCTGGCAGTGAATTTTCACCTCGAGTAGACTAACAACATTGACTTTTCAACACTGTGAATTGAGCGTGTCGGAGATAGATAGAAATGCAATTATAAATGGGTTATAATGGCATTTCTAACTCTGTGGCCATCCATTTATAGTGTCAAAATCAATGCTAATTTAACTCTGAGGGTGTGCATTATCATTTGTACACCCATTGAGTTACAGACCCATAAGGGTCCATTTGTTTCCTGATTACAGTATAGCCAACTATAGACCCGCTGAGATTCCCTCAAGGAAGGACCCCTGGGGTCCAATTTGGATGGACCACACTTTAGGAACCAATTAACTGCCATTACAGTGTGTTTGTGTGTATATACCAGTGGTTTTCAACCATTGGTTTGGGGAACACCAGTGGTCCTTCAGAGGATTCCAGGTGGTCCCCAGCTAAATGATGGACAGTTGGTAACCAAATGGACGGTAATAGATCTGACTCTTGAGGTAAAATGACACCAAATGGATCTGTCAAGAGTTAAATTATATTTAAACACCTGAATTACCAAATTTTCAAGAATGTACACAATAAGAAAACGTAGAAGAATTGTTATTTTGATCAATGTTTTGCCAGTTAATTGTGGGCAAACAAACTTGAAAATCCTTAGTTTGGGGTCAGAGAGACTGAACTCAACAACATCAAATGGTGGTTCGTGGCTCAAAATCTGATTAATTAGTGGGCCTTGGTATGGAAAAAGGTTGAAAATCACTAGTATATAGTACGACTCAGTACTTACAGATTCCTCCCAGGACTCCAGCTATCTTGCAGAGCCACCGGTACCACCATGTCATGCCATCATCATCCACAGCGACAGCAGCAGCAGCCGAGGAGTCGTTGGAGCTCATCATGGTGACTATGGATGGATGGATGGATGGCAGCAGACAGCAGCCTCTCTAACAGCTCACTGTTAGCAACAACAGTCAACAAAATAATCCAGCGAATGTGCCACACACACACACAAACGGTATAGAAAAGAGACTGAGACCTATACTTGTTGTCAAGGCACAACAAAATACATGTATGAATAAAAAAATACGTCTCTGGTTACAGTAACGTCTCGAGGTTCAAGATAAAAGCTTTAAAAATGTGAATCATTCATTCATTAGTAATCTTTTGTTTGCCCAAACAAAGAGAGCTCCAGTCAGTCCCACCCACCAGCACAGTGACAGCTGGTACAGTGGTGTGTGTGTGTGTGTGTGTGTGTGTGTGTGTGTGTGTGTGTGGCAGCTGTGTCTGTGTCTGTGCAAACAAACTGACGTGAGAGAAGCTATCTTAATAGCAATCAGCAGCCCTTTAGCTTCCCTTCCCTCCTCTTCCACCAGAACTAAAAGCAGGGTTTTTCCTCTCTCAATCACGACACGTTGAAACCGTAATAAACGTATTCCCCTGCGCGCCTCACGAAAACCAACATGCCCTACCCTACTGTGCGTTAATATGCAGTTGGCGTTCACTAATCCTAGAGAGAGGGAGAGACAGCGGTGTGTCACTGTGTGTAGTTTTGTGGTAGCTGGTTTGTGCTAAATGCTTTTGTTGTTGTGATGTGATGTTTTTTTTTTTTGTTCCTGTTCCTGTGGGAGGAGCTTAGCATGCTGTCACGGCATTCGTTTGTTTACGTGGTGTGAGCAGAGCCATCTGGTAGAAGAGTTGCGATATTGAGGGGTCAGAAAACGTAACTGGAGTTGGTGGAATGCATTGTTGCATTTCTGCCTGCCTTCGCCCAGGACTTGTCCCTATTTGTTGTCCCCGTTCTAAAAGAATTTATGAGAACTCAGTACAAGTGCTGTTAACTGTGTGATGTCACTGATGTGGACAACACCATAAACTCAAAGGATTTCTACTTGTTTATCATAGGGCCCACCATGTTAAATAAAAACAGTTACTCGTACCTTACACAGTATGTGTAAAAAGCAGGAAATCATTGTGGAGGTATAAAAGGGAAAATTGTAGGAAACAAAGTCTAATGCACTCCTGTGGGAAAGGGAAAATTAAAATATACATTGAGGGGATAAGGGGTTTGGTGGGGGAATCACATTTCACAGGGGCCAGTTTAGGCACACAGAACAAATTATGTGTGGTTCCTATTAGTGTAAAAATCCTCTCACAAAAACATTAATTAATGGAGAATTACGGTACATCATAACGAGCAAATAGGCTGTTTTTGAAAAGCGGTCAATATAAAACCAAGCATGTTTTTCAGCATCATTATTACATATGACATAATACCGTTTCATTCATTTATTTACAATTTATCACACATTTCCACCTAATCACTTATTGCCATTATTTTATCACGTTGCAGGGGGGTGCCAGCAACGCAACCGCTGACCACTTCTATAATAAATAATTGTATTTCCAAATCTGGGGAAAAACTTTCAGGGTTTTTGCCTAGCATGTAGCAGCGCAATCGAAGAGATTAGGCAAACTAAATTGTGAGTCCAAAGTATTTCTGCCTAGAGATAGTGATAGTGTTGGTATGATTCAACTAGTCAGAGTCAGAGCCAATACCCCATACGGGCTTGCTATTTCTCAATAATCAACACTGTTCACTCCTGTATGCAGGTTTTAATTAAGAGTCTGTCGTATGATGGCGTCTTAAAAGGATAGTTCGGATTTCAGAGAAGTTAAGCAGTACGAAATACTTGCCACTAATAAAGTGGTTGCAACTATATCAAGTGATGTCCAGAGTCCTGTGGTGGGAGTTCTGCTCTGGTTTTGGTGAAATGTCCATATCCCTATGCCCAAAAACTAGTTCCATGTGATAGGGTTAG
Organism: Benthosema pterotum; assembly: GCA_039105355.1. Taxonomy (NCBI): domain Eukaryota; kingdom Metazoa; phylum Chordata; class Actinopteri; order Myctophiformes; family Myctophidae; genus Benthosema; species Benthosema pterotum. The sequence continues at coordinate 37,345,159 of CM076985.1, forward strand.
AAAACAAACGAACAATGTGCTAATATTTTAGAAATAATTCAACAATATGAATTACGTTAGTTTTGTGGATGAATTTAGTTTTACTGCCAGTGACCCCCACAAAACGACAAGTTCAGAACTACTTAATATTCACCAAAACCGGAGCAGAACTCCCACCACGGGACTTGACAATCAATTAATATAGTTGACACCACTATATTAATGGACAGTATTTCATACAACTTAAGTTCCAAAAATTACGAATAATCCCTTTAAACAGGGAAAAAATATGATATGATAAGATACAAGTCTACAACATGTAGCTATTTTCGCCTAAGTCCAGCCAGAAGTCCACTTCACTCAGCCTGAAGGCTGGATCGTAATGGCTTCAAAGTCCTGCGGCTGGTCCTCCTCTCCTCCAGCATTGGTTTTGGCCCCCTCTTCGTCGTGGGGACGTGGCACAGCATATAATCCAGACTTTTCTCGGTCAACTGTCCGGCCTGCTCAAGCTGACACACGATCTGCTCCACTCTCTCCATGTGCGGTCCATGCTTACTGCGCAAACGCAGCAGATCCACCTGGATGAGGAGAGACATCAAAGTTCTCTACTGTACTGTACTTGTGGTTTAACTTCATTGAAAAATAGCAGGCGTTCACGCCTCATAGCGCTCCAACTATGAGCCAACTCGGGTTGCGGCAAATCATGACAACAAACACGATATTGTCATTCCACATTGAATTAGCAAGAAGTTTTGTTTTTTCTTCTTAGAGATTATTTGACTGTAGCAAAACATTGTCATGAGAGGAGCGGGACTGCTCAACTCTATAGGAGGAGCGATTTAGGGAAACCTGTTGAATATTAACACACCCCGGCCCGCAAAGAGGTAAATAATTACTCATCCTTCGCACCACGCACGTTCAACACGTACATTAATTGATTACATTCTTTAATCCACCTTTTGATCTGAATACATCATTCACTGATCACCCTTCTGTCACATTTCATTTGGAACAAAGTGGGTGTAGCTATTTTGCAACAAAAAAATGCACCCGCACCCTTTCTATCCCATGCATTCGAATGGCATTATTTCACTATCTACCCATAAATGTCATTTTTTCTTCGGCAAACCAGCAGTTTTCAATGAGAATGAGCATTACCGGGTCATTACCGGGTCCCAGTTGCTTTTGCACAGAAGGTTAGAGGAAAGAATGATATCAGAAACACCATCTTACATCCGGTTTTGGATTTGGATTGAGTTCGGATATCAGATTTGACCGTTAAAAATAAGAGTTTCGACCGCGAAAGCTGTAGAAAAAAAATCTACGTGCTACATATACCACACAGTTTATGTTAGCACAATCAACTTTACACAAATATCTAGCGAATCAAGTTTTACTTACAACTTCCCGAGAAAACTCAAGCTTCTTCACAAAAGCTGGACTCGGCTGCATGGCTTCATGAAAGACACGAACACAGTCGCTTACTTTGCCCAACATTGCTGAAATCACCACCTATTAAAAAAAAAGGATCAATCAACTAATGTTGATTAAAAAACTACCAATATTACTATTACATGATGCACCCTTACCTTCAGATTTTGACATATTTTGCCCTCTGGATTCTGTATCTGTGAATATAGTGATTGTGCCTTTTCAACGTCATTCTGGGGCAGAAGGGGAAGAAAATGGAGGGGGGGTTATTTTAGCAGTTATGAAGACTGCAGTAAGCTATATAAAATGTAAGCTAGGTAGAAATGTCTGTGAGCTTTAGTGAGTGAGTGCATCACACACTACACAGTGTGTGACACTCCAGTAAGACTTAGGAAGATGGACGTACCTGTCTAAGTGCTAGTGCCACAGCAAAACAATAGGCAAGTCTGGGGATAAGGTGCTCTTTGGATTGTCCCTCCTCTAGTAGAGTAGAGCAGATTCTGTACGATTCTGGAGAATTCTGAGAAAAATGGAAATCAATCCGTCATCAGTGCAAGTCAACTCATTAATTATTGTACGTGTCATGCTGAGGAAGTGCTTGGAAATTATGTTAGGAGTAGTAGTAGAAGGGCTGTTCATACTGTCTCCACCCTCCAAACATTTTGCCAGAGAGATCACAGTGATTGCAGGCAACCGACCAATCACATTGTCCATTTCTCTGAAGTGGAGATCAGAGAGTCACAATAGCCGACGGAGCATCTTTCAGAATAAAATTTCAGAGAAATGCATTTCAGAAATTGGGAGTGACGTCATTTTGTAGTTTGGCATCTTTTTGACGAAAAGTTCGGAGGTCGGACAGTGCGGATAGCCCTTTATATGTCAGTATAGCTGAAGGAGATACAACATCCATTCACTAGAACAAAGGGCCTCAATTGCAAGTGGCCAACAACTGTTATGTTCAAACTTTAATTGTGTTGTGTTGGCTTTCAGCAACACAACACACCTTACATCATTGAAACAAAGTGTGTGTATGTTTGTTCATGTTCATTAAAAGGACCCCAGAAACAGATGTTATAATTTCAGAAAAAGCAAATAGACCTTTTTTTTTACTTACTAGTTTATAGCAGCTGGCACATGCCAACAAGTAAGTGTCCTTGTGGAATGACACTCCTTGGTTCTTCATCTCTCTTAAAACATCCAGTGCCCCTGCAATGCATGTTGTTTTCTTTATTATGTAGTACAGAGAATCAAACAGAGTATAAATACTGGAGTAATACTTGTTTATGATCCACTATGTTCAGTTACAGTTAGCCTCTCACTTACTCTCGTAACATTCTTTTGTGAATAAGATGTCTATGGCAATGTTGAAGGAGGTTGCGTCGTTGAAGAATCCTTTTAAACGCTGTAATTAATAATATAACATAAATAATAGCACAAATGCATACATTTGCATAGCCCTTATTTTAACAAATGTTACATAGTGTTTCAAAGTAGAGATGTCCCGATACTCTATTGGTATCAGGAAAAGTATGAGATCAGCCCTCCTTTGTCATATCAGTTCAGATTGGCATCAGAAAAGTATCAGTATCAGCATTTTTTTTAAAATTTGTCATTATCGGATCATATCGGTATTGGCAAATATGCCAGTCTAACCACAGATCTGACACATGGGTAAGTGGTTGACACTATAGAGCTGAGCAGTCCCGCCCATTTCACCACATCGCCCGTGGTCCGGAAATGGATTCCCCATTCATTTCCCCCTTAGACTTTTCAAAAATCATCTATATAAAGACGATCACGCCGCGGACAAAGCCAACTCAGGTCGTAACAAATCATGACAACACACACAATGTTTTTGGACAATCAAATAATTTCTAAGAAGAAAAAGATCCAAAAAGTGTTTCATCCTGCTGTTTTTTCTTCTTGCGTGTGTGTTGTTATGATTTGTCATGACCCGAGTTGGCTTTGTCCGTGGCGTAATCGTCTTTATATAGATCATTTTCGAAAAGTCTATGAGGAAAGTGTTTAAGTTGTGTACCTGATCAGTGATTGTTGCAGCTGCCATCTCCTCAGCCTCCAGCTCATAACACAGTCTCATGAACAGTGGACCAAACTTAAATTCTCCAAATGCCATCTGCCGGTTCTCCTCATGATACCTGGTGAAGGGATAATGTATGGGAAACGTTTGGCCCACATAGCGAGAGAGAGCATAGTCTTGAAGCTCAAATAACATTGGAAAATCTGTTTTTTAATACTTAATATCATATCATATATGTCCATCAACTTTATTCATCACCACTCTGATATAACCAGACTTGTCATTTCTTTCTTGACTTTGAAAGCAGATTAGCTACAGCACCGCAATGTCATGATCACCCAAACCCTGAGGCATCCAAGTACCAACCTATAGATGGCATCTCTGGCTGTCACAAGGTCCTCTGCAGACTGACACAAGTGAAGGAGCAGCTTCAACTCATCTTTCAGAATTAACTCATTATTCTGCAGTTTCTGGCTGAATAGCTCAAAATAATTGCCTGTAAACATAGGAGGCATTGATGTCAGCCTTGGTACTTATAGTTAATGTCATAGAGGCAACTTTAGTGTGTACAAATAGTTAAAAACAGAATCTAACTACACCTACCTTTTGGGCCGTTGACAGAGTGAGCAACAGCAACTTTTCTTTGTTGAAAGTCTTGTAGCTTGATGACATCTTCTGACAAGAGATGCCTTTTTGCTGGGGGGAAGTTAGTCAGTTAGTTAGCCTACACAGTATTGCACCCTTTTGCATAAATATTATGACATTTAGAATATCTAGAACACTTTCCTGGTGGTCTTTAAGGGTGTAATGTGGTTTTAGATGTTTTAAATTTCAGCAGTGAGCCCAGTGTCTGTCAATGGCCACTAGCCTATTGGAAGCAGTTGAGTCAGACATTTTCCATTGCACATTGACAGCCCAAAGCTGCCTAAAGTCTCCTGATCCAAGGCTTCTATAATGACAATATGGATCATTTACCTCCCAGACAACGTTCCAGCCAGCCTGCAGGCTGTACAGATAGACGCAGAGGTCCTTTAGAATGATAATGAATGAAGGATATGAAGGCAGATCTGCCTGCTCTCCCCAGCAGCGCCATGTTTGTGCACGACTGAACCATCACAATGAAAACAAGGACATTATGTGTACAAAAATAAATAAATAAAACATTTCAAAATAGACACCAAACGTATGCATTGAAATTGAATCATAGGATTTGTTGTAATGGCACATAAATATGACGAAAGGTAGATGTGCTGTTTTGATTATGCAGTAAGGTAATAACGCCGTAAAGTATTGGTTTGTTCCAACATGGTAGCGCCCCAGAGCGCATGATGTTGTGATGTCTTCTTTTAACCGACAGATGGTGCCAAATGTGCCTTTTGAATATCAGTGTGTGATAGATATTTGATGTCCTGTAGATCTGATCTGGCATGACCATGATATTTATAGATATCATGTTGTGAATCATAGTTTTTTTTTTTTTTTTTTTTTTTTTTTTTTTTGCACCTTATTGACCTTATTAAATTTCATGGAAAGAATTGTCCATGAAAGCCTATAGGGTTTTTGTTTGTTTGTTTTTAGAAATTTCACCAAAGAACATTTGGCGGTTTGTTCATTTCTCTCTATAAATGAAGCAGGGACAGGTTTCACAATTGGTAGAATAGAGCAGTCTCTGCTTAGCAGTAAATTGCACTACTGAAAGAAGATCATGTACTGTTATTTCTTTATTTCTAAAACTATTTCTACAGAGGTTATCTAACTTAAACACCCCAGTTTATAACAGTCAAACTCAAATACACAGCATGCCAAAATAGAGTGGGAACAAGGTCTGGAGCCAACAGACTATGTTTCAATACAATGGATTATAAGAATGTCCCTTAATGCAAAGATGAGACTGACCGCATTAAACCCTGAAAATGCACCGCTCAAGCCCTGGGGCCTTGAGTTTGACATAATGGTTTATAAGTTACTCCATTCAGTAGGCTATTTAGATACTTTGATATTCATTTTAGCTGCCCCACCCCCTGCCTATGCAAACCCAAAAAACCCATTTAGACCATGATGGATTCATCAAAAACATCTGTCTTTTTTCTGGTGACTGATAGCCTACTGACCTCCTAATATCTGAGGAAGCTGCATTTTTCCAAGTACTGTTTTCAATTATTTTTTAAAAGTACTGTTTTATTCTTTCCTTAGTTTTGAAACGGAAATATCGCTTTAAGCATACAGAATGTCTCTTAAGCATATAGCCCCATGAAATGTCTCTTCTACTGGTCTATTTTATCTATTCTGTATTAATTATGTTTGACATTCACATTAGTTCCAGTTTAGCATCTTGAAATCAGATGTCTGTGTGTATCATTTTGCAAGGAAAACGTGCTCCATATACACTACATGCTGACTGGGAACTACTGAGTCATCTACTTTAATGTATTCCTCAGCTGTCGTCCACAGCTGTGACAGTGCAGTCTGTTCTTTCCTTGTGTGCGTGTGTGTGTGTGTGGCGTGTGCACGTGCGTGCGTGTGCACGCATAGTGTAATTTCCTCTGCCCGTCTCCTTAAAGGTGAAGTCTTTGTTATTTATATAACATATTGCACAGCTAAGGATGATGTAATCTATCTAAATGTATTCAATTACACCGATGAGTTTACAGTGTATGGGGTGGGGTTTTCTTGCTGTATAGAATGGGGGACCCATGGCCTACAATTGTGTTTACCCTTGGTAAATACATATAGCAATCGATGTACTGTATATGTATGCCACATTTTGGCCAATCAACAAAATTGGCATGACATGTGTGGCAAGGTAGAGTTCCTAAATGTCTCAGGCCATGACCCCACTCCAAACAATCACATTTGAACTTGGAGATGACATTGTAGGCACTACGTTTAATCATAAATTGCAAAAGTATCCTTGCACTGCTGGTGTTGTGATTTAGTAGATCGGCTATTTTCACATTAATGTTTGAAAATAATAATTTGGTGGAATCCCTAGTTTGGCAACCACTGTCCGTACTGCTTGTATATCTCTGGGGAGTGAATTTCCCTGAAATTCAAAAGGTCGAGAATCACTGAACCTTCACTACGCTGTGAGTTAGTGTAGGACGTACCGTGCTACCCTGCAGGAGCACTGAGATGATGGATGGATACAGGGCGGGTCTCTCTCCTCGGTTACCCTAGCAACAGCAAGGAGCTCGACCCATTCAGCTGAGACTGCCTGCATCTTCAACTGCTTATCCGTAGTTGGGTTGCGGGGTTCGACAGCTCCACCAGAGTGCTCCGGATTTCCCCCTCCTGAGCAACATCAGTTCAGATGTTGATGACCAGAGAGTCGAGAGAGTAATCCCTCCACCCGGTCCAATCTCCTCCCAGTGGGACGTGCATCAGGGACCTCCCTAGGGAGACGCTCGAGAGGCATCCTAACCAGATGCCTGAAATACCTAAGCTGGCTCCTTTCCAGGCAAGGTAGCAGGGCTCCATTTTCGTTACATGCTAAACCCCTTATCCCAAACCCCTTATCCCTTTTTTATTTTTAAAAACTTTTGGGAATAGTTCAATGTGCCAATCTATTGCTACTGGCCATTTGAACTATTGAAAAAAAAAGTTTAAAAAGGCAAAGAAGTTAAGGGATAAGAGGTTTAGCAATGACTAAAATCTAGGCCTAAGTCTCTCACGCGTGACTGAACTTTTTTTTTTTCTTTGACTTGATTTGACATTGCAACAAGCCCAGACAGCCCATGACAAACAACACAGGTATCTATAACCGAATCCTCTCTGTGTGGATCCAAGAGTGTTGATACACAGCTGGGATATTTACCCCATGCACACATGGGGTATATTCATCATTCATAATTAATATTTATTAATTATGAATGATCAACTGAAAAACATGTTCTAGTGAAGTGACTTATTTGGCACAGTGGTAAAGAATGAAATGTATAAAATAACTGTTCTTTTTTTGTACTGTTGGCCAGTTCAAAATTCTGTTTTCAGGGCTCAGGATAATTCCTTGTAACATCCTTGGTTTATTTCTGGCTGGAGATAAGTGTTATATTCTTCCTCTTCCTTGGTTTCTTGTCTCTGTTTCTTGTCTAAATACAGTGAATCTGACCGAAGAATCTGTTCCAGTGTCCCAAGGACATCAGTTATTGTTGCTGTGAGAGGTTGACCTTACTTATGGTATATTTTAGGACTGTTTTGTGGTATAAAACAGAGTTAATTTGACCAAACCGGACCAGTTTTAATCTATAAATGAAATCTATTGGAGCATTCCTCATCATTGCCATGCTTTAGGATATTAATGTGTCTGACAGTGAACACATGCTATCAGTAAATTATAACAAACAATGCCGTTTCCATGAACTTGTTATTCTTGTAAATCTGTTATATCTGGTTAATATTCTAGTTGAATAGCCAATCTACAAGCTCACCACAATGCCTTGTGACCTTGTGAATCAGAGTTCTATATTGACGAGGAAGACAAAAGCAAAAGACACAAAGTAATTTCCGTGTCAGATTTTTATTGTGGTTTGTTTTGAAGGTTTATTTGTGTTTTTTAGTAGGGGGTCACTTTACATCAAATTTTCCAGTCAAGAGTAGGTGAGTTTTTGCACAGACATCAGAAAAGCACTAAAGTCATATTTTCACTTCAAAACGAATTGCTAGAGGTTAGATATGAGTTTGGGAAAAGGGAAGGTACTAAGGTAGGATGCAAGATCACGACAAGACAAATATACAGTACCACACACAGCTGCAGACAAACGTGATTAACAATCGCCCAAGAGAAAGAGAAAAGAGTGATTAATAAAGATTTATATAGACAGATTATTGAGTTATAAAAGGGGGAGAGAGAGAGAAAGAGTCGTTATTGATTTGACGTTCATGCTATAGAGATTCCATTGCAGGAAAACTGGTAAATGGCAAAAACCTGATCAAACCTGAATCCCTTGATCCTATATTCCTGCTCTAGTGGATCATTCCGTGTCAGTAGTTGATATTTTGCTCAGAATTCCATCTCAACCGAGGCATAAACCTATCAATAAATGATGAAATGCATGGCCAGTTCCGCGGATAAACTGACCAGTGCATATCACCCAAAACTGCAGCATTACATGCAGCAAGTTTGTGATAACCGCTGACTTGTCAAGCGGTCAACACAAGTTTGTCAGTTTGCTGAAAGTGTTGCAAGTGGCAGTCCTGCTAAAGTTTGCTCTCTGCATTGTCATCCATACACACCATCATGTAGATTTTGTGTTCAGTACAAAGCTGTCAGTCGGTCTGTTTCTTCAGTTCTACTGGTTTTCTGAATGCTTGATTTACTCTCAATCGTGCAATGGTTTCTGCCTGTCGAAAACAGCAAATCTGCAAGATCACCATGCACTGCACAGCAGTGCACAGTGGCCCTTGAAGATCATCTATTTTTGGCACTATCGACACCATCGCAATGATCGCATAACAAAGACACAACCCAAGCTTTAGAGCCTTTCCAGATTTAAGAATGTTAGTGAGTGAGTGAGTTAAGAGAGAGATTTAAATGGACAATGTTACTGCTTGTACTTTGATCTAATAGAGTGCCATGGACAACAATGACGGGAATTAGCACACAATGCTGCAGTACAGCTCGTAGTTCCTGAAATGCTCTGTATACTTAGTCAAGTTACTAATTAGTCAATGCTTAATATACACTGTAGTTTCTCAAGGCTATAATTGTGTACTAGCTAGTCCACATGGCAACTCGGGAGCAAAATTTGACTTCGTTTTGAAAAGAAAAATAAAAGAAGAGGAAGCAATCCAGCATATCACATTGCTCATGCGCATTCCTTCCAACCCATTCACCCTCGCCACAAAGCTATTTATAATTATAGTACAGTGCTTTTACAAAACAAGAAGCCATAGTAAAATATTCTGCTTGGGGAAAATCTTCTGCTAGTGGCCTCCTAGCTCAGCATTATACACAAAAAACATGGACATAAAAAGGTCAGACCTGGCACACGGCTACACGGTTGAAAGGACTATTCATTTAACTCTGAAGTGTAAAAATGAGCCTTGTTGTTTGGGGTGGGGAAGCCAAGCGAGGAGGAGGGCCAATCACTGTCACTGTCATCGCATGCACCAAAGACTCCTGCATAAACAATAGACCCATCATGGTTCCCAAACCGTGGGTCTGGACCCAGTTCTGGGACACGCAACCATAACTTAAACAATGAAAAAATAAATAAAAATAAAATAAAACAAAATCTGAATTCTTTTAGAAATCAGAAAACAAAATATAAAATATATATAGTTATATATAACAAAATATGCATTAAAACAATTCTGAAATTGGCATAGAGACTAAGTTGGATAAAAGGGGGGTGTGGCTGTTATTTGGCAAGCTGGGAGGATCCATTTTGTACACTTTCAGAGATAAATTAGCATTTCTTTCCTGTGAGTTTGTAATAATGAGTTTCTGAAGCAACAAACTACAACAAAACTAGAAAGTTATCTTCTTCTTCTACAGTATAAGTTTGCTTTTTTTTTATCAAGCTTAACCTTTGGAAATAACAATAAATACATTTCACAGAGGTGATAACTAGGCAAAATCCTTCCCTGACAGCGTCAAGCTATCTCTCGGTAGCGGATTGTATAAATTAACATAACAATCAACAGTCGTACACTACAAAAAATTAAAAAAGATAAATAAAAAATAATCGCAAGTCAAGTCACCCACGCACGCACACTCGATAAATAAACAAACAAATAAATAAATAAATAAAACATAAAGAACAACTGTTTCCCATTAGAAAGCACATTGCCTTGCACATAGTATAAAGTCAGATCAACCATAATGCTTTATGATGATCAGGTAAGTATCCCATCAACTTAATTGAATTTCCCACTGCTCGACCGTACATATACAGTATACATATATATCCCCGCTGGCATTCATAATATTAAGCATGGCATCTCTTACGTTGTACATTGTTTAATATGTTCTAGTTAAGTCTAAGCTTACGTGACTGCTATACTTGCCTGCTATTAGAAGTGCATCAATTATTCTTTACATTCATTTAGATTCTAAGGCAATAACAGAAAACAGGTTAGTTGTGATCCTTTGGTCGTCGATATTAAGGAATCAGCACATGTAAGGTTGGTAACAGGAAGGCTTGGCCCAAATGATACTCGGCCCTGACTATAGACAGAGTTACGTCGTCGCAAACTTCCATTCAATTCAAGGGATCAGTGGCGGTTCTATCATCAAGTTGTGTTTCACCATGTTAATGATTTTTCTTTCAGGACCTTTTTTTTCTGAGACTGTACAAATGTGCACATTTGTACACTCACAGGAAAATTTTGGAAATGTCCCTCTTTCAGGCTGCAACGCAACAGCCCTCTCGAGAGCTCAGTTTTCTGACCCCTCAATGTCATTTCGGCCGGAGTATTATTTGAGCCAAGCCTTCATGTATTTGTAAGGTTTGGTTTCGGACGGCGGGTTCATAATTAACGCACTAAACAGACACATTGATATCCATTCCATAGAGTTGTGTTCAGTCTATGTGGGAATAGATGCAAGTACAGTAACTCAATTTAGTGCCTTAAGTAAAGTGTGCCAGCGCTAGTATAACAAGATCAGTGTTAGCAGTACAAGATTACGTGGCCAGGATCACGTTTTTAGTCTTCATTAGAATCATTTCTGATTCCCCATCAGGAGATGGTATTATTTAATCTTCTTCTAACGTCTTTATAATTATTATTGTATTATATATTTAATTCGTAGGCCGAAATAGAGAGCATACGCTGTGCTCCATCACGTTACTCATTTGTATATTATAATAATTTGTATAACAATAATTAATTGTATTATTAGTAATAATAATCATGTATAATTTAGTGATCATATACGTTTTTCACATGTCCCTTCTAGTTTTGCATTACACGGTATGAATCGCATTTAACTCCGACAATAATGGTCCACTGTCAACTGATCATTTGAAATTCTCAAGTAGGTTCCAAATGGACCAGTAACAGGTCCATAACTCTGAGAGTGGACATCACATTCTGTAAGTCCATAGACTCTCAGAGGTATGGTCTGTGGAACACTGTCTCACTCCCAACTGTATTGTGACTTATTGATCAAACTGTGACATTCAGGGGGCGGCGGGAGGTGGGCAAATAAGGCAAATGTTGACTTTTTGGGACCTCTGTTACTACATTAATGCAGATGTCCAGTTCTAAGTAAGGTGACCAGATGCCCCTCATTGTGTGGGACAGTCATTTATTTCCAAGACTTTTTTGGTGTACCACAAATTTAGACCCGGTCCCACATTGTGACTGGGCATCGGTGTTCTAAATTCACTAATGCTTTGTAGTCCCCTAATAGTTGTATTTCTGTTGTTTCTTTTCCTGCAGTAGTTGTGTCTTGGTGCCACTGTATTTCCACATTCACTCCAGAGGGGCCACATCACATACTGTCCTAATCAAAAATAGCTGAGATCAGCTATTTTTGCTACATTTGAATTGAAATCCAGAATTATTTTTGGGGAATATTGACATCAAGATGTTAATAATTTGCAAACCACATTTTGTCCTGTTTCCCCACACACTCCTCAAATAATCAGTTTGGATCGGGTCACCCTAGTTAAAAAACTTTTTGATGTTATCAGTCACATAAAAACAAAGATGTGTCGACAGAACAGAATCGTGAATTCCAGATATTCCTCAAAAGTCAACATGTGTGACATGTCGACGTTTGGTCAAAATCTCTCCCCCTCCAAGTCACAATACAGCCTTTTAGGGGTGGTGCTGAGACAGCCTGGTTCATTTTAGGGATCGCTCGGTGGAACAGAGAGTTACAGCTCTATCTTACAGGCTGGGAAGCTCTCGTCCTGCATGACCACGGTGCTGCTGCTGGCCAGCACCATGATGTTCAGCTCCTGCTGCCTGTCGTGGGTCTCCTGGTACCACTCCCTCATCACGTCCGAGTCGTGGGTGGGGATGAGGGTGACCTGTAGGTACGAGGGAGAGGAGGTGTATAAGCAGGGGCGGATCTATAGGCATGGGCATGGGGGGCAATGCCCCCCTAAATACCCAGTCTGCCCCCCCTAAACACGATGCCATGCAAAACAACCCAAGATATTTCAAATGAAAGTGCTTATATTTAAAATGATTTGAAACACTACTACTGCTACTAACAAACTACAGCTGTGTCACCACTAAACCAACAGCATTTCATCATTGAAAACAGAAAACTCTCTGAGTCAGACCTTTAGCTTTATGCATGCTGCGTGTCTGTTGCAACTTCAACAACAACTGATGTTATTATTGATGCCTTTACTTGACTAATAAAAGTTCTGTAACCGAAAATGGTATGGGGGCGACCATTTTCTCTCGCCCCTCCAACATGTTCTCTTGCCCCCGTAAATGGGAATGTTACATCCGCCCCTGTGTATAAGTAACAGGTTTTTGTTGTTCATTTTCTTTTTAGTCCCCCTACTTCCGCCAAGGGGAGCCGAGTGAAAAGAGTCAATGTTTAAACTGCCAACTAAACTAGTACCAGTATTGGTACTCAGAAGAGTCTCCAAAAAAGCAGAAAAAAAAATCAAATATGTAGTTCTTCAGTGGGTTGAAATAGGCTCTCTGGTCATGTTAAAGGTAGGGTAAGTGATTTGAAATTCATGGTGTAGTACCAGCCTATTGCACTAGGGGCGTCCAACAGTAGCTACACTATGTGAACCTGCTGCTCGATCCTGATTGGAGGAGAATTCGCCACCACCTGGGGAACTTTTATTAGCTCCTCTGCTAACGTGGGGGAAGGGAAACTCCATATATGGTTTCCACACCTTATAATAGAGCCTTTTAACAGAAAAAAAAATTGTGGGTGATATCTGACAAAAGTGAAATCACTTCCCCTACCTTTAAAATGACCACGACCTGCACACCTAGCCGTTAATAGATGATTTGAGAATGGATTAATCACATTAGAAATATTATCAGCATTGCTGATAAAGGGTGATCAAAGGGTGGTCCGCGGCTCAAATGGTGAATAAATGGTGGTCCCTGGTGTCAAAAAGGTTGAAAACCCCAGTCATACAGCATGGAATTGACACGCGGACAAAGTATTATCCATTGACAACAGCGTACTTTGGGTCTGAGAGTCTCAATCGCATAAAAGTGGCCTGTGGCTCAGAATGCAAAAAGAAATAATGGGCCTTGATATGAAATGGCCTGAAAACCAGGGATTTAGGGCGTTGTTCATACTGTACTATCAGGAAGAATGATAGTGGAATCGGCACTAGGTCACACCACTAGAGGGGATTGTCAAGTGCAGTGCAGGCAAACCACATTCAGACAGAATGTCCTTTCAGTAGAGGGTACAGGGGAGTTCCAGATGGAATGAGAGATTGTCCTACTTTTACATCCACGGCCAGCATGAAGCTAAAGGAACACTTTTTCGTTGTATCTTTTTTTTGGTTATGTTTTGGGTCAATTTATTAATTTATGATAGATAGCCAAGTAATAAGCGGGATAATGTATGTCTGAGTGGTCACCGTTGGCGATGTCTGTCCTCCGATAGAGGAATAATATGTCATGTAACCGAGGCGGCCAGATGTTTTAAATCACATCATCATCACCACATGGATGTCCTGATGTCAAGGAAAAGCCTCAAACAGTGAAACCCAAAACTCAGCCAACAATAAATAGTCTGCCTAAATTATTCAGATGAAACCCTATCACAGTGAAACCCTATAATTCCAAAACAAATATGCCATTATTCTTTGTGATAAACCGATACGGATCCTGTGTGCCATTTTACATTCAAAGTCACAACAAAAACGGCGAGTACACAAAATGTGTTTCCTGCTCAAGAACCATCTTCGCCCATTCAGGACTGGAAGCCCTTTTTGTCTTGCTGATCATTTATGTAATAGAGCCCATAGCCCTTGTATACATACCAACCAACAGTAAATGCTGCAGTGATTTATATGGGATGCCTAATGTATTACAATGTTTTAGTGCTTACATTGTATATTGTAAAATGTATTGTAAATTCTGATTAAATTCTGATTAAATTGTAAACTTCTACAAACTCATGGACTTTATTTTGTAGTCTCAATGTCACACATGTCAACCTCATGTGGGGGCCAAATCAGGCCCTTAAATAAATTATCTTATCTTCTATCAACACCATGAATTAACTACCGTATTTTCCGGACTATAAGCCGCTACTTTTTTTTACATGCTTTTAAAACGGTGCGGCGAATTTATGCATTTTTACAGGTAACGGCCAGGTGGTCCCTGAGAGGGTTCCAGGTGGGCTTAAATGATAGAAAGTTGGTTAACCAGATGTAACTCTTTGAGAGCGTAAAAATGAAACCAAATGGACGCTTGCAGGTCCATTTGTTTTCATCTTTACACTCTCAAGAGTTATGATATTCACCATCTAAATTAGCACCACTTAATTAAGAAGTCATGGTCATTTTGATATCCATATTTTGCCTGTTGTGTTTGCGAAAATCCATCCTGTGGACAAATTGTGGACAAAACGAAAAGAAATCTTTAGTTTTGGGTTCTGTGGGGTGAAAAAGTTGTCAAATGCTGAATAAGTAGTGGGCCCTGGTATCAAAAAGGTTGAAAACCACTGCTCTAACATGAAGCTTATTGTCTGGCGCGGCTTATAGTCAGGTGCGGCTTATACAAGGAAAAATCAGTATTTTGCGTCAATCTTAGCTGGTGCGGCTCATATTCAGGCGTGGCTTATAGTCCAGAAACTACGGTAATGGTTTTGCTTTCTCAAACGATCATAGGAACAGGAAACTGAGCTTTAATAATGTAATGTCTGTACAGTCCTAAGTGGTTTGTGTCTTACCTGCGTGTTGTTCCCCCACTGGGCCTTCCCCTCCAGCAGAGCGTCCAGGACAGCCTTGCTGGGCTCCTGGGCAGCCTGGTCGTTACCACTGACCACGTAGTAGGAGGACCTCACCCGCTTGAAGAACTCTGAGTCCACGTTCTTAGCACTGCAGTGGTTGGGGATGTAGACCAGGTCCATGTACATGGGAGGGCAGCTGGACCCAGAGGAACCACTGGAGGACCTCCCACTGCCAGAACCTGTAAAGGACCATGAAAAACACACACACGCACAGACACGCACGCACGCACGCACGCACGCACGCACGCACGCACGCACGCACGCACGCACGCACGCACGCACGCACGCACGCACGCACGCACACACACACACACACACACACACACACACACACACACACACACACACACACACACACACACACACACACACACAATTAAAGATCTATAAGTCCCAAACAAATCATTAGAAAGAAGACAAACTAACTTCTCTCTTAATTGTTTGTTTGTCCCCAATAGCCAACGCGAAAAACAACGCTTTTCAGATTGCTTCAGATTGTCCATTTGGAATGCCAGGTCTCCTGCTCTGGCACTGTATAAACAGAATAAAAATGGTCCATTTGGCTCCATTTGTGCACCCTCACAAGTATGACTACTGAGTACTACAGTATACATTATAGATTGGGGTTACATTATAGTTTAGTTCAGTGAGTGAGATACGATAAGATATGTAAACCAGGCAGAAACGTCTGTGTGTCTGTGCGTCACACACACTCCATATTTGAGCAGCGTCTTACTGGTGTAGTCAATATTCAATCATGTCACAGTGGAACAGTGTTGGGACATGTGCACTACGTAACTGAATATATTTCATAATATATCTCTCTAAATAATCTCTCTAAATAATTCTAGGAATGTGTGTCTGTCTGTCTGTTACCTGCGCAAATGCACTATGCAATGGGGATCGCCCACACATGCCACGGCGCACGGACAGCCTCGATGAACCTCGCGTAGCACAGCCCTGTTAACCAGCACCAATGTGCACTACGTACAAACACCAAATATTTTACCAATCATTTTAATTTAATAGATTTGCATTAAAAGCTCATCGCCGCGCAGATCACGTGACACGGACAGCGCAGATCACGTGACACGGACACACATTTATTTGTGGTCACAGTTTGTCGTGCAACACGGGATCACCTCCCCTTGCGTTCTCTGTCCTCGCTGCTCCGCCTGACACACGGCGTGATGATATAACAAGCTACTGCGGTCAGCTACGAGGCTACGACTTATTTCTACTACCACTGAAATCTACACGTTTGGATATTCATTACGCACGGCGGCCATGGCATCCACTTCTCTCAAAACTTTTACACAGAAAAGTTACAGGACCACACAGTACAGTGCTTAGCCATCGGCTAGCTTGACACAGCTGTGACTCAATCATGCCTTCCACACCGGGCAGCGAACCCCGTCTCCAGCGTACGCGCTACTACGGTTACCTACAAGGCTACCACTTATTTCTTCTACCACTGAAATCTACACGTCTGGATATTCATTACGCACGGCGGCCATGGCATCTACTTCTCTAAACCTTTACACAGAAAAGTTAGGGGACCACAGTACAGTGCTTATTCATAGCCTAGCGTCTTAGCTCACATCAATTGCATTGCTTTTTGTTGAACGGGAGCGCTCAAGACATAGCTTTGACGCAATCATGCCACCGGCCAACCCCGTCTCCAGCGTAGGGTTGCTCAGTGCGTGCACCAAACACAACACTGTGGATAAACGAACGAGGACCACCGACTGCCCCAAATACACCACGTATAAATGAAACGCAACAGGGCACACCAGTGCATTAGGGCGCAGTTCTGAAGTTCCGAACACGCCCCAAATAGCCTGTCTACAAGCTCACATCAACGGTTGCTTGAGCCATGCGTTTCCCCAGCCAGAGCTAAAACACACACACACACACACACACACACACACACACACACACACACACACACTGTGCACACAATTTACCCTAGCCTTTCATCTGTGCGACTCACCAAATATATTAGGGAGTAGCCTACCAGGCTGTGTGACTGAGCACAGGCTACTTTATATGTACGTATGTAGGCCTATAGGTCTATAACATTACTTTTGTGCCCAAGTTCAACCCAACTTTCCAACATCAACAATTCCCTCCCAATCAATCTACACATCATTTCCAGATCATATATTTCACAACGGGTATAGGGCTAGTTACCAAAATGCAGTAACTTGTAATATAAATATATTACTTAACAAAAACAATCTAATATATTATACTTTTCTTTCTGCATTACTGCATTACTTTCAATATTATTTTCTGTCAATCTGTCTCGTCGAAAATGTTCTTGTAAAATTTTCTTGACAACTGCAGAAGTTAAATAATTACTTATTTTCTATAATTTGTCATCAAATTATTTATTCAGGAGGACGTTTATTTCATATGGATTTCCCAGATAGCCAAGTGCGCTTGCTTTATTGTAGCTATGCCACTGGCCTACACAATATTTGATTAATAGTGACACTAAATATTTAATTATATATTTTGTACAACATTTTTCTTTTAAGTAATATGTAATAGTAATATTAATATATTACACTTGCTCAGACAGTAATATTGTAATACAATATATTGCTTTAAAATGAAGGTAATAAGTAATAAGTAATACATTAACAAGGTATAGTAATATTCCCAACACTGTCACAGTGGAAGTAAAAGCTCACCTGAAGTGGCGCTCTTCACCCCCCTGGAGGCGGAGGTGTTGGTGGCGTTCTTGGCGTCTTTCCCTTCCCCCGCGCTCTTCTTCGGGGAGGAGGCCGTCTTGGAGTCCTTCACCTTGGACAGGCCTCCCTTCCGGGCCGGTGAGGAGGCCTTCTTGGTGAGCTTCTTCTTCTTGGGCTTCTCCGCTGCGGCGTCCTGGTTCTTCTCCTCGGCCTTCAGGGCCTCTGGGTCCACCATGCAGGTGTCTGGCTGGGCCGACGGCGGGGCAGAGTCCCTGGCCGCCATGGGCGGAGGGTCGGCATGTCTGTAGGTAGTAGTGGGCAAAATAAAAAAATCGATATGCCAATTATACTGTAATTTTTAATGCCATGATATCAATATAAAATTGCCAGGGTCAAAATCAAAATGCAGGGCCTATTCATTAATGTGTTCATGTCAGAAAGACCGGCTGATGTTATCAGGCTTCATTGATGTGTACTGTATGACTGAACGTTTTGTTATTTATATTGTTCAAAATTGCTTTAAAATGTTGTAGTTGATTGATTGAACAGAACTTGTCATTTTCCATATTGTTCAGAATTCCACCCATTTTCAACATTTTGTACTGTATTTTACTTGATGACACACACAACTTGATGATGGCATCATCAAGTTGTGTTTGTGTTGTGTTTGTTAATGATTTTTTCTTTTAGGACCTTTTTGTCTGAGGGTGTACAAATGGAACCATTTCCATTTGTACCATTTATAAGCTCTCTCTCTCTCGTCACGCTATCTTGAAAATGGGTGGAATGACTGGAATCCCCCTTATCCTAGTATAATAAAAGCACAAGTCATTTGTGAGAAAAATGCGATGTATCAATATATCAAATTGAATCACAGCATAACTAAGAATCGCAATATACAGTAAATCGATTCAGAATCCTAATTATTGATATTGTATTGTATCATGAGGTAAGTCAATTGTCCCACCGCCTACCTGTAGGTCAGGGTCCTGTCCGTGGGGAGGGTCTCCGAGTCGTCCTCTGAGTCGATGTTGGCGTCGGCGGTGATGGAGGGGCACTCCTCGGTGCCCGGCGGCACGTCGGAGTCCGTCTGGGAGGGCGCCGACTCGCTGATGGAGGTGGGTGGCGTCTCGTCGCACTGCCTGCCGGGCAGCTTGCCACCGGGCGGCGGCGGGCCTCCCCCGGACTTGGTGGTCAGCGGCTTCTCCTCGTCCACGGGGTTGTTCTCCCCTGCGTTCATGAAGTACTCCAGTGGGCTGGGGTTGATGAAAGACGGGGAGAGCTCCGTTTTGGGGTGGCGGTACTCGCACGAGGAGACCAGACAGAGGTCCACGTCCGTCCTAGACTTGGGGGAGGGGCTTTTCTTAGATGAATCCGGATGCCTGGAGTCTGAGAGGCTGGAGCAGAGAGGCAGATATGACGGAGAGGGGATATTCCGGCCGGTAGGGGATGTGGACTGGGCAGTGGAGCTCTCACATTTAAAAGGATTGGTCTCGCGTGCCGGGGAAAGCGCCTCTCCCTTAGAAGGGGAGGGTGAAGGCGACGAACCTTTGGGAGGGGAGGCTGTGCCGAGTTTATTTGAATTCTCCTCCATAGACAACACGGTTGGGCTTGCATCAGTTTTAGCTAGGGGACCTCCCGCCACTGGAGATGAGTCGGAGATGGGAGATTGGGTAATGGAGGCCATTTTTGGGGTGATTGGAGACTTCTCCGCCTGCTGCGATGCACCTGGGGACAAACCTGCCATGTGGCAGGGCGTGGTGACGGAAGGAGTGGACTGAGATCCATCGGAAGGCGACGCAGAGGCCGCGCGGCCCGAGTCGCTGAATAGGACCGAGCTGTGCTGAGCGGCCGGCGTTTTCATTTCACTTCCGTCCGTGGGGCTGTAGTCCACCTCGGTGGGGCCGTTCTCGGTTGCGCGTACGCCGGATCCCAACGACGGGTGCTCCGGCGACTGCTTGCTAAAGTCCAGGGCCAAGGAATGGTCGGGAGATTCTTGGCCGAACTCGAGGGACATGGTCGACTGCTCGGGGGATTTCGTATCCTGGCTCTCCGGCCTGGTCTTTGTCTTTGGCGAGATGTCTGGGGAGATGGACATGGGCCTGGGGCTGTCCTCTTTGGACGGGGACCCCTCGACCTCGTGGAAGGTGGTCGGGGTCTGAGCCACGGAGACGGAGAAGGAGTCGTCCACCTCGGTGGAATGAGGCGAGCCCACCTCGGCATGCAGAGAACGGGAGTCTGTGGCCGGCTCCGGGTAGGAGTTGGTGGCGAGAGACGCCGTCGAAGCCGAAGCTAAATGTGAGAACGTGTCTTCCGCTACCGCCTCCTCCAACGGCGTGCCCGACTTGTCGGACGTGGTGCCTTCCGATATCGACATCTTGCTTTCTTCTTTGAAACTGGTGAAAGGATTCGTATCTTGTTCGTGCTTTGTCACCGACGCAGAAGACAGAACCAGATTGCCGTTTTCTCCATTTGTCTTCTGATCCAAATCGAAAGGTGAGCCTTCTTTCTTTGTTGGGGATTCTGTGCAAGGTGCAGTGGGGCTCTTGGGAGGGGACCCTATCTTCACCTGAGTGGAGGCAGGACCGTCCACCGGGCTCACTCTGCTCGAACAGTCTTCTTTATCGCTCGTGACCTCTACGATGATGGGACCTTCTGCATGTAGCTCTGCCACAGGTGGCATGGCTACAGGCTTCTCTTCCACTGGAGATTGATAGTAGGGGGTGTGACCGGAGGACCGAGGAGAGTGTCCCCCATCTATTGCCCTGTCAATCGGGCTGTGGGGCGAATCCACTGACCCTATGGCTGCTCCCGCCAGCGTTGTGCACAGCTCGATCGGTGCAGCGAAAAGTGGCGGAGCCTCAAACAATCTCTTGTGATCTCCAGAGGGAGAACGAACAAGAGGCGCCGTGGTGGCGAAGGAGCCGAGTCCGGCAGCTGTGCCGTGGATGCTTGTTTTGCACGTCTCCTCGTCGAACTCCAGGTCCCCCACCGGGGGAAACGCCTTGCAAAATTTATCCTCCTCCAGTGACGGAGGGGGAGATATTGTCGAGGCGGAGTGCTGGTAGTCCCCGCCATCTGTGAGAGCGCTCTTCGAGTGGTCCGACTCGGGACCGTCCTGGAGCGGGGAGAGGCGCCTCCTCATGTCGAACTCCCTGACCAGGTCCTGGGAAGGGGAGTCGGTGTCGTCGTTGGTGGTTTCGTCGCTGATGTCCTTGGGCGTCAGCATGTCGTCCATGGGCGTGGGCACGCTGGAGATCTCCATGGTGGATTGGGTGTTCCCAGAGGTGGCGGTGAACTCTTCGGGCGGCTCGTCGCGGTTCTCGTCGTCCGAGGCGGTTTCGCTCTCGGCGCCGGCGGGGAACATTTCATCGCGAACGGGCGCAGCTGGGGAAACGGGCGAGGACGCTTTCGCTGGGGTCGATACGATCGGAGCATCTTTCTCCGTCTCTCTTTCATCGCTGTGCTTATCCGCTGTGTGTTCATCCGCCTTGTCGTCAGTGTCTGCACCTGCCTCGTCTTCATCGCGTTCCTCTTTATCGGCACTCATTTTGCGCATCTCATGAACCTCTTCTGGTTTTGCTGTTGCTTCCTGTGGCTCATAAACCTCTTCGGTCTCTCCCTTCTCTTCATAATCGCCACCCTCTAATGTCTCTTCCAGTCCGGTGCCCTCGTCCTCAAACCTTTCACTTACACTAACACCCAGTTTTGCCTTGTTCTCCGGCTCGTCTGGAGTCTCCTCGCCTTCTCCTTCGGCCTCCGTGGTCGTTATTCCCTCGTCCACAGACTCTGCCGCCTCGGGGGACAATTTGGTCTGCATGAATTCCTCGCAGCTGATCATCTCGGTCTCCTGCTGCGGGGCGTGCTGCACCGTGGCCTCGTCCTCCACCAGCTCCTCGGCCCTGAGCTCCTCGAAGTCCTTGGTGAGATCTTCTGGTGAGGACATGAGAGATCGCTCTGCTTCTAGAGCCACGGCAACGGCTCCTGCAACGGCACCTGCACCGGCTGCCAATTTAATGTCATTCACCTTTGTGTCCTTCTTTGTTGATTTTGGCTTCCCCTTCTCTTTTAATTTAGAGGGACTTCCAGCATCTTTTTTGGAGGCGTCATCCTTTTTCAAGGTCTTTGGTTTTGGCGCCATTTTCCTCTCCTCTCCAGCAGTCTTTTTGATGTCTTTAGAGGTCTTTTTTGCTTCTTTCTTCTCCTCCTTCTTTTCCTTCATCGGAGAGTCTCGTTTGACATCCCTTTTGATGTCCTTTTTGACGTCTTCTTTCTTAACTTTGTCCTCCTTCTTGACTTCCTTTTTGGGTGTGAGCTTTTCGTCTTTCTTGGTTACTTCGTTTTTCTTTTCCACTGTTCTTTTAGGTTCCTTCTTAGTAACGTTGTCTTTCTGAAGCTTGGGTTTGATGTCGGACTTCTTTTTCTCCGGAGTCTCGTTTTGTGGCGCTTGCTCTACTTTTGTCTTGGTTTCTTTCTCGGGCGCCTTTGCCTTTTTGACCGGGGCCTTTTCTTTTTTCTCTGCCTTTTGGGATTTTTCCTGGGATGATTCCATGTCTGTCTTTGCCTTTTCCTGGACCTCCTCCTTTGATTCCTTCCTTACGCTTTTGCTCGGTGAGGCTTTGGGGGTAGACTTGAGGCTCTCCTTGCTGTCCGTTCTCTGTCTCAGCTTGGCCTGCTTAAGGCCCGCCGGAGCCGCTGGCGACATGTTAGGAGACATGGACTTCTGAGTGACGACGGGCTGCTTCAAGAAGTCCAGGTGCTTGAGCTTTTCTAAACCGTCGAGGACGTGATGTTGCGTGGCGTTCCCAGGAAAGAGAACGCGCACCACCTTCTCCGAGGGGTTCGCAGGGTGCCACACTATGAGGGAGGAGATGGACGCCAGGAATGAGACGGGGAACTCGGACTCTTTCCCGTTCGGCAGCAGGATTGAGGCTTTGTCTTTGTCGCTGCCCGTCCACTGTTTCATAAAGTGCTGCAGCTCCTTGCTGTTCTTCGAGGGATTGAGCACGTACATCTCCAGCTTCCCCACGCCCATTTTCTGGAAGAGTATGATGGGCTCTATCGTGTTCCCGACGGGTCTTTGCAAAGGCTCTATCCTTAGGTTGAGCTTGGCGAGGAACTGCTGCGTGAACGCTGCCTCTTCCACGTTCCTCCGCACCCTGTAGTTAGGCTCGGGGCTGCTCAGGCTCTCGGGGAGGTTCACGAACACCACGCCGATGTCTGGCGAGATCTGGTTCTTAACCCAGTCGCCGTTGCCCTGGGAGCCCTGCGACTGCTCCTCCTCCATCTCCGCGATCTTCCTCAGCAGCATGCTGTTGATGCCCGGCAGGTTGTCGTCGCCGACGTGCGTCAGGAGGATGGAGTCCACCCGGTCCAGGTGTCTCACCAGCTTCCAGAAGCACGACTTCCGGTCTGAACCGCCGTTGATCAACATGTTGAATCCGTTCACCGCGAAGAGAGCGGAGTCGCCGCGGCCACCGGGGAAGATGTAGCAGCACGGCTTGGACAGCTTCAGGAAACCGCCCGAGGTGGGCGGCTCCAGCATGTCGAACGGGGACGGGATCTCCACCGATTCGGACAGGTACTCTGTGAACTCTGAGAGGCCCTCCATTTCTGGGAGTATGAGAGTGGAGTTCAGTTTCATGTTGATGAAGTCCTGCAGGTTGTGTTTGTCCAAGTTAGAGTTCTTCCAGTCGCCTTGTTCGGGGCAGGAGAGGGTGAGATTGGCCTTGTTGGCTGGATGGATGGTGCTGAGCAGTTCGCCAATCTAGGAACGGAGGGAAATCGCTGTGTCAAGTTTGTATTTAATGACAAACACAGCAAGCAGCGACAAAATGTAGTGAATAAATAAAATGTCAAACATCCAATAGTGGGTAACAATTGTGACAATGTGTTGATTACAGTGTTGAGCAGTAACTAGTTACTAGTTAGACTCACCTCTTGGTCAGTGAAAATGTCTATGAAGTTGAAGAAAGAGAAGGATCCAGACTGGAGGATGAGCTCCCCTGTGTTTTCAAAGCATTGTCCAGAGAGGACCAGCAGCTTGTGTCTGGCAGTGTCTGAGATCATCAAACGAGCCTGAAATTAAAAGAGAATAAATAAGACCCAATTATTATTATCATTGTTATTATTATACCCTCTGGTGTGTTAGTTGTACAGTTAACAGACAAGCGCCCAACAAGCTCGGGAAATTAAAGGGATAGTTCAGATGGGAGGTGGGTAGTTCCAGTCATTTTGTGTATGTCACTGGAGCTCATGCAGTAAAAGTAAATGAAATTCAAAAAACTTCCTTTGTATTGCTGACCCATTTCTAAATTATTATCAAATCCTGTTTATTTTGACCCCCCTATCGCAATTTTATTTTTTGTGTCCATTTATCACTATGCCCAAAAAGTAATTCCATTTGAAAAAAATGGAACTGGAACTACTTCATATTCACCAAAAACAAGGCAGAACTCCCACCACGACACCACGATGCTGGACATCAATTAATACAACGACTACTGTATATTAATGATTATTTCATACAGGTTACCTTAAAAAAATTGAACTATCCCTTTAAGACATTCAGACACAAGCAATATAATTAGTTTATTACTAGTAGCATGGGTAATAAGTAGGCCTACTGTTGTAGAATATTAATGGGCATTTTGATCTGTATGTTTGCCTGTTTTGTTCCTGAAATGCAGCCTGGAATTGTGGACAAAACCAAAAGAAATCTTTATTTATTCTTTTGGTCTGTGGGGCTAAAATGTCCTCAAATGGTGGTCCGTGCTGAATAAATAGTGGGCCCTGGTATCAAAATGGTTAAAAACCACTGTCCTACATCAATTCTGTATATCGCAGGAGGTGAATGTCAGTCAGATGACGGAGGTCACAGAATGGTCTAAAAGAATCCCAAATCAATTAACAGAGAAGCCAAAATCGTTATTGGATTCAGTCCCTGTTAAATATGCATTGAAAATATCACCACAGTCATGTCAGTCAAGTCCATTAGCTAATTAGCTGAGTCACTCTCTGAGTCACTAAACCATTACTCTCTCTCTCTCTCCCTCTCCCCAGGGGCGGATCTAGGCATGAGCATGGGGGGGCAATACCCACCTAAATGCTCAGACTGCGCCACCAAACATGATGGCATACAAAACAACCCAAGATATTTCAAATTAAAGTTCTTATATATAAAATGATTTGAAACACTACTACTACTTCTACTAAGTAACTACAGTTGTGGCACCACTAAACCAACAGCATTTCATCATTGAAAACAGAAAACTCTCTGAGTCAGACCTTTAGCTTTATGCATGCTGCGTGTCTGTTGCAACTTCAACAACAACTGATGTTATTATTGATGCTTTACTTGCCTAGTAAAAGTCCTGTAACCGAAAATGGTTACAGGATGGTTACAGGCCACGGGGCGACTTCATTGCCCCGCGTCGCTTCGCGCCACGGGCGATGAAGCCGCACCCATACCATCTTCTCCTGCCCCTCAATTGGGAAATGCTACATCCGCCCCTGCCTCTCCCTCTGTCTCTTTCTCTGGCCCTCTATTGCCGGTGTTCAGCATCGTCTCCCACAGTCCCTGCATTTCTTCCACTTCAATGTCATCTATCAGTTCCAGGCTGCTGGCCAGGTCAAACCTGCAGCGCTGGGAGATGTTTATGTGAATGCACAGCTTGACCGCAGATGCAGCCTGGGCTGCTGTGTGAAAGCAACGGTGACAGGCCACCGGTAGAATGCAGGAAAACATGTAACCCCACCCTGACCGACTTCATTGTGGGCACCACTACTCAGAGAAAAGTACTCAATTAACCCTTCTCAAAACCCCACCCTTTGAGACGGGTTTTACTCACTGTCTAATGCCAATCCAAATAGTTTAGCAACTGTGACGGTCCTCATCTGCCCTCCCAGTAGCCAATTTATTTTTTAATAGAAAGCACACGCAAATCAAATATTGACGATATGCGATAAGAAATGCGGGCATCTGGCAGGGTGCACAAGACATTTCTGTCCCAGGCTGCAGTCTGTGTTCTTCAGAGCTTCTAATCTTTCACATTTCTTCATTATTGGTCCAGCATGATGCACTCTGACCAGCAGCTTGTATTACCAAAGGCTGCATAATGTGCTGATCAAGTTCTTTCAAACTGTCCTTCTTTTAAAGCAGGGGTGGGCAATTATTTTTCTCAAGGGGCCAAATGAGATACATAAAATATTGTGGAGGGCCAAGTGTAAAGGCTGAACTAAAGTCTGTGTAATATTAATTTAATTTTCAAGATAAAAGTAAGTGTAAGACCCATTTTGACAGCAGCGCCCCATTCAGAATTTGAGACACAGAGGACCCACCATTTGATAATATTTTAGCTCCACAGACCCCAAAATAAACAAAGATTTATTTTGCTTTTGTCCACAATTCCAGGCTGGATTTGGGAAACCAAACAGTCAAACATACAGATCAAAATGTCCATTAATCCTCTACATTCTCTAGTTGTGTAGACTTGGGGCTTCGTCACATGATGATGAATATTTTAACATAATATTTTAACTTGAGAGTGTAAACATGAAAGAGAGCGTAAAAATGAAACCAAATGGACCCTGGCGGGTCCATTTGGTTTCATTTTTACGCTCTCAAAGAGTTACATCTGGTTAACCAACTTTCTATATTTAACTGGAACTCTCTCAAGGACCACTGGTGGTCCCCGGGCCGGTCAGAGTCAGCCACAGGGCCGCGTTTGGCCTCCGGGCCGCATAATGCCCAGGTATGTTTTAAAGTAATGATCGAGTCACATTGTAAAGCGTGCTTATGGATCTGTGATTGACTGTGTCTGGGGAAGAGTTGAGATGAGAGCATGTAGTCCTGAAAGAGATGTTACTATAGGCCTAATAATAAATGTGAAAACATGCGTTTTGTTTTACCTCAGTGCTGACGGCTTCCTCTGACGGGTTGATCAGCACCACCGTCTCCAGGACAGTGCTTTTGTGGTGAAGAATCCTCTGTCCTAAAAGGACAACAACAAAAACAAAAAAACATATTACGGTAAGCCAACAACTAAAGTAACCCGATAGGTAACCAATTCCACAAAAAATAAGAGGGTTTGTTGTTTTGACATAAGCATGTTATTTGGGTGTTGTTTTGAGTGACAGAGGCTGCAGGTTCGATTCGGCTGGCTGTCATCCTATTTTATTTGAAGCATTATACAGTACATTGTTCTTTTTGCAAAAATGTTGTGTGCCAGGGACGGAACACAAAACGGCGAGCCAAAATAGTACAATTGGTATAAGTCGAGGGCCGGAGTTGCTGGACTGTGTTTCAACACAGGGGACCCCGATTGATGAGGACGTCCCAGGAAAACAGCAAAAGTAATTTTCCTTCAAAAAGCATGTCACTTAATTAATAGCAAGTTAAATGTAAAGATGAAAATGCATGCATTCAAAACATTGCATTATTAAAGGTCAGGTTCCTGTTCTATGATCCTGACCAAGCACTGATTTCGTAGTAAAATGAGAAAGTAAATCAATTGAGAAAGTAAAAGAGTTAGTTCCATTCGTGGTGTGTGCAATATAGACCTGCGCAGTGACATCACCGTCCGGTTCCAGTAGTCTTTTCCCCATTCATTTTTCATTTTTTATATAAAGACGATTATAACTCAGACAAAGTCAACTCGGGTCGTGACAAATCACGATGGCACACACAATCTTTTGGGACGATCAAATAATTTGAAAAACGAAACAAAAAGTGTTGTATCCTGCCGTTTTCTACTTAATGCTAATTATATGATGATATTGTGTCATTATGATTTGTCACGACCCGACGGTGTCATATTGTGTCATCATGATTTCTCACGGCTTTGTCCGTGGCGAAATCGTCTTCATATAAATTATTTTCGAAAAGTCTATGAGAAAAATGAATGAGGAAAACACCAGTGCAACCGGGGTGGTGACGTCACTGCGCAGGTCTATACCAGAGGGCCAGTTCTAACAGTGATTAAATACCATCCCACGGGCCAAGGTAATTCATTCACAGGCCTGATTTGGCTTCTGAGCCTTGACTTTGACATACATGTGCTCTAACCACAGGGCCACTGAGTTGATCAAACCCTCTGGATGGACAAGGCGTCTGCTAAATGCCTCAATTGTAAGCCCACGCGAGTGCATACTGCAGGGCAGTGGTCTTCAACCTTTTTGATACCAGGGACCACCATTTATTCAGCTTTTGAGCCACAGACCACCATTTGATGACATTTTAGCCCCATGGACCCAAAAACTAAAGATCTATTTTGCTTCTGTCCATGACCATTAATCTTCTGCTTGTGTGGACTTGGGGCTAATTAAGATGATGATCATTTTAACTCTTGAGGGTGTAAAAATGAAACCAAATGGACCCGCAAGGGTCCATTTGGTTTCATTTTTACGTTCTCAAGAGTTACATCTCGTCAACCAACTTAGCTGGGGACCACCTGACTGGAACCCTCTCACGGACCACTGGTGGTCCCCGGACCAACCTGTTGAAAACCCCTGCTGTAGAGCACACAGATGGACTGCCTACAGCAGGCACACGCTGGATCTAATTTGAGCAGCCCAGGAGGACCATCTTTCTTGTTTCCCCGTCACGTTGACCAGGCTTTTATTCTGACCACCACATGACCTGTCCTCTCCATCATGCTGGAGCTGCACATCCAATTATCGGCCCTGTGACCTGACATCCACTGGCCCCTCCCGGCCCCCCCGGCCCCCCCGGCCTGCACGAGGCCTGCTCCGTCCTGCTGTGTCACCTATCCTATCCCCCTGATGCCCCTGATGATGCATTAGGCTGGAGTACATTCTCTGCACTTAGCAGGAACGGAAAAAACAAAAAAACAATAGCCTATGGCAGTGGTTTTCAACTTTTTTGATCCCAGGGCCCACTATTTATTCAGCATTTGAGCCGCACAGGCCACCATTTGATTTTATTTTAGCCCCACAGACCCCAAAACTAAAGATTTATTTTATTTAGTCCACAATACCAGGCTGGACTTCGGAAACAAAATAGTCAAACATAAGATCAAAGGCATGAATGTTCTACATTCTCTAGTTGTGTAGACTTGGACTTGGAATTCAGATGATATTTTAACTCTTGAGAGCTTTCAAAGAGTTACATCTGGTCCCATCATTTAGACTGGGGACCACCTGGAACCCTCTCAAGGACCACTGGTGGTCCCCGGACCACCTGTTGAAAACCCCTGCATCAGGCCGCTGTAGTACATTCTCTGCTCTTAGTAGAAAAGGAAAACAAAAAAACAATAGCCGATGGGGTTGGTGTGATCTTTCTGTGCGAGATACACAAAAAGGATGGATGCACTTTACTTTATGATGTATTTAACCCATGGCATCGGAGTGCTGTAGTGTACAGAGAGAGAGAGAGAGAGAGAGAGAGAGAGAGAGAGAGAGAGAGAGAGAGAACTTGTGGAACAGGAGGAGGATTTTAAATGTGTCTGAATTGCGGTGGTAACAATAATTGCTCTGATGTTCCTCTTTTTTTTCCTTTTACAGGCCAGGATGTCCCCAGGGAATGCTATTTTCTGGTCTTTGTCATCACAAATATGTCCAGAACCGGTAATTGCCTGCCTAACACTGGCTGTTACAGTGTGTTTTAACAGTGGGGCGACAGCCTTCTGTATTTTCCGGAAGTGCTTTATTTGTGCAAGCGAGAGAACACTTTACGTCTTGTCTTTTGGACGTTATCATATAGCTGGGCGATAGCCAATGAAATTCATGTGTTGCTTTGTTGTTCACCCTCCATACCACTTATATGAATACATATAACAGCAGGAACGCCCATGAGTCGCCGTTATTCCCCTGCTGTCAAAATGCACTGTCAGCTATAATTTCACTGCAATGTAAAATACACTCTGTGCAATGCACTGCCTGTACGATGCATTGATATTCCAAAATACACTCTGTACAATGCACTGCCCGTACAATGCATTGATATTCCAATATACAGATTGTACCATGCACTGCCCGTACAATGCATTGATATTTCAAAACACACAGGCCTAGATTTTCGTTACCGCTAAACCCCTTATCCCTTAACTTCTTTGTCTTTTTAAACTATTAAAAAAAAATCAGTAGTTCAAATTGCCAGCCTACAAGCTCACAACATGTCAATAGATTGACTATTCAATCTATTGACATTAACTATTCCAAAAAGGTTTTTCAAAATACAGTAGTAAAAAAGAAATAAGGGGTTTGGGATAAGGGGTTTAGCATGAGCATTTGACGAAAATGGAGCGCACAGTGTATAATGCTTGGCCCACAGGAGACCTTGATATTTTGTTAGGAGAAAGTCACTTCCAACAAACCAACCAGTTCAAATAAGAAGCTCAAACTGTCAGGACACAGGATGGTAAAACACTCATCACAGTCAGTGACAGTCCAATTTGTACCGGTATATTACATCCATTCAAACAAACGGTAATAATAATAATGATATGACGCGCGATGCTCAGAGAAAACCTAATTACAAATACCCTATCATTGATTTGTGTGTGTGTGTGTGTGTGTGTGTGTGTGTGTGTGTGTGTGTGTGTGTGTGTGTGTGTGTGTGTGTGTGTGTGTGTGTGTGCTCGTGTTCTCAGGGGATGACGCAACAGTAAATGTTTGTGCCTCTGCCTGTCTGCCTGTCTGTCTGCCTCTCTGTCTGTTTGTCCACTGTCAATTTTCCATACATTTTTTATACAGCAAACAGTTTCTCATGATGCTGCTGAAGCCATTAACTCTGTAGGTTCCTCCCAGAGGGGCTGAATGCCATTCTCTATGGAAGAAATGTTTCATTTGCTGCTGATAGTACTCAGTGCTGCCAACTGCCAAAATCCAAAATGCACTAGAGTGTCACTTCCAAAATGCACTAGAATGCGCTAGAGCAGTGGGTTTTCAACCATTTTCATACCAGGACCCACCATTTATTCTGCATTTTAGCCACGGACGACCACCACCATTTGATGTTGAGTTTAGACTCTCAGACTAATTTAGGAGAAATAACTGGCAAAATGTTGGTCAAAATAGCAATTCTTCTACATGTGTAGATTCTTGAAAATGAGGTAATTCAGATGTTTAAATATAATTTAACTCTTGAGAGCGTAAAATTAAACCAATTGGACCCGTAAGGGTCCATTTGGTTTAATTTTACGCTCTCAAGAGTTACAGATGTATAAAGGTCCATTTGGTTACCAATGGTCCTTCCTAGGAAGGAAGAAGGACTCTATCATAGGCGCCTGTCAACCCAACTCACCAGCAAAAAAGCACTAGATTTTCCACCAGGAGTTTTTCCACAAATTTTAGCACTAGGGGGGCCTGAAAAAAGCTAAATATAGCGACAAATGCACCAAGTTGGCAACACTGTTCCCCATGGAAGAAATGTTTCATTTGCTGCTGATAACACTGAATTGGCTTTGACAGTATAATGCCACTGCGCTGCACTTGGCGAATTATGTTCCAAGATATTTACCAGGCAATTTTACAATAACATCAAGGTGTTTTCAAGTGCAAAAACCTTATCCCTCTATATCTATACATAACAATTCGACCTGCTGGGTTTTCATTCTGTTGAGTTTAAAGGCATCAGCAACGACATATTGCTCTTGACCCCACTTTGGACAAACTGGACTGCAGCATCAGCAGCAATCTTAAAACTAGTCTGCAGCTTTTCTTAGAAACTGCCCGAGGAAACAACTTTTGGTATGACCTCAAAACAAACGAGGTCAAAGCATTTCTTTTTTCTAACCTGCTAATATCACAGTTGTTAGAGTTACAGTACAACAAAAACCGGGTGATGCGAGCGACGCTTGAATTTCATTGGCTGTAGCCTAAATCGAGTATCGGCAGAAAACCTCAATTATATTTATCTTTTTCGCCGACGTTGCCCCACCCACTTTTCGACCGTCACCTGTTCGCCTGCTATTGCCAGAATCGGCGGCTCTCGTAGACAAACAAAGGAGTTCAGGAAATATTGTCTACCCATCGTCGTCTACTGTTAAAACGTACCGTTAGAGTGGTATCACGTTGAATGTGACCACGTTCTATGTGACCAATTAAATAGGACAGAATGTGAGAACAGGGCATCACACCCAGCAAGCACGGCCAGGACTGCGACAAATGAATGACGTTTTGATTGTGTCCAGATCAAGGCAATTCAAGACCAGTCAGATCTGGACCAGGATATCACCTGATTTCAACTAACACAAATCCTGTCTACTACAGACAGACGTCCCTGGATGAATCAGAGAGAGTCAGATTGAGACCAGACTAACTTAAATCAATCAGAACTACTCAGATCTGGCCCAGAATAAGCTACAGTATATTATTTCAACTGGTGAAAGACATCCTGGAAATGACGTAAAGATCATCCCCATATAGACTGCGATCTGGCCTGGTCTTGAACGTCATTGGAGTCACTGCGTCATCACTGACGCTGGAGAAAACGAGCTTCAGCAACAGTATGTTTGCTGCTTTGAAATATAATCCTGATATTGTTCCAATGTGATTAAAGGTAAAAACAAAAAGTACAGATGTTCCGATACCAATACTGCATTAGAGAAGCTGTCAATACTGTCTAAAATTCTGGCACCAATCAATTCATATTTATTTTGAATGCCTCAGCTGATGTTTCACTACTGTTTCACCTATACTTGCTGCACTATTTACATTATTATTTTATTAAATTGTCAATGAATGATCGAGTCACTGCACTTTAACGATTACTAATGGAATTTTAAAATATTCTTAGATCAGTGTACTCAAATGTTTGTAATTACTCTGAGAGTGTACAGGTCCATTTGGTTCGATTTTTAGAGTCTGGGTTACAGTCAATTGTCCATTTGGAAACCCTCCAAGGAACTCAGAGAGTTCCTGGACCTGCACATTCAGAGCCACTGTCCTGGATGATTTTTTACTAACTGGTATCCGACAGGAGGACGGGGGTCAAGTTATTGGTATCAGGATGGAAAAAATGGAACAAGACTACACATCATGGCGCTTTGAGAGCTTTGCCTTTTTTTTATGGGAGGAATTTTCCTCTCATCATTGGCATGCTGAAAATAGCAGTGCCAGGTTGAAAGTTGTTGAATCCCCTGTCCTACAGTAGCTCTCCCTGTCCCAGTGGGAGGTCGAGCAAAATGTCACATTTACTCCCATCGGCGAGTATTGTCCTACAAATCAGACATAACACCACACGCATCAGCTGAAAAAATATAATGAATGCGCCATTTAAGGACACACCGGAAACAGACAGGACACAAAAATACAGTACCGTAATTTCCAGACTATAAGCCACACCTGATTATAAGCCGCACCAGCTAAATTTAGGGCAAAATACTGATTTTTCCTTGTATAAGCCACACCTGACTATAAGCCGCACCAGGCAATAAGCTTCATGTTAGAGCTGTGGTTTTCAACCTTATTGATACCAGGGCCCACTATTTATTCAACATCTTCACCCGACAGACCCCAACACTAAAGATTTCTTTTGGTTTTGTTCACAATTCCAGGATGGATTTTCGCAAACAAAAGAGGCAAAACATCAAAATGAGATCAAAATGAACATGAGTTATGACTTATTAATTAAGTGGAGCTAATTTAGATGGTGAATATCATAACTCTTGAGAGTGTAAACATGGTTGGTTTCATTTTTACGCTCTCTAAGAGTTACATCTGGTTAACCAACTTTCCATCCATCATTTAGTCTGGGGACCACCTGGAACTCTATGGGACCACCTGTTGAAAATCCCTGTCATCTGTAAAAATCCATAGATTGGCCGCACCATTGTATAAGCCACAGGGCATGTGAAAAAAGTAGTGGCTTATAGTCCGGAAATTACGGTATATTGTTACAGTGTGGCTAGCAAGAAGCTAGCTGTCTATGTCATTGTGTGTGTGTGTGTGTGTGTGTGTGTGTGTGTGTGTGTGTGTGTGTGTGTGTGTGTGTGTGTGTGTGCGCGCGCGCGCGCGTGCGCGCGTGCACGTGCGTGTGCATGCAGCCGTGTACGTGCGTGCGCATGTGTGCGTGCGATGCTTACTAAGCAAAATGAAATCACAACCTACACAGAGGGCTGTTATTTTTTTGCACTACAGATGATGAGATGATGTCACAGACTGGTCACATGGGAACGGAGCATTAAAAAAAATCCACACTGGTTCTATCGTAATGTTATGAGATCCACATGCTTCACAATTTATATTTCAACGGAAGAAATATCCAGTAATGAGTTAATGATAAATGCTTACGTGTTTACTGTATTTGTATTTATATTCTGCCTCATGATATTCAGCTGACCCTGAACATAACATTGGACTTGGGTCACTTGACCCAACAGTGTCATGGGAACTTCCCAAAGGGGCAAAGCAACTAGGATAATTGACTTCCATTTCATCATACTGTAACACACTGTAGTGATTACAGCAGCCAGAGGCGATCCTTATGTTCCATGTTCCAAAGACATTGACAGGCTGGGCCCTTATAATTATAAACAACAACAACCTAACATCTGTACTACCGGTACATCTCAGAGGCGAATATTCTATACAAATCCTTCTGAATTGGATTGGGATTATTACTTGTACAAAACATGCCTTAACCAATGAAGTCCTACTTTGTGTAATTTGTGTAGAAGGAGGGAGACCCAACTCAACTTTTCCGATCTTGCGACCTTCCTCAGGCCCTTTTTACACTTTGTCTATTCAAAAACATCTCATCTGGAAGCTTGCAACATGCAACAACAATGTAATGTTTGTGTAGATTGGCTATTTTCAAAAGTTTTCAATGCGTTTCAGAAATCTTCTTGAGCTAAAACAAACAAACTACAAGCTGTGAAATGGGACACTCATACTGGGCAGTTTAATTATAATTTTCCACTACTTTACTCGAGTGAAGTACTGGCAATACAGGACGTACACTTGTGGGGCTGCGTGCAGTCACACAGAACTTTAATTCATAACTAGATCAGCACAGGGTAGAGTGCAAACTTGCAGATTGTGCAGAGTGAGGTAATAATCATGACATCAGCTATAAAGGTCTCTTACTTACGCCATCATTACATCATGACTTACAGTAAACAACCAGCCAATCGGAGTACCTCAAGGGACCCTGGACCGATCGCGCCCCGATCGCTTATCATGTGCCTGCTCTGCTCACACAAGAAATACTGTGTGAAATCTAATTAAATTTTTAAGGGTGGATTCTCGCCAGTAGAGTTTTTCATTTACATGACCTCAGTAAAACCTATGCCTAAACCTAACCTTAACCCCTGACCTGGCCCAACGCTTGTGACAGTTGGCGACCGTCGACTATAAATCACTTGCAACTGCCCGATTTTCAGTTTTGGCTTTGGGAGAAAACAGCCTTTATCCAATCAACATGAGCAGAGTCCTCCTGCAATCATGATCGGGTGGATTGGCCTGTTGCCTCCCCAATGTAGAGTGTGGGCATGTACACATCTTTCGTTTTTTTTCCCACCTTTTACAAAATGAGCCAAATCAGTGACTGCTCCTGTACACCACTGACAGCTCCAGTAGAAGCACAGAATATGGAGTCATCTGGAGTAGATTAAACTGTATATAGCCTACTAAAAATACCAGACCTGTGTGTGTGCCTAATGCTATCTGCTATTTACCCAACCAGATGACATTTTCATTTATTCAGCCACCTGTGTCATCATCACATCGCCCTAATATTATATTCATTGGTAATTCCATTACCCTGATTAGACTTCCTGCCTGCACAGAATGAACCCATTACTGCCTGAGGATTCTCAATTATTAGGACTATTAGGAGGTACACATTACAACAATATCACAGTCTATAGACTGTGAATTAGGAAAACGACACAACAGATACTCGGCACAAATACATTCACTACACATGAATGCAGTGTGCACACAGCACACGCATATATAAACACACACGCCCACGTACATGTTGCACATAGGCCCGGATGTAACATTTCCAATTGGGGTGGGGTGGGGGTGGGGCAGGCAAAAATGGCATGAAAATGGCATACCATTTTCATTTAAACTATTTAGTTCACACAAGTTTTATATGTTGTACAGGACTTATATTAGGCAAGTAAGCATCAATAATAACATCAGCTGTTGTTGAAGTTGCAACAGACACACAACATGCATAAAGCTATAAAGGTCTGACTCAGAGAGTTTTCTGCTTTGAATGATGGAATGCTGTTGGTTTAGTGGTGACACAATTGTAGTTAGTTAGTAGTTAGTAGTAGTGTTTCAAACCATTTTAAATATACTTTAAGTACTTTCATTTGAAATATCTTTGCCCCACCAAACATGATGGCATGCAAACAATCAGATTTTCAGTCAGGGCATTTAGGGGGACATTTACCCCCCCATGCCCATGCCTAGATCCGGCCCTTCTCATGCACGCGTTCATGAAATGTGATCTGTCAATGTTAATCGCTATTGATCATTACCTGGAGTCATGTCCCTGAACCATCCCACATGGGATGGGAGGGAGGGGCGGCGCATATAGATTTTTGGTTTCAAGACGGGACATTAGAATTCTCTAGTCGCCTCTTATATGCCTTTTAGTGTGCCGTCTGCACAGGAGAGAGGATGGGCAGGAGAACCTATAGAATGTACACTGGATATATCCAGTGAATATACTAAACCAGGGTTTTTCAACCTTTTTCATACCAAGGCCCACTATTTATTCAGAATTTGAGCCACGGACAACCCTTTGAGTCCCACAGACCCCACATTTTAGCCCCATACAGACCCCAAAACTAAAGATTTCTTTTGCTTTTGTCCACAATTCCAGGCTGGATTTGGGAGAAAACAAAATAGGCAAACATACAGATCAAAATGACTTCTTCTTCTACAGTACATTCTCTAGCTGTGTAGACTTAACTCAGATGATGAATATTTTAACTCTTGAGAGTTACTTCTGGTTAATCAACTGTCCACCATTCGGCCTGAGCACCACCTGGAATCCTCTCAGGGACCACCTGTTGAAAACCCCTGTACTAAACTAGATCAGCACTCGGTAGACTGCATATTTGCAAACTAATTAATCTGAAAATCTTGAGGGACGAACCATCGTTTATCGCCTACCTACAGTAATCTTTAAAGGTAATAGGGCTGTTGAATGATTCAATTTTTTAATCAAATTAATCACAGCTTCAGAATTAATTTAATCATGATTAATCACCATTCAAACTATGTTCAAAATATGCCTGTTTTCAAAAAAGAAACAGAATCTGTGGAAAAAAGTAACCATTTATCTTTAAAATATGTATCAAAATAGGTGATCTACAAGCCCTCAATGCTTGTACATCCTCCAGCAATACTCTCTGGCTCTGGTTACAGGGAGACACACAGATATATGTGTCCGTAAAACCATGCTTTACCCATTTCTTTCAATGAGAAAATGCTCAGTGGGTTGAGTCAGTGTGCACATGAGTTAATTGCGTTAAAAATTTTAATCAGATTAATCAACAGAATTAATTTAATCCCATTAATTAACTATTTTCAACAGCCTTACTTTAAAGGTAATAGAGGCAACTCTAGGGTGTACAAACACTGTGTTTGTAAACAGATTTGTTTAAAAACAGAATCTAACTCTATTGGCTCATTATGAAACTGCTGGACGCTGCTGTGCTGTGCCCACACAACCGCTCTCCCCCTCACACATTAGCCACGCCTGTCCTGAGCCCCGCAAATGTTTTGTTTTCATGATTTGTTGAAGACAACAACAAAGTTGTTGATCAACAAGGATGAAGCATATTATGTCTATCTGCAGGGAAACAGCTGCAGCATCAAAGTATGCCAAAAATATAGCTATATATATATCCATTTTTATTTTTGGCTAAAAAGTCAATTTCTTAAAAAATATTAATTATTAAGGTTTCATCATTACTTCATTAATGCGTAATCTCTCAAATTTCTCAATTGAAAGACATTTTACGGTAAAGTCTCCGTCTAAGATTTCCTATTATTCTCAATCACCATTACGTCATGGTCCCTTACGTGTCCCTCCTCTCCTCTGGCCGTTCCATCCTTTTCAATCTCCGTTTCCCCAAGCTCTCCTCATGCTCCTCACCTAGCCCCTCTCCATGGGTGATGACGTAAATGAGGTCCCAATTAGGTAATCACCCAAACTGGACGATCAAAGTGCCCCTGAGGGGGGGATCACTGCCAGCCACGCACCACCGACCACCCACGCACCGAACACTTAAAGGGGAACTCCCATCTTCAACATTTTAATATGTCATTAATAACCTTGGAGATGTAAAAAAGTTCCCCCAATTCTGTATTTCCTAAAAATGGAGGTCTGAAAAAATCATTAACATGGTGAAATACATCTGATGACATCATCAAGATGTATTTCACCATGTTAATGATTTTTCTTTCAGATGCCTTTTTGAAAATGGGTGTAATTCCCCTTTAACCTGAGCCCGCTCTGCTCACGAAAGCAATACAGTAAACATCCTAAATCAGGGGTTTTCAGCCGGTGGTCCGAGGACCACCAGTGGTCCTTGAGAGCGTTCCAGGTGGTCCCCAGCTAAGTTGGTTAACCAGATGTAACTCTTGAGAACGTAAAAATGAAACCAAATGGACCCTTGCGGGTCCATTTGGTTTCATTTTTACACTCTCAAGAGTTAAAATATTCACCATCTTAATTAGTCCACAGAACTAGAAGATTAATGGTCATTTTGATCTGTATTTTTTGCCTGTTTTGTTTCCCAAATTCAGCCTGGAATTGTGGACAAAAGCAAAAATCTTTAGTTTTGGGGTCTGTGGGGCTAAAATGTCCTCAAATGGTGGTCCGTGGCTCAAATGCTGAATAAATGGTGGGCCCTGGCATCAAAAAGGTTGAAAACCCCTGTCCTAAATCATAGACACGTCGATAAGGTTTAGAACTAGATCAGCACTCAGTACAGTGCATACTTGCTCGTTGCGCACAAATAGGCCGTGGCCTACTTGTGCGTGAGTGGAGCGGGCAAATCAGAAATTAACAAAAAAACAACCGGCCAATTAAAGTGCCCCCGAGGGACGACCACCACCGACCGTCGACCACGCACCACCGATCACCGTGCACAGAGAGCTTGACCCATTGTGTCCTGACCCTCGATTCGAGTTTCTGACACCAAATTATACAGTAGTTCCTGACACCAGATTATAGCTGCAGCAACATTCTAGCTTTTGACGCTAGATTCTACAGTAGTTTCCGACACTAGATTCTAGTTATTGACACTAAATGGTAGTTTCTGATGCTAGGATCTCCTTTTTGACACTAGAATCTACTTTCTGACGCTAGAATCAAGTTTTTGACACTAGATTCTATAGTTTCTGACACTAGATTCTAGTTTTTCTGAAAAATCTGTGTTCCTGTGTCAGTGATGCTAACATATTTCTAGCCAAGGACCACCATAATTATCCATATTTGGCTGCAGACCGCCATCTGAAAACATGTTGTTCTAGGGGATCCCCCAGATGCAAAAATTGGAGTTAAAAATGTTTGCTTCCAAAATAACATATTCAGAGATTTGCAGCACATTTTCACAATTTTTCAAAAATAGCAGAACAACAAGCTCATGTCGCGCCACTCGGTGGCGCGACATGAGCTTGTTGATCTGCTATTTTTCAACAGATAAAACACCAAAACACGTTCAGGACACACTTTATGAAATCGTGTAATTTCTATGCTGCTGGTCTTTGCACTGTACTGTCTTCTTGTTGTCTTCTGTATGTATGTTGTCTGTACAGTATATGTTGAGCATGAACCAAGACAAATTCCTATCAACATCTGTTGACATGGCAATAAAGTTCTTGAATCTTGAATCTTGAAAGGGTTTTCACTTGCGCCCACTCTGCTCACCCAAGTAACTAGGGGTTCCATTTTCGTCTCACGCCAAACCCCTTATCCCTAATTTCTTTGCCTGTTTTACCATTTTGAAAACATTTTTTGAACAATTCAACTGGCCAATCTACATTGACATTTTGTGAGCTTGTCGATTGGCCATTTGAACTATTCAAAAATGTTTTTTCCAAATAGTAAAAAAAAAAAAAAAGAGTCCTGGGAGCCCTATTTTGATTGTCTTATCTATCAGGTTTTAAGTCTTAGGTCAAAACTTGGATGTGTGGCAACTGGCAAGGCTGCTTGGATGGTTTGATTGGCCAGGCAGCTTTGCCACACCTCCAAGTTTTGACTTAAGACTTAAAGGTAGGGGAAGTGATTTCACTTTTGTCACCCAAAAAATATTTTTTTTTCTGTTAAAATGCTCTATTATAAGGTGTGGAAACCATATATGGAGTTTCCCCCTCCCCCACGTTAGCAGAGGAGCTAATAAAAGTTCCCCAGGTGGTGGGTGAATTCTCCTCCAATCAGGATCGAGCAGCAGGTTCACATAGTGTAGCTACTGTTGGGCGCCCCTAGTGCACCAGGCTGGTACTACACCATGAATTTCAAATCACTTACCCTACCTTTAAGACCTGATACTTAAGACAATCAAAATAGAGCCCTAG
This sequence comes from Benthosema pterotum, assembly GCA_039105355.1. Lineage (NCBI taxonomy): Eukaryota > Metazoa > Chordata > Actinopteri > Myctophiformes > Myctophidae > Benthosema > Benthosema pterotum. Next base: position 37,385,720 of record CM076985.1, read on the forward strand.
GAGTCTCGGCATCTTTCCTTGTCCCATCCTGCGTCTCTCCATCTCTCTTCTAGAGCGACGGAGACTTTGCTGCTTTCCATCATGGTGTGATGTGTAGGGTACGCGCTGCCATCCATGGCACACAGACAGCAGTCCTAACTCACAGTGATGTATGGCATATCATCTGTCAGGCAGGCGGTCGTAATTGCATTGGTCTGAGCTCCCTCTATCCTTTTCTGTCTACTAGCTGGTACAGCAAACAGCATAGGAACACCAACTGCTGCCTTGTATTTCCCCTGTGGCAAGAAATACAATCCTATACACAGTGAAATGATTAGTGTGTATTTAGCCCCTAGGAAAGTAAATGGACACAGAGGACTCTGCTAGTGAACATGAACAGCACACTAAAACCTCAGCCCCGAGCCCTTGAATCTCCTGTGCATACTTTCTTATTTTTCCACGCAATATTTCAAAACGATCAAAAGATACATTGAATTTTAGCAAAACAGGGAAGCATATGCGTCATTTTTTTCCGTCAGCTACACTTAAAGGTGATACAGGCAACTTTTTAGCCAAAAATCAAAATAGATATATAGCTGTATCTTTTGCCTTTTTCCCCCATCTACTGTACATTGCTTCTACTTTTGATGCTGCAGCTGTTTCCCTGCAGACAAACGCTTGCTTCGCCCTCAGAAGGTCCAGAGTGTTGTTGGTGTCAACAAATCTTGAAAACAAAACATTCCTCGGGCTCAAGGAAGGCGGAGCTAATTTTGTGTTGAGGGATGTATGGGTTGACGCAACGTTTTAGCCAATCACAGCACAGAAGTCTCCAGCAGTTTCATAATGAGCCAATAGAGGGGTGAGGTGGGGTTAGATTCTGTTTTTAAACAAATCCTTTACGAACTCGGTGTTTGCACACACTAAAGTTGCCTCTATTGCCTTTAAAAATATGCCTTTAATTTAGGCATTTAACCCAAAATCTCTTTCTGTGTCAGTGATGCTTAACATATTTCATAGGAAGAACCCCCAGAAATATATATTATTTGGTTCCATATAATATATATAATATAATATGACATTTGGTTCCATTTGATACGCTCTCAGAAAAAAAGAAGCGTCTAAAGAAATCCATTAACATTGTGAAAATACATCTTGATGAAGTCATCAAAATGTCTCACCATGTTAATGGTTTTCTTCAGACCTCTATTTCTTGAACACAGAATGCGGGGAACTTTTTTATCATGTCCACCCAACACCTCTAGGGTATAAAAATTACATATTAGAATCTTGAAAATGGGTGGAATTCCCCTTTAATAACCAGATCACATTTGAACAATAGTAGTACAGTTTCGGGACTATTCTCTGTAAAAATCAGTAAGCTAAGAAAGCAGACGCAGCCTGCTCTGCTTTACTAACCTACTTCTTCCTGCCATGGATATGCAGCGACCCCACCCACACACACACACACACACACACACACACACACGCATGCACAGACACACACGTACACTACTAGCAGCTCTGTCCGTGGTGCTGAATTCTTATAGTCCACATCTGTCACCTGGCTGTGACCAGGTGGCTGCAGTGACAGTGACCCAAATTATTATGGGCAGCCATAAACCCATAAGCCAGGATGAATGTCAAAAAGCAGATGGACCCCCCCCACCTCCAAACCAATCGAACCCTGCTCTTAACCGATATTGACACAGGAATCAGTGTGATCCTAGATTAGCTCTTTGCATTTTTTTACCTTGTGTTTCCCTTGTTTAGTAGCCTGAGCTCAGACTGAATTGCCATTTCCTTTCACTTCATTATTCAGACTGAAGTCCCTCTCTACCACAGCAGTTTCTGGGATGTGTGTTATTAAAGTGGAGTCTTTGCGGCGATTGGTTCATACCAACACATAGGGATATTGGGAAAACAGACAGCGTTGTTGTCATTAATGTGGCTAATGTGCCAACCTGGTTGCTAAACAAACAAACACAGCAGACGAGTGTTACTAGAATGTGAACAAAATGCTGATGAAAAGGCTGATGATGTTTATGAACCTAAAACCTGACGCTTCTTTAAGGCAATCTCGAAACCATAGCTTGTACTTATTTCTAGCTCCCCGAGGCTATTGTAAGGTTGATCCTTATTTTCATGAAGGACAGGCACATACAGTATGCCGTCCTTCATGTACATACTGTACGCCACATACTGTACAGTATGTCACTTTTAGTCTGTCTACTTTTACCATGTCCATTATTGTTTGCGGTCAGTGCATCAAATTGCTCTTGAGTATGTACAAACTTTGTCCTCTGCTGTCGTTAAAAAAGGGAAAAAAAGAGAAAAGTATACAAGCTGACAAAGTATTAGCCTTCCTGGCTCACCCACTGCCCCTGTACACTTCCATTATTAAACAATAACGGAACAATATACGATACAGTGAATAATGTGTATGTATACTTCCTCTGCCCACAGACATCTAGGACATTTGTAGACAGCTGACCTTCCGCGGAGCCATGCCATGATGATAAAATAAAACAAATAAAAACAAATATGGATTACATCTACAGTACACTGTGCACTTTATCTCGATACCCAAAGTGCCTCACAGTAAATGGAGGGGAACTGATGTCATCATCGTCATCATCCACCACTTTATGCTGTGACCTGAGTCATGCACGGCACGGCGCAGCAGCCATTTTGCACCGGGCAGCTCACCACCAGTCACCACACATCAGTTTGAGGTGAGGAGAGACAGAGAGAGAGAGGGAGAGGGGTGGAGGGGTGGTTTGTTGGAATCAGGGGCGAATGTAACATTTCACAATTGGGGGGGGCAGGTGAAAATGGTATGGGGGCGGCTTCATCCATGAAGTGATGAAGCCGCCCCCATACCATTTTCGGGTACAGAACTTATATTAGGCAATTAAAACATCAATAATAACATCGGTTGTAGTTGAAGTTGCAACAGACACACAGCATGGATAAAGGTTTCTGTTTTCAATGATGAAACAGTGTTAGTTTAGTGGTGCCACACTTTTAGTTAATTAGTAGCAGTAAGAGGGTTTTAAATCATTTTAAATATAAGCACTTTAATTTGAAATATCTTGGGTTGTTTTGCATGCCATCATGTTTGGTAGGGCAGATAGGGCTTTTAGGTGGGCATCGCCCCCCCATGCCCATGCCTAGATCCGCCCCTGGTTGGAATCATCATGGAGCCAATTACACAGAGAGATGATTAGTTGGCCAGATGGAGTGGAGGTAGACAGGTTGGAACACCAGGGATCCCCCTGTTACATTACACCTGCTCTGCTGTCCGTGTTATCGATATGATATTATCTTTATCGACTAACTGTACGTCTCTTTATTATCCTCTTGTTCATATCAGCTGAGCAGTACCACGGCCCTCTCATGACGTCGCCCCTCGCCCCAGAAATGAATTCCCCCGATCATTTTCCTCATAGACATTTTTTCTCAAGTTTTGGGACAATCAAATAATTTCTAAAGGGAATAAACAAACAGAAACAAAAATATCCTTTTTTCTGGTTTTGTATTGCTATTATAATATTGTAATATTGTATGGTCATATTGTGTTGTCATGATTCTTCACAACCCGAGTTGGCTTTGTCCACGGCGCAATTGTTGTTATATAGATCATCTTCGAAAAGTCTATGAGGAAAATGAATGCAGAAATCATTTCTGGGGCAAGGGGCGACGTCATGAGAGGGGCGGGACTGCTCAGCTCTCTATCAGTTGCCATTAGGACTGTCACAGTTATTACATAATCGCCTGATCGCAATTGTCTTGCATACTCATCCGTTTCCTGGATATAATGAACACAAATGTCATAGTTCCATCATTATTATTATCATGTCGTTGTCCACACCCTTGGCGACCCTTCCGTCCCTATGTTCACTTGGTGCAAAACATTCAACAGACAAACTACAGTAAGACATTCTCAGATTTAATCTCACAATTCGGCACAACATGCCCATTTTGAACACTGGGGGTCAACAAGTACCATGATATGGCTTTGTATTTTTGTATTTAATGAAATACGTCATTGCATTTATCTTGCATTCATCCACACTGTGCAATTTCTGCTTACAAAGCTTAAACCATTTTGTCCTGACTAGATTCTAATTTCTGACACTAGATCCTCGTTTCTGACACTAGATTCTAGTTTCTGACACTAGATTCTAGTTTCTGACACTAGATTCTAGTTTCTAACCCTAGATACTACTTTTGGACACTAGATCCTAGTTTCCGACGCTAGATTCTAGTCTCTGACACTAGATTCTAGATTTTCTGAAATAATCTATGCTCCTGTTTCAGTGACGTTCAACATATTTCATGCCAAGTAACACCAGAATTATTTATTATTTGACTGTGGACCCCCATCTGAAAGCATGTTGTTGTAGGGATCCCCCAGAAGCCAAGACTTAATTTAAAAATGTTTGCTTCTGAAATAACGTATTCAAAGATTTGCACCAAATTTTCACAATGTTTGCAAAAATATCAGACCTACAAGCTCATAGCGCGCCACCGAGTGGCGCGCTATGAGCTTGTAGGTCTGATATTTTTCAATAGCTAAAGTATAACATAATGCTTAGAAGACGAAAACGCATACAGCAGGAGAAAGGGTTAAAGGGAAAGAAGAAACCATCCGTTTCATTGCTATGCTTCATGTTCAATGCCTAAAATGTGATCTGATTGCCTTCAGTCTCCCTCTTATTCCTTATACCCCAACCACCCCTCCTTTCTCTCTCTTTGAATCGTCCTTCTCTTCTCTCTTCAATCCACACCCTTTCTTCTCTCTTCCCCGTCCTTTGTGCTCTCCTCCTCCTCCTCCTCCTCCCCTTCTTCTTTTCAGGGACAGGTTTCGAACCGTCGGGGGAATTCTACGTCTGCTAATTACCCCACATCTCCGTGCTGCATCTCTGCTCTGTCGCAGGGCAACCATGGCTATCGCACAGGGAGGAGATGCTAGTACAAACAGGGTGGGGTGACAACCGGGGATGCTTTGGATTCGGTCGAATGAGCCAATAGAGCCAATAGTTTGCACAGATTTGTGCTGTGGTTCTGGGTAAAAATGCAGCAGCTGTCAGGCAGAAACCTTGAATAACCTTTTTTTCTGTATAGAAATGAATGCCCTGTTTTATAGTTTTGTCAAACAAAAGTAGCAAAAAGCGTGTACGACTTGCCCAAAATAGATAAGTCAGATTGAACTTGGTGTTTATGGCAAGCTTGCCTGTGGGTTCTATACATATTTATGAAAAGTATGAACAAGCCAGCTTGTGACAAAAAGCCTAGCAAAAGCACTGCAATAGAACTGACCTGAAAAAAGAGGCACTCCAGCAGGGGCAGATCTAAGCATGGGCATGGCATGGGAGGCAATGCCCCCCCCCCCCCCCTAAATGCCCAATCTGCCCTACCAAACATGATGGCATGCAAAATAAGCCAAAATATTTCAGTGATTATATTTAGTATTTGAAACACTACTGTTACAACTAACTAACTAACTACAGTTGTGGCACCACTAAACCAACAGCATTTCATCATTGAAAACAGAAAACTCTCTGAGTCAGACCTTTAGCTTTATGCATGCTGTGTGTCTGTTGCAACTTCAACTGATGTTATTATTGATGCTTATACTTAACCGAAAATGGTATGGGTGAAGTCGCACCCATACCATTTTCTCTCCCCCCCCCCAATTGGGAAATGTTACATCCACCCCTGCACTCCAGCTGTTACCGTCTGACAGGAATAGCCAAGACCAAACGATATAAGAAAAAAAATTATTCCATCTGCCAGGGCAATTCTCAAAGACTACCATAAAATAACTGCCCACAAGCACATGCAGTACATGCATACATGCACACACGCGCACACAAACACCTACACACCACACTGTTGTGCCGCTGTTGCTGCGCTGCTTGCTATTGATGATTGAAGTTGAGATATAGGAGTATAGTATATTATGTAGGCCTACTCTACAGCGGGCCAACAGGCCATGTTCTTGCCCCTATACGTGTGTTTGAGTAACAATAATATTACATATTACTGTAATATTATTACCTTTTCCAGCAAGGAAAACGTGTAACGTTATTATTACTTTTTGCCAAAATGGCAAACTCTGACAAAAACACAGCTCAATACAACACTTTTTACAAATGAGCTTGTTGTTGCAAGGTTGAAAATAGAACAGATTTACAAGCTATCAAAAGATAGCAACAGAGATGTGCAGTAGTTTGTACGTTGTAGATCCTAATCCACTGCAGCATTCTGCATATGACCTACACTACAAGCTGTAGCTAAACAGATTGTGTGTACATCTCTATTCTTTTGCGGAACTTGGGAAAGACATAAAGCAAGATGTAACACATTACTCTTTGATTAAAGTAATATGTAACATTTATTAATATTATTAATTTGTCTAAGGCATCACACGCAAAGTAAAGATATTACTCTCCTAAGTAATATTTCCCAACACTATCTCTTTTACACCATGTTGCCAGAACGCCGATGGCAAACTTAAATCGTATGCTAATTCAACCTAACCCGACTCCGACAGATGGAAGAAGAGAGGCTTGCTTCACAATCACATTTGTTTCACAAAATACCACCTGTTATCGCTGTAATCGCCCAATTGCTGAAGAAAGCTGTTCCATTTTTCCAAGTGTCTTATTTCATCTCTATACTGTTGTTATCTTATCAGAAATGGTGGCTCTGTTTCTATTGAAGACAAAGTCCTTAAAATGAACTCCGTCCCTGCTTGTCCCTTTTTTGTCTCAAAATGTCATTCCCTGATAGAGATTTGAGGTAAACCAACTCCTACTCGAAACGAGACTGATAAAATTGAACTTCCAGGAACATGGAAGCTATTCAGAAATGCACAAAATAAGTATTGTCACTGTCAGTGATCAAAACTGGTGAAATGGTCCAGGGCGATCACCAGCACCCGACAATTTTGCGCACCCGACAATTTTGATCATTTCTCGGTGAGCGGGACCTCCCGTTAGCCGATCATTCTAAAAACAAGATAATCAACTAAAATCAATGTCACGATCGATCTAGTCTTGTCCAATCTGTGGCCGTTTATGACTAAAATAAAAGCTTGTCCGCTACGCCTTGAGAGGTTTAAATGAATCCCTGACAGTCACAATAACCAATATGGAACCCGGCCAAGCAGAGACCTGTCCTGTGATCAAGGTCGCTTCCCCCCCTGACTCACCACATGTCCTGCTGTATAGGTCCACTCTGTCCCCTATAGGGTCCACCCCGTCCTTTACCATGCTATAGGGTGACCAGATGGCCCTCTTTTGCAAGACCTTTCAAGCATCCCACAAAGTGGAGACTCTGTCCCATGTTGTGACTGACAGGCACGAGTGTTCAAAATGGCAATAACGTTCAATAATGTTTCACAGTGACCTAATAGTTGGCTTTCTGTCGTCTCTTTTCCTGTTTTGGTGTGTTTTCAGAATAATCCGAGAACTATTCCCCACCATGGTGCCACTATATTTCCACACTCACTCCACAGTGCATACGGTTGTATCCAAAATAGTTGTTTTACAATTGTGGGTCACCTATTTTGTCCCGTTTCCCCACTCAACCTGTCCCACACACGCAACACTTCCAGGGGCGGATGTAACTTTTCCCGATTGGGGGGCAGGTGAAAATGCTATGGGGGCGGCTTCATCGCCTGTGGTGCTTCGCGCCACGGGCATTGAAGCTGCATATCATTTTCGGTTACAGGACATAGGTATTAGACAAGTAAAGCATCAATAATATCATCCGTTGTTGTTGAAGTTGCAACAGACACGCAGCATGCATAAAGCTAAAGGTCTGACTCAGAGAGTTTTCTGTTTTCAATGATGAAATGCTGTTGGTTTAGTGGTGACACAGCTGTAGTTAGTTAGTATCAGTAGTAGTGTTTCAAATCATTCTAATTAAAAGCACCTTAATTTGAAATATCTTTGAAATCTCGGGTCGTTTTGCATGCCGTCATGTTTGCTGGGGTAGTCAGGGCATATAGCCCTGACTACCCTGACTGCCCCTAGATCCTAGATCCGCCCCTGAACACTTCTGTCCTCATATGAACAGTTTAGATCTGGTCACCCTACCATGCTAAAATCACTGCCATAAGGGGCATAGAAGCTGATGGCCAACAGGGCACATCCGGGGGAAGGTAATAAAGCAGTGCTGAGTGTACAGTAGGTCTGCAGGGAGCTCTGATGCAGCTGACCATGATCTGGCATCCTATGCTTATTGCTTATATCCTATGAGGTCAGTTTTTTTCTTCATGGCTTGTATTTATGAGGTATTAAAAATGGACAACGCTGCAGCCGTTAATTTCCGCGGAAAAGCACAAGCACTTTCGGTTAATATACAGTAAGTACTTCAAAGATGCCAAAGGGAAGGAACGAGGCAAGCAAGTGCTCACCAGAGATGCTACGTAATGGTCAAAGAGTTGAAATAGTAAATAAAAATGTCAGATACCCTGATGAAGACTGCTTTTGGTCAAAACAACTAGAACTAGATCAAACTAGATCAGCAATCGGTAGAGTCTATCTTGCACATTGTGCACAAGTAGGCCATGGCCTCCTTGTGTGTGCATGAGCGGAGTGTGCGAATCAGAGATGGTCTCCTCATTTTCTCAACCACCATTATGCCATACGAGGTCCCTTGCGCCTCTCCATGATGATGTAATTGAGGTCCCAATTACGTCATCACCCAAACCGGCCAATCGAAGTGCTCCCGAATCCGCCGAACCGACGACCCTCTGCAGCAAAGTCTCCATCCGAGATCCCAATTACATCACCCTTCGTCTCCTTCCGAGGTGCCCCAACGACAACCACCGACCACACACCACCGCACACTGATCGGTTAACATGCGCCCACTCCGCTCACACCAAGCCTGTCCCCTCTTTTAATTAACGTGGCTAAATCTCCCCTTTTTTGAGGCACTGGCCAAGGTTGTATGATTGAGATGACACATGACGACATATGATGATAGGAGCACCACTCACTTTACATGTTTGTGATCATCATATTTCACTTAGAAAAGATGATCAATAATATCCTCAATATGTTCATTTGTGAGGGGCGTTAGTCCCGGCCTATGTCCAGCTGTTAGTGTATGTGCTAACACAAACAATGAAGAGAAAGGTGAGGACTGACACACACTCTCACTCTTTTTCCACTAAATTTTATCCCCACGATTCTGCAACCCATTTTTATCACCCAGTGCCAATTGCCAATGTGATCCTGGGCTCTACACACCCTCCCACCAACCTGGGGAGGCAGCAGAGTCTGGGACTGGGATCATGCTTCCTTCAATGCATGAGGAGTCGTGCCTCCTTCTTGTGGGAGTTTCCCACAAGACATGTTATTCCAACCAGTTCCTGTCCCCTCCATCAGGCGCCCCGGTTGGCCAGGGGGAGGTTGGGGGACATGCAAACTCCACACAAAAAGTGCCTTTCGCCAACTCCACCTCGGGACACGCTGCCAGCACCCACAGCGGTGCATCTAGCGGGAATCAAACCCATGACGTTCTAGCTGTGAAGCGACAGCACTAACCACTGTCCCACCGTGCCCCTCACATTCTGATTCTGGCTGGAATGAGATGACGAATGATGATGAACGATAACAGTGTGCAGTCTTTCTTAAAGTTGCTACTCCATCTTCAGGACCGTCACAACTACAGTCACACTGTGAAAGGCCTGTGTGTGTGTGTGTGTGTGTGTGTGTGTGTGTGTGTGTGTGTGTGTGTGTGTGTGTGTGTGTGTGTGTGTGTGTGTGTGTGTGTGTGTGTGTGTGTGTGTGTGTGTGTGTGTGTGTCTTACCTTTGACATCGGCAGAGAAACGAGCGGAGTGTCGCGACACGAAGAGCTTGAGTTCCTGGTCCAGGTTACAGTCAATGAGGTTGGTATCCCACGAACGGATTCCTGGATGAGGAAAAAAGAAAGACAGAAAACCATTAAAAGAGAAAGAATGACAAGGAAGGCAACACGAACAAGTTAACTTTTTAGTCTGCATTCATTGCATATTCATTATATCGATCACATTTTTCGACGTTCATTATAAATCCCACAAGCCTGTTTGAGCCTGGTCACTATACTAGACTCCTAGCTGCCATTCAATAAGGCCAGGATTGAACAAGTACAGGTTATGTATTAGCGTGACAGGAAATCTATCCTCAGAAATGGCCTTTTAGCCGTTTGGAACAGGCCCACCAGCGGCCTTCTGAGATGACTGATGATTATCACCCTGCTATTTCACAAAGAAGAAAAAAAAACTGCAAGTCAGGAAACCTCAAAGGGTTTTTCCCCTTGCATGAGAACTTGCAGTGTGTGAAAGTTCATACTCTATGCACTATGTGAAACCATTATTATGCATTGAATATTAGTGCTGTAGTCAAGACCACCTAAATCGAGACCAAGACAATAACAAGACCTATAACAGGGGTGTCCACACTTTTTTGACTTGAGAGCTACTTTAAAAAATCCGGCTCTACACATAAAAAAAATCCATTTCAAGGCCCCAAGAAAGTTTGACTTTGTGAGTGATGGTATTGACCGAGAGATGTCGAGGCCAGGACAGAGACCAAGACCGTTGCGAGGCAAGATCGAAAAACATTCTAAAATAAATTACACAGATGTTTTCCCAGGTTTAGTGGGTTAACCCAAAAGGGAAAAAAAAACACATAATCAGCCGCTGGTCCATTTGGTTCCATTCTCTGAGTTAATGCTGGCGATTTTACATTGTAGATGTAATAGATAAGAGTGTTCAGGTTAAACTCGTACTATCAAGGAAGTATGGTCTGTGCGCATCACTACTAGCAAACTTGCAAAGTAAAATGGCAACGCCAGGCAATCAATCATACCACGACTGTAAGCGTTTTGAAAATGAAAAGGCTTAGCGCTCCCTGCAAATAGCCTACCATTATTAAATCATAATCTGCAGCATGTTACTTCAATAAAATAAAAGTAAACGCATTCACCCACGAAAGAAAAATACAACAAAATAAAACAAACAAAAAACAATAGCCTAATATTTTCTTTTTTTATATAGCCTACTAGCCCACTATTAGATACTATTTAGATACTAGGCTACGGGTACGGGGCATGGAAGTAAACAAACTGTATTTATTTTATTGACAAAATATTCCTTCATTCAGGCCTATACAGTAGGCCTAGGCCTATATAGCCTTTAGCCTACAGCCTTCTGCTGTTTACAGAACCCAAGCCACTACCATCACAATGGTAGTGGCCTGGCATAGACTCTAGCACAGCACAAGACATGTCTTCTATCAAACAACCTGTAACCTACTGCGTAGCCTACTAATGTGGCCTATCCTATATAGTAGGGCCTATCCTATATTGCTAGTTGAGGCTTAAAGACAGAGTTATGCAAACAAACTCCATTCACTTCATGGGGCCAGTCCAATGGCGGCTCTTTTACATAGACCGGATGACAAATAGCGTCAGTCTTGGACCAGAAGTAGGTAGGCCTACAAATGCATTGGACCTAGGAAACCGTCCAGCTTTAAAACCTTAATTCCCTTAAAATGTTTTGTAGTGGTACAGTCTAGACATCATAGAGGGTTGAGTTGTTGCTGGACCTATACTTTACCACAATTGGTTGCTTGCACCCATGCCTAAAATAGCTTGGAATCCATGTAGGCTTGAGTTACGGTTTGTTGGTTTGTCCCTATTCCGGCTGCACCACGAACAGCAGCTGCCAGCTCGCGCGCCCAGTTTCTCACCCCTCGACGTCGGCACTCTTCTACTAGATAGCTCTGTTTGCCAATACGCACACCGACACACACACGCCATGCTCTCTGTGAATAGCGTTCCTTACGACTTTCCGTAGGGACCGCAGTGCGGACAGAGCCACGCCCACTAGCCGGTATCGGATGAGAGACAGATAGACAGCTGGATGGACTGATGTGATGATGATGATGCTGGTGGACAAATAGTGATGCTGCGCACCGAAAATATCCGATCTACAAGCTGGCAGAGCCACGAGTTGCGGTTGTAGATCGGCTTTTTTCAGTGGAATATATAATAAATGTAGCATCAGTTGCCCACAGCATTCACCATTTCAAATTATAAGCTGCTACTCACTCAAGAGGATTTTAGGACAGGTCTGCATGCTAGTCAGCCTGGAAAGAGATGTTTCGAAAACGCACTTTTGTTGTAATTATACTAAAAGAACTCATAAAAGAGCTGGGGAGGGGTCATGAATTCCGACTGAAACAAAAGCAAGCCCCCCTATAGCTGTTATACACTGTCTGGTCCCGGCCCTTCTCACCCACTTAGCTTACTAGTGGCAGGTGTTTACATGGGGGAAAGAAGCGCTGTTTATTCATACTGTAATCTGGGAAAGCGGCCAACAAAATAAATAAGGCAGAGCTACGGCCTATATCTGATATTGACGCATAGCTTTAAAAAAAAAAGAAAATGCTGAATCATTCTTGTCGCCAGCTTTATTATATTTACTAGCCGATTTGATCCACGTGGTGTTCGGGGATGGATATTCCAATAATGCGAACAAATAACGAAACAATACGAAAACAATTGGGGTAGAGAAACAATACACGAGGAATGCCTGTGAGGGAATTATAGTCTTCATATAGTAAGAGATGCAGCTGCGTAGTAGTCTACAACAGACGATCTGCCTCTTTAAAGGCAAACTAGAATTGATGACATAGGCCTAATAAATAAAAGGGAGGGGCTGATGATCAATAGCTCTCCGCTCCGGTGTCGCAAACTAACTATCCAATAATGTATAGGATCCATTAAGATTTTATGGCGATGATCCAATATAACGGGTGCGTGGCTGCGCGTAAATACGCACAGTCGGGAACAAAAAAAATAGTGATGATTGATCACAAAACGATGGCTGCATTTATGGGCGTGTGTGGTAGTTTGTAGATCTGCCATTGTCGGCGTGCGACACCGTGGTACGACGGAGCACAGAATAAAACATTTATAACTTCAACCATAACACGCTATTGTATGTGGAGTTGCCTGTTGACGTACGCCACACCGGGACGGCCGTTTAAACACGTTTATTACTCCATCCGTTCCAGCCTCCCTACCTTTCTCAATGTCCGCAATGGCACACTTTAAGTGGTCCTCCGTTACGATCTCCCCGATCACCACCAGAAGGTAGAATTTGCTGTCGACAAAGTGCTGCGAGAGGCTCGCAGACGTCGGGGATGCCATGGTGGCGTTGTTGATGGACGTCGCAGTGCTACTGTTGTTTAACGTTTCCATCATCATCATCATATCTGCTGCGGATTCTACCAGAGTCGCCATCCTCCTCTTCTCTTCTCTTCACTTCTCTGTCTACCAGGCTCTGTTTCCAACGCCACACATACAAACACACACGCACGCACTCTCACACACTCACTCACACACACACGCACACACCCCTAGCTGGTAGGCTACGCTAGTAGTCACTGGAGCAAGGAGGAGGAGGCGCTGGATGGATCCTCCAGACATGGGTTACACAAACACACTACACTACAGTACAATCTAGGCTGAACCCCGCCGTGATAGGAGTGGCCCCACCACCAGCCTGCCTGCTCTCTTTTATAGCCGTAGACAGGCAGACACCACAGCAGCACTGTGTCATACTCATATTCAGTAACCAGGGGGAGAAGAGGGTGAAATTCGCACACTCACAGCTGAGGTCATCCCTCATTCAGCCAGCAAGCTCAAAGCAACTGGAACCATATACAAAAAATAAAGATAAAGAAAAATATTTATATGTATTTTGTTCAGCTTGTGGTAGGCTACTCTTTAATCTGTCTTCAATATTTTACCATGACTTTTTACAAAAAAATAAAAAAAAAGATTTCATGGGGGGATCTGGTGCAAAATTGGAGGAAAAAATGTTGGGAAGCTCTCCTTTGGTCCAAACATTCCTATAAGACCTGTGAGATTGGTCCAGTGAATACAAAATAAAATACAATAAAATAAAGTCCATTGTGGGTGAATGGGATTTTTTTTTTATCACACCATCACTAAACAAGGTTAAAAATCTTCCTGGTGTGTGCAGGGAAACAAAGCCACATTCTATGATGTCACTGAGCATCATGGAGCGGTATGAACCGTACTGAAAGACCCTCAAGGGCGGGTCTTTGGATGACAATAGGATGGACGATATTGAGTTATTCTGGCGATACGATCCGATCAATGATTTGAAATCGATATCTAAAATACATTGATGTTGTTTTAAACAGCGTAATTAAACCGCTTTATTTTTCCTTTTTGCTAAATTTGATGTAGTATTAATGCATTAATACTACATCAAATTAAGTAATTAAACCAATTACTTAATTAATTCTAATTCTGCAATTCTGCAAGTGATTATCTACAAAGAAAATGATTCGATACTGATTATTTGCACTGCAAAACGATAGGATACATAGTCAATGTTTTCATTTCGATACACTTCGATTCTTGAATTTAAAAAATGATTTTTTCGGTGCAGTTATTATAGCATTGCACCCAACTAGATTGCACCCCACTAGATACTGCATGTTCAGTAGTCCACTGTATGCTACAGATTCAAGCACACAGCTCTTCCTTATAGTTAACTTTGTCCCATTAATATTAGCCTTTATGCACCTTTCAAAAAATGCATCACAATTACTCATGATATAGGATTAAGATCCTATATCTGGAGAGATTAAGATCTCTAGCTTTTTAGTAAACAAAATGCATGTTGTGGGCTGCAAATGTTAAACAAATGAACAAAAAAATATCAGCTTACATTTGATATTGGCCCAGTTCCAATGTTGTCATCTCATCCAATTTCAACTGTTTATCCTGTGTCGTGTTTGAGTTGTCTCTAAAGATTGAAATCCTGAACATGTATTTAGTCAGAGGTTACTGAACAAACACACAACTGTATAGCAATATGATTACTATTTAGAATATATAATTACTGGGGTGTGGTGGTAGGCTACATTTCCTAGCTGGCCACCACCACAGAGGTTGTGGGTTTGAATCCACCGCGGTGCATCCGGTATGACACGTAAAACAATTGGCCTGTGTTCAGGGGAGGGAACCTGGGTAGGGAGGGTGATGATGGTCATTGCACGACATGGGAGTCAAAAATAGTCAATGTGCAAGCTCACATTGCATCATGTGATTGGTTGCAATCCATTTTTGGTGAAGATAATGGTGTAAGAGGTGGGATAAAGGAGAGGGCCTAATATATACAGACCGCTGGATTATTTCATTTGTCACATCACAGCTTACACTTACACACAAACCAGTGAGTGTTTAGGAGAAGAAACGACAGAGTCAGAGCAAAGGGAAAGAGATGAAAAACAAATGAAGAAATGAGATTTCATAACATGCAAAACAATATACATATAGCGTTCACGCCATTCTCTCATCATTAAAGAAACCGCGACGTTTCATCTTACAGAAGTGTCAGAAGACAGCTAAGTGTTAAAGACAGACAGAGACATCAGAGGAATGGCAAATGAAAAGGAAAAAAAAGTGACAGGGAAAGGATCGCATGCTTAGTATGTTTGCACAGTGTGTGCAGTGTGGGACACAGCATGCACAGCACGCACACAATATTTACAAAGGGGTTTCCCTCTGACAAGCCTCACTAATGTGATTCTGTCTCATGGACAAGGTCACAAAAGGTGCATTATTGACTTAAAACATCAGTCATTCCTAAGGGACCATCCAGCCAGCCAGCCAGCCTTCCAGCCAGGGGCCCCACTCAGCTGCACCTTGGATATTAATATTTCAGGGGTTCTCAAAAAGTGGAGTGGGGGTCGTTCCAAAAGCACTTGAGGGGATCTAGGGGGTTCCCCCAGACACTAACACTATACTGTAGCTTGTGAATCAGTACATACTGTATATTATAGGCCTACTGCCCTACAAAGCGCAGCAACAACAGGAATAAAAAACTATAGCCAATAGGGTCTAAAAGTGTTTCAACTGAACAGCCAAAATAGATACCGGCAAATACGTTATATTACAGTGGTTTTCAACCCTTTTCATACCAGGGGCCAGGGGGGCACTATTTATTCTGCATTTTAGCCATGGACCACCATTTGAGTTTAGTCCCTCAGACCTAAAAGATTTACACTCTCGTGTAAGAACATTTTGGAAATGTCGCTCTGTCAGGCTGCAAAAGCCCCCCCCCCCCCCCCCCCCCCCCCCCCCCGAGAGCTCAGTTTTCTGACCCCTCAATGTCGCAACATTTAGGCTGGAGTGAGCCTTCATGTATTATTTTTCCAATGGGGCAACCAACCATGGGCAAATAAATACATATCGATTTGGGGGAATTGGAACCACTGTTTTAGACGATGTGGAGGAGATGTGATGAGCTTGCGGGGTCATGTGTTCTTGAGAAGGCCTGGGATGACACAGCATAATCAAACATTCATCACTCTAAGGCTGCATGGGCAAGAAAGGACAGAACGCATTAAATATACAAAAGGCTGCGGCCATCACTCTGCAGAACCTGCTGTGATTTTGATGTCGGTGCTCTTACGGTACACCTGAGCAATATGTGTGCCTTTAGAATAGAAGTACTGTAGCAGTAATGACAAGGTGTGTGTGTGTGTGTGTGTGTGTGTGTGTGTGTGTGTGTGTGTGTGTGTGTGTGTGTGTGTGTGTGTGTGTGTGTGTGTGTGTGTGTGTGTGTGTGTGTGTGTGTGTGTGTGTGTGTGTGTGTGCGTGTGTGCGTGTGTGCGTGTGTGTGTGTGTACGTGTACGTGTGTGTGTGTGTGTGCGTGTTGAAGATGCTGAGGGAAAAAAATATTTATAAAGAGGCCCCTTTAACCTTTGGGTCCAACCATCCCTTGTGTTGTATAGGAATAGCTGGAGGTTATGTGGATATGAATTCAATACAATAGACTTGCAACCTGACTGCAGCCCTGAATCGCCACCTTAAAAAGTACTACCTTATTTTTCCTGCGATTCAAGGACTGGTCTACCTCCCTCTGGTTCCATTAGTATTAGTTGAAAATCCAACTACGGCAGCTGATTGGCCGACAGCCCTGTCACCCAACAGTGTCGGCTCCTCCAATGCCACTTTAAGCGTCAGGTTTTATAAACATCATCCAGAATATTCTACTGCTTTTGTTTACATGCTAGTAACACCCGTCGGCTGTGTTTGTTAGGTTAGCAACCGGGGTAGCACAACGTTGTCTGCTTTACCAATATTCTTATGGGTTTGTATGAACCAATCACAGCGAAGACTGCTGCTTTGATAACGCCCATCCCAGAAACTGCTGTGGTGGAGAGGGACTTCAGTCTGAATAATGAAGTGAAAGGAAATGACAATTCAGACTGAGGTCAGGCCAATAGACTTGGCAAATATGCAAAAATACGATAATATCACAGTTTAACAATTTACTTTACAAAATGGGTGTACATTTTCAGAACTTTGGTACAATGGAAAATCTTTTTAGAAGTGCTTTATAAATAGATGTGAATTTGAATGTGACTACTTATAAGAGTATTCTTGCCACCACTATAGGTAACATCTAGGCCTACAGTATCTCAATAACAAATCGATCTATTCTAAATAGTTTAAAGTGCAGAAACAAACAGAGAGATAGCAGATGAGGTGGAGGTTATAAACACCTAAATAGGGGCAGTTGGAAGGACATTTGATATAGGAAGGTTCATTTAGATGTTTGGTTTGGAGCTGCGGCCCTGATGTTATCATGGCAGCATGCGGCGCCACATAGAGAGTGGTTAGAGGTAGAGAGAGAAGGTCTGTGGTTTAAATAGGCTTCTGGTCTAAGAGCACTGCAGTAATTATGAATTTCCGGTGAAGGACGGAGCAGAACACACAGGCTCAATATCCCTTTAACTCCAACCACAGATAGAGCCAGCCAGCTTGTTCATTTCTGTTGGCATCACTTGAGTTGATAAAGGAAGCACAATAGTCAATAGTCAAACAGCCATTTGGATGCATAAAGCAAACGTGAAACAAAATAAGTTATAACAGGTATTAAAGTATGTAAGATAGCGTTTCTCATGTTTCCTACTTCTAAAATGTTATCCATTTGTGCAGTATGCACTCTGTGTGCAGTACACCGAGTGCAGCATGGTATCTGTGTACATTCACTGTGCAAAATAAACTAGATCAGCACTCGTAGAGTGCAAACTTGCACATTGTGCACAAGTACGCCATGGCCTACTTGTGCCTACAACCGACAACCGACCCCCAGCGACTACGCACCAATCGGGGAGAAAATACTCATAACAGTCATAAAGGTCTCGTAAATAGTTACCAGTACTTCTCTTCTGCAAAACTGAAGTTTCTGTGTGTGTGTGTGTGTGTGTGTGTGTGTGTGTGTGTGTGTGTGTGTGTGTGTGTGTGTGTGTGTGTGTGTGTGTGTGTGTGTGTGTGTGTGTGTGTGTGTGTGTGTGTGTGTGTATGACACGTACAGCGGGCTTCCTCTGGGCAGAGCAGGCAGTGACTGTTCATGTTTTTTTTCCTGGCCTGGCCATTCATAAACCCGATTGTTGCCAGTGCCCCTGTGCATGGCTACCGGGACGCCTGCCACTTGGAAGCATCTCAAACGCTCTGTGGTTGGAATGTGGAGCCAGCTGGTTCTTTGGGGTGGTTTCCTATCGGGGACCACATTACTAACAATCCCATCTCACTCCCATCATGGCACCAACATGTTTGTACACAGTGGCTGTGGTACACTAGGAGTCCACTAGTACTAGTGTTTTTTTTTTTTTTTTTTTTTTTTTTCAAATGTTTTATTTGCTAGGACCCCCGTAACTCGTAAGAGTTTTCATACCAGGGCCCACTATTTATTCTGCATTTCAGTTACGGACGGACCACTATTTGATTTTTAGTCCCTCAGACCTAATTTAGGAGAGATACAGTAATTGGCAAAACATTGTTCAAAATAACAGTTCTTCTAGGACTACATGTTCCAATTGTGTGCATTCTTGAAAAATAAGTAATTCAGATGTTTACATATAATCTAACTAAAATGAAACCAAATGCACGCTTATGGGTCCATTTGGTTTCACTTTACATAGGGTCCATTTGGTTATCAATTGTCCATCATTTAACTGAAGACCGCCTGGAACCCCCTCAAGGACCACTGACGGTCCCCGGACCAGTGGTTGAAAACCACTGCTCTAAAGCCAAAACCACCAAAAGGGTCGCATTGGGACACAATATTTTTTAAGGTAATGCCATGGTTGAACAAAATAGGACATCAATACGTATTTCTTAGAGTCAGGGCAAGTAGTAGCCTTGCTATAGTTTATTTTGGGAAGTCTTGGAGTCTTGTTTTAAGGCCCTTTTAGGTGCTGTGGTAGATTTTCTTTTTTGCCTATATTTAGTTACAGTGAAAGACCGCAGGGAGAGAGACATGCAGCAAAGGTCATCATGCATGGGACTCAAACATGCGATGCAATGTCAGGCCAGAGGCTATAAACAGTATGTTCATGGCAGCATGCGGCCAGGCCAGCAGGCACCCCAGCTGAGGAGTCCTTGAGGCTTGAAATTGAATGTGTGCATGCTTGTGTGTGTGTTGCCAAATTTTGTAAGCGAAGCAAGACCAGCAAACACGTTCAGGACCGGGACGAATTGGTGACGTCTTGATTGTCCCCATATGGGCTGGATCTGGCCTGGTCCAGCCAGGGACGTCCATCTTTGGTGGTCAGGATTTGTTTTGATTGAAATCACTTGATATTCTGTGCCAGATCTGACTAGTCTTGGATTGTCTTGATCTGGACAGGACACAATCTCGGTCTGACTCCTGACCGACTCCTGAGCTGATATAATAAAAAAGTACCCCCATTCTGTGTTTCCTAGACATGGAGGTCTGAAGAAAAAAAAAATCATTAACATGGTGAAACACAACTTGATGAGGACATCATGAAGTTGTGTTTCACCAGGTTAATGAGTTTTCTTTTAGGGCCTTTTTTGAAAAAAAAAAAAAAAAAAAAAAAGAAAGAAAATGGGTGGAATCCAATCAAATCAATTGTGTGGGATCATTCATTCTCACTTGAAACAAGTAAAAATTAGCTCACCATCATAACGGCATAGTTTTGTGATTAGTTTTAAGCCCCTACTAAAGGGTCGAGATGATAAGAGACCTTTTTAAAGGCCACCCACCACGTCCACGTCAATGCAACTCATTGAGTTGCAATGGATTGCATTGGTTGTAGTACTGAACTGGTATTACAGGGAGCTGGGCAGTGTGGGACTTTAGCTTTAACCTGACTGCAGGCACCCCCTGGTGGTAACAGTGGGCATGAACTTTGTTTTCCTATTTTGCTCAACCAAAACTTTATAAAATGGGCTTAGAAAATAAAACAAGGGCTCTTTTTCTTTCAATGTCTTAACTGGTTAAGGCACCCACTATGCCAATATACTGTGTGAATGCACAATATGAAGACATGGCTTTCACATTTGCAAAGACTTGTCATAAATGTGTACTGTAGCCTACAAGAACAAGAACTGACAGTCATGACCATGGCAATGCCACCTCCACAGACTCAATGCCTTGCACTGTCTGTTTGATCCCACTGATAACCAAAATCTAACTCTTATTCCACTCTCACTTATTTCACCAAACACTGTTAGCTATTATTACCTAACCTCAGTAGGTCCGTTCACTCCTTATTTCCAAATGGTGAAAAGGTCATTCAGTGACCATTCACAAATCACTATGAAGGGTTTGGCCCAGGGATTTCCCAATCCACTTTTTTCAATTCCAATCCAATCCCGATAACACAATTTCTGTATATATAGTCATGAAAAAAATAAAAAATAAACATTGTATGCTGTAATACTGTAGATATTAATTTGGATCAAGTGGTGCCAAAATAGGCATCCATTTCAGATCTCCTTGACACCACTATAAGCCCAGGTGTGTTGTGGTACCAGTTGAAACTCAGCTAGTAGGGTAAAATACTGGTCCCAAATGGATGAATCTCACCTCATAATCACATACCTGTACACTGTAAGCTACACCAGGAGCCTTTGGCTGATACCAGAAATGCAACTACATATGATTGATTGACTGTACATTCCCTGTACCCTAAACCTCTTTGGCGAGAATAATAATAAAGTTAAACTAAAAACACAAAATAGAGAGGTTAGGGTTCAATTGGTTAATAATAAAATAAATAAAGTCTCTATCACACAAATATTTGGACCCGCCCTTGCAGTACCAAGTCGTCACAAGATAGCATTTCTATGAACTTTGAGTTTACACTTTGTACTGTAATTTCACCATTATGGAAACCATGCGTGGAAACAAGGTGATATTCTAAACATAAACATAACAGCCTTGATTTCCCCTACCCTGCTTGTCTGTCTGTACAGAGGAATAGGCTGAGTCATTCACTGCCTGTGTGTAACAGGCAGATGGAGCAATCACAGCACAAATGTCTAGATCAGTCATTCATTCACAACTTTATCATTTCAAACAAGGAGAAGCCACATTAGGCGGCAGGCCACAGAACCCCATTTGATATAGTATACCCTCTGTCATCTTAGGAAATCCTCAGTGTTACAGTATATCATAGCCAACTCAGCCAGTGGACAGAGACAGACACAGACCTACAGTATTGCACTTCATTAGCTATATAGACTCAATACCACAAGCACCTGCCCTGGGCTAGACCCTGAAAATTCTGATGAAACTCCGCACACCTGTAATTAGCTGACTAAGCTGGGTACCGTAATTTCCGGACTATAAGCCGCTACTTTTTTTTCACGTGCTTTTGACCCTGCGGCTTATACAACGGTGCGGCCAATCTATGGATTTTTACAGGTAACACAGGGGAGGGGGTTCCAGGTGGGCTCCACAGACTAAATGATGGAAAGTTGGTTAACCAGATGTAACTCTTTGAGAGCGTAAAAATGAAACCAAATGGACCCTTGCGGGTCCATTTGGTTTCATTTTTACGCTCTCAAGAGTTATGATATTCAACATCTAAATTAGCACCACTTAATTAATAAGTCATGTTCATTTTGGTCTCATTTTGATGTTTTGCCTCTTTTGTTTGCGAAAATCCATCCTGGAATTGTGAACAAAACCAAAAGAAATCTTTAGTTTTGGGGTCTGTGGGGTGTTAAATTGTGGTCTCTGGCTCAAATGCTGAATAAATAGTGGGCCCTGGGATCAAAAAAGTTGAAAACCACTGCTCTAACATGAAGCTTGTTGTCTGGTGCGGCTTATAGTCAGTTGCGGCTTATACAAGGAAAAATCAGTATTTTGCCCCAAATTTAGCTGGTGCGGCTTATATTCAGGTGCGGCTTATAGTCCAGGAATTACGGTATATATTTTCCAGTATTCACTTGCGTGAGTGGTGCGGATGAAAGTTAGGCGACAGGTTCGTCGACCATCGACAGTCGGCCGTCCCTCGCAGTGCCCTGTTTGACTAGTTTAGATGCTGATGTAATGGTGATATAATTAAGAAATCTTATTATAGTATTGTCGAGAGTATTATCTACTTGCTCTCTGCTTGCTCGCTCCGCTCACACACAAGTAGACCATGGTCTGGGCCGGTGTGCGGACGGTCGTCCCTCAGGGTACTCTGATTGGCCGGCTTAGGTGATGATGTAATGATGTAATGATGTCATCCTATTAGCCCGCTCCGCTCACACATGAGTAGGCCATGGCCAACTTGTGCTGCCTATATTTGAATTCTACCTAGTGCTGATCTAGTTTATATTCCAAGTTCTGTTAGGGAAATTTTACATTTAGCTATATGTTTTCTCTCTCGGTTAGCACAATGTGTGTGTTTCAGGAATGGATTAACAAGTGTTTCTTTGTGACAAATCAGGTGCTTTATCACTATCTAGTCCAGTTTCTAGCGGTCTGTGCCTCCGCTCTACAGGCACGTGAAGGTTCTCAAGGTTAGGGACTGACCCACGCCTCTGGGTCTGCCTTGTATCTGACTGGCATGCAAGCAGCCATATGTAAACCTGTGTTAATATCACACCAGTGTATCCCCCTCCCCATTTGGGCTGTCCTTCTCTCTCACAGAAGTTATATTAGTGTGGTTGCCCGAAGGGCAACCAGACTCTTGTATTCCAAGTAGTTTAATTATTATTATTATTATTCCGGGTCCGCTCACTTGCCCAGACTCTTGTATTCCAAGTAGTTTAATTATTATTATTATTATTCCGGGTCCGCTCACTTTTTTCGGCGCGCTACTCGTCCCACAGTTCTAGTAGCACGCAGTTGTGCCATACGTCATATCGAGCGGAAAAAATCAGAATGGTGTGCTTGTATTTTTGCTAAGAGAAATATTACATAGTTTAATTAATATGAATTAATTAGTGCATTATTTTGGCCCATTGAAATGAATGGAAAAGTGCAAAAAGTGAAGTTCAAGTATTTTTCCCTCGGAGACCGTAAGGGCTATGCTTACACAAATCAGGGAGGCCGTTTGCAATAATTTTAAAAATTAATTGCATTATGACATATATAATTACGTTATCGTTCGGCCAGATGGTGGCGCTATAACTGGTCACTGTACATTTTGGCCTATAACTCTTGAACCGTAGGTCGTAGAATCAAAATTCTTTTTTCCATGGATTCCTTGGATCATGACGCATCTCCCCATATAGGCCACGCCCATTTGCGTCAGGATAGATTTTCCGCCATTTTGATTTTTCTCCAAAACACACTTTTTGCCCCCATTCCTGCATATTTTGTCCAAATCTCACGAAAATCGGTACACATGATCTCTGGAGCTATCCGATCAAAACAGCGTTGGCAGAATTTTGATATCACGTATCGTTAAGCCGCAATAGCCTTCCGAAGTTAGTGGGAGGGGCCTATTTTACAGAAAAGGCCACAATTCATGCACCGAATGTCCAATCCACTCCAAAATTGAATCACAGGTCTAATGTGACGGCTTCAACAGAGGACCAAAAGCAATTCCATTTTCAACCATAGGGGGCGCCACAAATGCACAAAATGTAAATATTTGTTGCAAAAAATGTCCAATCCACCCCAAATTTGAATCACAGGTCTTGGTTGAGCCCTTCAACAGAGGGCCAAAAGCAATTCCATTTTCAACCATAGGGGGCGCCACAAACGCACAAAATGTAAGTTTGTTGCAAAAAAACGCCATTCAGGGGGAATAAATGCCCTCCAAACTACTTCCACGTGACCCCGGGGATGACGTAAAAGTTCACATCGTAATTGGCTACCGGAAGCTGCGGGGGGGCCGACGCAAGCGACAACGGCAACCACACTTTGCAATTTTTAAATTGCGAATATTCTAGTTGAGGGGGCGCCTAATAGGCGCCACCTCCTAGTTATTCCCGCTCTTTTTTATTATTATTATTTATTCTGCCCCTTTTTTTGATTGTTAACTACTTCCACATACTTTATGCTAGATTTTTAGTTCAAACTTTATACTGTTCGACTTTTTGCAGTGATTTATGCTTAAATTTATATTTTTATAGTTTTTTTTAGTTTTTTAGTTTTTTAGTTTTTTAGTTTTTTTTTAGTTATTTTATAGTGAGGGTTAATGGAAAAAATGACACACTTTTTACAGTTGACTTTTTTGTGCTCTTATAACTCCGTCATACTTTTACTTTGAAATTCCGTTCAAAGTTTAAAATGTTCGGCTAGGTTTGAATTTTCATCGGTAAAAACAATATTTTGAAAAAATGTATACTTTTTAAAATATTAAACTTTATTTAAAAATATAATTCCCCATTGACAATGTATTGGTATTTGGCCCACTTTTGGCTCACTTTTGCAGCCTCATTACTCTGGCATACTTTGTCGTAGAAACATGATTTAAACTTTAAAACGGTGACACAATGGTCAACTTTGTGGTCGTTCAAACCGTATTCGAATATGTTGCTCGGTTTGTCCGCTATCGCAGTTCAAAGTGTGCATGGTTCGAGAAATTTAGCGGAGCTTAGAGGGTCTCTCGACCAGTGAGCGAGTGAAACAGAGTGGGAGATGCAGTGTCTCGAGGTTCGGGTCATGACCGAACAAATCGTCCTCACGGCCACAATATTCGCTTTACACGCGTGGTTTTCGGACATTTTGTAGACAAACTTCTCGCCTTTCACCCAATGTCATCAAAAAAGCACAGACACGTTCAGAACCAGAGCTAAGGGCCTCAGAGCGACCCGACGTATGCTCCCGTGTCCCTATCAATTACATTATAACCAACTGCATTTCACTTTTGACATTTTTTATCCAACATCGATTTTTAAATCGCTCCCATGACCAAGTCTTTTATCGTACCAATACCACGATCGCACACAAGATACTTGATCGAGTCGGGACGCCCACGTCGAAAAAAGTAATCGCTTACGAGTTTTCGTTTTCGCGTGAGAGGCATTTGTTTGCGGCAAGTCCCGGCCATTGACTCGCTGTTTAACTAAGGAGCCAAAGTGCCTGCACTGATGCAGGTACAACAGGTGAAACAGATTAAGCCCTAATTAGCTGGCTGCCACTAGAGTTATAAGACCTCAATGAGTTGGACTGTAAGACCTTGTGAGCTTGTAGATCTGCAAAATCTGCAAATAGGCTTTATACACAGGAGGGTATGCAACAACACACGCACACACACATCCTATGGAACCAAATGGACCCGTAAGGGTCCATTTGGTTCCAATAGCATAAACCACACCCCCTCTGTCTTCCTATTGGCTGGTCTTTACACAGCTATAACTTGGGTTTGGAACATGCTACCGCCTCAATATTTGGTAGATAGCCTTCTTAGACCAATAGGAAGGAGTAGTACTGCTTAAGCCCGCCCCCTCTGTCTTCCTATTGGCTGGCCTTTACACAGCTATAACTTGGGTTTGCAACATGCTACCGCCTCAATATTTGGTAGATAGCCTTCTTAGACCAATAGGAAGGAGTTGTACTGCTTAAACCACACCCCCTCTGTCTTCCTATTGGCTGGTCTTTACACAGCTATAACTTGGGTTTGGAACATGCTACCGCCTCAATATTTGGTAGATAGCCTTCTTAGACCAATAGGAAGGAGTTGTACTGCTTAAGCCCGCCCCCTCTGTATTCCTATTGGCTGGCCTTTACACAGCTATAACTTCGGTTTGCAACATGCTACCGCCTCAATATTTGGTAGATAGCCTTCTTAGACCAATAGGAAGGAGTAGTACTGCTTAAGCCCGCCCCCTCTGTATTCCTATTGGCTGGCCTTTACACAGCTATAACTTGGGTTTGCAACATGCTACCGCCTCAATATTTGGTAGATAGCCTTCTTAGACCAATAGGAAGGAGTTGTACTGCTTAAACCACACCCCCTCTGTCTTCCTATTGGCTGGTCTTTACACAGCTATAACTTGGGTTTGGAACATGCTACCGCCTCAATATTTGGTAGATAGCCTTCTTAGACCAATAGGAAGGAGTTGTACTGCTTAAGCCCGCCCCCTCTGTATTCCTATTGGCTGGCCTTTACACAGCTATAACTTCGGTTTGCAACATGCTACCGCCTCAATATTTGGTAGATAGCCTTCTTAGACCAATAGGAAGGAGTAGTACTGCTTAAGCCCGCCCCCTCTGTATTCCTATTGGCTGGCCTTTACACAGCTATAACTTGGGTTTGGAACATGCTACCGCCTCAATATTTGGTAGATAGCCTTCTTAGACCAATAGGAAGGAGTAGTACTGCTTAAGCCCGCCCCCTCTGTCTTCCTATTGGCTGGCCTTTACACAGCTATAACTTGGGTTTGCAACATGCTACCGCCTCAATATTTGGTAGATAGCCTTCTTAGACCAATAGGAAGGAGTTGTACTGCTTAAACCACACCCCCTCTGTCTTCCTATTGGCTGGTCTTTACACAGCTATAACTTGGGTTTGGAACATGCTACCGCCTCAATATTTGGTAGATAGCCTTCTTAGACCAATAGGAAGGAGTTGTACTGCTTAAGCCCGCCCCCTCTGTATTCCTATTGGCTGGCCTTTACACAGCTATAACTTCGGTTTGCAACATGCTACCGCCTCAATATTTGGTAGATAGCCTTCTTAGACCAATAGGAAGGAGTAGTACTGCTTAAGCCCGCCCCCTCTGTATTCCTATTGGCTGGCCTTTACACAGCTATAACTTGGGTTTGGAACATGCTACCGCCTCAATATTTGGTAGATAGCCTTCTTAGACCAATAGGAAGGAGTTGTACTGCTTAAGCCCGCCCCCTCTGTATTCCCATTGGCTGGCCTTTACACAGCTATAACTTCGGTTTGCAACATGCTACCGCCTCAATATTTGGTAGATAGCCTTCTTAGACCAATAGGAAGGAGTTGTTCTGCTTTAGCCCGCCTCCTCTGTATTCCTATTGGCTGGTCTTTACACAGCTATAACTTGGGTTTGGAACATGCTATCGCCTCAATATTTGGTAGATGGACTTCTTGGACCAATAGCAACAAGTTAGCGCTACTTAGCATTATTGGCATTACTTAGCATTTTTAGCATTTTCACAATAATTGGCTGTACTTAGCATTATTAACAATACATAGCATTAGCATTACGTAGCATTATTAGCATTTTCACAATAGTTAGTGTTACTTAGCATTATCAACAATACTTAGCATTAGCATTACTTAGCATTATTAACTATACTTAGCATTAGCATTCGTTAGCATTATTAGCATTAATTAACATTACTAACATTTTCACAATACTTAGCGTTACTTAGCGCATTATTAACTATACTTAGCATTAGCATTATTAGCATCATATATTTTATTTTCTTCAACTTTTCACTTTTTCACGTTTTTTCACTTCCTTTTTCACTTTCCTTATCACTTTTTCACTTTTTCCACTTACCTTTTCACCTTCCTTTTGCCTTTTTTCTCTTCCTTTTTCACTTTCCTTTTTACGTTTTCACTTTTTTCACTTCCTTTTTCACTTTCCTTTTCACTTTTTCACTTTTTTTTCACTTCCTTTTTTCAACTTTTTAATAAGCCGTCTACTGTTCATACGCAAGACTGAAACGTTTGGCGCCCCCTCGCAGTTTCTGCAGAAACTGCCTTTCTAGTGATAACTTGATATTCTGTTTTTGGAAACTTCGACACGCGACTCCTCCCAGAGTTTTTGCCGCACGCACCCGAGCCATGTGTCAAATTGACCGGCATCCTCGGGAATGGTTTGCTTGTATTTTTCTAAGAGATTCGTTGTATAGTTTAATTGATATTAATTTATTAGTCACGCATGCACACACACAGCTCTTGGGACAGGCACACCCAAATATGGAGTGGAAGATGCACGTGCACACACACACAGCAAGAGGTTTCTGCCTGACTTACACAGCATGTTAGGATAAACATGTTAGCATTTTAACATCAGCTTTAGCTATTGGAAGCATTAAAGGGGAACTCCACCCATTTTCAACATTCTAATAAGTCATTAGTATACCCTAGAGGTGCTGGGTGGACATGATCAAAAGTTCCCCCATTCTGTGTTCCCAAGAAATGGAGGTCTGAAGAAAACCACTAACATGGTGAAACATCTTCCTTATATTCACACCTAGACTCTACATGTCGCTGCTTCTGATCATTCTCCATGACTGAAATACCTGTACCGTGCCCTTCTTCTTTTCCTATGTACAAATGCTACTGATGTGCTGGTTGGGGGTGGGTTGTGGAGATCAAGCAAGCCAATTGTTCTGTACTGTTCTGGTCTGTGTTTTGTTTTGTTTTGTTTTGTTTTGTTTTGTTTTGTTTTGTTTTGTTTTGTTTTGTTTTGTTTTGTTTTGTTTTGTTTTGTTTTGTTTCTGTTACTATTTGTGTTGTATTCTTAGACACTGTATGCTTTCGCTGTCTGTGTAGGGTCCCCCTCGAAAATGAGATGCTGCATCTCAAGGGGCTGTCCCTTCAATAAAAATCTGAAAAATCTGAATCTTGATGACATCAAGATGTATTTTCACCATGTTAATGGATTTCTTTAGACGCTTCTTCTTTCTGAGAGTGTACAAATGGAACCAAATAGACCCGCTAGGGTCCATTTGGTTCACATACGTACGCTCAGGAAAATGTTGAAAAGGGTGGAATAGTTAGCATTATTAGCATTATTAGCACAATACTTAGCATTATTTAGCATTATTACATATAATTAGCATCAGCATTATTTAGCATTATTAGCATTTTCACAATATTTATCATCACTTAGCCTTATTAACTATATTTACCATTGGACATTACTCAGCATCATTAACCATAGTTAGCATTGGTTAGCATTATTAGCATTTTCACAATACTTAGCATTGTCAGCAACACTTAGCATTAGCATTACTTAGCATTATTAGAATTACTTAGCATTATTAGCATTTTCACAATACTTAGCATTACTTATGATACCTTTAAACTGTTCAGCTTCATGTAGTGATTTATGCTTGTATTCAACTTTTTATTTTCTTAAGCTTTTCACTTTCTCACGTTTTTTCCTTTTCCTTTTCACTTTTTCAGTTTTTTCACTTCCTTTTTCAGTTTCCTTTTCACTTTTTTCAGTTTTTTCACTTCCTTTTTCAGTTTTTCAGTTTTTTCACTTCCTTTTTCAGTTTCCTTTTCACTTTTTTCACTTTCCTTTTCACTTTTTTAGTTTTTTCACTTCCTTTTTCAGTTTCCTTTTCACTTTTTCACTTTTTTTCACTTTTCTTTTTACTTTTTCAACTATTTTCACTTCCTCAAACCAAATCATCATGTTTTTCCTCATTGTACTGTTTGTCAGCTTTAATACGCCGTCTACTGTTCATACGCAAGACTGAAACGTTTGGCGCCCCCTCGCAGTTTCTGTGGAAACTGCCTTTCTAGTTATTATTTATTCTGCCCCTTTTTTTGATTGTTAACTACTTCCACATACTTTATGCTAGATTTTTAGTTCAAACTTTATACTGTTCGACTTTTTGCAGTGATTTATGCTTAAATTTATATTTTTATAGTTTTTTTTAGTTTTTTAGTTTTTTAGTTTTTTAGTTTTTTTTTAGTTATTTTATAGTGAGGGTTAATGGAAAAAATGACACACTTTTTACAGTTGACTTTTTTGTGCTCTTATAACTCCGTCATACTTTTACTTTGAAACTCCGTTGAAAGTTTAAAATGTTCGGCTAGGTTTGAATTTTCATCGGTAAAAACAATATTTTGAAAAAATGTATACTTTTTAAAATATTAAACTTTATTTAAAAATATAATTCCCCATTGACAATGTATTGGTATTTGGCCCACTTTTGGCTCACTTTTGCAGCCTCATTACTCTGGCATACTTTGTCATAGAAACGTGATTTAAACTTTAAAACGGTGACACAATGGTCAACTTTGTGGTCGTTCAAACCGTATTCGAATATGTTGCTCGGTTTGTCCGCTATCGCAGTTCAAAGTGTGCATGGTTCGAGAAATTTAGCGGAGCTTAGAGGGTCTCTCGACCAGTGAGCGAGTGAAACAGAGTGGGAGATGCAGTGTCTCGAGGTTCGGGTCATGACCGAACAAATCGTCCTCACGGCCACAATATTCGCTTTACACGCGTGGTTTTCGGACATTTTGTAGACAAACTTCTCGCCTTTCACCCAATGTCATCAAAAAAGCACAGACACGTTCAGAACCAGAGCTAAGGGCCTCAGAGCGACCCGACGTATGCTCCCGTGTCCCTATCAATTACATTATAACCAACAACATTTCACTTTTGACATTTTTTATCCAACATCGATTTTTAAATCGCTCCCATGACCATGTCTTTTATCGTACCAATACCACGATCGCACACAAGATACTTGATCGAGTCGGGACGCCCACGTCGAAAAAAGTAATCGCTTACGAGTTTTCGTTTTCGCGTGAGAGGCATTTGTTTGCGGCAAGTCCCGGCCATTGACGCCCTGTTTAACTAAGGAGCCAAAGTGCCTGCACTGATGCAGGTACAACAGGTGAAACAGATTAAGCCCTAATTAGCTGGCTGCCACTAGAGTTATAAGACCTCAATGAGTTGGACTGTAAGACCTTGTGAGCTTGTAGATCTGCAAAATCTGCAAATAGGCTTTATACACAGGAGGGTATGCAACAACACACGCACACACACATCCTATGGAACCAAATGGACCCGTAAGGGTCCATTTGGTTCCAATAGCATAAACCACACCCACTCTGTCTTCCTATTGGCTGGTCTTTACACAGCTATAACTTGGGTTTGGAACATGCTACCGCCTCAATATTTGGTAGATAGCCTTCTTAGACCAATAGGAAGGAGTTGTACTGCTTAAGCCCGCCCCCTCTGTCTTCCTATTGGCTGGCCTTTACACAGCTATAACTTCGGTTTGCAACATGCTACCGCCTCAATATTTGGTAGATAGCCTTCTTAGACCAATAGGAAGGAGTTGTACTGCTTAAGCCCGCCTCTTCTGTATTCCTATTGGCTGGCCTTTACACAGCTATAACTTGGGTTTGGAACATGCTACCGCCTCAATATTTGGTAGATAGCCTTCTTAGACCAATAGGAAGGAGTTGTACTGCTTAAGCCCGCCCCCTCTGTATTCCTATTGGCTGGCCTTTACACAGCTATAACTTCGGTTTGCAACATGCTACCGCCTCAATATTTGGTAGATAGCCTTCTTAGACCAATAGGAAGGAGTTGTTCTGCTTTAGCCCGCCTCCTCTGTATTCCTATTGGCTGGTCTTTACACAGCTATAACTTGGGTTTGGAACATGCTATCGCCTCAATATTTGGTAGATGGACTTCTTGGACCAATAGCAACAAGTTAGCGCTACTTAGCATTATTGGCATTACTTAGCATTTTTAGCATTTTCACAATAATTGGCTGTACTTAGCATTATTAACAATACATAGCATTAGCATTACGTAGCATTATTAGCATTTTCACAATAGTTAGTGTTACTTAGCATTATCAACAATACTTAGCATTAG
Organism: Benthosema pterotum; assembly: GCA_039105355.1. Classification (NCBI taxonomy): domain Eukaryota; kingdom Metazoa; phylum Chordata; class Actinopteri; order Myctophiformes; family Myctophidae; genus Benthosema; species Benthosema pterotum. Next base: position 37,417,571 of record CM076985.1, read on the forward strand.
CATTACTTAGCATTATTAACTATACTTAGCATTAGCATTAGTTAGCATTATTAGCATTAATTAACATTACTAACATTTTCACAATACTTAGCGTTACTTAGCGCATTATTAACTATACTTAGCATTAGCATTATTAGCATCATATATTTTATTTTCTTCAACTTTTCACTTTTTCACGTTTTTTCACTTCCTTTTTCACTTTCCTTATCACTTTTTCACTTTTTCCACTTACCTTTTCACCTTCCTTTTGCCTTTTTTCTCTTCCTTTTTCACTTTCCTTTTTACGTTTTCACTTTTTTCACTTCCTTTTTCACTTTCCTTTTCACTTTTTCACTTTTTTTTCACTTCCTTTTTTCAACTTTTTAATAAGCCGTCTACTGTTCATACGCAAGACTGAAACGTTTGGCGCCCCCTCGCAGTTTCTGCGGAAACTGCCTTTCTAGTTATTATTATTCTTTCCAGCAACTTTTTTTGGACCGCTACTAGTCCCACAGGTTTGACTGTACACACTTGAGCTATATGTCAAACTGACCGGAAAAAATCAGAATCGTGTGCTTGTATTTTGCTAAGAGATATGTCTTATAGTTTATTTTATATTAATTAATTTGTGGAATATTTTTCCCCATTGAAATGAATGGAAACGCGGTTTGTATAAGACATCTACGGGCGCATGTGTTTTGTACAACGGTTGCCAACGGGGTCGGTAGTTGGAGGGAACGAGGGCGCCTGCTGGCTGAAGCCCATACTGCACCGCAGTGTGAATCTGGCCGTGCACTAGCTCTTTGAGTAACCTCTGCTGTGTGTCTGTTTGACTGTTTTGTTTCCCAAATCCAGCCTGGTAATGTGAAAAAATGCAAAATAAATCTTTGGTTTTGGGGTTTGTGGGGTTAAAATGTCATCAAATGGTGGTCTGTGGCTCGAATGCTGAATAAATAGTGGGCCGTGGTTTCAAAAAGGTTGGAAACCACTGCTATAAAGCACAAAGCACTAATAATAATAATCGGCTTCCAAAGTTAGTGCGAGGGGCCTATTTCACAAATAAGTGCCACAAATCATTCACCGAATGTCTAAACCTCAGTATAACACATCTGCGGGCGCAAGTGTTTTGTACAACGGTTGCCAACGGGGTCGGTAGTTGGAGGGAATGAGGGCGCCTGCTGGCTGAAGCCCATACTGCACCGCAGTACCCATACTGCACCGCAGTACCCACACATGTTTTATGCTAGCATTGGTACAAACCGTTTTTCACAACGGTATGTAAAAAGGTGTAGTTGCCAACGGGGTCGGTAGTTGGAGGGAACGAGGGCGCCTGCTGGCTGAAGCCCATACTGCACCGCAGTGTGTAGTATGTGTAAAATGTGCGGGCGCCCGTGAGTGAGTGAGTGAGTGAGTGAGTGAGTGAGTGAGTGAGTGAGTGAGTGAGTGAGTGAGTGAAGTCGAGTCATCTGGGGGAGTGTAATGACATCAATGCCAGTCTCTCTCCTTATATCAGTCGCTTTTTATTTCTCCTTTGTGTTATACATGCTGCGGGGGGGCAGGCGACAACGGCAACCACACTTTGCAATTTTTAAATTGCGAATATTCTAGTTAACTACTGTTTTCTTGATTTTCTTTATGCGTCTTGTAGCTGTCGTCCGAGGCAGTTGCAATATTCATCACTTATCGTGCACGATATTTTAATAGATAATTCTGCTTAATAAAGACCACCTAAGACCAGACAAATTCTCCTTCAGTTATTTCTCATTGTGTGTAATAGAAGTGCAAATTTTCCCAATCAGTTCTCACACATTTGGGCCAAGGATTATAATGATTGTTAATTTTATAATCGTCATCAGTCCTTTTTACCCCTGCATTACGCACACTGTGATTCGTCTTTGATTTCCAGTAAAAGGCAAACGGTTCCCGTTCGACCCCAACTATAGAACAGTCTGGACTGCATTCAGTCTCTGCACAATCTCAAGCTGTGGTTTTTGAACTTGTATCGCGCCTGTTAAGTCCCGGTTACACCAGACCGGAAGTTCTCACTCACTCACATCCTGATCCTGATAAACCTGCACTGGGCTCTGGCTGCTCAGTGGCGCTTTGTTTTGGTTCCCGCCAATTTAAGGCCCAATCGCATTTTATCTGGTTCTTTGGAAATGTCTTATCTCTTCAATGACGGAATGATGTTTACTCAGGCACTGAGTGACTGCATGCGTATACTACTGTATCCCGGAAAATAAAATACACAAACACACTATCAGTATCCTCGGACAGCGGACGCTCACATTACTTTTTTTGCCAGTGGATTCCCATTTCCCAGAGTGGTCTCCTGATGTACCGTGAATCATGGTGATAGGCCATTTGTGTTTCAAGGACCCCTATAATGTTTTTAATTTCAACGACCTCCACATCTGCAGCGTACAATTGGAACCAATTGGGTCCATTTGTTCACTCAGAGTTACAGGCTTGTACTAAGGGTTCCATTTGGATCACCCACTAGCAAAAGTAACCCAGACGTGCAATTTGAGAACCATTGCAAGTTATCCACAAAATGGGAAACGGCATACAGTATATGCTGTTATGTGTACATGAAGGACACAAACACTGCTGAGTGCTCTATAGACTAACTTTAGAAATGTACAGATCACTGTACTCTTACAGTATATTGGATGATATTACTGTATCAACCCCAAAACCCCAAAACCCCAAAACCTAATTAAATAGGCACAATAAATAACCAATACACAGTATATACAGTATATTTTTTTTCTGTGAATATACTACTTTTGTTTTAAATCTATTGCAGTAAATAGCAAACCAAGATAACATTGATAACATTACTACAACAGAATAATTATGTGTTTGTAACCATCCCATGTTAATACACACATCACGTGGCCCAGTGTATGACAATAAACAAAATAGCCAGGGCTCATGATCCCGACCCTTGCGGGTTACGGAAACATTTCCATATCAACCTTCACTGTAATACCATCGAAAAACTTTTTTACCGGACCAGCCTCTGGAAGGGCTTCAAGGTTCCCTGGAGAACAGTGCTGATATGGGGGATGTGGTGATTGCATCTGGCCAGTGTAATGTTAACCAGCCTTTGCCAGAATCATGATGCCAGTTTATCACTAACTCTCCTTCCAAAACCACAGAGTTTTGGCCAGACATGTTTACAGAGCCAAGTAGGGACCTAGACAGTTTCATTTAGGTCACCATGTGACAGGAATCCTTGGGAATATTTGTGAACAGCAAACAAAAAAACAAAAACAAAAAAACGTGGATTTCTGTCACATGGGAGCCACGCAGAGTTCAACTCCAAGTCCAACTCCAAACTCCAAAAGCAGGCATCTACAGTAATTCCACATATTCTACCTCCACTACAAGACCAACTAGTGCCACAAAAGCATTGCTAATTCCACTGGTAAACAATAAGAAAGTACCCGTATTGTCCTGATTATAAGACGACCCTGGCGAGTCCATTTGGTTTCATTTTTACACTCTCAAGAGTTAAAATATTGATCATGTGAATTAGTCCTAAATCTACACAACTAGAAGATTAATGGTCATGGACAGAAGCAAAGGAAATCTTTAGTCTTGGGGGGTCTGTGGGGATAAAATGTCCTCAATTGGTGGTCCGTGGCTCAAATGCTGAATAAATGGTGGTCCCTGGAGTCAAAAAGGTTGAAAACCACTGCTCTATACAGGTACCTACCTATATTGCAGGTTCGACACCTCTACATTTCTAGGAAGAGGGGGAAGTACATTGTGAGTGACTATAAAATCTTACGTTCATTTTCAATAGTAAAACCATCCATTCATTAATTCATTCATTCATGTATTTCTATTTGATCACAGCCCATCTATACGTCTACTATCTATACAGCACTGGGATACTTTATACAGCACTGGAGTACTTTGCCCACCGCTGTCCAAGACCAATAAAAACATTGTATTTCTAAACCTACAGTGTTATTATTTACCCATAGACATTGGTGCATTCCTGAGGCAGGGCTTGACACTAACACTTGTCCGCTTGCCCGGGGCAAGTAAAAAAATGGTGGGGCAAGTGAAGACTGCTACCTGTTGCTCGATCGGGCAAGTGTGCAACTTAGTGCGCCATAACACAACACAAGATAAATTTGTCTTGAAGGCGGTCATTGCGACCTGGGCTAATTAAGATGATGAATTTGAACTCTCGAGAGTGTAAAAATGAAACCAAATGGACCCGCAAGGGTCCATTTGGTTTCATTTTTACGTTCTCAAGAGTTACATCTGGTTAACCAACTTAGCTGGGGACCACCTGGAACCCTCTCAGGGACCACTGGTGGTCCCCGGACCTCCTGTTGAAAACCCCTGGTTTAAAGCACCCAAGTAGGAAGTAAACTTACGGTAAATGCAAAATTTACAATATATTTTTGGGGGGCAAGTGACCATGACCTGAGGGCAAGTAGAACCTGACTTGCACTTGCCCGATGGGCAAGTGCCTCAGAGACCTTAGTGTCAACCCCTGTGAGGCATCTAGTGTGGATCTAATCCATGGTATGTGTCATTGTAAACCCATTGTAGACTATCCCGATTCTAAAAATGTCTCTGAAATACTAACCTAAGTGTACTGGAAAACTTCAAATTATTGTGTAACATCACCAAATTTTGACATTTTTTGATACTGTACATACTGTACAGAACGCATATTGGTGTTCCCGTCAACTAGGGTAAAACTACCACTAGGGGTTCCCGCCCACTATGGGTTAAGCACAATAAAAAATACATCAAGTCAAGATCCATGAGGGTTTATTTGTTAGACTGCAGGTGCAAGCAGTGAAGTGTCTGTGTGCCATTATGTTCCACAATACTGTGCTAATATGAAATAAATGAATAACACTCTCTGGGGTGTGGGGGCCTGGGGGCGAGCAGAACACTTTTAACAGCAAGCAAAACACAGCAGTGGGACATGTGCAGAATATGTGGATTAAGTGGATTATGTGTTCCATCCATGTGTCTTAAACATTGTTAAAATAAGCTCTGGTTGCAAAAAGGGTGAAGCGGTAAATGGTGCATTATATAACACCTTTTCCCCACGGCGCTTTACATAGATAGTACATCCCATTCACCCATTCAGACATCAATGGCGGCAGAAACCATGCAAGGTACCATGCAAGGTACAGATCAACACTGCTGTAACTCTGTGGGAACCCGGCTTCGAACCGGCAACCTTGCAGTTACCATCCGGTGACTATACCCCTGAGCCACTGCCGCCCCTTTAATGGCCGCAGTTGATGTTTTCATTTATTTTTTCTTATCTTGCGATTGACACCTTTCCCGTTTTAAATGATTACTGATAAAGGGGTTTTTTTATCCAATGTTTATCGACCCCTGTTCAACAGTACAGGGGTTTTCAACCTTTTTGACACCAGGGACCACCATTTATTCAGCATTTGAGCCACGGACCACCATTTGATGACTTTTGGTTTTGTTCGCAATTCCAGGCTGGATTTTTGCAAACAAAACAGCGTGGACTTCTTAATTAATTAGTGCTAATTCAGATGATGAATATTTTAACTCTTGAGAGCGTGAAAATGAAACCAAATGGACCCGCAAGGGTCCATTTGGTTTCATTTTTACATTCTCAAGAGTTACATCTGGTTAACCAACTTTCCATCATTTAGCCTGGGGACCACCTGGAACTCTCTCCACTGGTCTAGTGGTGTTAAAATGCTTGGTTAAAGTGGTTGATGAATAAAGTAGATTGGCTGGGTGGGGACAGTGGGGAGTGTGCTGATCATCAGTCATAGAGATCAACACCCTCCATGATCTCAGCAATTCGGTTACACTCCTGGGCTACTTCTATTACATGACAATACTGTAGAGTCTGACGAGTCATTCCAGAGGCATTCCAATTACTGCAAAGAGCCAACAGCTGTACAGAGGAGTAGATGACAGGAGACGACTGCTGCAAGAATGTTCAACCTACTGACACACTTAAAATGACCCCACCTCCCCCCTCATTAGCGCGCGCGCACACACACACACACACACACACACACACACACACACACACACACACACACACACACACACACACACACACACACACACACACACACACACACACACACACACACACACACACACACACACACACACACACACACATTGCAGACTTTGCAGACAAGTCTGCCAGCGCAATACATCTACTGTAAATAGTAATAGCCCTGATAATTTAGTCTGGGTTTAGTCTTGGTTGTGAACAGTATTAGCATCATTATACGCTCTAAAAATCAGAGAAATGGAGAGACAGCTAGATCATTTTGTATGTCGTTATAAATGAGTTTTCCGCTAGTTATAAATTAGTTGCGACCGTTGGGCCAACAGTCACAACAGTTCTTCTCCAGTCGCTACTAAACCAAACCCTAACCCTAACACTCCCAGCTCAGTGGCCTTGAGGTTAGAGGCCCTGAGACTGGGAGGTTGGGGTTCGATTCCCGACCGGGTCATACCAAAGACTCTAAAAAAATTGGTACACAATGCCCACAATGGCACTCAGCATCAAGGGTCGTATTGGGGGTAAGTCCCTGTGACATACTATCATCATGTCCAGGGGGTGTACTTGTACATCAAAGATGCCTCATGCTACAGAAACAGGAGATAGGCTCATGGCTGGGCCTAGCCTCATGACATCATGGCTCGACAAGGCCAGGCTTACTAACCCATAACCCTAAACATAAATAACCTCAGTAAAACCTATGCCTAAACGTAACCTTAACCCCTGACCGTTGGGGCACCGGTGCCCCAACGGTCGGGTCACAACCAGTGGTCACGGTCGAAAATTGACCCTTAAGAGGATTTGATGAATCCCGTGGGATTCATCAAATCCAAGCCAACACAGTAACACGAATCAATTGATATGTCATTCAAATAAACATGACCCTTAAAATGCACACACTATAGTCCACCTTTTAACTGACCACTCCCGGAACAGAAAAGGTGCACAGACGATTTATTGCCCTCCGACCACATCCCGGGTGTCATGTGGCCTGTAGGCTGCTACTGCTGCCCGCCAAAGAAGACATTGTTAGGCCAAGTTCACTCAAAGTACACTCTGGTTTTTCTTTAGTTCCCACAGAATAAAAAAAGGAACCCTAGAAGAAGGGAGAAGTGGCGGTTTCCATGGTTCTTCCTCTGACGTCTCCCATGATGGAGGAAAAATGTGTCCAAATCGGTTAAGAGGTTTTTGAGGATTGTCAGTATGAATCAAACCCAATAATTGCAATTGTCGATCACATTTGTCCCCAGGCTCGGATGTAGGCTAGCCTGTGTATGGGGGGGGGGGGGGGGGGGGGGGGGGGGGGGGGGGGGGGGGGGGGGGGGGGAGAGATGTTTTGAATGATGAAATGGTGTTTGCTTTAGTGGTGCCACAATTGTAATTAGTTAGTAGCGTAGTGTTCCAAATGACTTTAAATATAAGCACTAGGGATGGGCAGATACTGTATATCAGCCATGCAGATATTACAGGCAGAAAAACACAGATGTATCGAGCCACACAATCAGACACAAAAATATATGGGGACCTTCCTCCAATTATTATGGAGTGGTGGCAGACCTTGGTGCACATGCTTTTGGTCTGTTGGGAGGTTTTCCAAATCATCCAAATCACTGAATGCTCCCATTATTTATTTTTGTCTGCCACAAAAGCCTGCAGCATGTATCAGTATTGGTTGATTTCAGTTGATATCAGTATCGGAAATTAAGAGTTGGACAATATCAGGATATTGGATATCGGTAAAAAAAAAGTCAATAATAGTCTCACAACATATCTGAAATTTGGGTTGTTTGCATGCCATCATGTTTGGTGGGGCAGTCAGGGCATCCACCCCCCCTCATGCCCATGCCTAGATCCGTCCCTGATTTTCCCCCGGGGTGTTAATGTGCTCTCTTTGTTGTCTGTCCATCCCCCATTTCAGCACTACTGTAGGCTATATGATCACTCTGCCACAGGTTTCAGTCATACTTGTCCGTACAGGTTTGCTGTTCTACTTGAATGTTATTGTTGGATCAGGTTTTTCAAGATGTCCACCATGACAAATATTTAAAGGACCACTTCACCACTTTTATTCAATCACGTATATTCAATCATATAATAGGTCCTCAATAATGTACATGATAAAAATACCACTATTTTTTCTACTCAGTCTGTGTCTCACAGAAAGGCTGTGGGCAGTTCAGAAACCCGTCCTTCAATGACATCATTATTGCGAAATGATTTTGCAATGCGAAAATGGCAGCCATCAATTATGGTATTTTATCATGTACATTAGTGAGGACGTATTATATGAATATACGTTGAAAAGTGGTGAAGTGGTCCTTTAACTATTTAAAACCCTATTCATGGGTCTCATTTGTAGTCCTCTAGCCGGTCTAGCGGGCATATTGAGGACCAACATAGCATATATCGCTATGTTGATCCTCAACATGGCAGCTAAAGAACTACAAATGATGAGACCCATGAATATATACTGTAGTTCCTAAACGCTCTATACCAGTTGGTTTATTTCAACCTTTTTCATCCAAGGGCCGACTATTTATTCAGCATTTGAGCCAAATGGACCGGCAAGCGTCCATTTAGTTTCATGTTTACGTTCTCAAAGAGTTACATCTGGTTAACCAAGTTTGGTAAATGGTGCATTCATATAGTTTTTTTTTTATCCAAGGCGCCTTACATAGCTTGTGCATCACATTCACCCATTCACACTCACATTCATACACTGATGGTTAGTGGAAACCATGCAAGGTACCTACTAGCACATCAAGAGCAATTAGGGGTTCGGTGTCTTGCTCAAGGACACTTGGACACCAACTCTGCGGGAGCCCGGGATCGAACCGGCAACCTTGCGATTACCATCCGGTGACTCTACCCCTGAGCCACTTTTTATCATCTAGCGTGCGGACCACCTGGAATCCTCTCAGGGACCACTGGTTGTCCCCGGACCACCTGTTCAAAACCCCTGGTCTATGCTAATCCATCTCCCTATATCTCTCAACAGAACCTGCGCGCCTATATTAGTAGGCAAAATGTGCTAGCATGTGTTAGCATGCTATGCAAAACCTGATCTGCAAATAAAAGTTATCCAGAAGATACTGTTGGACTGAATTCAGGGATTTCAGGTAGGTGCAGTATTTGATAGAAGGTCTATTTGATATCTTGTGGCACAAACTGTATTCATTGTGAGGCCAAGAACCACAAAATGAAAACAAACAAATGCATTCCTACTGCAATACTCATTTCATCAGGTTATTGCTTAACACATGTCACTATATTTCCATATTTGCTGATCTTCTTAAAGCCTTTGTTCTCAAGTTAATCCGTTTAGAGTTTCTTAGCGTTGCAGAGGGTTAAGGTTAGACCGGTTAAAACTCGAGGCCGATTGTGAAGAATGTCTTCTGAATCCAAAACATGTTGCTACAGTAATTTTATATCAGTGGTCCTCAAACATTTTTATGTCAGGGGCCAGAGACCCCCCAAAATATTACCTATTACCTATTTTTCAAGAATCTACACATTTAGAAAATGTAGAAGAATTGCTATTTTGTCAGTTATTTCTCCTAAATTAGGCTGAGAGACTAAACTCAACATCAAATGGTGGTCCTCGGTGGCTAAAATGCAGAATAAATAGTGGGCCCTGGTATGAAAATAGTTGAAAACCCACTTCTCTAGCGCATTCTAGTGCATTTTGGAATTGCCAGTGCATTTTTTATTTTGGCGGTTGGCAACACTGGACCCTTCACAGATGTTACAGTTATTTTAATCCCAGAACATCTCTGGGTGGAGCAGCGAAACAGCGACATACGTCCCACTGCCGGCACACAGTGTTGCCAACTGCCTAAATTCAAAATGCACCAGTGGCACATCAAAAATGCTTTAGGATGTGCTAGAGCAGTGGTTTTCAACCATGTTCATACCAGGGCCCACTATTTATTCTGCATTTTAGCCACGGAGGACCACCATTTGATGTTGAGATTAGTCACTCGCTACTAGTTTAGGAAAGATAACTGGCAAAATGTTGTCAAAATAGGGATTCTTCTATACATTTTCTAAATGTGTGGATTCTTGAAAATCAGATGTTTAAATATGATTTCACTCTTGAGAGCGTAAAATGAAACGTGTAATGTAAAATGGACCTGTAATGGTCCGTTTGGTTTTATTTTACGATCGTTAGAGATCTATAATGGTCCATTTGGTTAGCAATGGTCCATTCTAGGAAGGAAGACTCTATCATAGGAGGAAAAATGGTGAAAAAAAGGGTTTTATCTCTGGCACCTGTCAACCAACTTCGCCCCAACTCGCCTGCAAAAAAGCACTAGATTTTCCCCCAGGAGCTTTTTACTAATTTGGGGTCTGGGAAAAGAGCTAAATATAGCGACAAATGCACCAAGTCGGCAACACTGGACGGCACAATGCAGTCAGCTACTATTTCTGAATATAGCCGAAGTATAAATTTTATCGCTAATACAGTGTAAACATGGAAAATCCTCCGATCAACAGTTCCCACAAAGGAACAATAGGCTGTACCAGTGGGGGGTTAAATAGAGGCATAAAAGCAGAAGAGAGAAGACTATTCCTGACCTTAGCCCTGAAAACGTACATGCACATGATATGAGTTTTGCTTCCTGCTGACCTATGCAGCTCATTGGAGAAGTATGGTCTGTATGTTGTAATAATATGTGCTTATAGCTGTATTTAGACTGTGTCATGAATAGATTACAATGCACCGTATGCATTACAAATAATGCATTATGCAAATGCAATATGCAAATGGAAAGAAGGCCAGCATTCTCCTTTTTGTAATATGCGATCTGGTGCTTTGGTCCTCATGTCGCCCAAGGCTGTTTTCCTTTTAGAGCCATCTAAAGTATATTTTTCATTTTTTGTCTAAAATCGTTTTTATTCACATTAAAATGCTCCAATTTCCTTGAGTGATGCACCATATGAAAGCTTACATTGCATACTTCAATAATCTGTAAAAAACAGAAAATTGACCCTGGGGCCTGGGCTACTTGAGCGTCAAACCACTAAACCAACAGCATTTCATCATTCAAAACATTCAAAACAGAAAACTCTGAGTCAAACCTTTACCTTTATGCATGCTGCATGTCTGTTGCAACTTCAACAACAATTGATTACTTGCCTAATAAAAGTCATGTAACCAAAAATGGTATGGGTGCGACTTCATCGCCTGTGGCGTGAAGCATCACGGGAGAGGAAGCCCCCCCCCCCCCTAATTGGGAAAAGGTACTGGTCAGACTAGTGAAGGTAACGGTAATGTATTGGTAATGTTGTCTTTTCTAATTTCCAAGCACCCTTTTCATGGGCCAGTCAGACTCAGCCATGGGGGCATTTGGCCCCCCGGACCACATAATGCCCAGGACAGGTCTGCTTTACACCTCGCCCTGCTCGAGAGGGCAGTTATTACTCCTTTCACCTCCTAAACCCCAGCCAAGCTGCCCTCTGGCTCCCACACAGGAAGTTAAGCTGCATACACTTGCTTAAAAGGAAGTTCTTTGTTGTTCTCTGCAAACATTTCATCATCTATGTCTGATCTGTGCGTTCCTGCAGGCCACAACGTCCCCATGGCATGAAAAGACAAAAAAGAAAAAAAGAATGTACAGTACAGACAAAAAAGAACTATCTGTGCTGCTGTGTGTGCTAGTACGTGTATGTGGGGGTGGGTGGCGGGTGGAATGCGGATATCCAGGGTGACCCCCCCACCATGAGTCATATGACTGAGAGATAACTATATAGCAGGGGTTTTCAACCTTTTTGTAACCAGGGACCACCATTCATCCAGAATTTGAGCCACGGACCACCATTTGAGAACATTTTAGCCCCGCAGACCTCCAAAACTAAAAATGTCCTTTGCTTCTGTCCATGACCATTAATCTTCTAGTTGTGTAGATTAGGACGAATTCACACAATGAGTATTTTAACTCTTGAGAGTGTAAAAATGAAACCAAATGGACCCGCCAGGGTCCATTTGGTTTCATTTTTACGTTCTTAAGAGTTACATTTGGTTAAACAACTTAGCTGGGGACCACCTGGAACCCTCTCAGGGACCACTGGTGGTCCCCGGACCACCTGTTGAAAACCCCTGCTATATAGTTCTATACTGTTCAAAAGTAGGGCTTCACCAGTTTGCCTATAAACCAATAAGACCTTGTTTTTTTTCTCTGAAAGCTCAATTTCGATTTTCGATTTTCTGGGGTAAATTACATCAATCTTAAATATGTTTCATTTGATTCTTCTGCATCCAACAGAGAATAGGGTGGTTCTTATTGAACAAAGATGATGTGCAAACCTCACTTTTCTTTCTCTAACAGAACAGTTTTTACGGTAAGGTAGCCTGTGAGCGAGTGTTCTACCGTAAATGTGCTAGGAAAGGGGAAACCATGATTTTCTATTTTATTTTTTTTTTACATTGTCTAAATTCTGAAACGTCGATTTCGATTTGATTTCGATTAATTGTGAATCTCTATAGTTCAAAGTGCATCATGATATTCCTGAGAACACTGAGAACACACAATTAAAACAACTTTGTTTTTTGTTTGTTTGTTTGTTTCAATCAAGGTTCATGTTTTAGATTATTATTAGAGAAAGTAAAATATGGGTGTTAATTGTTTTACATCTCTTGCTTTTGTTAGTTTTAGGGATTTTAGCTATGGGAGGGGGCATCCGAACATGGCACTAAACACAGTTTTTTAAAGCGATTTATTTTAATGATCTACTACAGTACTAATAAACCACAGGAAATTACATCTGGCAACAAATGATCTACTGATCTACTGAATGTGACAAACTGCCATATTGAGCCATAATGAGTCAGCCCTATTGAGTCACTGCCATATTGAGTCAGGCGCACCAAATATGGAGTGTGTACTGTGTAAAGTGCAGTGCGGCGTGCTGCCTCCTTCAGATCGATTCGAAAATGGTATGGGTGCGACTTGCGATGAAGCCGCCCCCATACCATATTCGCCCGCCCCCCAATTGGGAAATGTTACATACGGTCCTGGCTATACGTGGCTCAAGTTTGTTAGAAAGGAGGAATTCCAGTGTCATTTGAAAAGACTTTTAGTTGTTTATGTCAACTACTACTACAGTACTACTACTTGCTTACACCAAGCCAACAGCGCGGAAATGGAAGGTGATGCCTAAACAAACTCATGGCCATCTTATTTGGAACTTAGCTCAACAATAAAGCAGTTCACCTCAACTCATTTGCAGAATTACATACACAGTAGTCTGACGTTCAACTTGTACTGTCTGCTAATCAACTATAATGTCAACTAATGCCACAGTAATCAGCTTATGGTTGTGACTTATCTGTGTACCGAGCAAGCCTAAATAAACACTGCATGTTCAAGCACACTTGTTTGTTTTATCAGCACCATCGTGTTATAACAAAACTATGGATGAAGGAATGAATACTTCTACCTTGTCAGCAGTGTTGCCAACTTGGTGCCATTTGTCGCTATATTGAAATTGGTTGACAGGCGCCAGAGATAAAACCCTCGTTTTTTCACCATTTTTCCTCCTATGATAGAGTCCTCCTTCCTTCCTAGAAAGGACCATTGGTAACCAAATAGACACTTATAGATCTATAACTCTTGAGATCGTAACATGAAACCAAATGTACCCTTACGGGTCCACTTACGGGTTTCATTACATTACATTACATTCTCAAATTATATTTAATTAATTCTGAATTACCTAATTGTCAAGAATCTACACATTTAGAAAATGTAGAAGAATTGTTATTTTGACCAACATTTTGCCAGTTATCTCTCCTAAATTAGTCAGACTAAACTAAACTCAACAGGTGGTCCTCCGTGGCTAAAATACAGAATCAATAGTGGGTCCTGGTATGAAAATGGTTAAAACCACTGCTCTAGCGCATTCTACTGCATTTTGGAAGGGACACCATTGCATTTTGGATTTTGTCAGTTGGCAACACTGCTCCCTTCCTCCTTGTCATGTAGATAATACACATATCCTCTAAACAGCTCATAACGGAGTCTGTGTCAGAACACATTCCAGCTTTATATACAGTATACACAACTGACATGACCCTAGGCATGCATGCCATGGCTGTGTTTTTCTCTTCTCCCTCTGTCCTTCAAAAACACACAGAAGAACTAGATCAGCACTCGACAGAATGCAGACTTGCGAGTTGCGCACAAGTAGGCCATGGCCTACTCGTGCGTGAGTGGAGTGAGCTAATGCTCATGACTTTAGCTATAAGGTCTTTCACTTACATCACCATTACATTCTTCACCTAAACCGCCAATTGGAGTACAGCAGAGGGACGACCGACTGCACACTGCTGACCATGTACCACCGCAGGGGCGGATCTAGGCATGGGTATTGGGGGGGGGCAATGCCCCCCTAAATGCCCAGTCTGCCCCACCAACCAAGATATTTCAAATTAAAGTGCTTATATTTAAAATGGTTTGAAACACTACTACTGCTACTAACTAACTACAGCTGTGTCACCACTAAACCAACAGCATTTCATCATTGAAAACAGGAAACTCTCTGAGTCAGACCTTTATCTTTATGCATGCTGCGTGTCTGTTGCAACTTCAACAACAGCTGATGTTATTATTGATGCTTTACTGACTAAATAAAGCAATGAAGCCGCCGCCCCCATACCATTTTCTCCTGCCCCCCCAATTGGGAAATGTTACATCCGCCCATGAACCACCGAGCACCCGCTCCGCTCACGCAAGTAATTAAAGGGGAATTCCACCCATTTTCAAAATTTTCCTGAGAGGATACAAATGTGAACCAAATGGACCCTAGCGGGTCCATTTGGTTCCATTTGTACCCTCTCAGGAAAAAGGGGTCTGAAAGAAAAATCATTAACATGGTGAAATACATCTTGGTGATGTCATCAGATGTATTTCACCATGTTAATGATTTTTTTCAGACCTCCATTTTTAGGAAATACAGAATTGGGGGAACTTTTTCATCATGTCCACACAACATCTCTAAGGTATATTAATGACATATTCAAATGTTGAAAATGGGTGGAGTTCCCCTTTAACATAAACTCGTGTGTGACAGGGAGGGGAGCATTAATATATCACCACAGCTGATGTGGAGTGAAAAAGAACAGCAGAAACCATGAAAAACTAAACAGATAGACAATATATTACTAGTCCATATAATCCACGCAGATAAAGACTGAAAGCTAAGGCAGAGAATAAATAAAGGAGCGAGATGGAGAAAAGTGCAATTGACAAAAAAGACAGCTCATCTGTCTGAATTGCACTTTCTGTGCTCTCACAAAGGAGAAACAGACAGAGGGTTTACTTTGGACCAGAGAGGACTGTTAGTCAGCCACTTTAGTGTTGGTTCAATACAGTACACATGACCACAGTACTGGAGCTGCACCATGCGGCCAGGCCAGGGGGGCAAAGGTCAAAGGTGACAGAGTTCCTTTTGTGTGCATGGCTCCAACTCTGAATCGACACTTTAAAAATGTTACCTTTTCCAGCAAAAGTAAATATATTACTCTGTTACAGTCATATATGTTGTATCTCATGGCCGACAGGCATTCTTATGTTGTACTTACCCGACATCTCCATACTGGTGCAGGTAGAGAGGGGCCGTTCAGAAGGTCACTCTTCATCTCCTTGCGTTGAGCTGACATCTCAAACGTCAGCTCAACGCAACCATGTGGACAGCAGCCATCCTCTGGAACTATCCTCCCAGTACAGGTGCTATAATGGAACAACAAAACAATGATGTTTTTTGAGGTTTAGTCTTAGTCTTTTCAATAAGACATACATGTATTTAGTCTGTTAGTCCCATTTAGTCTTCGGAAATTCATTTTTTTAGTCTAGTCCTAGTCGACGAAATGTCAAATGATTTAATCTAGTCTTAGTCTTTTAGTCTTAGTTTTAGTAGTTTAGCCTTACATAGAAATACATTGTAGGTTTATATGTATGTTATACAGATTTATAGTATTAGTATGTTAGTATGAAACATGACTCGTTTTATTTCTTTTTATAAGATTACTGTAATACTAAGTTCCTTTCCTTAAAAGGTATGCAATGTATACTGCAGATATGTTCAAATACTTAAAAAAGAAAGGGGAAAAAAAGATAAAAATGTTTCTCATTTACATTAGTCTTAGGTTATGATTTAGTAAATCCTGCTGAAATGCAGGTGAATATCACAGCATAACTACAGGATGTAGCAGGATGAAGGATCGAGGTAGAATGATAAATACTATCATAAATTGAATAACTTTTGTGAGTTGCGTAGTGTGGAGTACATGCAAATTTATGGATGAATCAGCCCCAGATGAGAAAGATGGCTCCAAGCAATGCATGCCACCTCCATCACTCTCTCCATTTCCTGTCAGCCTACTGTGATTCTATTCATCCAATATGTTGCCTAATGTCCAAACTGGTATTAATTAAGCAATGTTATCAAATGCTGGATGAGTGAGAACTTTCTCAAACTAAACGAGGATAAAACAGAAGTTCTCATAATTGGCTCCGGTGAGCAGAAAGAATCAATACTAAGCAGACTTGGCAATCTGATTGCAGAAAGTAATAGTACAGTAAAGAACTTGGGGGTCTTCATTGACTCTGAATTGAATTTTAATTCACACATTAATCATGTCACCAAGACTGCCTTTTTTCACCTTAGAAACATTGCACGAATCAGAGCCTATCTGTCAATGGATGATGCTAAAACCCTGATCCACGCCTTTGTATTTTCCCGGCTTGACTACTGCAATGCACTCTTTTTTTGGTCTCCCCAGAAAACAACTGACAGATTACAACTAGTCCAAAACGCGGCAGCCACGCGGCAGCCAGAGTTTTAACTAAAACTAAGATGAGAGAACATATTACTCCTGTGACTGTCCTAGCCTCACTACATTGGCTACCGGTTGTGTTTAGAATTGATTTTAAAATTCTTTTACTTGTCTATAAAGCACTTAATGGTCTTGCACCTTCCTACCTACATGACTGCCTGCCTAAGTATGTCCCAGGCCGTCCCCTCAGGTCTTCCACTGCTGGCCTGCTTGCGGTGCCCAAAATGGCAACTAAAAAACACGGTGAAGCAGCCTTTTGCTTCTATGGACCGATGGCGTGGAACAAACTCCCATTATACATTCGACAGGCAGCCTCTGTAGACATTTTTAAAGCACAGCTCAAGACGTACTTCTATGCACTTGCTTTTAACTGATTCTCTGTGATTTTATATTTTATGATTTTATATTTTATGCCTTATTTCAGGTCCTCACTGTACTGCTTCTTTAATGTATTTTAATGATCTCCTTAATTCATTCCCACTATTTTTGTCTTCTTCTCTATTGCAATGTAAAGCTGCATTTTATGTCATGAAAGGTGCTGTACAAATAAAGATTATTATTATTATTATTATTAATGTTACACGCCAGGGGCGGATGTAACGTTTCCCAATTGGGGGGGGGGGGTGTATGGGGGCAGCTTCATCGCCGCACCCATACCATTTTGGGTTACAGGACATTTTTAGGCAATTAAGCATCAATAAACATTAGTTGTTGTTGAAGTTGCAACAGACACGCAGCATGCATAAAGCTAAAGGTCTGACTCAGAGAGTTTTCTATTTTCAATGATGAAATGCTGTTGGTTTAGTGGTGACACAGCTGTAGTTAGTAGCACTAGCAGTGTTTCAAATCATTTTAAAAATAAGCACTTTAATTTGAAATATCGTGGGTTGTTTTGCATGCCATCATGTTTGGTGGGGATTTAGGGGGGCATTGCCCCCCCATGCCCATGCCTAGATCCGCCCATGGATTCTATCCATCGAATATGTTGCATAATGTCAAAAGGTATTAATTAAGCAATATTACACATTATTCCTATTCTACCACCTTTAAAACTAAGAGAAGAGAATCGCTGCAAAGAATAAAAGCTAGCCTAGCCACCCAGTCTGCTGCTGCGCTCAGAGAAAAAAACACAAGATAAATTATTTGTATTGATTAGCTGTGACTTTGTGGTGGTTAAAGTAACTGCATGTGACCTGTTTTCAACCAATCAGGTTAGTTCATCAAAATAACCTGCGGTAGAATTGTAATTAAGTCAATTAGATAAGATAACAACAATCATTATTAGAGGGGATAATTGTAGCATCATCTGTTTTGTTATTTAGACTGTGTGAACATTATATATGGTTGTTGATTTTACAGCTCGTAAATGATGCCAGAATAAGCTCTGATTGAAGAATGTATTGGTTGCTGATACAACAAGTCAGGTTTTGCTGGGTAATGAGTGCAATATAAAAATGCAATGCAAGAGTACCTGAGGCAACGTGCAGCAGGGGGAAGAAAAGCAGGGGTGGATCTAGGCATGGGCATGGGGGGGAATGCCCCCCTAAATGTCCAGACTGCCCCACCAAACATGATGGCATGCAAAACAAGCCAAGATATTTCACTTATAATTGTGCTTATAATTAAAATGATTTGAAACACTACTACTACTGCTACAAACTAACTACAAATGTCACACCACTAAACCAACAGCATTTCATCATTGAAAACAGAAAACTCTCTGAGTCAGACCTTTTGTTTTATGCATGCTGCGTGTCTGTTGTAACTTCAACAACAACTGATGTTATATTAGGCAAGTATAAGCATCAATAAGTCCTATAACTGAAAAGTGGTATGGGTGCGACTTCATCGCCCGTGTCGCTTCTCGCCGGGCGATGAAGCTGCCCCCATACCATTTTCTCCTGCTCCCCCCCCCCCCCAATTGGGAAATGTTACATCCGCCCCTGGAGAAAAGCGCTAGTGGAATGACTAGTGACTGGCATGCAGGTTGGCCTGGACTTGTTGATTTGGACAACAGTGTTATTGTATCCTAGACTAGCGCTGCTTCCAAGTTGTGTTTTGATCCATTCTTTGTACACATAATGATTGAGGAGAGCCCATGCAGTTATAGACTTTGAGGAAAGAGATGATAGCAAGTTTGTAAGTGGATATTTATGGCAGGCAGACACAGAAACAAAGAGAAGGAACATCCTTTTCTGTGTCTGAGTGCCTCTGCAGGCTATTGGAAAGGGAGAATGACATTAGATTGGATGTTTTTGTTGGCTATTATTGCAGTGTCTGGCAGAGCGAGTAATTGAATAACATATAGACCTTTAAGCAGCTGCTCAGTGGAATGCAACAGACTTGTAGTTGATTGAAATCATCACACTGATTAGATCTCTGATTGTGGTCTATTAAAGATCTCTGAAGTTTCTCTGAAGTTGGGTTAGAAACTGTGAAAATGTGGGTGTGGGCGTTTTGAAGTTATCTGTATATGAATTTCTCACCAATGTGAGTGTTTGCTACTGTATTAATTGATGTCCATAGACCCTTGGTGGAACTGGTTTTGGTGAATATTAAGTAGTTCTGGTCATTTTGTGGAGATCACATTTGCATGGTTGATTTCTTAAGTATTAGCACATTCTTTGTTCATTTTTGACCCCTTTATCACATGGAACTACTTTGGGGGCGTAGTGATATGGACACAAAAAACATAGCTCCCTTTGAAAGAGGGATAAAAAATGAACAAATTATATATATAATATTTTAGAAATGGGTCAACAGTACAAAAAAAGTTCATATTTTGGATTCATTTACTTTTACAGCATGGACTCCACTCCAGTGTCCTCCACAGAATGACTGTATCAACTTCATATTTCACCAAAACCAGAGCAGAACTCCCACCACGGGACACTGGACGTCAATTAATACAGTTGACACCACTATGTTAATGGCAAGTATTTCATACATTCTTAACTTCAAAAAAAAAAAAATCGGAACTATTCTTTTAGGTTCTTGCCGAAGCTGCTCCCAGAGGAAAGCAGGATCCAAGTTTGAGTTCTCCTGTACAGGAGACCCATTTCTAAAATTCTCAGGAGAAAACAATGAGAAACAGGAGCCATAAGTTTATATTTCCTTGACTTATGGCTTAAATATTGCTCAACTGTTGTATCTCAAACCTGATGTTTCTCATTGTTTTCTGCTGAGATACATATATACATATACAAATAGATTTGGCATGTCTCAGAGATCTCAAACTTTTGCTTTCCTCTGGGATGTGAAGTTCCTGCTTCATCATCACGGCACTGTGCCGTTCCGGAATGCAAAAGAACACACAGGTGTGGTGATGCGTTCTGCCAGAAGGGATGCCAGGACACACAAGACCAAATATCATGTCACAATATCCCCGCTATCATATCACAATGTCCCGCTTGGTGGAAATCATAATACTGATTAGATTAGACACACACAAGACCAGTCCTAAAAAAAAACCTTTACCTCATCAAATATCAATGTACCGCTATAAAGAAACATCTTATTTGTAGATGAAGAGATGAAAACTGTTGCTCAATTCTCTCGCCATTCCTTTCAGGTAAGCCGTCTGTCTGTGCTCTGCCGTCGCCATTACATAACACTGCATGGATGGCACAGCCTACTGATGGCATAAGTGTGAGATTTGCCAGTGCAGCCAGTGGCATTTCTAAGCAATTTGGAGACCCAGGCAAGATTTTCCCTGGAGATCCCCTTACCAAATGGACCCTTACGGACAGGGGCGGATCTAGGCATGGGCATGAGGGGCAATGCCCCCCTAAATGCCCAGACTGCCCCACCGAACATGATGGCATACAAAACAACCCAAGATATTTCAAGTGCCTATATTTAAAATGATTTGAAACACTACAACTACTACTAACTAACTAACAGTTAACAGTTGTGGCACCACTAAACCAACAGCATTTCATCATTGAAAACAGAAAACTCTCTGAGTCAGACCTTTAGCTTTATGAATGGTGTGTGTCTATAAGTCCTGTAACCAAAAATGGTGTGGGTGCAGCTTCATCGCCCGTAGCCCAAAGCGACGCGACCGATGAAGCCGCCCCCATACCATTTTCTCCTTGGGAAATGTTACATCCGCCCCTGCTTACGGGTCCATTTGGTATGGGGGGCTCCAGAGAAAATCTCCTGTGACATATTATTATGTGTTTTAAATGTTCAATTTTAGCTATAGAGGACAAGTATAATGTATTTATCCATATGAGGCTTAGTAGCCTGGGATCATTTTAAAGCATGTCTGGTGGTCACCCCAGTGCCCCCCCCCCCTCATGTCGCCCCAGGCAACTGCCTAGTCTGCCGAATGGCAAAAACGGCCCTGCTACTGATGGCATAATTGTGAGATCTGCCCATGCAGCCACGTGCAGTGTACCGTGCAAAAAAAGACCGACCACACCTCATGTGCCTCACACTGGGTGGAATAGAGCCCCGCTGCAGCTGTTATTTACCTCAGACCTAGACCTAGCTGTACGTGGCTCTCGTCACGTACAGGCCTACGTGTTGTAAACTCGCCACGGCATTGAACACAACGGAACTTGGGAACGCGTTGTCAACTTGCCAACTGTATGTGTCCCTTTAATGCCCATACATACTGTATTATGGAGATGTCCGCATCTGTCTGCCTGCCTGGGTCAGACTGACTGTGAAAAGTGGACTGGTTAATTATTAATCAATTGGCAGGTGTGTGGTTGTAATGGCAATCAGTTGGCTGAGGCAGAGGCAGGTGGTTGATTAGAGACACTGGCAGGGCCAGTTCATGCCATTTTGTGGCGTTTCTGGACAGCAAACAGCAGTGTGTCACACAGACTTTAAGTCAGTCGGTGGGGTTAGTTCAGTTAATTTAGTTAGTTAGTTAGTTAGTTGTCCACAATGTGGAAATTTGTTTTCAGTCTCCCATATATATACAGCAGACAACAAAGTACAAACAGGTTCAACTTGACATGGCAACCTTTAGCACATTAATGGCATTAGGAATAAATGCCATTCACAGCAGTCGACCGTCCCTCGTAGTTCTCCTCAGCCTGAACCAATAAACCAAACGGTTCACATTCACAAAAAATCATTAACATGGTGAAACACAACTTGATGGTGTCATCTACCGTAGTTGTTTTTCACCATGTTAATGTTTTTTTTCCAGCCCTCCATTTCTTGGAAACACAGAATGGTGGGGGGGAAAGGGGGCATTTTTATCCTATCCACACCACACTTCTAAGGTATGTTAATGACATAATAAAATGTTGAAAATGGGTGGAATTCCCCTTCAAGAGATCTCCGTAGCCTAAATATCTCTAAAAGATATCTCTTTAAGTATTGTATCTCTTAAAAGAGATCTCTGTAAGTATCTCTGGTCGCTCGCTCTGCTCGCAATGGCCTACTTGTGCGCAGTATGCAAGTTGGCACTCTACTGTGTGCAGATCTAGTTTCAGTATGATTCACATACTGAATGCATCTCTCTAGGACATGATAAGCTATATAAAGTACACTCCACCCCTCTCACTCACTCTCTGTCACACACACACACACACACACACACACACACACACACACACACACACACACACAACACACACACACACACACACACACACACACACACACACACACACACACACACACACACACACACACACACACACACACACACACACACACACACACACACACAGGTGCCGTACACAAACATATTGGGCAAGCTGAACACCTTCTACTTCGAGCCGCCCCCCTGAGGGGGAAATAGTTCTGCAATTGTTGAGACTTGTTCCTCTAAAGCTTATGTTAAAACTCAAAGAACCGAAGGTGTAAAAAAAAAAAAAACCTGACGAGCATAATTAGGGCCATAAATGTCTCATCATCTCATCACCTTTACGAGTGTGTACGTTTAGCGCAAAAAGGCTATATAAGGCCGCGTTTAAAAATAACCTCCCCCGAAACATAACACACATGGACATGTCTGTGTTAGTGGACATGCAAAAACATGCATACTGTTTTGATTGCGCGCGCGCGCGCACGCGCGCACGCACGCACACACGCACACACACACACACACACACACACACACACACACACACACACACACACACACACACACACACACACACACACACACACACAGGGGTTATGCAGTGAAACACTACACTTCTAACTACAATTGTGTCACCACTAAACCAACAGCATTTCATCATTGAAAACAGAAAACTCCCTGAGTCAGACATTTAGCTTTATGCCTGCTGTGTGTCTGTTGCAACTTCAACAACAACTGATGAAAGTCCTGTAACCGAAAATAGTATGGGGGCGGCTGCCCCCCCCCCCCATTGGGAAATGTTACATCCAGCCCTGACACACACACACACACATGTACAGTATGCGTTGTGCACACACAGGCACGTACAGCGTACACGGTAGTTGCTAACTGCCAACTACTGTGCAAGACCCTGCTTGAGAGGGAGGCCAGGCAGACACGGCTAGACAGTTACAAGACATGCTACTAGGTTCCTCTTATCTCTGTTAAACACACATACAGTATACACACACACGCATAGGCAGGGGCAGGGGACGGGCACGCTTACAAACAAGTTTAGAGGCCACAACGAGAGAAAAGATTAAAGCCCTGGCTGTGTTCATTTTAAACATGTAGCAGTGAGATAGCAGCACTACAGTATATTCCACCTACTCCTCCACCACCACAACCTACCACTGGGTCCCACTTAGCACTGACTACGCTGCTACTGGTGATATACAGACAGTAGTACATTCAATCTCTACACCAGCGTATAAAGTAACAGGAAAACAATAAAAAAAGAACAAGAAAAAGAAAGACACAGAAAAGAAAAAGGAGAAAGTGTGGGTATCTTTGCTCCACATCAAACATGGTTTACTGTTTTGAGGAATTGCAAGTCATCCACTGCCCATCAGGTTGGATGATTTGTATTGACTTGTATCGACGATTTTTGTTGCAATGTCAAACGCAGGACACAGGATGCATGGTGGATATCGCATCTGTCCTGCAAGTATTGTATTGAGCATTTCAGGCCACCTGACCAGTTGCCCTCCAGACTCTTTAAAGTAGAAGAACCAGGTCAGGCAGGAATGCAGGCTTGGGGTCAACATTCTGGCTTGTTTTGACTATGAAGGGTCAATGAAGGAAACACCTCCACTCTAATGAACAGGACCCAGATTACCTTCTTGCAGAACCGTATCCGAAACTGAGCTGAGCATGCAGAAACAAATCCAGAACCGGTGAAATGTGTTTCACGCTGTTCACTAACAGTTCTTGCATTTTAGTATAAACACAGTATAGGAAAGGAATGAAGTGCTTGACAGCCAGAACAAGCACCACCAGCGGCAGCTCCCCATTATCACGCAGCACCAGTAGTAGTTTGTTTTAAAGCCCAGTTCAAGGAGCAGTTGTCTGATTAGGCGACTCTGCCCAGGCCTCCATATAGTCGCACTGGCGTCAGTGTCCATGGGTCCTAGACAAACGGCTTGTTTAGGTGAGGATACGCCAAAGACCCTGCAGCGAATGCCTCCCGCGTATACTGATGATATGCTTCACTCCTTGCCTCACTCCAAAGGAATGTGTCCCCCTCATGTACTGTATGCGCTGGTGAGATGAAAGGGGCCGGCAAGGTCCTGTACAAACCTAGATGGAGAGCATCGTAGATGCACTGTGTTAAGCCTGACTTTTATTTGTGTACTTTTGTACATTAAAAAATAGGGGTTTCATGTTTAGTCTCTCAAGAATTAAAATATTCATCATCTGAATTAGCCCAAATCTACACAACTAGAGATCGAGGTCTGCCTGTTATGTTTCCAAAATCCAGCCTGGAATTATAGATAAAAGCAGAATAGGTTTGGGGTCTGTGGGGCTAAAATGGCATGAAATGGTGACCAGTGGCTCAAATGCTGAATAAATAGTGGCCTGGCCCTGGTATGAAAATGGTTGAAAGCCCTTGCACAAACTGGCCATAGTAGAATAACAGATCCACGGACCTGTGCAGCTTTCTAAAGTTCCAGGGGGGACCAGTCAGTCTTTTACACTGGGTCAGACCGCTATTACCCCCACTTAGACGTGATGACCCAGGAATGCTGTCTCTATTCTGCAGGAGGTGACATTCAGTGGAGACGGACGCCTGCCTGGCTGAATGTCCTTGAACACTTCATTCAGGCCGGTCAGGCCAGGGCCAGGGCCAGGGCCAGGGCCAGGGCCAGGGCCAGGGCCAGGGCCAGGGCCAGGGCCAGGGCCAGGGCCAGGGCTCCAGGGAGAGGTTGAGGAGCTGCTAGCATCCACAGGGAATACCCAGCCTGAGCTGAAGCAGCTGCAGGAGGCTGTTATGTTGGTCTGGGCTGGTGTCTGTCGTCACTGATGGCTGGAAAGTTATGTCCAGAATAGTTTGCTTTTCAGGAAATGGAAAAAGAATAGTCTGATGTAGTTATCAATGATATTTTTTTACTTTGTCCAAGTCTTTTTGATTTTGTTTTTGTCCTATAGTCTTCTAATTTACAGTCAAAAAGAGCCAAAGCCAGGTGCTCACAGGAGAAAAAAAATGTTGCAAATGGATAAAAAAAATTCGCTGATGCTACGAAGATCTAAAGGGACTGGAACAGTGATAGACTTTATTGGTACCTAATTAGATTATATAATTTAATAATGTACCTTGTTTTTATACTCCCTCCTCATTTTTAACTTTTGAGTGTTTGGGTCACGTACTGCCTTTTTTCAGTCTTCTGCCTTTGTTTAAGCTTAGTCTAGTCTTATTTATATTTTATTTGGCACTGTTCTTTTAACTTTTTGTCTTGTTTACCTCATGACAATCGTCAGAAATGCACAAATTGTAGTTCACTTTAATTGATTGACTTTCCCACAAGGGATAATAAAGTCTGTCTGTCTCTCTAGACTATACATCAAACATCTTACTTATTGTCTTGGTCTTAGGCCCAGACCGCACCAAAGCAACTCCTTGTAGCTGTCATTGGGAATAATTGTTTCATAGGCAGGGCATATTGTTGGTGTGGTTTCGGCCTTTAGTCTTATTAGTCAACAAAATTAACACCGATAGATTAGTAAACAGAACATCTTCCCATTGATTATATATATGTGCGTACCACATTCATTTTCACTACACAAGCCTCTTGGTTAGTTTGTAGATCGGCACTTTTTGCTGCTTTTGTTCGACAGTGTAGTAATGCAGTAATTTTCAGTTGAAAAGGTCACTAATCCGTGCAGCAGACCTTGTTGTTGTCATCGTTTGTGCAGCAGAATGATGGGGACCAGGGGCTGACTGCATGCTGGAGGCTTCCATCTCTGCAACCATCCTTTTTATCAGTTGCACAGGCCAAGACGGATTGGTTTGAGTATTGGATGTTGGTCCATCTTGGCCTGGGTACACAGACCTTGCAGTGGGCAGTGAGCAGTTGCTGGGTCCCATAACTCAGAGGTTTTCAACCGGTGGTCCGAGGACCACCAGTGGTCCTTGGGAGGGTTCCAGGTGGTCCCCAGCTAAGTTGTTTAACCAGATGTAACTCTTGAGAACGTGAAAATGAAACCAAATGGACCCTGGCGGGTCCATTTGGTTTCATTTTTACACTCTCAAGAGTTAAAATATTCATCACGTGAATTAGTCCTAATCTACACAACTAGAAGATTAATGGTCATGGACAGAAGCAAAGGAAATCATTAGTTTGGGGGGTCTGTGGGGCTAAAATGTCCTCAAATGGTGGGCGCTGGGATGAAAAAGGTTTAAAACCCCTGCCATAACTGGTGGCTCTGCACAGAGGATTGCACTGCAGGTCGCCTAAACTCCGGCTGGTAAGGTAATACTGTACCTACTATGGGGATTTGGGGAATACCTGTGGGCAGGACAGGCGGATATTATGCTCTTGAACGAAGGACCCAGTAGCCAGTACCACCTACTCCTGAGCATGACGCAGCAACGCAGGGTAACTGCGCTGGATTAGTTTGTGCAGCGCAGAAGGAAGGCAGCTCCAAGCCTTTCCTCCTCTCCATCTGGTAGACAGTTGTTCCCTGACTTCATCCTCCAAGGCAGGGCGGCCAAATGGCTGTTCCAGAGCGGCCCAACGAGAGTGCCATGCTGCTGTTAACTCAACCGTTTCTGCCGCTGGATGCCCATCCATGTCTGCCTTCCCCCGGCCGTTCCACGCCGACGCAAGGCAAGGTGAGCAGCTGTTTCTACGTCGAACCAGCTGCTGTGTTGAGCGATTCTCAACCTGTTGGATGATTTTCTTTTTCGTTTTCTTTTTTTTTAAACTGGTGAAACAATTCATCAGACAGTAGTTATGAAATCCCAGAGAAGATCTACTGCAAAAATGTAAAAAAAAAAAACCTCTACATAAACTTGCAGTTTCACGATGGATCCAAGATCCCTTATTATCGGACACTGTTGTCAGCCTTATCCTTTTCTCTAATGTTCTTTCGACTTTTAATATTTTGAAGATTTGATTATTTTAAAATTGTTCAACTAGCTGATCTACAATGACACGGTGTGAGCTTATGGATTGGCCATTTGAACTATTGTTTTTCAGAATAGTAAAAAAATAAAAAAAGAAAAAGAAAAGAAAGAACAAAACGCAAAGCTTCTCTTCTGAGGGTCCCTCCCGGCAATATAAAAAAAACTCTTTTTTTTCTCCAAATATTTATCAAATTAGGGATTTAGAGGCTTTTTTGTTGTTGTTTTCTCTTTTGAGAACCACACTGTTTTAGTATTAGTGAAACTGGTTTAAGTTACAGCCGTATTCTCATTGCTGGACTGGAGTGTTGCATCTGCGTTTTTAGGTGGCATCATGCATTGCCTAACTGTGGCCATCATTAATGACGCTTTCATTCAACAACAAAGCAACAGCATGCCATGCATCTATCAGAGGGAGGGAGAGAGAGAGAGAGAGAGAGAGAGAGAGAGAGAGAGAGAGAGAGAGAGAGAGAGAGAGAGAGAGAGAGAACCTATCACTGGATTGTTCCATTATGTCACAGCAATCAGGGCTCGACACGATATTTACAAGCATAAAGTCACTATAATAGTCAATCTCATCTTGACAGGTTCTTTTTATGTGAACAATGAATCCATTTCAGCACCAATGGTGTGTTGAACGCGAACTATTTATGATGATCCATCTTTCCAGTGAGGTCATATAACTGTTATATTTACAGACACAGGGTTTTGACTGCAGCCCCCTGACTCTCATCAGCATCATCATCATCAAGCATCTAGATATTCTATTACACCTTTAAAGCAGGGGTTTTCAACAGGTGGTCCGGGCACCACCAGTGGTCCCTGAGAAGGCTCCAGGTGGTCCCCAGATAAAAGATGGAAAGTTGGTTAACCAGGTGTAACTCTTGTTTTGCGTCTGTGGAGCTAAAATGTCATCAAATGGTGGTTAAAGTAATCCCTACAAGGGTTTACTGATGATGAAATACAGGCAGGAAGTGTGATCAGCGAGGCTTCCCCCGCAAAAAAAAAGATGCATATCACAACCCTCCCACTGCACACTCCCCCACAAGAATCCTGATATGATCATCTTATCAGTGTATAGCATCGTACTGACTGTACTGGAACCAACTCTTCTGGTCTGGAACAGCTTCAGAAAGCCGGAGGAGAAACCTTCTCAAACCTGCTCATGTCAAGGAACCCTTAAATCAGGGGTCGGCAACCCAAGATTTTGAAAGAGACATTTTCAACCCATAATTAAATTCAAAATCTGTCTGGAGCCGCATTTTATTTATTTTTTTCCTGAGAGTGTGCAAATGTGAACCAAATGGACCCTGGCGGGTCCATTTGGTTCCATTTGCACACTCTCAGAAAAAAAGGTCCTCAAAGAAAAAATTTGACATGGTGAAACACAACCTTTCTTCAGAAATGGAGTTTCTAAAAAAAAAAGGAGTTTTACAGAACTCCATTTCTAGTCCACACAACATCTCTAAGGTATATTAATGACATAGTAAACTGAGTAAACCTTTGAAAATGGGTGGTTCAGATTGAAAGCTCCACCTCTGATAACTGCTGGGCTTTTTTGACACGGCCAAGTGCTACTTTAACTGGCAACTGTCAGACAGCGCAACGCGTTTTGGGTGACTGAAATGTTTATATTGTGTTTGTGCGGATCACCCCAGTGTGTGTATGTAATAATGCTACAACCACTGAGCCACTAGGGCTGTGTTCTAGGGCCGCATGCGGCTCCTGAGCCGCAGGTTGCTGACCCCTGCCTTAAATGATAATGTATTTAGGGGCTCAGACGCTCTTCTGAAACTATTTTTGAGCTCCTGTAATATAGAGAATTTTTCGGGCTACTCCGATTGGCCGGTTTAGGCCTAAACCGGCCAATCGGAGTACCCCGAGGGATCACCCGCCGCCGACCGAACACTGAGAACCGAATACCGCACACCGATCGCCTTACTTGCACCCACTCCGCTCACGATTTGAAGCACTACTATCTAATTGTGGCAGCAATAAACCAACAGCATTTCATCATCCAAAAAAGCCAAACCTCTGAGTCAGACCTTTAGCTTCATGCATGCATGCCTGTTGCAACTTCAACAACAACTGATGTTATTACCTATTGATGCTTACTTGCCTAAAATAATTCCTGTACATGATATAAATCTTGTGGATCACGATCAAGAAAATATGGAGAAAATGTGGATCAAGAAATATGAAATAGTGAGATTTTGTGTTATGATAACGCGTCAGGTGGGCACAAAGACCAGGCGGCCACAGCAGACAACTCATTAGACAATACATCTGGGCATATGGACAACTGGCCACACAATACATCAATATTACCGGTAACATGCCAAGATTCATAGTTATCTATTCAGTGTGTGGGTTTTTGGGTAAATTTAAATGAAAATGCTATCATGCCATTTTAGTCTGCGCCCCGAATTGGGAAATGGTACATCCGTGCCCGACAGCATTTATCCCTGCACATGCCATATTTACCATTGACAGCGATGATTCATGAAAGTAGAAATTGGGTCATATGTCCATACGAAAATCAGTTGTGCATCGTGAGATGATGTATGATAATGTATACTGATAAGGGCACCCTCACTTCACATGGGTATGATCCCCTAGGGTTTGTGTTGTATGAAATTCACAGAAATATGAGTGAATTCCACAGAAAATCAAGCCATAATTCCCAGTAGGCTGCTTATCCTGTCGATGCTGCGAGCCAACTGAGACGACCACACCACACGGTGAGCACGTGCTGACAGATGGCTTAAAACAAGGCGGCCAACCGGCAAGGCTGATTGAGGATTTCCGGGGTTCGTCTTATCAATACCAATCGTGGCAGGCGGTTGCCAGACAACGTGCAGTAGCCTAGTCTAGACTAGTAGGTCGAGAAGATCCGCTTGATAAGCAAACCTCCAGGGAATTATCACTTGATAGTGGTCAAAGCGAGTGGAAACATTCCAAGAAAATATTTTTTTCCCTCTCTTACTGGAATTGTTGCACTGCCTGTTAATTGTTTTTCGCAAGAAAAATGACTAGCTTCAGCAAGCGCTCTCTCATAAATCCAACCTGATAGTCATAACCGCCAGGGGGAAACTGTGTTTTGAAGCGAGCATTGCACGCTTATCGCCAATGTGAGGCTCTCACACCAGCCCTGCTCTGAAACTGAACAGAAAGGCTTTCTGTGTGGAGTTTGCATGTTCTCCCCCCGTGTCCTCCTAGGGTAGATATCCTCTAACTGCCTCCCCCTGGCCAGCCGGGGGGCCTGATGGAGGGGATAGGAGCTGGTTGGAATAACGTGTTCCTTCCACTGCGCTACGTCCAACCAGGGAAACTCCCCCCTGTCAGGTGAAAAGAAGTCAGCTTGGACTCCTCATGCATTGAAGGAAGAAGCATGAGGCCAGTCTGCCGCCTCCCCAGTTTGGTGGAGGGTGTGTAGAGCCCAGGATCACATTAGGAATTGGCACTGGGTGAAAAAAGGGTTACAAAATTGTGGGATAAAAAATTATCTGTCCATAATTTAGGAGAGAAATTGGCAAAACGTTGGCCAGAAACATTTTTCCTACATTTTCCCTACATTCAGATGTATAAATATAATTAAACTCTTGAGAGTGTAAAATGAAGGCAAATGGAACCGTGCGGGTCCATTTGGTTCTAACTCGTCCAGTCTCAACCTTGACTGCTAAATAGGCATTAATTAGGAGCCACTATATGAAAATATCTTGAAAATAAACAATGTTGTCCTTCACAACCTTCTTTTGTAGGGAAGGTGCATGATGCAACATAGAGTAGAGTCAGGTCCAGTGCCTAGTAAAGGCACATCCATTTGGGATTCCTTGACATGAGAGAGTTTGAGAACCACTGCTTGTAATCATCAAACTCTTGTTTATTTGCAGTGTCCCTGGCCCTACAGATTGTGCAGCAAGTCCGAGTCATGTTTTATAGATTCCTTAATTTCAGTGATTGAAAGGAGATCCGGAAATGGAAAGGGGAAGACGCCTGTCTGTGGTGAAAGCGTGACTCACACCCGCTTGCATCTTGTAGATTTAGAACAACAAGAAAGAACAGTGTTGTTTATCGTTCTATCTAAAGCACTCGGCACTGAACGTTGTGTATACAGTCCCTACATCCGTAAATATTGCCCCGTAACTAATAGATTGCAGATCTGTAACCCACTAAAGTGCAGAGACAAGCAGAAAGAGACATTCACATACTCTGATTGACTGACTGATTTTAAATTGTACTGTGTGTGTGTGTGTGTGTGTGTGTGTGTGTGTGTGTGTGTGTGTGTGTGTGTGTGTGTGTGTGTGTGTGTGTGTGTGTGTGTGTGTGTGTTTATGCCACTCTCTTACGTATTGCCGTCCAGATTATATTTACTATTATGCCACTTTTTTCACCCTTTTCTCATTTCCGACTACTTTCCCGCTATCTGATCCCGCTACTACAATTTCCGTGTTAGCCGATACCAGATACCGATGCCAGAGAAGAATATGTCTAATATTATAAAAAGGAAGAAATATCTAAATATTTAATATATAATATATAATAATATAATATAAATTCCACCAACTGGGAATAACAGACTCCTCACTCAAATGTGCACTTGGGCAACTGCAAATCAAACGCTACATGACCCAACATTTTATTTAATGGTAATAGTGTCAAACCCTTACCCCGGTGTCTGGGATCTTTGACAATATATGACCCGATAATGACAAATAAGGGCTGATACTGATACTGATGACTTTTCCCGATACCCAGACAGTATTTGCCGATACCGATATGACAAAACAGGGACAAAAAAGGACCGATCTGATGACTTTTCCCGATACCAATACAGTATCAGGACATCCCTATTTATATTTACTATTTACGGGGCAGCCGCAAGTTGAGCGATTGGTGCACAGTAGTCGTCGCCCCTGGGGGCACTGCGAAAATGAAACCAGAGGGACCCTTGCGGGTCCATTTGCTTTCATTTTTACATTCTCAAGAGAATATATTAATCTGAATTAGCCCAAGTCTACACAACTAGAGAATGTAGAAGTTTAGTGGTCATTTTGATCTGTATGTTTGACTGTTTTGTTTCCCAAATCCAGCCTGGTGTTGTGGACAAAAGCAAAATATTTTTTTCGCTTTGGGGTCTGGGGTCTGGACTAAAATGTCCTCAAATGGTGGTCCGTGGCTCAAATGCTGAATAAATAGTGGGCCCTGCTGTCAAAAAAGTTAAAAACCACTGATCTATAGCGCATAATATAGGGTTGAAGTAGTTAAATGATCCATACAGTACGTTGCACATTCTTCTCTTTAGAATTCCCAGGACAGAGAAGAGAAGAACACATGGTATTAAGACATCGTATTCTGCCAAAGTGTGTGGGCATCCCCGCGGAATTCATCTACTTAATGTGTTTGCATTGTGTCCTCGGGGTACAATGTTATGGGGGAATGCGAGAGCGCAGGCCGCGTCACACGACCTGAGTCATACCAAAATGGACGGCCGTCCATAAAGTGTTCTGGAGGAGCGGGGACAGAGAGGTCACCGCTTTAAACGCCTCCCCCGGGGATGCAAAACAATTTCTCTTGGCTTTCCCAGACTGGAATACAGCTTCTAGGTTCTGCCATGCATGTTTTTCAGCAGAAACGACAGATCCATGATCATGACGCTAAGGTTTATTTTGGCCGGGATCTCAAACAGTAGGTTTAAAGCATAATAACATAATTAGTGTAAGAAATACATATGACATGGCTGTTCTGTCCTGCCCAAGCCTCTGAATGGCTGCGGACCAGTAGGGTGCCATTGTTGTGGTTCCTGTTATGGAACCAGCAGGAACACCTGCACACCAGACTCTTGCAAGTATTTATTTGTTTTGCTCAAAATGTGATTGTGTGCATGATTGATATTAGTGAAAAAAACATGCTGGAACCTCTCCCCTGAAAGGCTGGGTTGATATATTTTTATCATCTACAAGCTCACAATGTGTCGCAAATGCGGTGCATTGTAAGATTTGGTACTTTAAGTATATTTTTATTTGTTTAATTTATCTTGTTTACTTTTTCATTGATAGTTTCAAGTGAAGGTAGCCAGGAAAGAGAGAGAATATACAGGAAAGGAGCGGCAGTGGCTCAGGGGTAGAGTCACCGGATGGTAAACCACAAGGTTGCCGGCTTGAATCCGGCCTCGCCCCAGAGTCACAAGCCTCTACCGCCATTGGTGTGTGAATGGGTAAATGGGATCTACAATCTACATGTAAAGCACCTTGAATAAAGGCGCTATGTAAATGCACCATTTACCATGCAGAGAGAGAGAGAGAGAGAGAGAGAGAGAGAGAGAGAGAGAGAGAGAGAGAGAGAGAGAGAGAGAGAGAGAGAGAGAGAGAGAGAGAGAGAGAGAGAGAGAGAGAGAGAGAGAGGGACCTACAGTACACCAAAGGTTGCCATGAGCGGGACTCAAAAACGCGACACGCTGGCTGCCTGTATGTGGCATGCGTCCACCACTAGACCAGCGGGCGCCCTACTTTTGAGTATATTTTGAAGCAAATACTTTTACACTTACGACTCAAGTAAACTATGAATATCTGTTGAATGTCCGTATTGTATGTCTGTATTGATAGCTTAGTTTTTCCATCACTGGGAAACATGTTAGTTTCAGGAAAAACTACAGAAAAGTAATTTCCCTTTGAGGGTTCCTCTTTCCTCCCCTTCACCAAAGAATGACCTCTCCCTCCCTCCCTCCCTCCCTCCGTCTCTCTCTCTCTCTCTCTCTCTCTCTCTCTCTCTCTCTCTCTCTCTCTCTCTCTCTCTCTCACACCAGGGGCGGAACTAGGCATGAGCATGGGGGGTAATTCCCCCCTAAATGCCCAGTCTGCCCCACCAAACATGATGGCATGCAAAACAACCCAAGATATTTCAAATTAAAGTGCTTATATGATTTGAAACACTACTACTGCTACTAACTAACTACAGTTGTGTCAACCACTAAACCAACGCATTTCATCATTGAAAACAGAAAAATCTTTGCTTGCCTAATAAAAGTCCAGTAACCAAAAATGGTATGGGTGCGGCTTCATCTCCCGTGGCGCGGAGCGACATGGGCGATGAAGCCGCACCCATACCATTTTCTCCTGCTCCCCCAAATGGGAAATGTTACATTCGCCCCTGTCTCACACTCCCTCCCTCCCTCTCTCAGTCCATCCAACAAGGGTTGTCAGGTCTGCTTATTGTAAGCAACTTTGGGCTTGTTTCTGTAAAGTTGCTTGTAAATACTGGCTGTTGCGTGTCTGAAGTGCCCAATATGTAGCTGTTTATCTGGGGTTGTTTTACAGATGTTGTCTAAAGCAGTGGAGTTGTTCTCAGACATTTTCATCTCGAGGATCCCAAATCAACGCCCCATTTGAAATCACAGTTAAAAAACTTCAAAAAAATATTCCACATATTACACACAACAGCCGAGCTACAAGCTCGCAAAGCATCTGAGATATATCCTTTGGGCGAATTTCATGGTCCTGGTTGCTAATTTCTGTCAGGCAAAACATGCATCCAATCTCAATAGAGGGCCGCAGTCCCACCCCCAATGCCTGTTCTGGAAGTAAATTCCCTGTTCATTTTCCTCATAGACCTTTCAACGCCTACTCGGGTTGTCTCAAATCGTGACAACAAACACCATTTTTTAAACAAATAGAAATATGAAAAAAGGCAGGTTACAACACTTTTCTGTTATTGTTGTGTTTGTTGTCAAAACCTGAATTGGCTTTGTACAACTCGTAAAAGGTAATTTAAATAAATCAACGATCAAGTTCAAGGTTTCAATATTTTTTGAAATACAGGAAAATGTAGTTGGACGTTACTTCCGGAACAGGCGAGAGGGTGGGACTGCAGTGCTCTATGGCTGAAACTCAGTCCCACAGGGAAGGACAAGGGAGGACACCCCCCCCCCCCCCCCCCCCGGGCGGCCCCCGCCTAGACATGACACAGCAGATTCTGAGGCCTGCCGGGTCAAGAGCTGACAGAGGGAGAAGAATCATTACACTGAAGAAGTTCCCTAAAACAACGTTTCCCAATCTACACTGGATCAGAGCCCACTTGAAGATATCTGGAAATCCGTCCCCACCCACCTGATCATCTGACCACCCATTCTGACCGAGCGGATTCAGGTGTCATCGACCATCAGTCCTTGTTGTCAGCCATCTAAATCTAACCCCTAATGACCTCAGTCTTAACCAGGCAGTTTCACTATATTTTCGCTTCTGTGAAAATAATTTCACTTCCACGATGAGACAGCGAGCGCGAGACCATTGGTCGCGACCGCTATAAAACTCACACAAGTGGTGATCATCATTATAAATCGGTTGCGACCGGTGAAAGCGGTTGACCGTTTTACTGCCGGTCGCAACCATTCTTCTCTGGTCGATACTAAACCTAACCCCTAAACCAGGGGTGTCAAACTCAGATACAGAGTGGGCCAAAAATTTAAACTGAACACAGCCGCGGGCCAAGTTTGGACGAACTAACCTTTTAAAGGGGAATTCCACCCATTTTTAAAATTTTCCTGAAAATGGGTCTGAAAGAAAAATCATTAAAGACATCTTGATGATGTCATCAGATGTATTTCACCATTATAATGATTTTTTCACAACTACATTTTTAGGAAATACAGAATTGGGGGAACTTTTTTTAAATCATGCCCACACAACATCTCTAAGGTATATTAATGACATATTAAAATGTTGAAAATGGTTGGTCTTCCCCTTTAATTTGATAATGTCTCAAGGGCCAAATGAAATTACACGATGGGCCAAATTTGGCCCGCGGGCCAGAGTTTGACACCCATGCCCTAACCCCTAAACATAACCTTAACCCCTGACTGTTGTGCCAACAGTCGCGTGTCACGTCCATAGCATAGTGGTTCGGACCAGTGGTCGTGGACGCACAATGAAGTGAAGTCATTTGTAACGGCTCTGTCAGCATACATTGCATTCCATGTTGGGGTTGGGGGCGGGGGAGCTGCAGTAGATAAGGAATGGACGAGGAGAACATGGACTTCTTAAGACACTTGAACTCTAGAACTCTCTGCATTCCGTCCACAACGCATCGCAACACGTCCGAGATCTATTCTGTAGGAGAGTTTGGAGTGGTGGGGGGAGCAGACCAAACACAGAGCCAAGCAGAGAAAGCACTGCAAATAGGGGTGTAACAATATATACTGTAGTACAGGGGTTTTCAACAGGTGGTCCGGGGACCACCAGTGGTCCCTGAGAGGGTTCCAGGTGGACCCCAGCTAAGTTGGTTAACCAGATGTAACTCTGGAGAATGTAAAAATGAAACCAAACGGACCCTGGCGGGTCCATTTTTACACTCTCAAGAGTTTAAATATTCATCATCTGAATTAGCCCAAGTGTACACAACTAGAAGATAGACAAAAGCAAAAGAAATCTTTGGTCTTGGGGTCTGTGGGGCTAAAATGTCCTCAAATGGTGGTCCGTGGGTCAGATGCTGAATAAATGGTGGGCCCTGGTATCAAAAAGGTTGCAAACCCCTGATATATAGTATAATGTTGATTTTAATTTTAAAAATCATATCGTAAGTATCGTAAGTATATTGTTATGTAAAAAAAAATACAAAAAATATTGTATCATGACTTTTGTATCTTATCAAATTTGCAAGAATCAGTATCGAATCACTATTATATATACCAATACTAAGTACTTGTGCTTGTATTTAGCAATTTCAAGAAAAAAAAACACATCATAAGTTCAAAATTAACAATGTCTATTTGCCAGATGACTGTGTTTACTTATTTTTATTAATTATATAAGATTTCCATTAAAGAAACCTACACTAGTCCAGAAGTTTCACACATATTTTATGTACAGTATTTGCTAAATAGTTACTGAATCGATTTCAGATCATTGAATCGTATCGCCACATTATCTGCGTATCATATCGTCAACCGTGCATGTATCATTCATGGTATCTATCAAATCGCTGTTAAAATGCATCATTACAGCCCTAACTGCAGAGCCGAACCGCCCGCCGATGTTCACATTATCTCTCCAGGTGCACAGCGGGTGAGAAAACAACCATCCAGCACACAATCCAATCACACACGAGGAAGACCTGTTCTGGTTGAAACCAAACAGGTTC
The DNA here is from genome assembly GCA_039105355.1 of Benthosema pterotum. Lineage (NCBI taxonomy): Eukaryota > Metazoa > Chordata > Actinopteri > Myctophiformes > Myctophidae > Benthosema > Benthosema pterotum. The sequence goes on from CM076985.1 coordinate 37,455,069, forward strand.
CAACGGTTGTTCTGCCTGCCTGCCTGTGGAGATGTGAATTGAGAACATTGTGTGTGGTCTGTTTTTTCTCACTCTTTCTCAAATGCAGAGCCAACCAACCATCAACTATAGCACGAGTTCACCATAGCATGAGGTGCCCCTATTCTGGGAATGTCATGACAGGCCAACAGGAACCAAAATAGGCAACGGTAGGGGGTGAAAAGCAGAAGTTTTAACTTCTCAAAGTGTTGCAATGAGACGTGTTTTCTATGTCTCTCGCTGACCCCCCTCTCTGTGTGTGTGTGTGTGTGTGTGTGTGTGTGTGTGTGTGTGTGTGTGTGTGTGTGTGTGTGTGTGTGTGTGTGTGTGTGTGTGTGTGTGTGTCAGAGAGAGAGAGAGAGAGGTAATGCAGCTGTTATTGTGTTGATAACAACCTTTTCACTTCAAACAGCGTGTGACCAAATTTGCTTGGTGACTAATAGCCTCCTGAGCATAAATGTCAAGTCATCACAGACTGCTAGACAGACATAGCCCAGGGTTGACCAATTTTCTTTATCTTTCTACTTGATTTCAATGATACCAAAGTTTGATATGCATTATGCAACGGACTCCATGTCCCGGCTTTGGATCTTGGATGAGCTGAAAATTTGTTAAAACCTGACATAGTGGCTCATAGACTAATGATAACAGAAACTGTGACTAATGTGATAGTGGTATAGGTTAAAATGGACACTTTGGAAGGCATTTTTCAGTGAGTAGAAAACCACAATAAACTTAGCAAAGGAGAGGCATGGTAAAAAGGAATGATGTATCAAGTGTATGAAATCTAAAAAAATATAAACTGTATATTTTACAGCACAACTCAACTACAACTAGATCAGCCTCGGTACGTGCAAACTCTAACGACTGCACACTTGTGCGTTGTGCACAAGTAGGCCAAGAAATACTTAAGCGAAGCGGGATGATATTCATGACATTATTCCGCCGTCACACCATTAGCTGTCAAAATTAGAAGGTCGGGTCCACAAACACCCCAGAGGAAAAAGCACTCACAACACCAGCCTCAAAGGTCCCATAATTATGCCGCCGCGGCCATTGTGTCACTGTCCGAGGCTCGAAATTCCATCATTTGGTAAGGGGGGCTACAGGGAAAATCTTGCCTGGGACTCCAAATTTCTTAGAAACGCCACTGCCATAGTGTCCATGACACTAATTAGTCAACACCAATTACCCATATCCGTACAAATGATGCATACGGTGTTCAGGGCAGAGAGGGCTTTTTGGGGAGGGGTCAAAATAAATTATGGACTTAAGAGTGCTCTTCATATTACTCACATAAAAATTGCTAAATAAGTGAAGTGGCTTCACTTATTTAGTGGGTTATCTGCAGCAACTCCTAACAACCCCTGAATCCAAACTTTAATCTCAGGGGTATAGATCGTTTTTTCTGTGGTGGCACCTACTCTGTGGAATAAACTTCCACCTCAGGTTAGGGCCTCACAAACCTTGGGTGCAATTCTGAATCGCCTTGGTGTAGCCAAGTATGGTGTAAGTCCTCTCATTGGCTGCATGGCAGCAAATCAGGTGTGGGTCCGTGCTCATTGGCTGCATGGCAGCAAATCAGGTCTGCGGCCTTGGGCTAGGCCAAAAGCCTATACCACCAGGCCTGGGCCTGGGCCTACCAAATAATTATCCATAATAATTAAAACCAGACATCAAGAGCTTCAACTCATGATGAACAAAGCAGGGCAGTACAGTAACATTTTTAATTGGGGGGTTCAGGTGATTTCTGGACCTTTTGAATTGCAGATTTTAATTATTCTGGGTAATTATTTGGTAAGCCCAGGCCCAGGCCTGGTGGTATAGGCTTTTGGCCTACTACAGAGGCCCCAGAGCTGATTTGCTGCCCTGCAGCCAATGAGAAGACTTACACCATACCTGCCTACACCACAGCTTTGGGCCTCACACCTCACAAACCTTGTCTGTGTTTAAATCACGTTTAAAAACACATCTGTACTCCTTGGCGTTCGTCCATACTGCCTGATAGCTGTAGTTTCCTCTTTGTTCTTTTTTTTCTTGTTTTGTCTTGAGCTTTCCGTTGTTTGTTGTGCTGCCCATGTTGGCAATGCATGGGGCTTTTTACTATTTTAGCTTGTGTACAGCACTTTGTCGCAAACCCTATGAGCTTTATAAATAGAGTGGATTGCGGGGGCGGATGTAACATTTCCCAATTGGGGGCGCAGGAGAAAATGGTATTGGGGCGGCTTTATTACCCGTGTCGCTTCACGCCACAGGCGATGAAGTCGCACCCATGCCATTTTCGATTACAGGACTTTTATTAGGCAAGTAAGCGTCAATAAGAACGGTTAATAGTAATAATCAGTTGTTGTTGAAGCTACAACAGGCACACAGCATGCATAAAGCTAAAGGTTTTCTGTTTTAATGATGAAATGGTGTTGGTTTAGTGGTGCCACAGCTGTAGTTATAGTAGCAGTAGTAGTGTTTCATTTTAAGCACTTTAATTCACATCATTTTATGCACTTTAATTTGAAATATCTTTGGGATTTGGGTTGTTTTGCATGCCATCATGTTTAGTGGGGCAGTCAGGGCATTTAGGGGGGCATTGCCCCCCCATGCCCATGCCTAGATCCGCCCCTGGGTCACATTGACACACACGGCAATACAATACACAAACACACACACAGGCCCTGAACAGGGCAGGTCAAAGGTGAAATTACTGACAACAGTGTACGAAGGGAATGCACCGATAAGGTCTGTCTGCCGGTCACCTATTGCTGGCTTAAAACCTGTCAAAACAAGTCAATGGCAGGAAAAAATACCACAAGCGTATGTTCTGTACGTTTCCACTATTGAAAGTATACCATAAAGTTCCAGAGAATTCACGTAAGCACTTTAGTTTTTGTTCACATCGCAAACAGGAAGCTGTGGTTATACAAAAGGAGTGCGGTTCGCTGCGCAGTCATCTTAATCTGTGCTGCTAAACCGTGGCGGACGTGTGAAATGTGAGCGTGTGAACTTTTGCACTTACGTATATGCTCATGATGTGGTTAGTATGCTGTACATCATAACATGTAAATAAACAGCAGATTTCTCTCTAATATTTTGCAATCGTTCGGTTGGTGGGTTCAGAATGTCCTGGCATCTGCAGACTTCTAAAGGGGATCAGTGTGTGATCAATGTTAGAATAGATATAAAAGATCATTAGAGCGTTAACCCCATTAAGACCTGACGCCAAATCTAGAGTACAAACGTCTTCTAGCCTAAATCAGTTGTGCAGGAGATTAAAACTATAATGTCGCTGAGAGGCGATCATATATGGGACTTATTGTCAGACGCGCTCAACTATGCAAACAGAAGGAATGACGGCGTCCCAATAATGCGTTTAAAGAGGTTATTATAGCAATGGAATGAACTCCATACAGGTGCTCAAACGTATATATAAAATAAAGCAAAATAAAGTGCTCAACAAAAGGTATATGGCGTCCCACACACAGGCCCTCTCTCACTGTGTCTCAAACAGGTGAACTAGCTGAGGTACCTGAAAGAAACCGCCCCTTAGGTACGCCCCTATGCTCAATCAATCAATCATCCACGCACCAGTGGCAGCACATCAACTTCATTGACCAAAATGTAAACATAACAATAAACCAATTCATGGCTCCTACATCTAGTCCTTTTCATGCCAATCAATTCTATTACAGTATATGGCATATTTGTCCGGATATGGACACCCCAACTGAAAACATTTTTGTGCCAGGGACTCCCAGATGTCAAATGAAAAAAGGAGAGAAGAAGAAGAAGAAGAAGAAGAAGAAGAAGAAGAAGAAGAAGAAGAAGAAGAAGAAAGAAGAAGAAGAAGAAGAAGAAGAAGAAGAAGAAGAAGAAGAATTATATTTTTGACTATAGTCAAATCTAAAACGGGAGAAACGCTTCCATGGATTTAATAACAACTGCAAAACAATTTCCCAAGTATAATTAGATCTATGAGAGTCCAAAGCGAAAACATGTTATTTCACTTATCTCTGGCTATACTAGGATCAGTCTTTGCATGGGGTTCAGTCCAGACTCCAGTCCATGGTAGATAGGTAAAACCCACTGCATGTCATGACATATATACTGTACTGTATATGCAGTATGTGACATATTTGTATTTTGTACCTGTTGTGGTGGAGTTGTTTCATGCTGTGTCATTATTAGACCACTTGTGTGCGTATGTCCGCCAGCCGGTCGCAGGGCCCCTGCTTTCTGACGTGGGTTGTTGTTGTTGTGGGTCCCTTTTGGTGCGTGGCTACACCTACTTTACTTGAAGACCTGCTGTCTTCAAGAACGAGCTGGGGAGAGAGGAGAGAGAGAGGGAGAGAGAGGGAGGAAGGGTCAGGCCCGGATATAACATTTCCCAATTGGGGGGCAGGTGAAAATGGTATGGGGGCAGCTTCACCGCCGAGGAAGCCGCAGCAACCCATACCATTTTCATTTAAATTCACCCCAAACCTGCACACTGAATAGCTAACTATGTATTTTGACGTCATACTGTAGTACACAAAATCTATTTTATAGATTTTCTTTCGATCTGTGACCCACATCTTGTACAGGACCTACAGTATATTAGGCAAGTAAGCATCAATAATCATATGCAGTTTTATTAAAAAATAATAATAAAACTTATTTTAAAATGCTTATATTTTTAAATATACGTATTTAATTTGAAATATCTTTGAAATTTGCCTTGTTTGCATGCCATCATGTGTGGTGGGCAGTCAGGGCATTTAGAGGGCATTTAGGGGGCATTGACCCCCCCCCCTCCATGCCCATGCCTAGATCCGGCCCTGGAGAGGGAGGAGTGGCTCTATATACACTCTGAAGAACACATTGCACTACACTTCCCCTGTCAGTCAGTCACTCTCTCTTTGAAACTTTTTAACACCAGTTCCGTGCGCCGTCATGACGTGCTGCTGCTGCTGCACTGCAAATTAAAGTCAAACCCGTCACGTGAGATTTACGACGTTTTTTGGTAGTAACCAGCAGACTAATCGGAATTTACCACGTCCAACAAGTTGGAAGCTTTATTATCTCTGCGTAAAAATGGAATCGGAGGAGGTGTGGATTCGGGGCGCATCGCTGCTGGGGGGACTGGAGAGTTCGCCCGAGCGGAGGAGGAGCGGATAAACACGAATGGAGAAGAAAGACGCACGTTAACTTTTTTCCTTAACTTTTTTGAAGATCCCATTCTCTGCTATTCGGAGTGATTTGTTTGTGGAAATGGACGCGTCCGCGACGAGCGAGAAGGTGCTGGTGGCGCGCGGGTCGCGGCAGCCCACCGTGCCCGTCATCATGTTCATCTTCGGCGTGGTGGGGAACGTCATCGCCATCGTGGTGCTGCGGGTGTCGCGCAAGGAGCAGAAGGAGACCACGTTCTACACGCTGATCTGCGGCTTGGCCGATGGATCAGATTACGCACCTCTTTATCACGTTAAAATAGAATTCACACGCCAAAAGCGTGCGTTTTTTCCAAAATACGCGCGTCAAATACGCGCGTTCTCCAAAACACGCGCGTCAAATACGCGCGTTCTCACCGAAAAGCGCCGCTTTTTACGCCCGGGATGAAGTTCCAACAAAACGGGCGTCAAATACGCGCGTTTTGGCTTGCCATACGGACGTTCTGAACGTCCGTGGTTACCAACAGAACGCGCGTATAATACGCGCGTATGATAATATGATAATAGTATGATAATAATGCCCATCCCTCTTTTCTTGCAGCCAATGCATTTGAAGTGCTTGTGTCCAATCTGCTTTGAGGGAACAGTGTTGCCAAATTGTATTATATTTAGCGCTTTTTCAGACTCCCCTAGCGCCAAACCAAATGGACCCTTGCGGGTCCATTTGGTTTCGTTTTTATTCATCATGTGTGTTAGCCCAAGTCTACACAACTAGAGAGTGTAGAAGATTAATGGTCATTTAATGGTCATATTCCCTTCCAGGCAAGCATCTAGCGCATTCTAGTGCATTTTTCACCACACAGTTGTTTCACAAAGCCTGTATCTTACTTTTAGTAATATAGCATATGAATGCAATTCAGTCTAATTTTAATCCATGTCCATTGTTTTGTTTATGCATATATTTGAAGATGACATGCCATTACTACTACCACTACAAAAAAAAATCATACATAATTCTTAGAAGAAAAGAAAAACCCAGACTGTTGCTGCTGACAAGGGTTATGATAGGGCTAGATTTAATTAAATTGTGGTGCACTTTGGCACTGTGTTTGTGGATAGACATACCACCGTTGTTTTGAATGATCACAGGGACATGCAGCCTGTTGCCAATTAATTTAATCTGTAGATGGCGCCACACAACCACACATGGCAGTGAACAGTACCATACTGAAGACCCAGTAGAACCTGGTTTCAGGTTTGAAAGAAGCAGCTTCTTCCAGAAAGTGTCATTAAATCATCACATTGTTATGATAGATAGGAACATTGTGCAGGATAAGGTTTGACACAAACAACATGACTGTCAAAGAATTACTCGGTGAAGGGTTCTGATCATTCATTTGTTTCTACACTGTTATTGCAAATTCAGTGAAGTGTCCTTAATGAGTTATTACGACTGCATTCACAATATTACCTACTGGTCGTTTTCTTCTTCAACACAAATTTGGCATTGTAATACATTGTGCTCTGTCAGATTTGATGTAGTTGTACTTGAATTGTACTGTAATTCTCCAAGCTGTTATCAGTTTAGTTGCAGTGTGTACTTGACTTGTACTGTAACTCTCATCTCTGTCAATAAAAATTTCATTCATTCATTCATTCAACCCGCAGATGTTTACATGTACCTAACTAGTATGTAGCCTACCATGCATGGGTACATGACATATTATTCTCAATACTGATTTTTTTTTTCTTTTTTTTAATAAGGTAAAAATGAAAAAGAAGTCAATACAAACTCTGCTACTTTGAGGACAAAACCAAGTTATTATCTAATATTATTATTGAAGCAGGGTACTCTTGAGACTTTGAGTAAATAGTAGTAGTCCAAAGGGGTCCCTAGCTAAATATAGCTTCGAACCAAATGGACCCTATATACATTTTGTCACTCCCATCACTCATAAGAACGAAGCAAGTTGTTCTTTACTGGCAGTTTATTAAAGACCATCTTCACAGCAGCAACAACCGCCATAACAAACCAACGTCGAACTAAATTAAACACAAAAAACAAACAAACCATCAGAAATCCATAAACATTTACACATAATGGAACATTTGAACAAACAAGAAAATACATGCTTTGGACAATATCGTACCTCACTAGCAGCAGTTCAATGACGGGAATGCGTGCAGTTAACATTAGAGCCCAAAGAACACATAACTGTAACAAAAAATATCAATTAAGCTCGTGTTGAAACCATAAACTCAAAATACATGAACTTGTTGGCTTGACATAGAAACATACCTTGCTAAAGACAACACGTTGCTTGCAGGCAACATCCCTCTCACGGACATGCTGCAAAGTGACCTGTATATAACCAATATACAGACCAATATATAAAGGCACTTTCTTTTACAGAAACATCAAGGAGGAAAATACTGCTGCTCCTGACTTGACAGTAGACCAAAGTTCTGAGAGCGAAGATGATGAATTTGTCAGCATCAGTGGCCTGCCAGTGTTCAGAGATCTGCACGACCAGCTGTATGAGCACCAGACACATGGAGCCGAATTCCTGTACAAGCTGTACCAATGCAGGTGTAAAGGTGGCGTCCTTGCCGATGACATGGGCCTCGGCAAAACCATCCAGGTCATCGCCTTCCAAACACACACTGATTGTTATGCTATTGTCCCTCATCCCCACCTGGACCAAGGAGTTCACCAAGTGGACTCCTGGGATTAGGGTGAAGGACATTCACTGTGAGACTAAAGCACAGAGAATCAAGAACTTGAAGAAGGTCCAGAGTCAAGGGGGCGTGGCGCTCACAACTTATAACTTGCTGATGGACAACTGGAAGCAGCTGGCATCATATAATGGGCAAAAATTTAAGTGGGACTACATAATCCTTGACGAGGCACACAAGATAAAGAACACGTCAACCAAAACTGCCCAAAGTGCATATGCCATACCAGCTGATAATCACTCAGGCTGTCCCGCTTTGGTGTGAAAAGATTCCAGAATGATGCCACACTTTTAAACTTCACTTTTAAACACCTAAACAGAATAAATATAATGGAGCTCAAGAACAGTGTGCGGACATCCTCTCTTTTCTAAGTATGTACATATATTGTCCAGCACCTGTCACCATTTTTTGAGATGTGCGTGCTACCCAGTCCATTTTTTCACACTTTTAAACTTCTACACAGGATTTCAGGTGAGTTGCTAAAGCAAGAACAGTGTGTGGGACTCATGAATCTGTCTGATGATCGAATTATACTTTTGACTGTCCAACGCACCTTATATGAGGGAAAAAAGTAGTTGTTGATTATTCATTGTACATAGGTGAGCAATAGAAAAATATACATTGTGCAATAATATAAAGTAGAAGTTCAAGAGGCTGTTTTGTGTAAAATCTTTCTTTTGTTCTTTCTTTCATAGGACTATGACCTGTTAAGAGCAGTTTTCCTGTCCTTGAAGCCCATTGCACAAACGATGTTGAGGTGGAACCAGAAGAGGAAGCAGTCAAAGGACATACCAATCCAGTTGGGGTTTGGGGCAGAGAGCTTGTCCATATTTGACCAGTTTTTTCTATTGCTTTGTCGTGTGAAGGAGGGGGCATTTGAAGAATCACTGGCAGACCATTTCAGGTGTCACAGTCTACAGTTAGTAGAATGTTAATAACATGGACAAATTATCTTTTTTTATGTTCGGTTCATTAAATGTGTGGCTCCACAGATCAAGTCTTGACGAACTGACTCTCCAATCAGGAGCATCCGAGATGGGGAGCATGTACATTCAAAACAAACCCACAGGGGAAAAATTGGTGTTGTGTGACCTCAGAGTACAGAGTAGCTGCCACTGGTTCAAGCTCAATCCCTCTCTTCATTTATACTTTGGCTCTGGTCTCTGGTTTCCTCCTCTAGACGGTGAGCTTCATCGTAGGACAGCCGTAGTCCGTCATAGACATCAAGCAGCTCCTTAGGGAAGAGAATCAAATGTGTTTACAGGTTTACAATAGTGGGTTTACCGTTTCGCAGGCACAAAACACTGGCCTGAAGTGTTTTGCACACACCTTTGTGTTTGGTGTAATCTGTATGAACTTGACAGAATAAATGTGAGCTTCATTGAGAATAACCACAGAATAACCTGGACATTTGAGGAAGGGTGACAGTAGTAGTAACAGCCCTTTTGTACAGAAAAGGCAAGTTAACTAGCTCTGTGTGTGTGTGTGTGTGTGTGTGTGTGTGTGTGTGTGTGTGTGTGTGTGTGTGTGTGTGTGTGTGTGTGCAAATACTTTGGTGTTTTATTGTGGCTATGTTATTTCTCCATTGATCTCTAAAATACTTTGTGCTGCATTTCATGAAAGGTGTTGCACAAATGGATTTATTATTAATCATTGCAAGGCACGTTGTGTAATTTGTACAATTTTGTCAGTTTTATAGTATAGTTTGTGATTTAACAGATGCAATATTACAGAGTGAGACAAAGAACGGTATACAATATTTACATTTTTACAGAACTTGGTCAGACTTGCAATGTGCTTTATGTATAAAGTTTGAGTTGGGTATGGAAAGCTCACCATTCTGTCCACGAAAAGATCAGCTTATATACACCTTCATCTTCATGGGCTGACCTGATGAATAATACTTGAATGAATGAATGAATGAATGAATGAATGAATGAATGAATGAATGAATGCCTTTATTTCAGACTCAGGGTCCATAGAGAGAAGACACAAAAGACATAATACAATACACAGAACATTCAGTAGAAGACAGTCCAAATGTACAGGTTAAAAAAAAACATTTGAGACAATTATAAATAGAGACTTTTAAGCCAGTGCTTTCTCAGGCTAGAAGAGTATCTAGTGCAACTTTTAGCGGGGTTATTCAAGCTGACGATGATGCTATTCACAGACTCATCTAAGCGACACATGAATCTATGCATTAGGTTCCGAAGAACAGCATGAAAAGTATGGATTCTAGCAGCAACAAACATCTCACTGGCACTACACCATCTAGGTCTTTTGAGTAAGATTCTCATTGCATCATTATATGCTACTTGAAGTTTCTGAATACTTGCTTTTTTGTAGTTTGACCACAGGTGAGCAGTGTAAAGTGGTGTACAGTAAGCTCTAAACAGAGTAATCTTAACTGCTTCAGAACACATACTAAATTTACGTGCCAGGGTGTTCGCCTGTGCATACAACTTACGGCACTGTCTGTGTATATCATCATCATCTGTTAACTGTTCTGTAATAAAATGACCAAGATATTTGACCTTACTACAGACACCAAGAGTATTAAAAGATAACGTAAAAACAGGAAAGTTCAGACCTTTGTCGTCTTTCGTTCTACAAATAAGAACAACACTCTTACTGGCATTATACTTGACATCATTATCAATGCCATACTTCGTACATATGTCAAGTAGCTGCTGTAATCCAGCACTACTTGGGCTCAGTATGACTAAATCATCTGCATACATCAAATGATTAATGCGATTACTTCCCAGCATACATCCAGTGTTGCATGCATTCAACTGTTTTGACAGCCCATACATATATACATTAAAAAGAATAGGTGATAAAATCCCACCCTGTTTGACCCCATTGGTGACGCCAAATGGGTCTGATACACAGTTGCCCCATCTGACTTGCATAGTCTGATTAGTATACCAATAGGCCAAGATCCTTACTATGCCCTCAGGCACCCCCCTTAGGGTTAATTTACTGAAGAGCTTATTATGGTTAACTCTATCAAAAGCTCGAGATGCATCGATAAAAGACAGAAGTACGGTTGAGTTTTGATCTCTATACTTATTTACTATCTCCTTTAAAGCGTAGATGCAAAGGTCTGTGCCGTGCTTGGCTTTGAAACCAAACTGATTGTCAGCTAGGTAAATATATTCATTTAACTTGTTCAGCAGATTCATTTCCAAGACTTTGGACAGTATACTAGCTAGGGCTATAGGTCTGTAATTGTCCACACTACTAACTTTACCAGCCTTATCTTTTACAACTGGAACTAATAAAACAGAGAGCATAGAGTCAGGAAGAATACCATGAAACATAAAACCAGTAAAACACAGCCCAAGTAGAGGAGACAGTTTTAAACTGGCATATTTTAGATGCTCAGCACTAATGCCATCTAAACCACTGGCATTGTTATTTGAGAGCTTACAGTTGTACACAGGTATTTATATGCTGAAACATGAGCAAGCATCACATGAATATGGCAAATGTGTTCATGGTTTACAGCAATTGTGACGGGGTCCAGATGGATGGACTGCAGGCTCCAACTGGTGTTACAGACTCAGCAGCATGAGTTGGAATGGTATGAAACTCTTTTTTTTAGTTGTCAGTAACAATTATCAATCAATTCTGTAATTAGTCAATTAACTCAATAACCAGGCCATAGTAATATTCACAGTTAACATTAGTAGTCGTTTTCAAATAACCCAGTTCCCTGTTTATATAACCCAACATTAATAGAACCATATACCTGTATGTATAACAATAGAATGTCAGATGCCCAACATACAGTACATCACAATATCATATCATCATATTGCTCCACCAACCTAAGTCAGCACAACCGTCTCTCCATGCCCCGTTGTGGCTAAGACTACTGCTATGCTACTGCTGCAGGTATTACCATTAGCTAGGCCTCATAATGGTTGTTCACCCAACTCAGTCCTCTTTGTTATATTTGTCCCTTAACCCCAGTACACACAGTTGAAACACACCCCAGATATACACAATCCCACAATATCATCTCACAGTATGTATGTTCCCAGTATAACCAGCTCACCTGCAAAATAGAACGTTTATGCATCAGAGACACACACTGCACATTGACTCAGCAGCATGAGTTGGAATGGTATGGAACTTCCGTGGCACCACGTGATATCTCACCTCACACACCGTTCCCCAGGTGATACTCTGCCATCTCCTGGCGCTAACTGGTACTGTTTTTACCATTTCAGTGATATTGAACCCAAAATAACAAATAACGTTTCCCATAGCAAATGAACATAGAAAACATTGACACCCACACCTGTATTAGTAGTAGATGTCAGCAACTACGTATATCATTGCGCCACACAATGGTTCCCATTTCCAAACTATTCCATGTCAAGGATCCCCAAATTTATTCCATAGACCCCACTCTCTTGGGACCCCCAATTTATATTGTAAGATGAGTTGGTTGATGAGTTAACCAACTTTTCATATGGTTAACCAACTTAGCTGGGGACCACTTGGAACCCTCTCAGTTAAGTGCAGGATCCTGTCTGTTTTTCAAAAAGATGGGGAGCTTGTTATATAATGCATGAGCTTCATACCTTTAGCAATGTGTAACATTTGCAGTGCCATTGTGTGTGCAGTGCATACACAATGGCATGGCTAGACTAAAAATGAATGTATAGATATATTAGTCTGGAACTTCGGTGTGAAAGATTTATTTCCAAGGGGGGGTTACAAACACATTCCAACATCACAGAAATAAGTCTCACTTTGAACAGTGGGGTCCGATTGGTCACCCCACAACTCTGTGGTGACCAGGTGAGCAAAATGAAATTCAAACTGAGATCAATCTTCCCAGGGATTTTCCCCTATGGCAGATTTGTCTGGTTTCCAGGAGGAGCACACTTGAGAATAATTTACATGTCTTGCTGTAATGCGTAAAATGCTTGTCAGAAGATTAACAATGCTGTTACAGATACTTATGCAGCTATTCCAACTTTTTTTTAATGGTATGTAGTGCAAAACCTGGTGGATTGAATGAGTCAAACTTTGCCATGCATTTCAATGAGATATTGCTATACTTGCTTTTTACCATTTGGATCATAATCAAGATTATAATCAAGGGCTCAATACTTATGGTAAAGAAGACAAGCTCACCAGAAACAATCCTTTGCATATTCACTGACTTTAAGTTCAAAACTGGAATCAGAGTTTCAGCAGAAAATATATTTCTGTGGAAATTATATTTTGAAATTGAGAGAAGCAGTTCTGGACATTCAAAATTTTGATCAGTTAATATTTCTCAGGTTAATTTATTGCCAATTAATGTTAATCTTTTTGCAATCTTTGTTATAGTTGTTTTTCCAAGTCAGACCACTATGGATACCAGAGCACTCATTATCATTCTTTAAACAGCTGCTGTAACGCCTTTGAGAAAGAGAATACAATACTTACAACATACACAGCCCCCCCCGCACGCATACGCACACACACAATGCTTAATCTTGTGTCCGTCCAAAAATCTGAAGTTATAAAGGGTTGTTCATTTACCAATCCCTTCCATCATACACGTGTTTATAGTAGAGTGCCAACTTACACAAGTCCATACATTGCCTATTTGTGCACGAGCAGAGCAAGCAAATAAAACAAGATTTCTATGTGCATATAGCAGACAGTACCGTTGTTGAGTCGTTACTGTGGGATATAGCTCTGTTTTCAGTAGCCCCAGGGGCCGCTTCCTCTGCAGAGGAAATGGAAACCAACATCAAACTGACCAGAGCTTCCACCTGAGGTAACAATCTTCACATGTCAAGTGTGCATGGTACGGCCAATCATAAGCAAGAAAATAATCGTGACCACAGTACGATGGAATGTCTCTGTAAGCAGAAGTCACTACTGAGATCAGTCTGCGTACTGTAGCCTACTCACTATACAGTACAGTAGCAGAATGTTAACGTCATTGCTATCAGAACAGCAGAGTGTTGTGCTCTCTTCCTTGTACAATGGTTACACTAGCACTAATCTCTCAAGAAGTGATGATTTATGTTTTAACAGAATGGGTTCTCAGATTGCAATTGCATAGTCAGCAACAAACCGTACATTGAGTGCAAAGAAACAGTGTTTTTAAGCATTAAGACAGGTAATAAAAACATTCAAGGTGATCAGAAACTGCTTATTCACCTTATTAACACAACTTCTTGTAGCCTAATGATTGAAGATCCAAAGACTTCATCAGTGTCCGCCTGTGGGAGTGGGAGGCTGGGGTTCAATTAGTCCAGGGGTGGGCAATTATTTTTCCCTAGGGGCCACATGAGATATTGTGGAGGGCCAAGACTAAAGGCTGAACTAAAGTCTCTGTTGTATTAATTTAATTTCAAGAAGAAACTTTTTGATAGCAGTGCCCTCTATGTATCCAGTATTTGAGCCACGGAGGACGACCATTTGATGACATTTTAGCCCCACAGACCCCAAAACTAAAGATTTCTTTTGTTTTTGTTCACAATACCAGGCTGGATTTGGGAAACAAAACAGGCAAACATAGATCAAAAATGACCATTCTTTTACATTGTCTGATTGTGTTGATTTTAGGTAATTTAGATGATGAATATTTTATCTCTTGAGAGTGTAAACATGAGTTGTTTCACGCTCTCAAAGAGTTACATCTGGTTTTACGCTCTCAAAGAGTTACATCTGGTTAACCAAGTCTCCATATTTAACTGGAACTCTCTGAAGGACCACTGGTGGTCCCCGGGCCGGTCAAAGTCAGCCTATGAATTAGTCCATAGCTCTAATGCCTTTGCAGTATAAAGCTGTCACGGCATGGGGGGGGGGGGGGGGCAGGTCACGGCAGTGTTTATCCATGGGGGGGTGGGGGGATCACGGCAGTGTTCATCCATGGGGAGGGGGGTGGGGGGATCACGGCAGTGTTCATCCATGGGGAGGGGGGGGGGGATCACGGCAGTGTTCATCCATGGGGAGGGGGGGGGGGGATCACGGCAGTGTTCATCCATGGGGAGGGGGGGGGGATCACGGCAGTGTTCATCCATGGGGAGGGGGGGGGGGGATCACGGCAGTGTTCATCCATGGGGAGGGGGGGGGGGGGGGGGGATCACGGCAGTGTTCATCCATGGGGAGGGGGGGGGGGGATCCATGGGGTGGGGGCCCTATGCCTTCCCAAACCCTATAGACCCAATAAGTGCCGTCCCCATCAATTTCTTCAGCTCCTCTTCCTCTACCCCTCTGGGAAGGCTCAATGTTAGGCTGCAGGTGGAGGCGTAGGGAAGGCGCATCTCGCCTGGCTCCTTGTCAAAGAAGTCTATTTTGCAAGGGGTGGGGAAACCGAGGGGAGGGACCGTGTCTGCCCCCGTTACAAATATAAGCAGGTCCTCATATGCGAATTCCACTGTATGCTCTGCGAACACAATGGAAATTGCATGGAAATAGATTCAGTAAATTGTTTTGGACAATGACATTTTCAAGACGCACAAGGTAAGGAATATGTACAGCAGTGATTCCCAAACTGTGGACTCTTTAATCACTTTACTATTAGTTATTTGATTATTGGGTCTGAGGTGGGCCGCAAATATTTGTCTAAATTCCAAGTGTGCCCCAGTTTTAAGCGATTTGTAACCGCTGATGTACTGTGTAGTTAAGCATTGTCAATCTGTACTTCAACAATCCACTAGGCATTTTTTTTTAACTTAGTACACAATAAATTTCCAGCTCCATAGAATAATGTGGACTGCTGGTTTGAGATGGATTATACCCCTGTTGACAAAGTAATTAGTGGGCCTACAAACATCTTGCAACTTTATATTGTCCCCCGATGCATGCTCTGCCACCTGTTTTACATTTTAAGTCAGTAAAAAGTGAACTACCATGGTACTACAATACTATAACACAACACAGACCCTTCAGTAATGCACTACAACTTGGGCATTGGCAATCATTTAACAGCAACGCAGCATCTTAACGGGTAAATAGACAGTCTGTCAATGGACATTATTTTAATATTAATACTAGAGACTTCTCAGTTAAACAGCACATACCTTGAATGGCCACCAGCCAATTGCTAAAAGAGCATAACGTAGTTTCCTCCTCCTCAAAGCGCCAGTGGCCCTCCTCACTCCTTACGGGAACAAAGAGTCCTTTCATGTCCATTCTGCTTAATGTTTTGGCCCCCGCACCACAGAAAAGTGGCATGAACTGTTTCCAGTTGGCGTGGATCAGATCCCACAGCCTTGCACAGGAGTTGAGCCCCTCCTGGAACTGGCCAACCATACTGGAAACTCTGATAGAAATGGAAACGGAGAATATATTACATTAATAGCTACGAACAACAACAATAGTAATAACTTCTATTTCTAGCACCTTTCAAGGTAGCCAAGGACAATGTACAGTATAAAATGATAACATTAAAGGCATGATTAAAAGTAGTAAGACTGGTGGTACAACAAAGTTAAACAATACATGTTAAATGTGTAGTGGCATATAAAGGCATAAAAACAAAGCAAGAAAAAAAAATGTAATAATAAAGTAAATGTAGCGCTTGTGTCGTGGACCTGTAGATAAAAAGCACTAAATATCTCCTAGGCTCGGTAGAGAGGTAAACTTCCCTCCCCACATTTGAATGTGGGGAGGGAAGTGCATTACAGCAGTGCAATAGCGAGGTTATTCCACAGTTTGTTGTCAGCCACAATAAATGCTCTGTCACCCACGGTGCAGCAAGTGGGAAAATATGGGTTGCGGTATGTGAGTGCGAGGTGGTGTTGGGCATTGTAAAAGAGGATTTTGACCGAAATGTGAATTTGAACATGGAAGCCAGTGTAGCTGATGATGGACGGATGAGAAGTCTTGCAACAGAGTTTTGGATGTAGTGTAATCTGCTAAAAGAAGTGATGAAGGCATGAACCAGGGTCTCTAGAGTGGAGAGGCAGAGAGATGGGCTGAGTTTGGAGATGGAACTGCTGTTTAAGGTGATACCGTCCCATTTTTTTTTTTTTTTGGAAAAAATTCTCATTGAGTTGTACGATTTTGTTTTACCTTTCTCCTGTACTTCCAGCCGTTCTCTGAGGATTACAGTGCAAATTTTACTTCCAAGCTAGCTATTAACCTTGACTCCTATGTGACTAGCTATCCACCAGCTGGCCACATACATACGGTTTCAATGTTAATTGCCAGCATGGAGGTAAAGCTTGCACTGCCATTTTCAGAGAACGATTGAAAGTACAGAGAGTCCATCTGTCCATGTCCGTACCCTACAGGCATCTCAATAAATCACTCCTGGTGTTTTTATTTTATTTTTTTCCCCATGTGTTACCTTATATCAAACCTACTAATACCGTGACACATCATTACAACAATAACTACTTACCTCAGGTAGATGTGGTGGGCCAACACTTGCTCGGCCACTTGGGGCAGATCTTCTCTTTTGGCCGAATAAATGGAGGGCACCCCACAGTCTGCAATGTAATCCCCTCGCTGAAGCTTCAGGGTCTCCAGGTCTTGCAGTGTGGCACAGCTAGTGATCTTTACAAAGGGTAAAATGTGGGTGGGGGTGGGGCATAAATTTGGGGACATTAGCACAGTGAATAAGTGAGTACTTAGCTTTTCGGCGTTGTCATATTGCCAATGGCCATTATCATATTGCATCACAAATACATGTACCGGTATATTATTTAAATAAATGTAAATACAGTAATTCGTTAATTTCTTGTTTTTCTTATAGGCTCCAGCACGGCAAAGGTTGCCAATGTAGTCACCTGCTCAAGGCAGCTGCGGGCATCCTCCTCCAAATTGTCCCTGTCGAAGGAGTTGAGTTCCGCAGGCTGGCCACACATCAGGAGGTACAGGCTTCGGTCAAGGCACCTGGGGCCCGGGCCATTGTGGGCGATAGACCAAGCTATCAGCTTGCCTGCTGTGAAGTACCTGCCTTTGGCAAGGGCCTGTTGGTCGTACGTAAATAGCCTTGATCCTGGCCTACCCTCCAGCACCCCTAGGGAGGATCCCACTTCAATCATAAGCAGGCTGCAGAAATGAATCATGAAAAAAAGGTTTGGAATCACAGCACTTTTGCATACTGTACATGTCAATTTCCCTAACAAGCCAATTGAGTCATGGGTGATATGGTCGATACAAAGTACAATCAGAGAAGATCTTTTTGGTGTTTTTGTGTGAACATGTCTTCTTGAAGTGGCATAGTAATATCTAACAAAACAATGAGATATAAGCTGCATAAGGAAAGAGCTTGTCAGTCTTGTCTCAGACTTGTCAGCATTGAGAAGGATACAGGTGAGACGGGGCAGTGCCATTAGGGGGCATTAGTCCATTTTATTTTTTAATACTGAGTGGGCGGTTGGCGAGCCTATGATGAGGTCAGTGGGGCATTGGGAGGCTTATGACATCGTTATGGCAGCATTTGTTCAAAAAATGTTGAGAAACACTGTTGTAACATAACTATGTGATTATTTAACGATATTCAGCAAGTACTACTCACCGGAAAAACTCCCTGGTGGGGCCGCCACAGTCCTGCGCCCTTTCCCCCACAAATTCTACATCAGGCTTTCGGTGCCAGTCAAAATATGGCTTGGACAGGGTCGTGGTGGCACTTTTCAGGAGGAATTTTCTCCTGGCAATAACTGGCAGGGGGTTTGCGTTGTCCGTGTTGTCATAGACAAATTTTTCCAGTATGCTCTGGAGCTCTGCCTCCTACAACACAGCACAATGCATGTAAATGAAATGAGATGACATAATACAATTCCATTCAGCTGTTTTGTGCCACCCCCTTTCTTCCCCTGGGACGTAGTTTTGTGGTGTAATTACAACAGTGGCACATAATAGACATAATAGCTGTTACAACATTTACTCCGTTGCACCAAATGAAATACTGTGTTATTACTGAAACCCGCCTAACAGTGACCCACCACAATCTCAATGCAACCTGAGCAGAATCAGCTGATCCTAAGACAAGTACACTGGTATATCTTGTACTTGGCAAAGTCGCCAGTGTTGGAAGAAAATGGTTTCTTCTTTTTACTTTTACTTCTGCCCACTCACCCACCCACCCTCGGCCACTAGAACATGAACAACTTATGTGCTTTTGAAAGACATTTTAGTTATAACCTATTATTAAAATTATGTTATTTTTAAACCTTGTTTTGTCTTCTCTCAGCACTAGGCCTTTAGGAACACGGTTTCTACAAAGGGACTTTTGAATGACACTTACGTCGTTCTGCTGTGGGGGCAGGGGTTCCAATTCCTCCTCTTCCACTTCAATGTCCTCATCAAACAGGAAGTCCTCTCTGAAAATTCACATTCATAAAGAGATGATGAATGTCCCATACTTTTGTGTAAAAACTGCACAAACACCTTAGTTTGAAGTGGAGGGATTTAGATTCCACAACATAGCATATCCAAGTTATCACCAAAACATCTATTAATCATACGATAAATGAAGACTAAATGACATTCAACTTTGATGTCAAGGTCAAGTTGCATTACACTAGATACAGCATTATTTTTTAATGTTGAGATGCCATTTAAGTCAATTCCCTTCATATGAGCTGTTCGTTCACACGGCACTCTGTTGACATCATACTAGACACAAAAAGCTGTGGATATGAAAGACAATGACTTGACTTGACTTGAAAGCTTTAATGTCCTTAAAAAGGCAATTTGTCTTACAGCACAGTACATAAAAACATAAAACACAGACAATAAAAACAATAATGGCAAGAAATGTGTAAATAAATAAATACGCAAATAAACAGAGACCACTAGTCAATACTAAAAATGTTAAAATAAATCATTTCTACATTAACGTTAACATAAGTATGAATGTGCTCTATTTGTTCTGATGTTGGGGTGTCTATACCTACGACCTGAAGGAAGTATTTGAAACTTAGCTGAGAATGGAATGGGTAATATGTGTAGAGCATTACAAGCTATTAGAACGGCAATGTTACTTGCCTGTGGACAGGCAAGAGAGGCTCCTGCGTCGTGTCTTCCAGACTGAAAAGCGTAAAAAGAAATACACATCAGTATAAACATGAGCATGACAAGCGTGATTATGATCCATTGTCAGGAGCATGAATAAGACATTAGTTGATTTTTTTTTTTTAAGTAAAAAACACTTACTTTTCTCCAGACCCCGGCATGTGAGCCTGATTGTCAATGGCATGTGTAGAACTGAAAAGGAACAATGTGAATTAGGCCCAAGTCAGCACATAATCTTGCCTGGTGAATAGATGTTCATAGATTGAGATTCAATCATCTCGCCTTTGTCACTTATGTCAGGCCTCACCAACCAAATATAGGGATGATCCATTGTCATGAGCATTAATTAAGACATAAGTTGAAAAAAAAAAAGTTACAAATTAATAACACTTACTTTTCTCCTGGTACATGATCAGGCTCAGCCTGACTGTCAATGGTATGTGCAGAACTGAAAAGGAACAATGCAAATTAGGCACAGGTCAGCACATAATCTGGCCTGGTGAATAGATGTTCATAGATTGAGATTCAATCATCTCGCCTTTGTCACTTATGTCAGGCCTCACCAAGCAAATATAGTGATGATCCATTGTCATGAGCATTAATTAAGACATAAATTGAAAAAAAAAAAAAAAAAATGTTACAAATTAATAACACTTACTTTTCTCCTGGTAGATGCTCAGGCTCAGCCTGACTGTCAATGGTATTTGCAGAACTGAAAAGGAACAATGCAAATTAGGCACAAGTCGAACATGCATTCTCATCCAGCATGATCTCCGCTCAAAGCCGGACCAAGGACAAACATGCATTACTGTACAACATACACTCACAGGCTAACTAGTGAATGGTTGTTTGTGTAAGCATAGTTTGGCTCCATGGATATTTAATCCCTGCTCCTCACACATATAATATGTGAGGCCTCCCGAATTGTATCACTACCCCCCTCTACTCCTCCTTTTCACTTCAGCAAGCAGCTAGACTCTTCCATAGGGGGGTACAAGCAGATGTCATCCCTCAGGATCTAACCTTCAAAGCATCCCATGACCTGAGGCCTGATATTAAGCCAAACATGCATTACTGTATACCAAGCACTCACAGGCAACCCAGTGAATGCCAAGTAATGTAACTTGTAAGACAATGTAATGTAAGTCTTGATGAGTCTGGCATCAACACTGACAAATCCGACCCCTCTACAATGTTAAAATGGGCTGTAAAAAGGTAAAACCTACGGCCGTGCCATGGTTTAACCGTAGGGCAGTGATTTGCCATGCATGCAAACAACCTGAGTGTGATTCACAGCCAGGGTCAGTTTGCTCATCCTCCCCTGTCTCCACGGACTTCCGGTCACCATCTCACACTGTCCTGCATTAAGATTACTTTTTAAAATAAAGTGAAAAATAACACTTACCTCACCGTAGCTTCTGCTTCATTTGAAGCCTGAAGGAAAATGAATGAAACATTTCAAAGCATTGTTCTCTACATACAATATTTCATCAGTGCAAACACAAAATAAACAAATATACAGTCACCAGGCCTCCACTACAGGACATTATTTTGTCACCCTACCATCTCCCCCATCCGCACATTAATGTATAAAATATTTGCTTACCTTTGGCCTTAAGTACAGTTTTGACCTGTTAAGGCATCTAAGGCTGTGTATTTCGTGTGGCGTGTTTACTGCGAGGGGCTCCACATGTCTCTGCCCATTTAGTCGGCAAAGGTCAAAGCTGGCAGGAGCTCCTTCGACATTGCTTCGCAATAGCTCTGCAAATTCAGGTGCCGTGGCATTAAGAGGCACAACCACCCTGACGGGCGGCGTGGCATCTACAGGAAAAAAAATAAAAATAAAAAGTTTAACCCTAGAGAAAAGGTTGTACTGCTCAGAGCCTCACTGCTAAAATTAAGCAGTGTTACACTTCAAAGTGATTTACTGCTATTTACAATATTGGTTACAGTCTCTGGACGAGTATGGAGGTAGTTGCCTTGCCTACCGGCACTTCAGCCATGGATGGAGAGGTTAGGGTGGAATTTAAACCTACAAACCTCTGATCTAAAGCCCACTTACCCAACCAATAAGCCACGGATTCCCTGAATGAATGAGATACCAACCTTTACATGTGACACTTTTGTAGTCCATATGGAAATGCATGAAACATTTTTTTCCCCAAATCTATGGTTGAAGCCAAATATGGTGTGACACATTGTAAACCCACAATATCAAAACCTATTTAACCGTAAAATAGCAACAACAATGAATCCTCCTACCACTCCTTGTTCTGTAGGTTGTGATGTCCGTGCTACGCAGAACTGAGACCTGTATCGTTATGAGGCGAGGCCTGGGTCCCCTCGCGCCTCTTGTTCTGGGTTGATTGCCAGCAGCCCTGAAGTCACGCAATCTATGTTACAATGAATGAAAACAAACAAACGTGAAAAGGGCATAGTACAGGTAGCAAAGTTAGAGTGGCAAAATTGATGCCTACACCTAATAACAAAACTAAGGCCCGGGGGCCAAATGCGGCCCTCGGCTCTATTTCATGTTGCCCGCCATTAGGTGTCGTGTTTACTTAATATTACATTAAACATTATATAATAATCACTCAACATTGTTTTGCCATTTTTTTCCATATTTTCATCAAACATTGTAGCGCCCGAGACAGCCTGCAAATGTTTAGGTCCCAAAGTGCAGTCACCCTTTATTGTGTTTAGAAGTTGCACACCATTTACCATTAACCCAGGGAACCTGGGCTAGAAACTGTCATATTTCACATGGTTTTGGATAGTTTTAATCAAACATACAGGGATAGATTAGCTTTGATGACATCGTTAAATAGGCGTTTCAGGGGGGTAAATCCATACTTCACACAAAATGCATTATAAGGTAACGTGTTCCCCTCCTCATCCAAAATATCCAATATGTACCATATATTCTTTTCTTTCCATTCTGTTATATACAAGGATTTACGACTCAATGTAATATATCTACTATTCTGCTGCACCATTAACATTTGTTTAGAGTTCAGATACACCATCGACCTATTCCATTTGGTTTCCAATGAAATGACACCTATCTACTTGCATGGAAACGATTATGACGAAATATGCCTGTAGCAAGTTCTCTTTTGAATATCTCGGGATGACAATTCGTTCCCATTGAGCAACGAACCGCCACTGACGTGATCAGCAGGATAGACTGGCGCCAATATTATTATTAAAAAAAATGCTTACGATCTAGGTCAAAATCACAATATGAAATTTAGCCTATGCATAGTTAGAAGTTATGTAGCCTAGTTTGAATGAATGAATGAATTTTTTATTGACAGAGATGAGAGTTACAGTACAAGTCAAGTACACACTGCTACAAAACTGATAACAGCTTGGAGAATTACAGTACAATTCAAGTACAACTGCATCAAATCTGAAAAAGCTGATTGGACACACTAGTTAAGCATACACTTGTTTACAATAGTGGCCAACTTGTTCATTTCATTAAGGCATTCAAATACCGTACATATAAAACAACTACTTCATTAAAATCAGAAGCAGTAAATCATGGAGGTAAAATCATATTGTAGGTAAAAAGGGAAAAGAGAAATGTACAACAAGGGGAGGCGGGGTGGGTGGGGGGATTTTATATACATTTTTGTTTTACAGAGGCCAGTTTCGAATTGCAGCCATCTGTAGGTGCCCTTTGAGAGCGGTTTTGAAGGAGTCAAGGGATTCACATGCCTTTATGACTGTTGGTAGGGCATTCCACATTTTGGTGGCATTAGCCCCGTTCGTGACACTCTCATCTCGCTGGCGATGCTGACTACAGCTACGAGGAGAGAGTCACGTGTAGCTCGGTTATCTTTCTGGATGACCGCCGGGTGCACCCGGCGAGAAACGGTGGATTAAACCCCTTTAGCAGAAATCAATGCAAACGGGAATGGTGTCGATAGAGTCGCAACAAAAAAAAACTCAACGCCGGACCTTAACATTTGAGGGCCGGCACACAGAAAACGCGTATTTAATTTTAGAAGACGGCAGTACCATGTTTTGGAAGCGCTAGCATGTAGCTAATTGCTAGCGCTAGGCATTCAAGCCGGTCATCCACAGCAGCAACCGAGCTGTAGTCAGCATCGCCAGCGAGATGAGAGTGTCACGAACGGGGCTATGGTGGCATATGAGCGAAAAGAATTAAGACCCTTGTTTGTGCCAAATCTGGGTTGGACATGGTTAGTAGCACTCCCTCCGGTGTTGTGGGAGTGAACCTCATTGACATTAAGGAAGGATTTGGATAGGTATAAGGGTATTTTGGTAGAGTATCGTATCTTGTGGACCAAACCCATTGCTCTGTCGTCAACCCTAAGCCAACCCAAACTGTCGAAGTGGGCAGGGGTGAGGTGGGTTCGGGGTGTGAGGCCAAGTAACAGTCTGACAAGTTTGTTTTGGGAGGTCTGTAGCCTTTTAAGGTTTTTGAGGTCCTGTGGTACCAGGAGGTGCAGGCATAGTCAAAAAAACCTTGTACCAGGGCTCCAGTTATGGTCAGAGTGTCTTTGTTGACCAGTGAGGAGATCCTGTATAGGAATCTAGTTCTTTGGTTGACTTTTTTGATTACGTTGGTGGCCATTTTATCACCGGAAATATTTCACCACATTTAAGAACCTTATCTGTTGCTAAATTTCTCTGTCGAAGAACATAAAATATTTTGGGCTTACCTGTCTATGACAGAGGCTGGTTCATTATCGTGTGGTTCAGTTATGACCCTGTTGAATTGGGCATTGACTCGATCCCTTAATTCACTCAGCCGCGAGCGGAAACGCCTGCTGCGCTCTGCCATTGTTGCTCGATTTTCAGATAAAAACCGCGCAAGCCTTTATATACAGTAGCGACATTCAAAAAATTGGCGCGGACAAGGTGCAGCATGGGAGGCATGCGCCGTCAGTGTTGCCAACTGCCGTCAGTGTTGCCAACTTGGCGCATTTGTCGCTATTTAGCGCTTTTCCAGACCCCCCTAGCGCCAAAATTAGTGAAAAACTCCTGGCGGAAAATCTAGCGCTTTTTTGCTGGTGAGTTGGGGCGAAATTGATTGACAGGCGCCAGAGATAAAACCCTCATTTTTCACCATTTCTCCTCCTATGACAGTGGTTTTCAACCAGTGGTCCTCAGGCTAAATGATGGATAGTTGGTTAACCAGATGTAACTCTTTGAGAGCGTAAAAATGAAACCAAATGGACCCTTGCGGGTCCATTTGGTTTCATTTTTACACTCTCAAGAGTTAAAATATTCATCATGTGTGTTAGCCCAAGTCTACACAACTAGAGAATATAAAATATTAATGGTCATTTTGATCTGTATGTTTATATATTCCCTTCCAGGCAAGCATCTAGCGCATTCTAGTGCATTTTGTAAGTGCCACTAGTGCATTTTGGATTTTGACAGTTGGCAACACAGTACACTGTCTGCAAAATAATTTAAATATAATTGTTTAATTTAAATATAATTGTAATGGATATGTGATCCCTAACATAATAACATGTGTAAGTAAATGGCATTGGTAAATAACGAAATATTTCCTGCAAAAAGTGTACGTTCTTGTCTCCTAATCATTAGGCTACTTGAGGTCATACTGCTAATTATTAAATGTTACTGACTATAGGCTTATGTAAATCGGTTTGAGTTATTTTGGGCGCCCTTTGGATATCTCACTTGGCTAGGCCTATATCAGGGTATAGGTTAGAATGCCCAAACGTGGGACCTTTTTTTTTTTTTAATTATTATTATTTTTCCAACTATTTTCAACTATGGTGATCAACACAAATCTAAAACCAACATCACAATACAAACAAACTATATCATTTCAATCATGTAGTTGTGCTTTAATCAAACAAGAAGAGAATAATTATATAATATGTTTATAAAAATCCCAATATAAACATTAGTGTAAGGTGGTCAAAACAGGCGTATCTTCCTAAAATGGGACAGTCTGTTTCCTTATAAAGTCAATGACAATGGTCTCTGTCAGTGTAAAGCAGTTGTCAAACTGTTTTCTGTTGCAGAATACCATTTCATCCCGCAATTTCTATTTAAATCTCTTTAAATTAACTTTTTCCATTTCTTGAAAAAACAAAACAAAAAAACATTTAGACATTTAAATAGTAAACGACATTTGAAGACAAAACTCTGCAAAAATGTCATAAATTCCCAAACAAAAGCAGGCCTACGGAAATTGTCTTTGATTCCATCAGTCACTGAAATGTTGTCTAGAACTATTGGCATTTAACATTTTTCAGACTCATTGTCATACAATTAAAATTCTGCATTTTCCATATTCTGTCAATATCCATAGGTTCAACTGTCCCACATGGTTAATCATCTGTCCCACTTTAGCCCCTTATATATAGTAGGCTATATGAATATATAGAATGTCTGCACTCTTCCTATGCTTTATGATGTTTAACACAATTGAATGTTTTGCTTTTCAGATGCTGGGACTTTCTACTTTGTAGATGATAATCTGATTGATTTAATCATTCTAGTCCCTACAGGGACAATGGGAATGGCGTTTAAACCATATGGAGGACCAAGAGACATCAAGACATCATCTCTTGTTTTGGTAGTTTGTTTGGGTTTGGGTTTAATCAACAGGGTAACGGTGGGATGGAACCAGAGTGTCTTCAGGAGATGACTTCAAGAACGTCACCGTAGTCCAAGACCAGGACGTGAAAGATGAAGGTCCGGGAGACGCTGACTGAATGAGAGTCACCGATTAGGCACACCTCCTCATCCTCATACCTAACAGAAAATGTAGATCCACAAAAGTAGACCGATGTCGTCCATGTTTGTTAACTCCACATTTTGTGCTGTGTCTACCTGTGTCCCTGATGTTATGTTGCTGTTGTTGTTGTTGTTTTTTAAAATATTATTTTAGTGTCTGCTCTATATGTTGTTAAAATACCTGCTACAACCCAATTTCTGATGTTGGTTTTACATTTGTGTTGACCACCAAAGTTAAAACTGTAAACAAAAAAAGGGCCCACGTTTGGGCATTCTAACCTATACCCTGATATAGGCCTAGCCAAGTGATATATCCAAAGGGCGCCCAGATTTGCATAAGCCTATAGTAGTCAGTAAAATGTTACTGACTCAGTAACATTTAATAAGTAGCCTAATGGGTAGTGTAGTGGCCTAGGCCTACTTGCCAAACAGTAATGTCCTCTGTAGTCTGTAATGACTTGTCCCAAGGCCTAGGTGGCAGTATGACTTCAAGTAGCCTAATGATTAGCGCGGTTTTCCTAAAGAAAAAAATCGAGCAACAATGGCAAAGAACGCAGCAGGCGTTTCCGCTCGCGGCTGAGTGCATAGTCAATGCCCAATTCAACAGGGCCATAACTGAACCAGCATCTGTCATAGACAGGTAAGCCCAAAATAGTTTATGTTTTTCTACAGAGAAATTTAGCTACAGATAAGGTTCTTAAATGTGGTGAAACGAGGCGTTTTAACGGGGATATAGGGTACAAATTTGCCACCATAAGGTACAAAAAGGCTTGTCGCACCGGCTGTATCCTGAAAGTTACATGATTGTATATTTAACCAGGGTACATATTTGTACCTGCAAAATTTGTACCCTATAAGGTATGCATTTGCTACATTTCACACCAATGTCTTGCTAGCTCGCCTCGTGCTAGGTATCACATCGAACAAATCAACGATTTATACACTTCGAAAGTCCCCGAATGTCATGAATGCCAGCCAGGGTTTTTAAGACAACCTACGAAGATTTGAACAACATGAGAGCTTCTTCTGTTGAGTTGTAGCTTTTATTTTCAGGCCAACATGCTCACACTATGAGCCTATTTTAAGAAATAGTCAACAGTTGCATGACATTTCCGAATGTAAACTAAGTTTTTCTTCCCTTCAAACATGTTATGTATGATACCTATGATGGTTTGTTAGACAAATATTAATATCGTCACCTTCTTAAAATAATCGCCTATGTCATTTTTTGGACATTTTTTGCGATATACTGTATATTATACAGTATAATATACTGTATAATATACAGTATATCGCAAAAAAACGACTTAGCCAATTATTTTAAGAAGGTGGCGATATTTAACCCAAGTACTGACTTTCTGCCTGCCACGACTTTCGCATGCCATCTCCTCCTGTGCATCACAACAAGGGTTCTAGGCTAGTTAGAAATATAATACGCCGGATTTCTCAACATGTATCATCAGGCTTTTTATAACCCGGAAGTTATTTATGCTTGTGACGTCATGGTAAATTCATGGTTAAAGGTACAGTCACAGATCCTCTCTATACAGAAAGGCTGTGGTACAGTTATGTACCTTCGAGGTTCAGCCGGTGCGACAAGCCTGTACCCCTACAGGTGCAATTGTGTACCTTTTGTTCTGAGAGTGTAGGTTTGTGCTTAATTCAATTTGTCCTTTCCCCAGGCCTGCCTTCTCGATCCCACTCAGTGGTACAATATCTTGTGTGGCATTTTCGAAGGAGTCCTGAGATGGATCGTCACAACTTCCTCGTGCGTTGTAGGAACGTCCTGAATGATTGTGTTCGACGTCTGCTGATGGATGATGTCCAGTCTCATGTTCTTCAGTCATCTCTAAACAGGTTTGAATTCACCCAGTGATTAGTATTAAGCAAGAGTTCATGTAAATCATGAAAATATAATTTTCTAGGCCTGGAAAAGTGATGACAAATTGTAATTTAAATGAAATTTTTGGTAAAAGTCTCGTAGATGTTACTGTTGTTTTAGCCTAACTACAGCCTTTTATTAAGTAATCACAGTCCACGAGTTGTGAGAATTCCCAAATTATTCCTCCCGCATGTCAACAACAAAGGCCATAAGAGTGTTAGCCCCTTTTGATCAAGTCAATTTGCTACCCTGTCTGAATTCTAAGCTGACAAAATTCTTTGTATGGTTTTCAATATGTTGACACATGTCTTCCTAGGGATTTTAGAACATTTCTCCGAAGCAAATTGTTCTTGTTTGGCCAAATTGCATGGATGCTGAGTATAGGCATTTGGACAGACTCTCAATGGGATTTTTTTTTTTTTTTAATGCCAGAGCAGTTGGTGTCCCCATACACCTCATCTGTGTATTATGCATGCTAAAGCCTACGCGCTGCCATGTAGAATTACAGTTATTGACTGTTTCAATTTATCTGTTACAGTTATTTAACTGTTGCCAATATTTGCAGGTTGGAGATGCTTGAAAGAAGCATCCAGTGGGCAAGGGGCACTTTGGTAAATGTCCAAGATGCTGACCGGATTCTCCGTGACCTAAGACCATTGATGGAAGAAGTAAGAATGTACGGTCATCAAGGAGAGCAAGGTGACCTGCATATCATATCTTTAAAATTGACAGACGTATGGGTTGATGGGGTAAACATAGAGTGAGTATCTCAAATAAAATTTCTAGGAGTCATAGTTGATGATAAAATAAGTTGGAAACCACATATCAAATACATACACTGTATAAAGTAAAAATTCAAGAAGTATTTCAGTAATAAATAAAGCAGAAATGCTTATAGATTTTGATTCTCTCCTTTTTTTTTTTTTTTTTTTTTTTTACTATTCTATAGTTCTTCCCTACTTTATGTACTGTGTCGAAGTATGGGAGAACAATTATAAAAGCACATTACACCCTATGTTCTTCTAAAAAGAACAGTATGTATTGTCCATAAGGTAGGGTATTTAGATCATACCCATTCACTCTTTTTGGCTTTTTTTTTTTAATTTGTTGATCTTGTACTAGATCAAACGGTGCAACTTGTGTACAAGGCACAAAAAACTGCCTGGTAACACACAGCAATTGTTTAATTTAGAAGAAGGACATTATAATTTAGGAAGGACATTTAGTTTTATAAGGATAAGAAATAGAACAACTTCAGTGTCTCAGTGTGTAGAGTGAAGATAGGGAATGCATTGAATGTAGAGTTTAAAAAAAATATGGAAATATGTATCAATTTACAAAAATGTATAAACGGACAGTATGCTAGTGTTATTTCATTGAAGCTATGTGATCACGCTATTTATTTATTTATTGATTTTGGTAGTACCATGTAACATGAAGACCATTTGTTGTGCATGGAGGTACACAGTATGTTAAATGTATTTTATTGTCATTATGCAGGGCTGAGATTTAATAAGCGTGGCTTCTTCCCAATCCTTTTCAGATGTGTTTAAGATTATCATATCAATTGGCATTTTGTTTCACAGTTTTGTTTTGTTTTGACTTTGTTGACTCGGACGAATGCTGACTTGTACATGCATTGGAAATAAGTAAATACCGGTAATAAAAAAAAAAACAACTATATCAGAATTACTACGTTTTTGCTGCAAAACTGTACTCTACTTTGATCACAACTAGTAAATAATATTAGTGTATTTCTTGGTCGATATTCATGAGATCAAACAGTTTGAATGTTGCAATACCAACTCAGGCCACGATCCTACACATTGCAGGAAATGAGTATAAGTTAGATCTTGTAGTTTTGTATACTTTGCTTCAATTTATAATATTGACTGTGATTTTATGCATTGCATGTTGGCCTATGTCCCTGCATGTGACAACGTGCATCACCACCAGTAAGACAACATTTCCTATTTCTGCAGATAGAGGTGGTTACCAGGCCCCGTTGGTTTGGAGCGGAGGGAAAGGGCCACCCCACTTTTCCATCACTAGGCAACAGCTGGAATTTCTAATGTCTTGTGGCTTCACGGTTCGTCAGATGGCTGATGTTCTACAAGTGTCTGTGTGTACAGTTAAACGGCGTATGAGGCAAGTGGCTAAACAATGCACATTAACTGTGTCTTATTGTCAGCTGTATGTGAATCAATGGTTGTCATAGTGCACTGTAGGAGTTTGTAATTGGAGTTTTAGCCTATTCATATATTATCTCCTACAGTATATTGTCTGCTTTCTTGTGGAAAAGGGTGTGGACAATGTCCAACTTTGACCTTGACAAAAGTGTGTTCCACTAAATAAAAGAACAGCTGTTTTATACACCTAGGGGTCACATTAACATTGGAATGGTAAGTATTGCAATTGTTTATGTGAAAGGCTAGACTGACTAAACTGTATTGACACTGTCAATCTGCTGATTGGGTTCTTAACTGAAATTACATTGCATTACATTGCACTTAGCAGGCGCTTTTATCCAAAGTGACTTTCGGTTACAATTTGCAGTTAGATTTTGTCATTTATTTTGATTATGTGGTTATACAATCAGCACATTCAGCTGCAGGTCTGTATGAATTGTGCTATTGTTACAACAACAAAATTGAAAGTTAAAGGAATGCGCCACCCCTAGGCCAAATTCAGTCCCTCCCCACAGCCCCCAGACCTGAGTAAGTGTGTGGAAGGATTTTCCTGGCGACCCAGCCAATGTCCGAACCTATGAGAACTGACCGCATGTTGGTGACGCGTAGTACCTGCATCCTTACGTCACCAACAAATTGAATTCGGCCAAAGTGCATAAATGTACTTAATGTACTGTGGGGGCTGTGGGGAGAGACTGAATTTGGCCTAGGGGTGGCGTATTCCTTTAAAGGATATTTATTCAACATCCTAGCTCCAGTGATGCCCTTGCATTGGCACATTTAGGCCTGTAGGGGGCACATGGGGTCGTCACACTATACAAATGAAGTGTATTTTTATTGTAATTATGTTACTATGTTCATTTGTGTTTGCACTTCATGGTGAATCGTATTAAATTCCACTTACTTCTGTAATGACAATTTGTATTCTGTTCTAAAAACAGGATATTCCACTTGGGACGGGAGTATTCTAGAATGCCAGACCATGAATTGGACGATATGGTCCGAGAGCTGGTGGCAGGCAATGACATGCTTGGTCCCGAATCTGTAAGAGCTGCATTGCGTGCAAGGGGACTGTGTGTGCAGAGGAGAAGGGTGCGGGAAAGTATGGTGCGCACTAACCCTGGGGGAGCTGCGCTGAGGTCATTGCTGCAGAGACCAGAGAGACGCCACTACAGTGTGCAAGGTCCCAACTCTTTGTGGCACATTGATGGAAACCACAAGCTCATAAGGTATTTGTCGTTTCTAAACTCATTTATTCACATTTATTTTGCATTTGCAACTTTTAATGACATTGCTGAAATATACCCCAAAAATACCCCATTTTTTGTAGGTGGAGGATAGTAATCCATGGGGGTATAGATGGCTACAGTCGCCTTGTGGTATTCCTTCAGGCCGCCTCCAATAATCGGAGCACCACAGTTTTGGACCGCTTTCTTGATGCTGTGGTTCGATATGGTGTGCCCTCCCGGGTCAGAACTGACAGAGGAGGAGAGAATTCAGGAGTTTGTGATTTGATGAACATATTCCGAGGTTTCAGAAGAGGCAGTGCCATTCAAGGCAGGAGTGTGCACAATCAACGAATAGAGAGACTCTGGGGGGACCTTTGGAGGGGACTGGTCAATGTGTATTATGAACTGTTTTATTTCTTGGAAACTGAGGGAATAATCAACCCGGACAGTGAGAGACACCTCTGGGCTCTCCATTATATATATATTCCCAGACTGAACCATGATTTGGACCACTTTTCAAATCAATGGAACAATCATGGGGTGAGGACAGAACGACACAGGAGCCCGTTGCAAATTTTTGTGCAAGGCTGTCTACAGCAGCAGGGAAGAAGGTCAACAGCCATGATGGACATTTTTGGCGAAACAATCCCTGGTGTGACTCATGCACAACCTGTACCTGCTCGTGCGGCTGCTGCAGCTGCTGATGCTGCCCCTGCTGGCCCAGGATCCAACGGAGAGGCTGCATTGTTGCTGGACTGGCCAGAGAGAATAACTGTTCCTCCAATAAACTTTCCTCTGGAAGAAGCAACAGTGGCGCACATCCAAGCACAGTTTGACCCTTTAAGTGGCCCCAGGGGAGATCATGGCGTGCAACTCATCTGTGACCTTGTTGCGTTATTGGACTCCCTGGCGTAGGGTTTCTTGGGATTCGAACACTACCGTGATAGACAGGGATTTTGCATATCTGACCATTTGGTCCATCAGAAAATCCAAAATGGCTGCCAAAGCCAGCATAGGGCCCACCCCAAAAAAACACCCCTAACATCCCCCACCCCATGGATGAACACTGCTGTGATCCCCCACCCCCCCATGGATGAACACTGCCGTGAAATATTCACCAAACACCCATATTGTTGTGTTTGTTTACATGGAAGGATGTGTATAAGAACTGGGGTTGAGGTATGGTCATCAGTGGGGGTGGGGCCATACATGTTTGTGGGCGGTAAAGCCTCTTAACCTGAGGGCCACAATCCAAAACTGTGACAAACCTACCTATATACCATTAGTTTGTTTGTAGTGGGCTGCTTTTTGCTATTTGTTGTTGACTCACACTTACCATCGAGACCTATTTCAGATATTAACCTTTTCTTTTTGGGTGCGCTTCAGCCATAGTCCACAAGATTTTCACCATCATCAAGAAATGTTAATCAAATACCCTCTATCATATTGGTTACTGTTGTGTTTGTTAACATGGTGACAGGGCGGTGTAATAGACATAGTTCCAAGACTGATTTCATGCTAGGACATTGTAATTGAACCTTTGACAGCCAATGCCATATCAGGCACTGTGGTGTACTAATTCGGTATTACTAAGGGCTCTTAAGACTCTAAAAGCTGGGTTTCAATTGTCATCAAGTTGAACATTTTTTTGTTTTATGATTTTACTTTGGGATGTTTCAAAACCAATGTTGTGTGAGTGAGTGTGTGTGTGTGTGTTTGTTTACATCCATGCACTTTAGTTTGTGTGTGCATTCATATAAGCGAGTGAGTATGCAAAATGTGTAGTGTCACTGAATGTGTTTACAAGTGAGTACTGTACAACACTGTTAGAAGTTGGAGGTCACCTTAATTTTCCAGTTATTCTTCTACAATCAAAGTTGTAGACATCTACTGAATAGCTTGAAATGGCGCTAAGGTATGTAGCCTAGTTAGAGTCAACTCTAACCAGCCTGTTTCACACATTACATAGCACGTTTTAATCTATTGTTGTACAGACATGTCCTTGGTTTAATAGAGAATACCCTTTCCGATGTTATGTGTATGAATTGAGATTAAACTGCTGAACAGTACTGTAAATGTTGAACTGTGAACATGTTTGAAATTAAACACATAAATGTGAAGTCATAACTAAAGAGCACTGAAAGGGGGATAGGAATTGAATTGTGATGTATGAAGGAAAAGGTCCGTCTGCATTCGAACGAAAATAAATAGAGAAGTGTAGGGACCAAACACATCATAATGTGTTGTTTTGAATGTTGTACTTGAAGTAAAAAGATGACTTATCACATTGTTTTGAATTGGAGATGAGCAGAGAAGCACTACTTTCCTAACAAACATTATTATTATTATTCTGATGCTGTCAAAGTAAACTTATTTCGTGCCTACTGTACTCCTATGTATGCAGCCCTATTATGGGTCTGCTACAAAAAAGAGACCCTGCGCAAACTGCATGTAGCCTATAATGACTGTCTAAGGATACTGCTGAATAAGCCAAGGGGTGGTAGTGCAAGTAAACTATTCTATGGCTCAGGACTCAGCACTTTACACGCCCTCTTGAGAAAACTAATGGGTCGCTTGGACAGATCTCAAAATTGTATTATAATGATTCTCACGAGCCTCGGATACAGCTGTGTTAGATACCAGTCATATCTAACACATATCTGCCATAGTCTGGCCCTGTCATGACTCATGGTGCTCCTGCACTAGTGTTGTTTGTTTGTTGTTGTTGTTCTCTTTTTATGTATTTGTACATCTTGTATGTCTTACTACTGGACCTAGAGCTTGTAATAAAGAATATATATATATATATATATATATATATATATATATATATATATATATATATATATATATATATATATATATATATATATATATATATATATATATATATATATATATATATAATAAAGCTTATATAATAACCAAGTATGTGCTCTTTTGGTGTGTTTGCACAAGTTTATGCTGCTTGATTAGCTAATTGATTTTTTGAATTCTCTTCAGGAGACAACACAGTATGCCATGTTGCCAAAACTGCTTTTGATAACCAAGTTTGACGTGCTTGTGGAAATTACTTTGGATGACTAACTACTGTAATTGATTTTCTGGGAGACAACAACATGCCGTCCTGAAGAGTCCATCGTCCGTGGCGCAATGGTGGAAGTAAACTTGCATGACAACTTAATTAAGGCTCTATTATTTTTAGGCGCCGCAGTATGGTATGATTCCCTGTTGTACTTTCTAGATGCCAGGGGACAATGAGACTGACAGTTGACCCGTAGGTGGAAGTATTGAAAATCAAAGTAGAATGTCTGCACTCTAGCTATGCTTTATGATCTTTAACACAATTGAATGTTTTGCTTTTCAGATTCTGGGACTTTCTACTTTGTTTTCTACTTTGTAGATGATAATCTGATTGATTTAATCATTCTAGTCCCTACAGGGACAATGGGAATGGCGTTTAAACCATATGGAGGACCAAGAGACATCAAGGACTGTCAGAACATCTCTTGTTTTGGTAGTTTGTTTGGGTTTGGGTTTAATCAACAGGGTAACTGTGGGAACGTCACCGTTGTCCAAGACCAGGACGTGAAAAATGAAGGTCCGGGAGATGCTGACTGAATGAAGTACAACTACATCAAATCTGACAGAGCACAATGTATTACAATGCCAAATTTGTGTTGAAGAAGAAAACGACCAGTAGGTAATATTGTGAATGCAGTCGTAATAACTCATTAAGGACACTTCACTGAATTTGCAATAACAGTGTAGAAACAAATGAATGATCAGAACCCTTCACCGAGTAATTCTTTGACAGTCATGTTGTTTGTGTCAAACCTTATCCTGCACAATGTTCCTATCTATCATAACAATGTGATGATTTAATGACACTTTCTGGAAGAAGCTGCTTCTTTCAAACCTGAAACCAGGTTCTACTGGGTCTTCAGTATGGTACTGTTCACTGCCATGTGTGGTTGTGTGGCGCCATCTACAGATTAAATTAATTGGCAACAGGCTGCATGTCCCTGTGATCATTCAAAACAACGGTGGTATGTCTATCCACAAACACAGTGCCAAAGTGCACCACAATTTAATTAAATCTAGCCCTATCATAACCCTTGTCAGCAGCAACAGTCTGGGTTTTTCTTTTCTTCTAAGAATTATGTATGATTTTTTTTTGTAGTGGTAGTAGTAATGGCATGTCATCTTCAAATATATGCATAAACAAAACAATGGACATGGATTAAAATTAGACTGAATTGCATTCATATGCTATATTACTAAAAGTAAGATACAGGCTTTGTGAATCCACAAACACAGTGCCAAAGTGCACCACAATTTAATTAAATCTAGCCCCATCATAACCCTTGTCAGCAGCAACAGTCTGGGTTTTTCTTTTCTTCTAAGAATTATGTATGATTTTTTTTTGTAGTGGTAGTAGTAATGGCATGTCATCTTCAAATATATGCATAAACAAAACAATGGACATGGATTAAAATTAGACTGAATTGCATTCATATGCTATATTACTAAAAGTAAGATACAGGCTTTGTGAATCCACAAACACAGTGCCAAAGTGCACCACAATTTAATTAAATCTAGCCCCATCATAACCCTTGTCAGCAGCAACAGTCTGGGTTTTTCTTTTCTTCTAAGAATTATGTATGATTTTTTTTTGTAGTGGTAGTAGTAATGGCATGTCATCTTCAAATATATGCATAAACAAAACAATGGACATGGATTAAAATTAGACTGAATTGCATTCATATGCTATATTACTAAAAGTAAGATACAGGCTTTGTGAAACAACTGTGTGGTGAAAAATGCACTAGAATGCGCTAGATGCTTGCCTGGAAGGGAATATGACCATTAAATGACCATTAATCTTCTACACTCTCTAGTTGTGTAGACTTGGGCTAACACACATGATGAATAAAAACGAAACCAAATGGACCCGCAAGGGTCCATTTGGTTTGGCGCTAGGGGAGTCTGAAAAAGCGCTAAATATAATACAATTTGGCAACACTGTTCCCTCAAAGCAGATTGGACACAAGCACTTCAAATGCATTGGCTGCAAGAAAAGAGGGATGGGCATTATTATCATACTATTATCATATTATCATACGCGCGTATTATACGCGCGTTCTGTTGGTAACCACGGACGTTCAGAACGTCCGTATGGCAAGCCAAAACGCGCGTATTTGACGCCCGTTTTGTTGGAACTTCATCCCGGGCGTAAAAAGCGGCGCTTTTCGGTGAGAACGCGCGTATTTGACGCGCGTGTTTTGGAGAACGCGCGTATTTGACGCGCGTATTTTGGAAAAAACGCACGCTTTTGGCGTGTGAATTCTATTTTAACGTGATAAAGAGGTGCGTAATCTGATCCATCCGGCTTGCCATACTGATCTGCGGCCTGGCCGTCACCGACCTGCTGGGCACGCTGCTGGCCAGCCCCGTCACCATCGCCACCTACCTGCGGGGCGAGTGGCCGGGCGGCGAGCCGCTGTGCCAGTACTCGGGCTTCATCCTCCTGTTCTTCTTCCTGGTGCAGCTGGGCATCATCTTCGCCATGTCCATCGAGCGCTACCTGGCCATCAACCACGCGTACTTCTACAACGAGTACATCAACAACCGGCGGCTGGGCGCGCTCTCCCTGCTCGCCATCTACGCGTCGTGCGGGCTGTTCTGCGCGCTGCCCAGCATGGGGCTGGGCAAGGTGGCGAAGCAGTACCCGGGCACCTGGTGCTTCATCGACTGGCGCAGCAACGACACGACGCACGCCGCCTTCAACCTGATGTACGCCGGCGTCAACGCGTTCCTGGTGCTGGCCACGGTGCTGTGCAACGTGCTGGTGTGCGGCGCTCTCATCCTCATGCACCGGCGCTTCATCCGCCGCACCTCGCTGGGCACCGCCGCCGACCAGCGGCGCGTGGCCGACCTGAGGCCGGGAGGGGGTGGCGGCGGAGGAGGGGGACGCAGGAGGTCCAGCTTCGGGCGCCTGGCCGGCGCGGAGATCCAGATGGTCATTCTGCTCATCGCGACGTCCGCCGTGGTGCTCGTCTGCTCCATTCCGTTAGTGGTGAGTGCTCAACGGTGTGGAAATATACAGAAGTCCATGTTGCGCAACGCAATGCCTGTGCGTAAAATGCGGCTTCAAACGTAGTAACAACTTTAACAACTGCCTAAACTGGAAGTTAAATAAATAGAGTCCGTAAACAGAGACATTATAGGCAGGCTACTAATTTCTCTGTAGCCTACTGCTCAGTGCTAGAGAAGGAGGTAGTAATGTGGGCAGTGGGCACTATAGCGACGGCTGGGCACCTCGAGGTAAAAAATGTCCACAATGTAAAAATAAATAAATAATAATAATCCAATATTTGAAAATTGGTATCAAGTGGTGTAAGTGATGAATCATATTATGAAATGCATCATTATCAGCCTTCATTTATCCAAGTTTCAATGCTTGTTCAGCATATTCTAATCATCTTCCATTGGAATTCAAGTAGGCTATTGTAAAATAATTCTCTTTGCAAAATAACCCTAAAACTATGTGCTGAATACTTGAACAGTACGTGTCGATACAATTTAGCTTAGGCTGCGTGCTATAGTGAAATTGTGGGTGCGATATGATCACCGATAAGGTAGTACAACGATAACCGATTTGCAACCAATATGGTCTAGTTTTTTTTCACCGATATGACCACCGATAGAAGGAGGACCCACCGATATGACCCCCGATATTTCGATTCTAAAAAACAAAACAAAACACTGTAGCAACTAGTGTGCACTGTAAAATTCTATTGGTGACAATTTCACCAATACGGTATGACAGAACCAATACCCACCGATACGGCCGGAGGTTATTGGGTTGTTATTTCTATGTTAAGTATCTCTAGTCTAGACAGGAACAAAATATTAATAATTGCACACTGAATGGCTATACAAGGTCAGTTACTTCTACCGTCTACCGGTATCCACAACTAGCACAGTACTATATCAGTTCTTTTACACAAAGTTATTTATTATAACTCTAAGTGAGTGTTTTTCGACATTTTCCCTATCAATGCCCACTATCTATCCTACGGTTGAGGCACAGTCAACCATTTGAGGATTTTCAGAACCAACAATAAAGATTTTGTTGCATATGTTGCACAATTCCATAGGCCTACTGATTTGATATTGGTACCATGGGAGAAACAATGATCAACATAACAATTCTGTAAGTCTTGAACCATTCTGGCATTGTGAGCGAAGAAGACAACTTTAGGCAGATGCTGCAGAAAGTCGATTTCTTGTAGTTGGCGAATAAACATTTAACAGACGGAATGAGACAGTAGAGTAGAGGGTTTTATTGGCCTCTAGTCTGTGCTCTAGCAATTTGCTTCTGTGCTGCAGTTTCATGTTTACATTTTTGCATAATTGATAGATTGTAAACATCCATTTAAGCGATGGATTGCTAGAGCGTTTAAACAGTCAAAGGCAGTACTATGTTAGTATTTTAAACAACCATATAACATTATTATGTGCCATAAAATTATAAAGTTACATATTTAAGCAATAACAATCATCGTTCCATAGAGGCCCCTGCTAGGGGATTGACTGAGTCCGTGAGCACATTATAACTTCCAACAGACACAGACACGGACGCACTTTCTGGATTTTTAGAGTGGCTGTGGACGGGAAAATAATCTCCGCCCAAGCAGCAAAGTGCCGCATCGTCCTGCTATCAGCAGATTCTTGGCCTTGTGCAAAAAGAAAAGTTGCGTCCAACTAGAGTACTTCGGGTTAGCCCGAGACCCGGTAAAACCCGAGCACCGACCCGGCCCGTGGCCGGTTCCGGTTCCGTTTACAAGAAATGACATCCGGGCACAAACGGGCCGGTTCCGCGATGTCGCGGGTTCGTTCAGGCCGGTTCCTGCATGTCCCCTGCATGTCCCGGGTACAATCAGGCCGGTTCCGGGGCGTCTCGGACCTCGGGTTACACCCCAAACCCGGGGATTGGCCGCCACAGCTGTCAATCACCCTCGTCATCCCCCCTTGTTCTCCTCCGGCCAGTGAGAGGCGAGCATTGAGTCACGTGACTTTAGCATAGCAGGAAGTTACTGCATACGTCATCATCACAACAACAACACCCCCCCCCCACACACACACACACGGCAACAACTTAACTATCGTGATAATAATAATTATTAAGATAAGCAATAAAGACTATGGTCTGCTGCTGGTGCGACAGAGACAGAACAAAAAAGAAACCACTCTTCCACAACGAAGATATGAATTGTGTGATGTACCATCACGAGACGGCAGTTATAATAGTTGACTATGGATTATTATTTTTATTCACACACAATGGTGGAATAATGGCTAAGAAGAAAAGTACAGCTACTACTGGGATTCAACATCTAAAGACGACGTGGATTTATTTTCTATGCTGTGAGTCGAGTCCGTGTTCAACATGCATGGTGTTCAACCATGTACAACTAACAGTAAGCTTCCGTCTTATTCATAATATACTAGTAGAACTCATTAAAGCGTTCGGACATTTCGGGTACTCGGACATTTACGGTTCGGACCCATGATTTCAATAATAGCACCGGGCTCGTCTCGGAGCCGGGTTAAATCATCCCGGGCATTCAGCGGTTCGGAGCCGTCATGTTAATTATAGCACCGGGCTCGTCTCGGAGCCGGGTTAAATCATCCCGGGCATTCAACGGTTCGGAGCCGTCATGTTAATTATAGCAGCGGGTCCAAAGCGGAGCGGCTCCGATTACGTCCGGGTCTGAACCGGGCCGGTTCCTTGAAAATGGACCCGTGAAGGACTCTACGTCCAACATCTTTCCATCCAGCGGCAAAAGACGCTGCGTCTTTTGTACGCAGTGCAAAGTGTAGTGCGTGTGCACCTTGAGAGTTTCATACTGGCCAATCACATCGCATCCTTCATGGACATGCTTGCAGAGACTCTTGGGTAATGAAGTCAAAACAAAGACATTTGCCGCCATTTTATTTGTGTCCAAACTAGTGGCCACTGATGCCCTCAAACGACATAGTGCTGCTTGAATCCCCATTATGCTTGAATCAACACCACTAAATAATCAATCCATTTCCCTAGTTGGGCCATGACGTTATTGGCTAAAAAGCAAGGAGTTACTTTTGAGTGAAATTCAGACGATATTGCCCTGGGGTCAAGGAATTATCTTTTGTTTGAGGAGTCGACCAGGATTTCAATACAGGATTTGAAAAAGTTGTGCTGTCATAAAATCATTTCATAAGAGATTTACTGTATACCGTATTTTTCGCACTATAAGGCGCACCGGATTACAAGGCGCACCTTCAATGAATGGCCTATTTTAGAACGGTTTTCATATATAAGGCGCACTGGATTATAAGGCGCACAGAATAGAAGCTACTGCAGTCAACATAGGATAGAAGCTACTGCAGTCAAACAATCCATAGATAAGGCACACTGGATTATAAGGCGCACTGTTGTTTTTTGAGAAAATTAAAGGCTTTTAAGTGCGCCTTATAGTCCAGAAAATACGGTAATAAGTCCTTTTGCTGATCGAGCGAAAGGTTCACGCACCTGAGTCATGGATAACAGTATCCTCAGTGTGGGTTGTTTTGGGTGGCTTGAATCCGTCTCCAGGTAGTAAACCAATCCAGCTCATGTGTTTGTAGTGGGAAGTAGTAGGAACTGGCCCGGGTCTCTGTTATATTCACTAGAGAAATAAGAGCCAAAGTGGATATACACCAAACATCATCAGTCACAAAAAACCCATCCAGAACCTTTGACTGCATGCTTGACTAATATGCAATGTCAAGTTGAAATGACAAACTTTAAAGACCTAAAATGAGTAGAATGATTAGTTAATGTCAAGTCATCAAGAGCTCAAACAGCCAATTGCCAAACAGGAAGTTGAAACAGGACTTCTTGTTTCTTTGATAAATTAAAAAAGTGATCGGACAGAAAATAATCATTAGCAGACACGTATGTATTCTTGAATCAGAAATAACAAGTTATAAGCAGGAAAGCATCCATCATTTTTATAGATATTTTGGGGTCTTTTTCTGCCGTTATTGATATAGGAAACAGACAGGAAATTGGACTGGCTTTTTTGGCTGAGCCTGGGAGTACAGACAGCTGCAACACCAAACTGGACAGCATAGAGTACACAGTACAGTACAGTGCAGTGCAGTAGTGCTGATTAGATTTCTGTGTCTACAGTATATGGCCAGTGTTGCCAACTGCCAAAATCCAAAATGCACTAGTGGCACTTCCAAAATGCACTAGAATGCGCTAGAGCAGTGGTTTTCAACCATGGGCCCATTGTTTATAATGCATTTTAGCCACGGACTACCATTTTGATGTTGAGTTTAGTCTCTCGGACTAATAACTGATGAGAAACTAATGAGCCTATAGAGTGGAGGTGAGGAGTTAGGAGTTCTGATTTTAAATAAATTTGTTTACAAACACAGGGTTTGTACACACTAAAGTTAGCTCTATTGCCTTTAATCTCATATTCACTTTTTGTACACTAAATAAAATCAGACCTGTCTGAAGACTTTTTTTTCCTCCAAAAAATGCCTGGGGTGAGTGAGGTTACAATAAACCAATCCGTTTGTATATCTGTCATGATTTGAGCGTGTTTATGAGCATTTTTGTTTGAGCTACCATAGAGTATAGTGTATTAGTGTTGACTGACTGATGGCCGCCGGGTGAATACATCTACAGCATGTATGCACACAATAACAAAGACTTATGGGAAAGTTGTTGATATATAGGAGTGCTGGCACCACTCAAATATGTCCAATAAAAGAAAGCGCGCATTGGGGGCATCCGGAGCCAAATGTCTATAATCTTGGGGGTCCTTATTGAAAAGGTTTGAGAACAGTGTTTTAAAACGTGCATAAGATTATTTAACCATTTAATGCATTGTAGACTATCCCGATTCTAAAAAATGTCTTTGAAATACTAACCTAAGTGTATTGAGAAACTTCAAATTATTGTGTAACACCATCAAATTTTTTGACATTTTTTGATACTGTACATACTGTACAGAACCCCTATTGGGGTTCCCGTCAACTAGGGTAAAACTACCACTAGGGGTTCCCGTCTACTATGGTTTAAAGATATTTTATTTTAAAAAATAAAAAAAAAAATAAAATCCTCGTCTCCCTCCGTGCTTTCTTTTCCAGCTGAGGATCTTCGTGAACCAGCTGTACCGGAAGCTGACCAAGGAGCCGGACCTGCTGGCCATCCACATGGCCTCCGTCAACCCCATCCTGGACCCCTGGATCTACATCCTGCTCAGGAAGACGGTGGTCCTCAAGGTGGTGGAGAAGATCAAGTGTCTGTTCTGCAGGATGGGCCACGGCCGCGGCCGGGGGGGCGGTGGCCACCACGGGGGCCGGGGAGGGTGGCGGGGAGGCCGGGGCCAGTTCTGCTTCGCCTCCGACGGCGACACACACGGCGGAGGCGGCGGCACCTGCAGCTTCGTGTCGCACGACTCGCCGTCGCTGGCGTCCCACGGGCCGAGGGACACCGTGGTGAACACGTCCCACACCTTCCTGTATCAGCCTGACGGGACGGACGAGAGGAGGTCGAGTTCGGGAGGAGAACAACAGCAGATGCAGCAAGGCGGCGGCCGCTGCAGCCCACCCGCTGCTGCGGTGGAAACGGTACTTCTGGTACGGGACGATGTCCGCAGTGGGACGGGCGGACATCACAAGCTGACAGTGTTAGAGCCCAGGGGGGCGCCAGGACGGCCCCCCTGTGGCAGCGTTTCGTCATCATCGCAGAGCGAAGTGCCGCTGGTGGACCAGACTCTCTATGTCACCTTCACAGATGAGACCTCCAACCTACAGGAGAAATGCATCTAATAGATGCAGACAATATCTGCTTTTTTAGATCATGCAGAAAATATCTGCTTTTTTTGTTCAATCTATTGAAATCAACTGATGGTCCCAAGGCAGAAGATGGGCTTTTGAGGGTAGTCCATCCATCCAATTATCTTCTACCGCTTTGCCGTGGTCAGGCCCACGGGGGCAACTGCTCCACAAGAGAGCTCTAGACTTCCCTCTCCAGAGCAGCATTAGTGACGTCCTCCTGGGGGAACGTTCCAAGGCCAGTGAATCCATCTGCACCTCCCGTGTGCCCCGGGGCATCAAGGACCTCCTTAGGAAGACGCTCAAGAGACATCCTAAGCAGATGAAACCGAACCACCTAAGCTGGCTCCTGTCCAGGCGAAGGAACAGCGGCTTTGCTCAGTCAGTCACATGTGACTGAAATTCTCACCCTATTTGAGAGTAGTCAAGTGTTGATAATGACAAAAGGGACTGAAAGACTGAAAACATTATGCATTTAAAAGATGTCTAGTCCGGGTGCCGTACAAAACTACTGTGACAAAAAAAAAATAGTATTTGATGGAAACGTTGCTGAACGAACTACCCATCGTCGTTCTATTACTCGTCAGCCATATCAATGAAGGCCTTCATAAAATAGCTCTTATGTGTATTAGGAAGTACCCTATAGAGCTAAGCAGTCCCGCCTCCTTTGTGATGCCGCCCTTGTTCCTTGTTCTCCATTCTCATAGACCTTTCGAAAATGATTCATATAAAGACGATTACGCCGCGGACAAAGCCAACTCAGGTCGTGACAAATCATG
Source organism: Benthosema pterotum (assembly GCA_039105355.1). NCBI lineage: Eukaryota > Metazoa > Chordata > Actinopteri > Myctophiformes > Myctophidae > Benthosema > Benthosema pterotum. The sequence continues at coordinate 37,499,673 of CM076985.1, forward strand.
ACAACACACGCAATGTTTTGGGACAATCAAATACTTTCTAAGAAACAAAAACTGTTTTATCCTGCCGGTGTTTTCTTTTCGCTAATTAGATATTGCATGGTAACATTGTGTTTGTTGTCATGATTTGTCACGACCCGAGTTGGCTTTGTCCACGGCGTAATCATTTTTATATAAATCATTTTCGAAGTCTATGAGTACTTAGAGAGAGACGACTTCTGCACACCCGATCTAGTTTTGGGCAGGTGCGTTGGTCTAGGGCAGGCAAACTGCAAACTTAGAAGGGAGGAGACCCGCACACCACCACTTGCTGGTTCAAGAGCATTCATTTAAAGTCAGGAACGTTTCGGCCTTGCGGCCTTCTTCAGGCATTCCCGAAGTCTATGAGTAAAATGAATGAGGATTCCATTTCTGGAACACGGCGACATCATGAAAGGGACGGGACTGCTTAGCTCTATGTCTACAACGTGAACACAAATCTGACAAGGGAGGATTTTTTTGTAGACATCAAAATATGCACCGTCCCGTACTATTCATTTATTTCCAGAATGGAAGTATCTTGTATTGTCTTCTCTGTGAGAAGGACCTACATAATTAATAGTTTCTACCCATTTCAAGTTGGTACAAGATGAATAATGTTACTTTTCTGGTACCCTTTTTTTCATACTGTCGAATACCGTATTACTGATCTGGCAGCTCATTAATTGGATGCATGTTTGCATGGACATCTTCATTCCAAAAGGCAGCTGTACTGTGAATAATTTGCCACGTCAATTGATGTTTTCTAGAGCAGGGGTTTTCAACAGGTGGTCCGGGGACCACCAGTGGTCCCTGAGAGGGTTCCAGGTGGTCCTCAGCTAAATGGCTTAACCAGATGTAACTCTTGAGAACGTAAAAATGAAACGAAAAAAAAGTTAGAATACTGTATGTGAATTAGCCCAAGTCTACACAACTAGAAGATTAATGGTCATGGACAGAAGCAAAATAAATCTTTAGTTTTAGGGGCTGTGTGGCTCAAATGTCCCCAAATTGTGGTCCGTGGCTCAAATGTTGGATAAATGGTGGGCCCTGGGATCAAAAAGGTTGAAAACCCCTGCTCTAGAGAAGTGTTTGTGACATTGTCTCCTTCTAATCGGATCCGATACTATCAGCATAGTGAGAAGGTGGATGAAAATGATAGCTGCACATTTCAAATAGGCTAAGCAAACCTTTTCATTTCATGGTCGGATGAATTCAAAAGGGTAGATTATGAAGTTAAGCTTTTTTTTCCCCTGTAAATGGATTACATGTATATCATGACATTATGAAACGCTGCTGACAATTATACAGTATGGGATGCCGGTTTTATGTTTTATCTGTTAAAGCACAGGGAAATATTGAGTCTTAATTGAGTTGATTTCCTTCTACACCAAATATCACAGCCGCTTTGCAACACAAGCCAATATGTTCATATGCGACAATGTGGTTACTGTTGAAAGCGGCTAGTATCTGGACCTGTAAACAGTTAAAAGATTTTCACTTTTGTCATTGAATTAAAATTCATTATTTTTCTGTGGCATTAATCAGTATCAATCCAGTTAACTTAAAACTCTCCTGTGAACAATGTACAGTATATATTATAAAAAAGAATTGACCATTGCAGTGAGAATAAAACAATTCATATCAGCTACGGACACTTGTTGATTATTTCTTTCATGGGAGCACTGGTGTTTGCTGGAATTACAGATTAGGTAGGCTAATTTATGAAAACTTGTGTTGTATCCTGTCGTTTTTTTTCCTTCTTGCTAATTAGATAATGCATGATAATATTGTGTGTGTTGTTATGATTTGTTGACACCCGAGTTGGCTGCGGCATAATCATCTTTATATACAGTATGTCATGGAAAAAAAGAGAAAAGAAAACGCATTGATATTACCAGTAGTCTGGCTAGGCTATCAGAACTGACCATTTGGTGTTAACTGTGGCTTTCAAACTAGAGGCTCATGGAATAAAAAAAAGAGTGTCTTCATGTCATGTGTAAAGTTCACCCTCAGAATGATGTGTCTCTCTTATAGAGCATCAGTAAACAACTATGGTGCATGGCATGCAACCTCATTTGTGCATTGAAATGGTTTTCAGTTAGATCTGTGCTGCAAATCAATCACATATACAACGTACAGAGGAGAGATGCACATCATAATTTAACACACATTTTCACTTGCTGACAGACAGCGGTCTCACTGGGTCTTATGATGAGCAATAGGCCAACCCAACTCTGCCCAGCTAAGCACTAAAGGCTGATTTATGTTTGGTTGAACTCGGGCGGATCTAGGCCTGGGCATGGGGGGGGCAATGCCCCCCTAAATGCCCAGTCTGAGACATTTCAAATTAAAGTGCTTATATTTTAAATGATTTGAAACACTACTACTGCTACTAACTAACTACAGCTGTGTCACCACTAAACCAACAGCATTTCATCATTGAAAACAGAAAACTCTCTGAGTCAGACCTTCATGCATGCTGCGTGTCTGTTGCAACTTCAACAACAACTGATGTTATTATTGATGCTTTACTTGCCTAATAAAAGTCCTGTAACTGAAAATGGTATGAGTGCAGCTTCATCGCCCGTGGCGCGAAGCGACACAGCGATTTTCTCCTGCCCCCCACCCCCCCCCCCCAATTGGGAAATGTTACATCCGCCCCTGGTTGAACTCCAGTATGGTGCAACAAAAAGATCTGATCAACAAGCCCACCCATATAGGAGCTTCTACAACCACCATCGTCAAGCACAAATCAAAGCCAAATGGCTTTGGGTGTATCATTGATCAGATCATCCTCAGGGTAGTATAGGGGATTCAAATCAATACTGATTACTTGTAGTAAATGGACACAACTCAGAACACCATTAATCAGCTAAACCTATTTCTGATGGCATGAACATGTCCAACGCAGTATGAGACTGATGGGAAACGATATTTCTGTAGAATTACAGTATCTCGCACTCCCCAATATAACTGACACGATCGCTTGTCAATTCAGTGTTGGGCAGTAACGAATTACATATCACTGTAATACTATTTAATTACCCTTTCCAGCAAAAGTAGTGCAACGATATTACTCTGCCAAAATTAGTAATATGTTACTCCTCATTACTCTTTACAGATAAGCTTATTGTTGCATGTGAAAACAGAAGTAGTTTGTAGATCCTTTCTGCATACACATGACCTACAACATCAGCTAAACAGATTGCTTTGTACATCTCTATTCTTTTGCAGGTGGGAGGGGGGAAAAGTGAAGTAAATATAACACTCTCCAAGTAATATTCCCCAACAGTGCTTGTCATAAAGAAAAGAAGACGACTCAAATGCAACGAAGGCATGAATAGATGGTTCATACCGTCATGCGTTTCATATTAAAATTCATATCGCCTGCTGAAGCCATATACATAACTCATACACCGGTATTACCGGTTGGAATGTAATGTATCATTACACATAATGTGGTTAACATAACATTGGAATGGATAGCTCTTTGTCGAACTTAAACAGCACCACATGATCAAATATAATAATATATCAATACAATGAGACCCGCATAGGCATCTCCTAATTAAGGTTAACGTTAAATACGTTCAATGGCTCTCGCAGGCGGGATTCTAACGTTGTTTTAACAGTGTGTCTTGTTCCCCACAGAGGTTCGGATGACACTTATCCCTTATGTCATAGCTGGGCATTATGCGGCCCTTTGGCTGACTCTGACCGGCCCGTGAAGGGGTTCAGTGGTTTTAAACCAGTGGTCCGGGGACCACCAGTGGTCCTTGAGAGAGTTCCAGTTAAATATGGAAAGTTGGTTAACCAGATGTAACTCTTGGAGAGCGTAAACATGAAACCAGGAAGGGTCCATTTGGTTTCATGTTTAGGTCTCATGTCTACACTCTCAAGAGTTAAAACTATTCATCATCTGAACTAGCCCAAGTCTACACAACTAGAGAATGTAAAAGAATGGTAATTTTTCTTATCCATGTTTGCCTGTTTTGCTTGTGAAATCCAGCCTGGAATTGTGGACAAAAGCAAAATAAATCTTTAGTTTTGGGGGCCTGTGGGGCTAAAATGTCATCAAATGTTGGTCCTCTGTGGCTCAAATACTGAATAAATAGAGGGCCCTGGTGTAAAAAAGGTTGGTCTTACTCTTACTTTTATCTTGAAATTAAATTAATATTACGCAGACTTTAGTTCAGCCTTTAATCTCGGCCCTCCACAATATTTTATGTATCTTATTTGGCCCCTTCTTGGGAAAAATAATTGCCCACCACTGCCTTATGTCAAGCCTGGGAGTCAGCCTGGTTAACTCTTGTGCGATATTCAATATTTTTTTTTCTGACGTTTTTTTCCCCACAGGTTGCTACGGAGACGATACAACATATACTGCACTATAAACCCATTACTTGTGTGGAGAAAATACCCATCAATTTGTTTTATTTTTATACGGTACGGTATCTATGGAAAGGACATGAGGAGGGTGAATGGGGTGGGAGGGGAGGGGGCATTTATGGTCACTATTGTGACAAAAAAAAACGAAGCATGTGTATTTTAATGAGTGACATTTTCCAATTAGAACAGGATTTCCTCTGTGACAAAATAATGGAGCACTGATTAATGTTTACGTGACATCTTAAGAATGTAGACGGGGGCAGGAGTAAATCAGAACTGCCCCATGCCTCTGGTCAGAGCCAGAGCGTATTAAAGGCTACTATTCTATTTACACAGACCTAACAGACCCACATTACGGGGATAGTGGATAGTGGGAATAGTGGTTTGTAAGAACATAAACGACTAAAGGCCACTTATGCAGATGTTTTCTCTTCTTTCTAGAAAGCTTAAATACAAAGTGTATGCATGGCATGTAGCTGTAAACACAACTTTATCTAATCTTTCCATTAATCAAGCATTTTCTGGTCCCTGGGGGAAAAAGAATAACTTACTTTAAGCAGTGATTCAGCTGCCTCAAAAGCTGGGGACATGGCACACGGTTTATGCCTGAACCAAAAGTGAGAGGGAAAGTGTGAGTGTCAACGCGCAACGCGCTATTGACATGGTGGAGAGACAATATATAGAAAAAAACATTGTGTTTTGGAGTAATGTAAATAGGTGAATTTGAGCAACGTCTGTTAGCCACATTCTAAGCTTATTTTGGGGTGGGGGAAACAGCCATTAAGGAGTGTTTTCACAAAATAACAAGTGGAGCACGTTTTTGGAAATAAAACAAGTGCAAATAAAGTTAAGAAAGCCTTTTGGTGTGGAATGCTTCTGTAACATGCCACCTAGAAACGGAGCTCCACCACATCGGAACACTAACACCATGTACAGCCATGATGCCCCAGTGAGTGAAATGCCATCAGAATGCCCTCAGGAAAAAAACAGTAACCATTACATGATCTTCCACTGTGAGATGCCTCCATCCAGCAGTCACCTCCGTCAGGTCAGGTGGTTTTGTCTGTCAATTAGAATACAGTTTCACCATTTTTTTTCTCCATCGGCTATACTGGATTAGGCCTCCAAAACAGACAGATTCAGGAGTACTTCCGTTCAAACAAGGCTTTAATGCAGAATTAACAGTTTACTTTATAGCCAGAACTATTCAGCAAATTAAATGCTCTCAACGCCAGGAAGGGGCGAAAATCAACTTGCGACTGAGGCAGACGGCCGCGGCTGATAGGGGAAGAGGCTGGCTGAAAGTGAATGAGTCGCGACAAATAGTAAATGAGTCCCGGTTGCAAATTGATTTAGCTACAGCTATCTCTCCTCAATGGATCACAATGTCCAAGCATGCACTGGAAGTAGGGATAAAAAAGTTAAAAGTAAAATCCAAATGGTTGGAAGAGTAAAGCCCTGACCACACCAGAGTACCAACATGCAACTCCTTGCTACTATTGCAACCATTATTGCCAATGGCTGTTGCAAGGAGTTGCATTGGTGTAGCTTGCTTTGTTGCAGGGAGTTGCAGCTGGTGTGGTTTGAGCCTAAAACGGTACAGGGCCAAGACAAAGTGGAAGGAGGTACCGTATTTTCCGCACTATAAGGCACACCGGATTATAAGGCGCACCGGATTATAAGGCGCACCTTTTAAAACTGATTTCATATATAAGGCGCACTGGATTATAAGGCGCAGTGAATAGAAGCTACTACAGTTAATATAGAATAGAAGCTACTGCAGTCAACCAATCCATATATAAGGCGCACTGGATTATAAGGTTCACTATGGATTTTTGAGAAAATTAAAGGCTTTTAAGTGCGCCTTATAGTCCGGAAAATACGGTACACTTTCGCAACATGTCACAAACAAGGCGGAAAAATACACAGTTGTGTTGCCTACAGGCTCACAGCCCCTTGAACATGTTCATGCTTGCAGAATGGATGTTTTTTGATGAAATTTGGTCTAAAACAGGGTGGTTAAACATAATGCAAAGACACGTTCCAGTAACGTTTTGCACAGAGCTACAGTAGCTTTGCAGAGTATACAGGTTTTTGCACAACACACCATCTGTAGTGGCATTTGACAAATTATCCACTAGATGTGCATGAACATGTTTATGTTATATTATAGAAGATCACAGTGGTCAATCTAAGGACAGTGAATTTCAGGACACCACAGTCCTGAAAGGAACTCATCCTGTCCAAACCCGACATAAGTATTAGCGACTAGCGAGACACATGATTGTAGATCTGTTATTCCTGAAAATGTTTTCCTCTCTCCCTTTTTTTTTTTTTTTTTTTTACTTTTTGCAAGTTAAAAAAAGCCCCAAAATAGGGAGGCCGGGATCAAAGTGTTTAAGGGATATTTGATAATCCCACACACGGTTCCCACACAAATTAGCCATGTGTCGCTATGTGACATCTTATTAAGATAAATATGTGAAGAACTAAAAAAAGAAACACTTGGAAGCCCAAAGAGGAAACCACAACGAAAACAAAGACGCACATAACTCAGAATTCCTGAACAAGTGAATATTATACATGCTATTCAGTGATGGACGGCTTAGCTTTGAAAGCGCTTTTCAAAGATGCACCAGCTTCGCATTCCAACGGTCACAAACACACCAACACGACATGGAAGCTGCACTGCTCTTCCACTATAGCAGTGGTTTTCAACCAGTGGTCCGGGGACCACCAGTGGTCCTCGAAAGGTTTCCAGGTGGTCCTTCAGCTAAAAGATGGAAACCAGATGTAACTCTTTGAGAGTGTAGAAATGAAAAGTGGACCCTGGCGGTCCATTTGTTTTTATTTTATGCCCCGAAGACTTAAAATGTTCATCATATGAATTAGCCCAAGTCTACACAACTAGAGGATGTAGAAGAATAATGGGTCATTTTTTTTTTTATCTATGTTTGCCTGTTTTGTTTCCAAAATCCAGCCTGGAATTGTGGACAAAAGCAAAAGAAATCTTTAGTTTGTGGGGGCTACAATGCCCTAAAATGGTGGTCCATGGCTCAAATGCTGAATAAATAGTGGGCCCTGGTATCGAAATGGTTGAAAACCACTGGACTATAAGATTAACTATATCATATCATCATATCTGTTTGGTTTTTGTAATTAGACCTGGGGAAATTCAGCTTTCCCCAGCGAAAGCTTCTCAGATGGTCACGAAGGGGACACTTTAGCCATTAGTGGCTGTAATCATGAGCGGAGTTTAATAGTGCCACTGAAAGCGCTTTTTTAGGGGAAGAATGTCACGGTTTTGGCTCAGAGCCCCACCAAATATGTAAATGTCACTCAGCCCAGGCAGGCATAGTTTTACTGATATCACTGAGCAAGAAGACATTTAACCCCAAATCACTCCCTCCTGAGTGTGTGTCACCATCTCAACAGCCATCCATCTGGGTGAAGCGGAAACCCACATTTTCTTTAAGAGCCAAGTGGCAAAATAAAGACAGGATTGTAGTAGTCTCTTCTGTTCTATGCTACAGGGGTTTTCAACTACTTGTGAAGCAAGGACTACCCTGACTCAAACAAACTGGGTCAAACATACTCCAGGGTGAAGTGCGTTTAGGTGAAGGGTTTTCACTGCAGTGCAGCTTTTGGGAGCTTCACCCTGGTTTTTAAAGGCTTCACTCTCCAGAGTGAAGCCTTTAAAAACTGCACCGTGGTAAAAAATAAATAAATAAATCTTGAATGTTTGAGCCTTAATAGTCAACCTGGGGACCGCCCAGGGATTCACAATATACCTGGGGACCATGACCCTAACAAATACATAATGTGGACCATCACAGTTGTAGCCATTCCATTGTTTTACTTTATACAAACATTTTCCTAAAAACATATCCTAAGAATTATGACTCAAAAACACACCTTTCTTGAGAATACTAACTCCCTTTTTTGTGGAATTTCTTATACTCCTTCAGACTTCCTAGTAAACGGACAACAGTGATGCAGTTTACAAAACGTCTGTAGAAGAAAATACCCACAAAATCACTTTGCTACATTACTAAATGCATGTTCAGGGACCACAAACGGAACACCAGTGACCACTGCTCCATGGACAAAGTACAAATCGCATCAATCAATCCTTTTGAAAGTACACAAGAAAAAACATATATGGTTCACATGGTTAATTTAGAAACTGACAAATAATTTTGAGTAAGTGCGATTCTCACACTGCCATTGACGTTCATGAAAATGTTTCGTCTCGAAAATAGAGCTGTTCACCCAAGAATTCTATGAGACAAGCTCACAGACAGCATTGGGTCTCGACAATCCGTCTGGGTCCATTTGGATTCATTTTGTGCACTCTCAGACGAAAGGTAAGTACTGGTGATTTCATAGTGCAGACCAGGGTGCCAGTGTATCTCAGTTCAGTTAATCTCAAACCTTTTTAATTTTGCAAATCCCCAGTTTGATATGCATCAGATTAGATCACGTCGCCAAGGACACCACGATTGATACCATTTTCTTGTTCTGCTCGGAGGTAGGACCCAACTCTACTACTGTAAAACGTTGACATTATTTAAAGGAGAATTCCACACCAAAACACATTGGGCATCCATCTACCTTGATTCTTCTGACATGATACATGTCCGTTTTCTACATTTCACCCTGAGGTCCCCCTCCCTCCAATACAGTTCATATTGCCGCAGGTTGTCTTCATTCTAATTCGGGTATTTTAGTAGCTCCAGACTTATTTTTTCCAGAAATCACATCAGCTACAAAAATACCAACATTAGAATAAAGACAACCTGCACCAATGCAAACTGTTGGAAGGGACGTGGACCTCAAGGGTGAAATGTAGAAAACAAGGCATCTATGACAAGAATCAAGTGCAATACGGTATATATGATGTCACAGCGATCAAGGTAGATGGATGACCAATGTGTATTTTTTCTCTTACGGTCCTCGCGCTCTGACCAGCGTGGAGACGGAGGCCGCCGCCGCGTCCGCGTCCTCCTCCCTGACGTTCCCGTCAGCGTCCAGGACCACCGCCACGGCCCCCCCGCCGGCGGTCCCCCTGCTCTCCTCCGTCATCTCCTGGTAGCGGCGCTGCCTCTCGGCCACGGCCGTGCAGGCCGCCAGCACCTCGTCCGACTCGAAGTCGTCGTAGTCCCGCTGCAGCTCGGGGGCGTCCAGCACCTCCCGCCGGGCCTCCTCCTCCCTCCGCCTCTTCTCCTGGACGTCCCGCTGCTGCCGCTGCAGCCGCCGCGCCCACGCCAGGTCCTCCTCCCACAGGGGGCGCTCCCACGGACACAGGTGCACCGCCACCTGGAAGGACCTCACCGCCTGCGGAGCGGACAGCAGCGCCGGGTTGTTACTGGTGCGGGGCAGGGTATTAGATTATATTAACTAGAGAGAACACCCTGAGGAAACCTTGAGGCAAAATGGACATAGTGGCCAAAGTTGAGAATGCAGTTTGAGAGCATGGGGCCAGGAACATGAACGCGCATTAGGCTCCGCCCCCTCCATAGCTCTCCGCTCTGACACACGCACACGCCTACACTTAGAGCACGGATGGCAAACTCAAATACGCGGCAGGCCAAAATAGAACAATTGGTAACCAGTCGAGGGCTGTACCCGCGGACTGTATTTCAACACAAAGGACGTCCCAGGAAACCAGCAATAGTAATTAATATGAATGTCCCTTAATAGCAAGATAGATGCAAAGGTCAAACGACATGCATGCATGCAAAGCTCAGTTTCCTGTTCTATGATCCTCACCAAGCATTGCTTTCAAAGAAAAATGAGGAGCTAAGTCAGTTGAGTCAAGAAAGTAAAACAATTAGTTCCATTCATGTGTGTGCAATATACCAGAGGGCCAGATCTGTAATTAAATATCATGCCACAGGCCGAAGATAATTCATTTGCGGGCCTGCTACGGCCCCTGGGCCTTGAGTTTGACATATTATGTTCTTTAGAGTCCATCAGCTGAAGTTGCTGAAGTGTTTCGCAAAACGCTACTTAGGTCACGCGGTACGGCTGTATTTACAGTACCCCAGTGAAACAAACCTGTACAGTCTTCACTAGTGTCTTGACTCTCACCTTCAGAAAAATGGATTCCGGCAAAGAATTTTTGACAAAGCAGTTATATAGAAGTGTGCAACGTGCACAAGATTCCATCTTTTAAACTTTTACAACGGCTTGGTGAGAGCGGAGAGGAAGAAAGAAAATGTTTCGCAGGGAACACGTTTTTGGGAACACCGTGCCGCGATTGGATGAAAAATCCTTGGAATCACCCGGGAATCACCCTCCAGTGACGTTACGATGACGTCCTCTAGTGACAAGACTAGGCCAGATCACAGCCCATATGGGGATAATCTTTACATCATTCCCAGGATGTTATGTTTGATTCAAGTCACTCTGGCCTCAATCTGACTCCGATTCCTCCAGGGACGTCCGTCTTTATTGGACACAATGGACAGGATTTGAAATCAGGTGATAATTCTGGGCCGGATTTGACTAGCCTTGTATTGCCTCGATCTGACCACAATCAAGACATCACTAATTCGTCCCGTTTCTGACTGTGTATGCTGGGTTGTACCTGTTTTTTTCTCTCACACCAATTTAGCCGTTACGCTGCTTATTTCCTCCTCACACCACTGTGTTATCACTGCGGTTGTATCCTGCTGACTCACCCGCCAGTGCAGAGACCCCACCCTAGTAGTGCTCCTACCACCCAACAACAGGTACCACCCCAGCCACCACCTGTACTGTATACACTAGACCAGGGGTGTCAAACACAGCGGGCCAAAATAGAACAATAGAAATACAAGTAGAGGGCCGGAGACACAGGACTGTGTTTCAACGCACAAACACTGGTATATGATGACGTCCCAGAAAAACAACAAAATTAAAGTAATTTTCCTTATATAAGGATAAATGTAAAGTTGAAACTGCATGCATTAAAAACTGCTTTCATACTGTAGTAAAACGAGAATGTAAATTAATTGAGTTGAGAAAGTAAAACAACTATGATGGATGCAACTAATTGCAAAACAATTAGTTGCATCTATCTCTTATCATGGTGAGTGCAATATACCAGAGCGCAGGTTCTAATAGTAATTAGATATCATCCTGCGGGCCGAAGACAATTCATCCACGGGCCTGATTTGGCCCCCCGAGTCTCGAGTTTGACATGCAGTAGAGACTCAACAGCATGCGTGCACTGAACTATACGGTAGCTAGCTTAGGTGTTTCATCAGTATATGGGGAAGTCGTTCAGGACACAGAGTGCAATCAAACTTTGCAGAAGTTCAGCAAGGTGCATGGACACAACACCACATCTGGGTGTGGTCTAAATCTGGAGAATAAAAAAATGCCGGCACTCAGAGCATTAATATAATATTATTACAGAGCAGCATATTATATTTATTAATAACCATCACTAACGCAGTGCTTGGAGGTGGTCTCCCTACGATTCCAGTGAGACATTTTCTTTGGATTCTGTGTTCATCACACCTTGCAGAGACACTAACTTGTTATCAAGAGATATTGCCTGCTCTCCTCTGCCCCAAATCGAAGGTTCCATCTTGGGTGACATAAACCGTCTGAACGCAGGGGACCTTGAGCGTTAATAAGTCACCCGCACGGATCAAGTAGGGACTTAAGGGTCCCACATTCCGGACAGAATCATAAATACTTGTTGTGTTTGATCTCACTCCCTACGACAGGACCAGAATGAACTGGTGTAGTTAACTCAGGAATGGATTAAGAGTTTTATTTTCAGACTCTTGAATGAAATAACCTCTGTGTGTTTCCCTGAGTGTGTGCATCAGTTCGATGCAGACAGGACATCACAGAACAAGTGAACAGCCATAATTATTGGGCAGGGCAAAGTAAATATCCTGCGAATCAGGTAGATGTACTATTTCATTAGGGAGCCAGCCAAACTTCATCATTCAGCTCCCTGTAAATTTGTAGATCAATATTCAGCATTATCCTTGGACGGGCAAGAAGTACAAATCTCCCCTTCCAAACGGTAATGGGTTTTAGGAACATACTGCAAGTCATTCCTGGACTTTGATCATTTGCAGTGAGTGAAATTATTAACTTATGTTGAAATTATATTCATAATGACTAACAAGTTAGTTCACAAAATACCACTGATGGAAAATGATAAGCGATATAGGCTACCTGATAATGGTGTATAATGTTTAACTTTGAAAGTGATTTTAATATTTTCTCCCTCTCTCTCTCTCTCTCTCTCTCTCTCTTCGAGAGAGAGAGAGAGAGAGAGAGAGAAAGAGAGAGACCTTTAGCCAAATTGAATTTCATACCTCTCCTGCACATTTTTAATATGTTTTTGTAATTTTTTGCATTTGTATATTCTGTGATATACATATGATTGTGGGCAGTGTTAAGTGCATTATTTGCGCACGCACGCACGCACACACACGCACGCACGCGCATGCACGCGCACGCACACGCGCACACACACACACACACACACACACACACACACACACACACACACACACACACACACACACACACACACACACACACACACAAAATGAGTTCTGAAATTCTGAGAATTTAAGAAATGTTTTGGAAAACTGCTTATCCACAGCTGGTGTAAGATATTAATGGCTAGTTTACTCTTCATGTAAGAACAGGCCACTCTCCAAGAATGAGATGAAATGAGATCAAAGCTATATAAAAAATAGACGGTTGACATACTGTATCTCAAGTATATTTCTTGCTTGAGTGGCTTCATGTTAAAAAGCACATCCATACAGATTAAAGGGGGATTCCACCCATTTTCTATTTTTTTTCTGAGAGCATACAAACGTGAACCAAATGGACCCTAGCTGGTCCATTTGGTTCCATTTGTACCCTCTCAGGAAAATAGGTCCTAAAAGAAAAATAATTAACATGGTGAAACACAACTTGGTGATGTCATCAAGCTGTGTTTCACCATCTTAATGTTTTTTTTTTCAGACCTCCATTTCTAGGAAACACAGAATGGGGGGAACTTTTTTAACATGTCCACACAACATCTCTAAGGTATATTAATGACATAGTAAAATGTTGAGAATCGGTGGAATTCCCCTTTAAGCAAGGGTACACATTAGACATGGAACCAGGGGGAAAAAAAAGAAGGGGACCAAGTACAGTCCCCTGGGGAAACCCTCCGGGGCAACAAACTGTATAGAAATTAAGTGCTCCCCGTGAGCCCTGTTAGCCTGTCCTCATACTGGGAAACCATCAGGTGGATGGGAGGAAAGCTTTCTGGACAGTTTGTGGTGAAGGCCAGGCCAAGGGAGTATCACGCAATACATCAAACAAAGAGGCATTTAATGAAGGAAACTAGAGCTCTCAACATATTGCCTCCAGCTCTCTATTAAGCCGTAGGCCCCAACAATGGCTTTAGCAGAGAGAAAAGTTAAATTCCATCCTTCTTTTATTTCTTTACAGGGCTGGGCAACAATTATTGCATCCATGGATTGAAGATCTACCATAATAATGTTTTGTAAGGCCTGTCCCCAAAAAAAGGTTGTCCACCAATGGAGGAGAAAATCATGTCCTTTCTTGCTCAGAGACACGTCAGGACGAACCCTGGGGGAACCTGGGTTTCAAACTGGCAACCTTGTGGTTAACATCTACACGCATAAATAAACCACAGCCGCTGCATAAATAAACAGAATAGCAGTGTAACATGGGTGACTTGTCATCTTGCCATTGTCACAGGCAGTGGCCCTTTAAAAATCAGCAAGGCTCTTCCTGATTGGCTAAGAAATACTCCCGCCAGGACCATTTGTTAGCCAATGACAAAGCCTATAGGGATTTCTTTGGAGGCCTCCTGCAGCCCCTAGAGCCGTCAAATAGATGATATTTTTTGGAGATTATCTAATCAAGGGAAGAATTCATGAAAAACATAACAATAAAAAAAGAATACCGGTATGTATATGTAATTATTATTTTGACCATAAAGCTACATATATAGGACTTTAATTAGCAACCAACAACCTTCTCACTGTGGCGCTGGGGTGTAGTGCCAGCCCTGGAACAGAGCCACCTGTTGAATGACAGATTCAAGCATCCATCCTTTTATTGAGCTACTTGAGATGGAGGGAGGAGGGAGCACAAGGCAGACAAAAAAACATTGACTCAAACATAATTGAACAGGAATGTCAGCGCCTCTGCTTTGTACAAAATAGGTACTCAAACTTGTTGATGCACACAAACTCCTGAAACTCGACAGAACACGCCTGACTAAAAATAGATGAGAACCGTCCCCGCGCCTCCCCCTTCCAATAGCTGCATTATGTACGGAGGTGTGTCTATATTTGGCTAAGCTTTAAGCTCAAGTACCTTTCAACACTTCCCATTGTTGTCCCAGGTAGGATCCCTGACAGGCCGCTAGGCAGCTCCGGGACATGTGGGATCTGCAGGCAGTATATACGTGCCATCAGCCACGGCCCGGGGCTCCTAGCTGCAGTTCAGCCCTGTTTTTGCGCTCCTTTCTAAAATGGGAGCCAGCGAGCTGAGCTGAGCGGTGAAGCTTGGCGATCAGCAATTTTCATACATCCCCACACACGCCCGGACGCGTTCCGGAGCACTTTGAGCAATCTTTCCACGCCTCGGGCCGCTGGGCGTGCTTTAAAATGGAGGCAGTTCAGAGGCGGGAACATGCTGGCGACGGCTCAAACGCAAATCCTTTCACCGAACTGATATAAAACCACCATAAAGTAGCAGGCATGGATGATAACTATCACAGACATTTGTAAACAGCATTTGGCAATAGTAGCGGTTGTGATAATTGTGCAACTTTTTCAGTTGTATTTTTTTTTTTTTTTTTTTGCGTTGTGTATCTGCATATACCTGAAATTCATCTTCTCTATTTTTTCCCCTCTATCTTAACGGAGGCCAATTTTAGGGGCCTGCCCATGCAGGCAAAATCCCTCAAAAATGTCCCAAATGGAAGATATACTGAGTATACATAAGCTCACGATGCTCAAAGCATTAGTACCTGTGTACATTATTAGACATTTAGGGCTCCATTTCCGTTACCATCTAAACCCCTTACCCTATTTTATTTATTTATTTTTACTATTTTGAAAAACTTTTTGGAATAGTTCAACGTGCCAATCTATTGACACATTGTGAGCTTGTAGACTGGCCATTTAAACTATTGAAAAATGATATTTTTTAATAGTTTAAAAAGGCAAAGAAGTTAAGGGATAAGGGGTTTAGCGGTGACGAAAATGGAGCCCTTAATTGTCTAATAACTTATTCCTTTTATCTGCCATTGTCTGTCACAATTATTACATTTTAATCACCTAATCACAGGTATTCGCCTAATGTAATCCGTTTCGATTTCACCCAAATATAATGCAAATGATCTCGACAGCCACGTGATCAAGACGGGTCGATTTGAGATTCTCATATTCCATCCTGATTGGCGACGATTCACCTCCTGAAGTTTACAGGACTGGGCAGATTTTGTACAAAATGTTAATCAACACAGTGTCTGACTGCTGTGAAACCGTGCACGTATATCACCACCAGGCGAAGGAAGAAATTCCACTTGAAATAATGTTTTCCTAAAACACTATCCTGGTGGAGACCTGTGCCGGACCGGAGGGGAACTTTTTCTAGTTTTTTGTTTGTTTGTTTTTAATGTTACATTGAGTACTAAGAAAAGAAAGTAAGAAATGAAGTTTGATGTATTATAGTGGGTCCGTAATGTTGGTCGGTTCAAGACCCGGCTCATCCTGCCTACATGTCGAAGGTTCCTTGTACAAGACACTGTACCCCAAATTTCTTCTGATGTGGTTGATGCCTTACATGGCTCCTGCCACAACCGGTATATGAATGTCAAATGCACCATTTAACATTCATACCATTTAACATTCATACCTTTTATAATGTACTTTTAGTGTCTGAGTGACCAGTCTTTGGCTAGCAGGTGTTTGTCTAAGAACTGATGAACTGAACATTGGCATGGTGCTGTCAGTCATTTTATTCCAGCCAGAGGTCAACCAGCGACCGTCCAATTCCTACAACTCACTCAGCTATGGCACTGCTGTGTCCACTGCAATGTGTCCTCCAGAGTTGAGTATTAATACAAACGTATGACTGAGACTAGGCAGAGACATTATCTACAGGACGTCACTGTTTCCCAAACCCTGGGTTGGGAACCAATTTCTGGGTTGTGGAAACATTTTTATGCGTTCTTTTCTTTTATGATTAAGAGGTAGTGAAAAAAGCCAATAGGATTAAACAATTAAATCACCTAAAATCGCCTTAAAAATATACATTTTAGGTTATTTTAAACATGTTCTAACTAAGCAAAAAAATAGTAAAATAAATAAATAAGTTTCTGATTAAGCTGCCACTCAAATAAAAGACAAAGTAATTTAATATCAATTTAAAGCAACTCACAGTGTCTTTAGGCTTATCCTGACTGCATGCATTTGATTAAAGAATATATACAGATACACATGCGTCCATTAAAAAGAAACTGTTCTCTTATTCTGTGTTCTTCTTGATAGTCTAATCGTTGTATTATATTTCGCTTTGCAGTCGCTATACTGGACATATGCAACTATCAACAGATTGTAAGGGGAAAAAACGACCAGTAATTGCAGTAGTTCCAGATCTGATTAATCGATTACTAAATTAGTGAGAACTATGATGATAATCCGTTGCAGCTAGTATCCCGGCCAGGTGAATGAGCCCTTCTCAAAACCCCACCCTTTGGGGCGGAGTTTGGTCACTGACAGCCCAAATAGTTTAGCAACTGTTGCTATGCAGGTCAAGCTTTACTCTACTAACATGCCTATTGGACAAGGACAGAATGGGGAGGGACTTAGTGAAGGGCTAACTGTACTCACCAGGTCCACCTCTCCCATGTTGACCTGGGCCCGGCCCAGGGTCTGCCAGCCTTCCCACCACACCGGACCACACTTCACTGCCATCTCTGCTGCCTTCACGGCTGGGAACACCTCCTGGAGGATGGTCAGTACCTGTGGGTCAGAGTGCATGATTAGTATGGAATTCAAATAGTGTGACCAGATCTAAGCTGTTCATTTGAGGGACAGAAGTATCACATGTGTGGGACACGTGGAGAAACTGGGAGGGGCCGTCACGGCGGTTTTATAACCGTTGTGATCGTTTTGCACAACAGTTGTGGCGGTTTGCATAACGGTCAAGGGTTAAGGTTAGGTTTAAGCATAGGTTTTGACTGTTATGCAAAACAGTCGTGACTCTACTGCAAAACAGTTGTGACAAAACGGACAAGACTGTTATGCAAAATAGTCGTGACGTCAGTCACGGTCGCAAATGGATTTCGCTGTTTCTCGGGGAAAAGTTATGGGACGAAACAGAGTTAGCAAATTCTTACCATCTTGATGTCATATTTTTTTTAAAAGGATTTCAATTCAGCAAAATTAGCTGATCTACGAGCTTCTAGCTATTAGATCAGCTATCAACTCCTTTTGATACGACAGCAAGTACTGCACATTCATTGTGGCCCATTTTGAGTGAGTGTTTAAATATAGTGGCACCAGGGGAATACTTGTTGGGTTGTTTTTGACAGACTTAAAAGCACGTCTATAGCAGGGAAAGAGACAGCAGAAAACCAACTATTCTGACACTGATGCCTGTCAGTCACATTGTGAAACAGAGTCAGTTTGTGGGACACCTGAAAGGCCTTGAAAATGAGGGACTGTCCCAGGCAAAGAGGGACGATAGTGTACTGTACTATAGTTTGTAGATTCTAATCCACCACAGCATTCTGCACACATGGCGTTACACTACAAGTTATCACAGTTGTCCTGAGTTGTCACTAAACAGATTGTGTTGTACATCTCTATTCCTTTGTGGGTTGGAGGGGGGACTTGGGTAAGTAATATTGTATTATTCTTTTATTCAAGTAATGAGTAAAGTAATATTACTTTTTCTAGGTGGTCATAAGTAAAGTAAAGATATTACTCTCCTAAGTAATATTGCCCAACACTGATCGTGATACATACTGTATCTCTTGTGAGATTGTAAACAATATCTGCAAAGCTGAAATGAGTCTGACTAGCAAAACGAACAGTTTGGCTTCCTCCAGAAGCCCTTGATGAACGCGGTAAACACGACAGATGCCGAGGCCAGCTCTGATGAGATTCACCCGTTAGTTATCAGGATGCTCCATGCTGAAACGCATCCAAAACGCAGCCAAGAGTCTGGAGCAATCGGAGCATATGTTCCAGTTCCACCAAATGGACACACACTGTTGTTGACACTGCGTGTAATCAAACACATTGGGACATAATCTAATGGGTGCAGAGGAAACCGAGGGGCTGGATGGCTTACAAATGGACGTATCTGGGGTTTATGTTTGCGGATTTTAATTCATGAGTCATGACAAGAAATTCCCAAATGCTCAGAAGAGAGTAGGCTTTCATTCATTTTCCTTGGCTGGGTTTCCTGTAAATGGCTTCCTTCTCGAATGTCCTTTAATGGATAACGTCAAGACAAAACGCTGCCAGAATGGGACATGAAAGGTTAAGGCAATAAGGGGAAATGCCACCGTGCTACAGATACAGAAAGGGGGAAAATTGATACAGTAGATATGTAGATATGTAGTAGATCTTACAGCTAAGATAAGACAAAATGTGGATCATGGAAGAATCCCACTTAGAGGATTATTAAATGATGTTTACACGTCAAGGGCGTATTTCCAAGGTACCATCCATCAATGGTTATATAACGTAACCCTTAAGACACACATACTGCATTGACGGGGGTCCTACAAGGGGTTGTACATGATAGTCCCCTCCACTTTGTTGCCCGACAGTGCGTCACCAAATCGCTCCGTTGAAAATTATTATACATCGTCTACATCAGTGGTTTTCAACCAGTAGTCCGGGCACCAGCAGTGGTCCTTGAGAGGGTTCCAGGTGGTCCCCACCTAAATGACGGAAAGTTGGTTAACCAGATTAACTCTTCGAGAGTGTAACAATGAAACCAAAGAGTTCAAATATTCATCATCTTGAATTAGCCCCAAGTCTACACAATTAGGGAATGATCATTTTTGATCTATCATTTCGTTTACAAAAACAAAACTTTCAAAAGATTTGGGAACCATGCCTGTGGGGCTAAAATATCCTCAAATGCTGAATAAATACTGGGCCCTGCTATCAACTTGGAAACCACTGATGTACATGCTTGATCTGCCATTTATTCCAGCAAACATTCACATATGTTCACAGCTGGTGCATCCATCATGACGTGTCCAAAACAGGGAGGGATTCTAGCCTTTTTTAATCCTAAAACTGTCTGACAAAACGCGTCGCCCTCTCACCCCAAAAACCTCCTAACTCCACTCGAGAGGGGCTGTGGTAAAGTGGTGACAATAATAGGATCATCTCCACTTTACCCATTGTATTATAATATAACACAACAACAAGATTAGCAAACTGTTGTGAATTGGCCAATGGAACACAACCACTCTAAGGACTACTATACAGTAGTCTGTATCCAGAGTCCAGACCTGCCCATGTAGACAGAGATGCTACATTTTAAACAGATGGTAAATCTGTTTGTTCTCTTTCTTACTGTATTCTGCATAATTTGTCCTGAAGAGACAAATAATTGACACTGTTTGTTTATTTTAAAAAAGAGAAAAAAAGGAAATCTCTGCCCTGTTATAACATGTACGAAACAATGCAATGCTAACAAATGCAACCAAATGGTTGCATTTGTACACTCTCAGAAAAAATGTTGAAAATGGTTGGAATTCCCCTTTAATATTGCTGGTTTTCAGCCCCTGATAACAGAGAATAATATAATTAACACATTTCATCCCTGCACAATGGTTAAAAACAGCAATGCTGAAAACATCCTGCATTGACGTATTTGATGGATTTTTGTTTCTGGTGAATTTACTGATCATTTACTTTTGTTTGTCAATAAGACTTAACTGGGACGGAACTTCTACAATAGGGTATTGATACTTTTTTCTTAATTACATGTATTCAGAACATCAATACACGCACGCAAGTGCACGCACGCAAGTGCACGCACACACACACACACACACACACACACACACACACACACACACACACACACACACACACACACACACACACACACACACACACACACACACACACACACACACACACACACACACACACACACACACACACACACACACACTCTAATACTACACACATTCTTAAGTGGATAACCACAGAGAGCATCTCTGAAATAGCTAGCTTGCGAACATTCCCTCAAAACAAGTTGCCACAAGTGAGTCATCTACGCTGGCGATGCTTTCCAATGAACATCCTGCGTATAAATCAAACCTGTCACAAATGTCCCAGATCTGCACTTAAAAAGGACACCCCGACGGTAGCTGGTGCGTCACCATGTGCCAAATGGACGGGGCACATGATGGGTGCCATGCCCAGATACGGCCCACAGTCCCCGGTTTGATGGCCACTTTTTGGCCTGGACTTCTGAATATCATTCCTTCTACTCTCCTCTCTGGCACCACTATCGCAGTTATTTAAATACTAAAATAAATAGCACAGAATGATCAGGGCGGCATCGGTCTCAGGGGTCGATTGACCCTTATGGGAACTGCAAGGTTCCCAGTTTGAACCCGGGCTGTCGAAGTGTCCTTGAGCAAGACTCTGAACCCTACAATGTGCTGGTTGGTGCCTTGCATGGTTTCCTCCGGCATAGGTGGCATAGGTGCATGAATGTGTGTGTGTGTGTGTCTCTGTATGTGTGTGTGTGAACAGGTGAATGTAATGCACAATATATGGAAAGCGCTTTGTATAAATGCACCATTTACCATTGATCAAAAGAGAACAAACACAAGAATTGGACCATATGATAAAATGCACCCTCGGATCGGACATCAGTTCCAGAGAACACCACTTTCAGGTCTGTGACTCTGAGAGAGCACAATCAGAACCAGATGGACTCTTACTGATGCATTTTGTTCCATTTGTTTACAACCCCAATTCCGTTGAAATTGGGACGTTGTGAAAAATGTCAATAAAAACAGAATGCATTGATTTGCAAATCGTTTTCAACCTATATTCAGTTGAATACACCACAAAGACAATATATTTAATGTTCAAACTGATAAACTTTATTGTTTTTGGAAATTATACAATCTTTTGTAAATTGATCCCTGCAACACGTACCAAAAAAGTTGGGACGGGGGCAACAAAAGACTGGGAAAGGTCATGAATGCACAAATAACGCCTGTTTGGAACATTCCACTGGTAAACACGTTAATCTTAAACAGTTTAATATTGTGATTGGGTATAACAGGACCATCCCAGTCGTTCACAATCAAAGATGGGGCGAGCTTCACGCCTTTGTGAATAATTCTGGGAGAAAATCATCCAACTGTTTAAAAACAATGTTTCTCAACATTCAATTGCAAGGAATTTGGTGATTTCATCATCTACAGTCCATAATATAATCAAAACGTTCAAAGACTCTGAAGAACTTGCTATACTAAAGCGACAAGGCCGAAAACCAACACCGAATACTTGTGACCTTTGATCCCTCAGGTGGCTCTGCATTAAAAACTGACATCATTGTGTAAAGGATATTACTGTGTGGACTCAGGAACACTCAGAAAACCATTGTCAGTTTACATAATTTGTCGCTACACCTGCGAGTGCAAGTCAAAACTCTACCATGCAAAGCAAAGAAAGGTTGGTTTGAAAAACAACCAGAAATGCCTTCTCTGGGTACAATATCATTTGAAATGGTTAGACACAAAGTGGAAAAGTGTGCTGTGGTCTGATGAGTCCACATTTCTAATGATAGTGGACCCAGAGAAGGCATTTCTGGTTGTTTTT
This sequence comes from Benthosema pterotum, assembly GCA_039105355.1. Classification (NCBI taxonomy): domain Eukaryota; kingdom Metazoa; phylum Chordata; class Actinopteri; order Myctophiformes; family Myctophidae; genus Benthosema; species Benthosema pterotum. The sequence goes on from CM076985.1 coordinate 37,521,959, forward strand.
TGGTTGTTTTTCAAACCAACCTTTCTGATGTATGGCTTTGCTTTCCATGGTAGAGTTTTAACTTGCACTCGCAGGTGTAGCGACAAATTATGTAAACTGACAATGGTTTTCTGAGTGTTCCTGAGTCCACACAGTAATATCCTTTACACAATGATGTCAGTTTTTAATGCAGAGCCACCTGAGGGATCAAAGGTAATAAGTATTCGGTGTTGGTTTTCGGCCTTGTCGCTTTAGTATAGCAAGTTCTTCAGATTCTTTGAACGTTTTGATTATATTATGGACTGTAGATGATGAAATCACCAAATTCCTTGCAATTGAATGTTGAGAAACATTGTTTTTAAACAGCTGGATGATTTTCTCCCAGAATTATTCACAAAGTGGTGAAGCTCGCCCCATCTTTGATTGTGAACGACTGGGATGGTCCTGTTATACCCAATCACGATATTAAACTGTTTAAGATTAACCTGTTTACCAGTGGAATGTTCCAAACAGGCGTTATTTGTGCATTCATGACCTTTCCCAGTCTTTTGTTGCCCCCGTCCCAACTTTTTTGGTACGTGTTGCAGGGATCAATTTACAAAAGATTGTATAATTTCAAAAAACAATAAGGTTTATCAGTTGGAACATTAAATATATTGTCTTTGTGGTGTATTCAACTGAATATAGGTTGAAAACGATTTGCAAATCAATGCATTCTGTTTTTATTGACATTTTTCACAACGTCCCAATTTCAACGGAATTGGGGTTGTACTCTCAGAAGATTTGTTAAATTAAAGCTTCATTATGTCACTTTTCTTTTTAGTTGTGTGAGCAGAGAGAGCGTAGGTAAAGCGATCTCTAGTAAGTAAGTAAATCTCCAAGGGCTTAGAGAATCCATTTCTGGAGCCGGGGTGACGTCACAAAGAGCGGCGGGACTGCTCACTCAGCTCTATATTCAAGTACTCATGGAGTAGAAGAAGAAAGCTAAAATGGAAACTTTCCCGTGTGGACTTTAGTGTCACATCATTAGACTCTAATAATGCATATCAGACTGGGGGAGATGGAAATGGAAACAGGTTGATAGTCATTGATGTCATTAATGTTGCAATGGAACAGGCAGGTGGAATAAAACATACCTGAGACTTCATCTCATACAGTGAGGCGTTGTCTGGAGTCAGCTGAATGGCTTCGTCCCACTTCTTAATGGCCTCCCAGTGTCTATTGAACACACACACACACACACTGTTAATACATATTATTTGGGCAACGATCATGCCAAATTTAACCCAGAATAGAAACCGTTTCCATGCCACCATGGCATTGCCAACAGAAGGCACAGAAAAGGCAGAGATAAAGTTAATTTTTCCACAAAGGATCACCTCCTGGAAACGCTAGTATGTTACCTGGGAGGTTGCGATAACTATTCATTTACAGTGGGGCAAAAAAGTATTTGGTCAGCCACCAATTGTGCAAGTTCTCCCACTTAAAAAGATGAGAGGTCTGTAATTTTCATCATAGGTATACCTCAACTATGACAGATGAAATGAGGGGGGAAAAATCCAGAAAATCACATTGGGTGCAATTCTGAATCGCCTTGGTGTAGCCAAGTATGGTGTAAGTCCTCTCATTGGCTGCATGGCAGCAAATCAGGTGTGGGTCCGTGCTCATTGGCTGCATGGCAGCAAATCAGGTCTGCGGCCTTGGGCTAGGCCAAAAGCCTATACCACCAAGCCTGGGCCTGGGCCTACCAAATAATTATCCATAATAATTAAAACCAGACATCAAGAGCTTCAACTCATGATGAACAAAGCAGGGCAGTACAGTAACATTTTTAATTGGGGGGTTCAGGTGATTTCTGGACCTTTTGAATTGCAGATTTAATTTTTCTGGGTAATTATTTGGTAAGCCCAGGCCCAGGCCTGGTGGTATAGGCTTTTGGCCTACTACAGAGGCCCCAGAGCTGATTTGCTGCCCTGCAGCCAATGAGAAGACTTACACCATACCTGGCTACACCACAGCTTTCAGAATTGCACCCATTGTCTGATTTTTTAAAGAATTTACAGTATATGCAAATTATGAAAAATAAGTATTTGTCAATAACAAAAGTCCATCTCAATACTTTGTTATATACCCTTTGTTGGTAATGACAGATTTCAAATGTTTTCTGTAAGCCTTTACAATTTCCCACACACTGTTCTACATTCTCTAGTTGTCTAGACTGTGTAGACTAGTTGTGTAGGGCTAATTTAGATGATGAATATTACATGTGGTTAATCAACTTTCCATCATTTAGCCTGAAGACCACCTGGAACTCTCTCAAGGACCACTGGTGGTCCCTGGACCACCTGTTGTTGTTTTTCATGGTGGTCGCCATTTTCGCCTCTCAGACAGACTTCACTGCGATGACGGAAACTTTTGTTTTTTTACCCCCCCAAACAAACCAGAGACCAATCAGAAGCATCGGCTGCCTTTCGACCTCCATAAGCCACACCCACTTGCAGAAATAGGCTCCTTGCCAGACGGAGTTGCAAAGTTGAATTTAAACTTCAACATAGCAACAGAGGTTGGTTTAAGGCTACGTCTCAATGGGTTGTTAAAGGGGAATTCCACCAACAGTTTTTCTGAGAGTGTACAAATGCAACCTAACGGGTTCATTTGGTTCCATTTGTATGCTCTAAAAAAAAAGAGAGAAGCGTCTAAAGAAATCCATTAGCATGGTGAAAATACATCTTGATGATGTCATCAAGATGTTTCACCATGTTAGTGGTTTTCTTCAGACCTCCATTTCTTGGGAACACAGAATGGGGGGAACTTTTTTATCATGTCCACCCAACACCTCGAAGGTACATGATCAATGACTTAGTAAAACGTTGAAAATGGGTGGACTTCCCCTTTAAGCTATAGCTGCAGCCATACTACTGGATACAAGTGGTCTCTGAACCGGATCCCATTGTTGGAGTGGGACCGTACTGTATGTGACCTGAGCTGAGGTTATGCAGGGCCACTGTCCCACTGCACTGAGGCACTTTAGTGATGTGATTACAGTAAGGACACACTTATCTGAGTCATCACCTCATCCTACCTGGAAACTCCTCCAGTCAATATTGACTGAAGATGGCCCTCGACTCTCAAAGTCAACACGTTTGTCATGTTCCACTCCATGTTTATGAAGTACAACTAGGGCTGTCATAATACTACCAGTAAGACGCTGCACGTAAGATGCTGTGCGTCATTGGCAGGGGCGGATCTAGGCATGGGCATGGGGGGGGCAATGCCCCCCTAAATAACTAGTCCCCCCCCCCAAACACGATGCCATGCAAAACAACCCAAGATATTTCAAATTAAAGTGCTTATATTTAAAATGATTTGAAACTACTTCTGCTACTAACTACAATTTTGGCACCACTAAACCAACAGCATTTATCATTGAAAACAGAAAACTCTCTGAGTCAGACCTTTAGCTTTATGCATGCTGCGTGTCTGTTGCAACTTCAACAACAACAACTGATGTTATTATTGATGCTTTACTTGACCAATAAAAGTCCTGTAACCGAAAATAGTATGGGTGCAGCGATTTTCTCTTGCCCCTCCAACATGTTCTCTTGCCCCCCAAATGGGACATGTTACATCCGCCCCTGGTCATAGGGGGACTCCAGTGACGTTCAAGACGTTCTAGGCCTGATCACAGGACTTCATCAATTAAGTTAGTCTGGCCTCAATCTGACTATCTCTGATTCATCCAGGGACGTCCGCCTATAGTGGACAGGATTTGTGTTAGATGAATTCAGGTGATATTCTGGGCCGATTTGACAGCAAAAGTGGTGTAATGATATTACTCTGCCAAAATGGATGATATGCAATAGGTTATTCTGCCAAAACATGCCTCATTACTTAGGAATGAGTATGTTGTGGCACGCAAAAACAAAGCAGGTTTACAAGGTATCAACAGATAACAAGAGAGATGCACAGTAGCTTGTACCGTAACTTCTAATCCAGCATTGTGTACACATGACTACTGCTTTGTTGCAGATTGTGTTGCACATCTGTATTCTAAGTAAGTAATATGTAACATGGATTCACGTAATACGTAATGTAATTAGGGGTGGGACTTGATTAAAATTTCTGATCTAATTAATTTGAAACTTTGTAATTAATTAATCTCAATTAATCACATACATTTTTTTGTGTCATTTAAAAAAGTGTTGGGAGTGTGTGAGTGAATTTTTCTAAATCAAAACTGTGTTCACATTGCAACGTGTTATGTTGAGGGTGAGGGTTAGAGATAGTGTAATAGAGAATAGTAACTTCAGACCAATAGGAGGACGGAGCAGTAGGAGTTCAGACCAATAACAGGCCTTGTTATTGGTTACCCTAATTGGCTTCTTCTCCCATTACGTGCACCGGTATGATCGGTACCCCTGAAATTCATGCAGTGAAAAAGGTTCTGTTGTGGAAAATCTATATGCGTTTAAAAGGAGTTAATTTCTTTAATTGCGTTATTGTTTCTGTAATTAATTAAGCCCTAAATGTAATATTATTCCATTTTCTAAAGGGGTCATAAGTAAAGTAAGGATAATATTGCCCAACACTGTTCATGAGTGATGTCTTCAATTTGCCTACATCAGGACCTGTAGTAACAGCTAAATTTCACATGGGTCAATGTGGTTAGGGGAGAGGAAAAGGCCCTGTCCAGTCCAGACATCATTTCAAATCCCTAAGCAGCCATTCTGCACCAGAAAGACATCATTTCCGCGGCAGGATCCACTTACTGGTCACAAATACAATTACAGACAGTTAATATGGACTACGATTCTGTATCCACAAGGCTAGAGCCTAATTTAGGTTTAGACAAAAGAAAAAAATATATATAAATTGAATTGGGATAAATATACAAGAATAGGCTAATATTTCCTCAGCCAATTGTATTTATTTTATTGAACCAGGTTGTTAAGTATCATTTACAAGTCTTTTTCTAGTCCAATGCAAAAAATGAAACGTAAAATGATTAATTTTATGGTCTCAAGAGTTACAGACCTATAAGGGGGCCCATTTGGTTACCAACTGCCCATCATTTAGCTGCAGACTACCTGGAATCCTGTCAGGGACCACTGGTGGTCTTCGGACCCACTGTTGAAAACCCCTGCCTTAGAGATGTAGTATGGACATAATGAAAGGATCGTGCCATTCTGTGTTTCTAGAAATGGAGGTCTGAGAAGAATCAGGACCTTTCTTTGAGGACCTTTTTTCTGAGAGTGTACAAATGGAACCAAAAGGAGCCTGTTAGGGTCCGTTTGTACGCTCTCAGAAAAAAAATATCTTGAAAATGAGTGGAATTCCCTCTTAACAAAAAAAGTGTAAAATACTGTAACTGAAAACATGTCTTCAGTTATTTCACACTTTTTTACAGTACATGCACATGGGTTTATTCATAGTTTTGATGTCTTCAGTGAGAATCTACAATGTAAATAGTCATGATACTCATGAAAGAAAACACATTGAATGAGAAGGTGTGTCCAAACTTTTGGCCTGTACTGTAAATGGCTCTACTAGGAGGTGAGCTAGAAATGGGTCTGTGAGTCTGTGAGTCTGTCTGTCTGTCTGTCTGTCTACCCTCCTAAATTGTTGAACGGATCAGATGACAAACCCTACGTTTTAACAGCCGGCGACGAAAACCGGGAGATGTGGGCGACGCTCAAACTTCATCAGCTCTAGCAGGGGTTTCCAATAGGTGATCCGGGGACCACCAGTGGTCCCTGAGAGGATCCCAGGTGGTCCCCAGGCTGATGGAAAGCTGGTTAACCAGATGTTTCATGTTTACACTCTCAAGAGTTCATCATGTGAATTATCCCAAGTCTACACAACTAGAGAATGTAGAAGATTATTGGTCATTTTGATCTGTATGTTGGAGTGTTTGGTTTCCCAAATCCAGCCTGGAATTGTGGACAAAAGCAAAGGGAATCTTTAGTTTGGGGGTCTGTGGGGCTAAAATGTCGTCAACTGGTGGTCTGTGATATGAAAAAGGTTGAAAACCACTGAGCTATAGCCTAAATCGCCCAAGTATCGCCCGAAAATCTCAATTATATTTATCTTTTTGGCCGACATATCCCCGCCCACTTTGACCGTTGCCCGATTGCCTGCTATTGCCAGAATCTGCGGCTCTCATAGACAAATAAGGAGGACATTCAGGAAAAGCCGTTTATCCGTCGCCCATCGTCGCCTCCTGTTAAAACATACTCAAAGACGTTGTAGTGACATGGAAACACTGTTATTATGCCTGCACCGTGATGATATACTAGGCTTTATTGTTGAAGACTGCTCTAGAGCCTTCCTTCTACCACAGTTATTAGAGCATGTCTTGTTTATTAGTGTAAAGGGGATGTGATAAATAGGGCCCTATAGCAATCCGCACTGTCTGCTATCTGCTTATATTTAAGGCTGTTGAAAATAAAGAGTTAATGGGATTAAATTAATTTTGTTGATAAATCTGTTTGTGTTTTTTTACGCAATTAACTCATGTGCATACTGACTCAACCCACTGAGCATTTCTCATTGAAGAAAATGGGTAGAGCACGGTTTTACAGAGCTTAAGGGATCTACAAGAATTGGGGGCTTTTAGATCATCTTATTTTGATAAATATTTAAAATATGAACAGATATTTTGTACATAGATTGAGTGGGGATCAATCATGATTAAATATATTTTGAGGCCGTGATTAATTTGATTAAAATGTTAAATTTACAGATGTTGCAACAATGAACACTCGGTGCCTGCTACTGTATTATCTTTTGAAATATCCCTTCCTTGTGAGCATATACCACTAGCTTCTGTTGGTGGAAAAATACAAAGCCGTTACAATCTGTGCTGTGCAACAGTGACCTCTTCTGGGCGTTTCTGACGACTACCAGTCCTGATGACAAGCTAAGGTTCACCTTCAATAAAAAAAAAGCACTCATTGTTTCCTAAAGCTTCCAAATTATTGGCATCCTCAGCTATGAATGTTTAGCGGCTTGTTGATGGAGCTCCTTGGCAACTGCCACTGGGGATAATGGTGCAAGACGTTGCATTTCGCAAGGAGTTACATGGCAAGCCACTGTCGAGTGGGCTTTACTCCTCTGTAAACCTTCCCAAAGCTTATAATTATATAACATCTTCTTTGGTGATCCAACAGTCCTAATATCCTCCATTGCTTCACTTTGAAATGCTATCTTGTCTTTTAGCTCTAATCATTAGTCTGCTCGTTTTTCACTTTCTTAAACTATGGTTGTTTTAAATTTGATAAAACTGTACTGATCTACCAGCATTAGGGGCTTGTAGATCACCTATTCAACCCTTTATGCACTGTACATGTTCTGGTGTTCTGGTGTTCTGGTGAGCTTTATGTTATGCTTTAGCTATTGAAAAATAGCACATAGCACGCCACCGAGAGGTGCGTTATGAGCTTGTAGGTTTGATATTTTTAAATCAGAAGCAAACATTCGTAACTCAAATCTTTGATTCTGGGGGATCGCTAGAACATGTTTTCAGATGGGGGTCTGCGACCAAATATACATAATTCTGGTGGGCCTTGACGTGAAAGATATGTGGAGCATCACTGACACAGGAACATAGATTTTTTTTTGTTTGTTTGTTTTTTCAGAAAAACAGAGAAACTAGGATCTTGTGTCAGAAACTAGGATCCAGTGTCAGAACCTATGATGTAGTGTCAAAAAACTAGAGTTTAGTGTCAGAAACTAGAATCCAGTGCTGGAAACTAGAATCTAGTGCCCTGAACTTGAAACTAGTGACAGAAATACAATCTAGCACCAAAACTGGAATCTGACTGGAACTAGAATCAAGCATCAGAAACTAGAATCTACCGTCTGAAACTAGAATCTAGTCAGGACAAAATGGGTTAAGGCAGGTTCTTTAGTAGGATATGAACAGATCTTAGGGGTGAGATTCTCCTAGGGCAGAAGAGGTCCAGTCTCACCTGCCTTGCTGGGCCAGGAAGGCTCCCTCGTCCTTCAGTCTCTTGCTCTTGACTGCACAGTCTTCCAGCAGCGTCTCGCGGCGTCGCTTCGTGGCGTGGAGCCAGTCCACCTCGTCGTCGTCATCATCGTCACCAAAAGCCTTCGTCCTAGTTGTCTTCTTCTTCTCTGCCTCGGATTCAAACAGCAGCACCGTCGATTTGGACACCTTCTCACCCACTTTCTTCTTCCACCCAAACGAAGCCATCTGAAGAGAGATCACAGTGGGTCTACGATAAGGCTGGGAATTGGGATCCGGAACCAGGTCCAACTTCGAGAAACTAGAAACCATTACATTATGGAACCGCTTTGTTATGGTGGTTTGGGGACCACCATTGTTCCCTAAGAGGATTCCAGGTGGTCCCCAGGCTAAATGATAGAAAGTTGGTGAACCAGATGTAACTCTTTGACAGTGTAAACATGAGAGTTAAAATATTCATCATGTGAATTAGCCCAAGTCTACACAACTAGAGAATGTAGAAGATTAATGGTCATTTTGATCTGTGTCTTTGCCTGTTCTGTTTTCTCTGAAATCCAGCCTGGTATTATGGGCAAAGTGAATCTTTAGTTTTGGGTTCTGTGGTCTGTCTCAAATGGTGGTCCGTGGCTCAAATTCTGTATAAATAGTGGGCCCTGGTATGAAAAAGGTTGAAACCCCCGAGTTAGTTAGTATGGGGGCGGTGATGCTAAGCCTGTGGTACAGATATAGCCTGAGGTACAGATATAGTAGTATAGCAGTCAGGGGTTGACACCTCTGAGGCACTTGCCCATCGGGCAAGTGCAAGTCAGGTTCTACTTGCCCTCGGGTAATGGTCACTTGCCCCCCAAAAATATATTGTAAATCAAAGTATTTAAGATTACTTCCTACTTGGGTGCTTTAAACCAGGGGTTTTCAACAGGTGGTCCGGGGACGACCAGTGGTCCCTGAGAGGGTTCCAGGTGGTCCCCAGTTAAGTTGGTTAACCAGATGTAACTCTTGAGAGTGTAAAAATGAAACCAAGTTTCATTTTTACACTCTCAAGAGTTAAAATTAATCATCTTAATTAGCCCAGGTTTACGCAACTAGAGATTGTAGAAGATTAGGACATTTTGATGTGTATGTTAATTTGCCTGTTTAGTTTCCCAAATCCAGCCTGGAATTGTGGATAATTGTGGACCACCTTCAAGACAAATATATCCTATCGTGTTGTGTTATAGCGCACTAAGTCACACACTTGCCCGATCGGGCAACCAGGTAGCAGTATTCACTTGCCTACCATTTTTTTTTACTTGCCCCGGGCAAGCGGGCAAGTGTTAGTGTCAAGACCTGCTTAGCATAAGAACCTTATCTCCTGCTGTAACTAAAGCTACTAGCATAGGGGACGCAGAGGTAGCAGGTATTTGTAAACAGTAGCATTAGCCTGATTAGGTCAAGTTAAAGTCAACCACAGACAGACAGTAGATGTTGTAACATAAACTGGTGGTAGGTACATTGATAAGTTGTTTAATTATCGTTAAAAGCCGTTGCAAATAACACAAAATAACCACGCATACAACCACTACACACCAGAGACGAGTTGTTTTGTTGACATCTGACGTCCTCGTTTCTTCTTCTTCTCCAGCTGAATCTTGGAGTTGTTATTAAAACAGTTGCATTAGCGCCACCCACCGGCCTGGAGAAATGTGAACCAGAGCCTAGTGAACTAAAACAGTGTTACTAGTTCATTTAAACACATAGTGAATCTGTTTGTTTTCTTCTTATTCTGCATGATCTGTCTTGAAGTAGCAATAAAAATGTTAGTGTTATAATGTGCTATAATCTTTTATAAAACAATGCAATGTAGCATAACTCTGTCTACAAAAATCTGTACCCCCCTCCAACTGTAGGCCTATATATTTGTCCCCAGTTTCAACTGTTTTTTATTGTATTGTTTTGTGACTCTTGCTTTAATTGGCAATGTAAATGTCTGTTTTATCATACCAATAAAGCTCCTTTGAATTGAATTGAATTGAACTAAAACAGTGTTAGGCCTACTGTTTTTCAACCTTTTTTTATTATTATTATTATTCCAGAGCCACTATTTATTCAGCATTTGAGCCACGGACCACCATTTGGGGACATTTTAGCCCCCGCTGACCCAAAACTAAATATTTCTTTTGCTTTTGTTCACATTTTCAGGATGGATTCCTGAGCCAGGCTAAAACAGTCCAACATACAGATCAAAATTGACCATTAATCTTCTACACCCTCTAGTTGCGTAGACTAATTCACATGATGAGTACTTGAACTCTTGAGATGTAAACGTGAAACGGACCCCTCAAGGGTCCATTTGGTTACACTCTCAAAGAGTTACATCTGGTTAACCAACTTTCCATCATTTGGCCTGGGGGACCACCTGGAACACTCTTGAGAGTGAACAAAAACATTTTTTTTTTAAATCACAGACTTTCTTTTCCAGAATGATTTTATGAATTTGATGACTTTATGAAACGTAGGCCTAACCTTCTGTCATACACTTGAGGCCAATACTTTTACAATAACAATGAGTTTCTACTTATATTGAGTTGAATAAGCAATGCTGAAATAGCATACTTACCTGTATTGACCCAAATATGACAGTCTCAGATTATAAAACGAAGAACATTGAACGTCAAATAGTCTAGTATTCCCTAGGTGTCCAGTCACCAGATCTAAACTGTTTATATGAGGCATAGAAGTATTACATGTTTGGGACAAGTGGGGAAAATGCATTGCCACCATGGGTAGCAAATTAAGAACTGCTTATTCGGTCTGGCTTTGGCCAGGCTATCAGTCCATTACGATTAATTCTCCCAAACTTTATTCCAAGACCATTGTCATCCTCCCATTACACGTGAAAGACTACTTTCTTCACTTCATGTGAAGTAAATGGTGCAACAGTGACACCCTGTGGTGATCACAGGGTACAGCTTTTTTATACTTCATACTTACAATACAGACATACAAACTTTGCTACTTAATGAAGTAGTTAAACCACTTAAAAATGTATGGCAAGGCATATCCCGGGAATATGAATTCACATCATCACATTACGTCTTCTGCAGTGGACCTGGATTCAGTTGCTGAGTTTCTCAGAAAACCAAAAAGTGGAAGATCTAGACATCAGGCTCACACCAACCACGGCCATGTGGTTGACAGCTGATGATTTAGGCTGCTCCAATTCTTCGGTTTCTATAAAACTCCAACCCATCACTTTGTGCCAGAAGATACATGCGTTTTAGAGAAAAGCAATAGGTATACATCAGTGAAATGTGTGCAATTTAGCTGTTTATTAGGCAGTTGTGTATATAAATGATTTCAACACTGTCCATTGAAATTTACATGATAGGTAATTATGGTAATAGGGTCCCTTTCCACACCAAACAAAAATAGAACAATGTTTTTTTAGAAGCAGTTCTGAATGTTAAAATAAAAATGTCATGTAAATGGTCCACTTTAAGGACTAGCCACTCATAATTCCAGAAGTTTTCAAACATTATGGTTTCACAAAAAAACTACATGGTTATATGGTAGACCGTAGTCCATGAAAGCTCTATATAATTATTTCTGTTTTCAAGGTAAAAGGTTTAGGTGAAAATAGTAGATTGCCAAGTTCATGACACATCACTGTCGACAAACTTGTTGATCTGCGATTTTCTCCCCACAATACGGATGGTGGGGTTTTAAGTGGCAAAGGTCCAGCTAATATTTTTAAAACCACAAAGTGTTTCTTTGCTATCATCAATGTAGTATTTCACAGACCACAGACTAAAACAATTTGGCCAAACATTGAGCTGTGAGATTTTAGTCCTAAACAGTCCTAAACAAAGGACAGCTGTAAAAGCTACTCAGAAATCGCAATTTCTGGCTCCCCTTGCATTTTTGAGAACCAATTTCTGTGAATTACAAAAGCATGACATCCTCTTCTTCAACAACTGCTAAATGCTATAAATGGCGTGTGGCAGAACTTGTGCCGTTCGGTCTCAAATATTTCTGTAAAAAAATGTATCCATACAACTTTATTTCCCATTTAGTCATCAATCAACATCAGTCGTATCAAATACCATGCATGCATCCAACTACGCCGTACAAATCTGCGTTAATTAATCTCTATGGTGTAATGACCAGATTTGTACTGAGATAGCGTTATTTCTAGACTAAATCTGCTGCAGACATTCATTAAAAATTGACCCGATTACAACCATTCCACACCTCAGAATCTTGAACAAAACCCCAGAAAGCTTTGATTTGGATCATTTTGAAGGAAAAGACAACTAACACTAGGTTCAGTGGTTCTCAATTGTTTCAAGGTCTCTTGCCCAGGGAACTTGTACAAGATTAACGTTGTTACAAATATATTCCAAGTTGTTTGATTTCTTCTAATAGTTTTGGACAATTGTCAATCGGCTAACAGTGCATAGCACTGTGACCTGTTGTGAGCTGGAAATTTCAGCCTACTGATTTTGATGCTATATTATCATTACCATTTTTCGGGTGATTCTGTGGTACCGTTTCGATGACCCGAGAGGGTCCCTGGACCGTGCTTCGGGAACCACTGACATTGAACATGTCATCATTGTGTAGCGCCTCCATCAAACTACAGTAACCAATTCTCAGACTGCAATTCATCAACAATTGCAATTGTTTGACAACAGACCATAATACTAACAGGCCTACTGATAACAAGGCAGCCATACGACAGACTACTTTAAGACTTAAAAATAGAATCATTTGGATAATAGATTGGGGATGGGTGTTTCAGGTTTAACTGAATGAGGACAACAATACCCCCCTTAACAAAAATACAAAAATGAAGTAGCACATCCATAACATTTGTAACATTATGGATGTAGGCTCCAAAAACGCACCGCATGTAGCTACTAATCACCTTGAAATTGGTCCCAAGTCCTGATCCCCAGATATTCGTTACGGATTGATTGGCCAGTTAAAAAAAAAAAAAAACGAACATGGCAGGAACAACAAACTACAATGAAGGCAGAAGGCATGTCATTCGCCAATGCTCCTATTATTTCCTAGTAATCTGAACATCGCAGATAAAAAAAATAACGCAACAGAGGAAAAATAATCATCATCATGTCATGACATAATTATGATATAACAAAAAGCTTGTGAGTAATGAATGTTAAATTTCATCTGAAAAGACAATCAACGATATCGGAATAATCGTGGTTAAACACAAATGCAATAATGATTTGAAAAGCAGTAACACAAAAAGAAGCAATATCATCCAGCAATAGTCCTTAATGCAGGCGGTGGTGGTGGTGGGGGGGTATGTTCATAATTCTGTTTCCAATATAACGTTCACTACCCCCACTTAAAGCACTGATAAATATATTCAATTCTTTATATATATATATTTATATATTTATTTAAAAAAAAATGTAGGGGACAGACAAATTCAGACAAATCTTTACAACAATGACAAAAAAAGAAAAACATTGAACTCTCGTCTTTTAAAAACTCAAATCAAATTCACAAAAAGGAAAAAAAAAATCTGACAATGCACTCTTTTTTCCCCCTGACAGTGGAGAGAATTAACAGGGTGTGGGGGGGTCATTGCACTTCTTCATCAGAGTCCAATGGGCATCGCCGTGGTGATGATGCTCATCATAAAGCCAGTGCAGGGCCCTGAGAGTGAGTCTGCACCGCTCCTCTGTTCTCTTACAGCCTGAGTTATACTGGGCTGCAGGCTGCGTCGCACACCGGGAACAGCTGCTCTACCAAAGGTGTTGATAACAATAGGGACAAAACTCAACAACGGCTCCTACTCGGTATAACAGGAAGGCGCAGGGCCCAAATAATACTCTGCCCAGAATATAGACCACCATCGCAAACTCCGCTCATTTCATGGGATTAGTCCAGTGGCGGCTCAATGGTCAAGTCTTTTTCTTTCTTTTTTTTTTTTTTACAAATGGAACCAAATTAGCCCGCTAGAGTGTATTTGGTTCACATCTGTACACTCTCAGGAAAAAATGGAAATGTCCCTCTTGTGTCCCTCTTCCAGGCTGCAACAGCACTCCCAATAGCCTGGTTTTCTGACCCCTCAATGTTGCAACATTCCAGCTGGTCCGAGTATTATTTGGGCCGAGCCTTCATGCATTCTCCTCCTCCCAAGCGGAGGATTCCAAACCACACTACTAGCTGCAACTCCTTGAAACCACTCGCAACTCATTGCATAAAAAAAAGAAAAAGAAAAAAACAAGAATGCAACTCCTGGAAATAACAGTTTCAAGTAGTTGCTTCTTTGCAATTTGTCCGTTGCTGTATAATACACTGGGCAGAATTCTGGATGAGGTATGCTAGTATTTTGCAATGCTGCAGTATTTTCGTTGTATCTAGTCACTCTAGAAGTAAGAGGAATGGACTACAAATACTGCAATGTGTTATTTTTTTGTGTTACTTGTTTTAAAGTGTTAGGTATGATCTTTTCAATTCAATTCAAATTAGTTGTAGGGCAGAGGTTTTCAGTTGGTCTGTGGGTATACTGCTTGTGGTCCCTAACAATGCATACAGTGTGAAGATTATTTCAAGAAGTGTTGGGGGACAGGGTATTGACAGTGGAATTAAAATATCATCATTATTATCAGTTGTTATTTTAGAAGGGTTGTGTGCTCCAGTACTTCAAGTTCAATAACAGGTTTGATTGAGTAAAGGACATGGTTGAAGACTTAAAGCCAAAACATTGGGAAAACTCTGGCCCAAATCTTAACCCACATCTCCAGCAGACAAGTGGTCCTCAGGTTGATTCTTGGTCAGGATGGTGGTCCCTAAGTGCATTTACATTCAGCTGAAAACCCCTGCAGCACAACGTATACATATATCTTAACTGGTATTACTTATATTGTACCAGTAAGCAAGCCAGACGACGTCCCAGTGTCATGTCGTGATATCGATGTTAATATCGATATACAGCCCAGGCCCAGGCAGAGCAGCTGTTGGCGGTGTGCGGCACGGCATGCAACAAAGCCATGTCAAGCCCTTAATGAGAAAGAAAAGAGCAGCAAGAACTAAAAAACAGAAAAACTGTGCAAAAGTGCGTCCTGCGTCCTTTTACCGCGAGGCCACCCACGTCTGTACTCTAACCCCAAACTGTGGCTTCCTTCTCTTGTGTGACTGCAGGCTCGAAACTTGTTGTTTGGTTCTCTGTACTGAGACGAACAGTGTCGCTCACCGACCGCAGTACAGGAGAATTCAGTGTAATCACTCAAAAAAAAAAACGTAGTAATGTACATGATTATTTGTGGGACGTGATCAAATCGGGAGGTTGTTTCATCATCCGCTTAGAAATATTGATCGTGAAAATGTAAAACCTTCTCGTAAAAGTTACTCTGTCAATATCAAAGGAGCTTGCTGTCTTTCGCCGTTTTCGCTATAGAACCCCCCCTCGAAACCTCCCTTCCCCCCCCAAAAAAACTCCTCCGACATCCCACCTGCCAGCCCCAGGCTTCGTCTGCATCCCCGCAGCTTACGGAGGAGCGCCGCGAAACCTTGCATCAGTGCCATGGCAACAACCGCCTCATCCCGTGCTCCGAGATGAACTTTGAGCCATGAATCAGTTGCATGCTTATTGCTTATAAAGACACTCGGAGAGAGAGAGGAAAAAAAACAAAGGCTAGCGATTGTGTTTTGCGAGCTATCGTGCGAGTAGTTTGATAAGATTTGCACACATCTCGAAGAACTCTATGGTGTGGCTGCCCGGCCGGGGGTAAGGGGCGTTGTTGTTGTCCGCCCCGCCGCCCGTCGAGTCTACGGACGAGGTCAACGACGACGCGATGGAGCCTTCCGCTGCCTTGGCTGGATGTACGGGCGTGGCGATGCCCGGCGGGCCGCCGTCCCCCTTCGCTTCTTCCCCGTCCACGTCGTTCTTAACGCCGGCGCGGTTGTTTCCCACCGAACCGGAGCGGTGAGGGGTAGCGGTCCCAGATTTAGTCTCTAGCATGTCATCTGAAAAGCAGTGAGATATTTAGTAGTAAATACATTTCATTTGTTATGCAGTTTATACCACGTTACACCACGGCCATGGAAAATGGAAGCAACTAAGGTACAAATTCTTGGCGCCAGAACATTTCAGTTAAGTGCATCTAATAAAAACTAAAAAATACATTTAAAAAACGATAACTAACCTGAAACTGTAGTGTATGTTCACAAAACTAAATAAAACTGATATAGACAAAATACACCTTAGTTTTAGTTTTTTTTTTAAATATACTTTTTGGGTAATTATAATACCTCACAACCAGCACACGGAGGAAGATGGTACCATCTTCGTGATTTTTGAATTAAATAATACTTCTGATCTCTTTGAAATCATATAGCCTACCCTACTAATAAACCAAGGCACAAAAAATAAACTAAAACTAACTAACTAACTAAGCATTTAAACCAAAATAAAAACTAGCAAACCTGCATTAAAAACTAAATAAAATTAATTTAAATCAGAAAATTAAATGTGAAAACTAACTAAAACTAATAACAGTTCAGGGGTGACTGAGCAAAAAGCTCCGTCATCCATGGGGTGCAGGTGGGTTTTGGGGGGTTTGAGGAGGTTAGGGTAGAGCAGGGGTTTTCAACCTTTTTGACTCCAGGGGCCGCCATTTATTCAGCATTTGAGCCACGGACCACCATTTGATTACATTTTCAGACCAAAGACCTAAAATTAAAGAATTATTTTGGTTTTGTTGACAATTCCAGGGTGTATTTTGCCAACAAAACAGTGTATACTTCTTAATTAAATAGTGCTAATTCAGATGATGAATATTCTAACTCTTGAGAGTGTAAAAATGAAACCAAATGGACCCGCAAGGGTCCATTTGGTTTCATTTTTACATTCTCAAGAGTTACATCTGGTTAACCAACTTTCCATCATTTACCCTGGGGACCACATGGAACCTTCTCAGGGACCACTGGTGGTCCCCGGAGCACCTGTTGAAAACCCCTGGGGTAGAGGATTGAGGTGTGATGAGTTCCTTGAGGTAAAGACACCGATCTAGCAAGTAAAATGACAGATCATCAAGCGTACCATCTATACTACGGAAGTCCAGGAGGTAGGTCCTGCTGTCCACCTGGTACAGCTGAAGGCTCATCTTGGCTTGCAGGCTGGTGATCGGGTTCTTCCTCCTCACACGCATGTGGTACGGATTCACAACCTGAAAGAGACACACACACATTATGAACCACTATAACAGGGCTTGGCTGAATGTTTGAATCTGACTTAATTGTGAATTCTGCGTGAGAATCTTCAATCCAATTTGTAATCAACGTGTTGTCCTTCAAAGGGTTCCATAGGCTCACGTCCCCAGCTAAACAATTTCCACTTAGCAATGAAATGCAGTTGCTAAATGGTGTACAGGTGTTTACAAATGAAACCTGTTGATTCTGGTCAAGGTGTAATTGTTTGTAGTTGTACAAATGTACAATCTCATTTTACAGTGTTTTTCTTTAGGGTCCCACAAATACAAATCTACTACTACTAGTCTACTACATTATCTAAATTGAGCTCTTAAAATTACGAATCACATTAGATTGCAATTCCAACTCATCTACTAACCTCTCTCACACACAAACTTTAAATGTCTACTTCTTGTCATGGATAAATGCAAACCAGAAAATGCATTTCCCTTGTAAATTATCCATCACAAGCCTATTCAAATATGTGGGCCAACACGCCAACAACACTAGCAAGTTCACTTATCTAAGGATTATGGGCGATAACGTGCAATGACAACATTCCATTCTAGGTCAGGCGGAATTATGCCTGCAAAAAAAAACACAACCACCACCAAGATTTACTTTAGTGGTGGATACTGCTTGCAATCTCACAAGAGAAATGTATTTAACGATACAGATGCCACGATACAACCTCGGAGTGGGGGTTCCCCGGAGTGTTTCTCCGGGGAGGGGGTGGGAGTGTCAGTATGCTCAAATACGGGCCTGCTATGATGCACAGTGCTTATACAAAAGACATAGCTAGGCGACACATCTATGGCTTAATAGCACAGCACAACGCATTAACAATACACAGCGGCCCACACGATAGAACGCGACAGAAGATATGCTCATTCTAACATAGCAGGCACATCATCAGAATACAATCTATCTCCTTGATTTCGCCTTTAGGACTTGTATGTATTTACATGTATTCCTGCTTCTGCTCCTGCTCGACAACTCTATAACCTCAAGCCGCTTTTCTTTTCTGAGCCATTCAGCAAATAAAGGAGAATGACGCTGACTGACACCCGCCGCACAGATAGAGCAAGAATGAGTGGGAAAACAAGGTAAATGTTAAATTTATAAGCAACTTTTCGACTCGGGCTGGTGGGAGTATCTCCCGTTATGCAAATCGATGCATCAATGTATCATTTTTTTTGGTTAATGCCCTAGTACGTTTGACAGCACTGGCATTTATTGTCATATCGATATATCAGACACTCAATCGATATACTTATCGTTCAGGTGTTCCATCGATATATATATTGCAATATCAATATATTGAATACACCACTAGCAGCTACAGCATTTCATCTATACTGATATACTGTATGTGGCAGTTTAACACACTCACTCACACACCAACAAGATTACAATACGCAGAAGAGGATGACCATTAGGAGGATGACCATTAGGGCCTCATTACACCTCATTAGGATCCTCCGTTCCTCATCCACCAGCTCTCTCACCTTCCACTCGTAGTCCAGCTGCTTCATGGCGCGGCACACCTCCGACATGATGTCGTTGGGTCTGCTCTGGCTGCGGATGCCCAGGTGCCACTTGGCCCGCCGGACCCCCGAGTGCTTGGCCTTCTGCGGGTTGAGCTCGTCCAGCGTGTGCCGCGGCCTGGGCGGCGTCTCGGCGAACAGGAAGGGCACGCGCTCCGGGTGGGGCTTGATGCTGGCGGCCATGGAGGCTCCGGCCCCGGAGGCGCTCATCAGGTGCTGGTCGTCCAGGAAGGAGTCAGGCGGGCTGGAGGCCAGGTAGAAGTCCTTGGCCTCGTTCATGATGCGCCGGTTGTCTATGATCAGGTGGTAGGCCACGGCCAGCGGGTCCTGGTGGTTGCGGCTGTACAGGCAGGTCAGCACCTCCTCCTCGGTGCACTCGAACTTGTCGCAGACCTCCTTCAGAGCCTCGTCGTCGATGACGTTGTTGGTGTACGAAGGGTCCTCAGGGAAGAGGTACTTGGGCTGGTCCTCCTTGAACCACTCGTCCTCCCTGGAGGGACGACATGGATAAAACTAGGGGTGTGACTATATGGTACGGTATTGATATTTAGTGTGATTTATATTGCGATTCTTAATGATGTTGTGATGCAATATATTGATATGCTGAGATTTTCCCCACAGATTACTTTTATTGTACTTACTTATCATACTAGAACATGTTAACTCTCTCAGTGCCAGCCCTTTTTCATATTTTTGGAGGTCGCCAGTGCCAGCGATTTTCATCTAAAAGTCATATTTCATATTTCGGTCCATGTTTCCCGACGGACAAGTTAGTTGACGGACACACACTTTTGGTTCCGGGTTGGTCCGTCCCTTATTATGGTCTAGCAATGGTCGCTGCTAGCTGCTGTTAGCATGGGGATCGTATTAAACCGGCGCCGGTAAGTAACGTCACGTCAAGTAGCGTAACGTCAGCGGCATCAGTTGTTACTGTAAATCATAATGATAACGGGTGACGTAGATTCATTTCCACGGCACGAAAACTGTTAATAAAATTCTTAACAATATGGACAGTGACAAGTTCAATCCTACAGTTCAGTGCAGCCAGACAACTGTCAGTCAGTCTTTCTGACATGAACAAATTAATACATACTGTACATAAATACCAAAAACATTGATCGCAGCTCTAGGAATCGTGATATATTGATATTTTGCCCAACCCGAGATAAATGCCAAAAACAAAAGGCAAAATGTCTGCAGAAGGTTTTCAGAAAAAAAATGTCAGTAAATCATTAACATGGTGAAACACAACTTGATGACATCATTAAGTTGTGTTTCACCATGTTAATGATTTTCCTTTCAGGGCCTATTCTTCTGAGAGTGTACAAATAGAACCAATTTGGTTGCATTTTTACACTCTCAGAAGTGGCTTGCAGTCAGTGACATAATAACAGGCTGGACATTCAGGATGAAATCAGAACAAGTAATAATCTCAGGATTATCCTTTTGGAGAGAACAAGTCACTAAGTTTAAGCATGTGCACACAAAATGACTGTTACCGGTACTCCGTTATAATCATTTCATTCTCAAGGCATTTTTACTGTCCCAGTCGGGCCAGTGTAAGGCACCACCTGGTGGCTCCGAACCGTTTAATGAGTTAAAAGTACATTCGGGCCAATTACAATGTCGACCCCTGCCCAATAAATGATCCAAGCTGACGCTCACCGGATGTCTTTGATGGTGGCTCTCTTCATGGGGTCCACCTGCAGCATGTGTTTGAGGAGGCTGATCACGCGGGGGTTCAGGTACTGCGGCGTGAAGAAGATGCCATCGCAGATCTTCTTGAAGAGGGTTGGCACGTGGTCGTCGTCGAACGGGAGCGTCCCGCACAGCAAGGCGTACAGGATCACTCCACTGCTCCATATGTCCACCTCTGGACCGGCGTACAGCCTAGTGGAGAGACGCCGTTCACAGGTGGGATTTAAAAAGCCAAACAAAATGTTCAGGGCTGTGTCTCCCATTTTTTGCCATTTCCTAGACCAGTGGTTTTCAACCTTTTTCATCCCAGGGACCACCATTTATTCAGGATTTTAGCCACGGACCACCATTTGAGGACATTTTAGCCCCACAGACCCCAAAACTAAAGATTAATTTCGCTTTTGTTGACAATTCCAGGCTGGATTTCGGAGAGAACAAAACCGTCAACCACACAGATCAAAATGACCATTAATCTTCTACATTCTCTAGTTGTGTAGACTTGGGCTAATTCACATGATGAATATTTTAACTCTTGAGAGTGTAAACATGAAACCAAATGGACCCGCAAGGGTCCATTTGGTTTCATGTTTACGCGCTCGAGAGTTACATCTGGTTAACCAACTTTTCATCTGGTTAACGTGGGGACCACCTGGAACCCTCTCAGGGACCACTGGTGGTTCTCGGACCACCTGTTGAAAACCAATGTCCTAGACCATGGGCTTTCAACGGGTGGTCCAGGGACCACCTGTGGTCCCCGAGAAGATTCCATGTGGTCCGTAGGCTAAATGATGGAAAGTTCGTTAACCAGTTGTAACTCTTTCAGAGCGTAAAAAGGGGCTAAAAAGTCATCAAATGGAGGTCCGTGGCTCAAATTCTGAATAAATAGTGGGCACTGGTATGAAAAAGGTTGAAAACCACCGTCTTAAACAACTAGCACGGCAATATGTAAGATGTTCTTGCAAAATAGTTCCTGATGTTCTACAACAGTGGTTTTCATCCATTTTGATACCAGGCCCACTATATATTTAGTATTTGAGCCACGGACCACTATTTGACGACATTTTAAACCCCACAGACGCCAAAACTAAAGATTTATTGTTGCCTTTGTCCACAATACCAGGCTTGATTTTGGAAACACAAAAGGCAAGCATACAGATCAAAATGAGCATTAATCTTCTACATTCTCTAATTGTAGAGACAATTCAGATGAATATTTTAACTTTAGTGTAAACATTTTTACGCCCTCTCATTTAGCCTGAGGACCACCTGGAACCCTCTCAAGGACAACCTGTGGTCCCTGGAGCACTGGTTGTAAACCACTGTTCAACAGTACTGCCAACCAAGTATTTGTACATATATTTTCATTCAAACATTGTTGTCACTGAAGATGGTACTGAGACAGTTGAGAACAGGTTGAAAAGAACAAAGACACTCATGGTTATGCTCAGATAGATTGATTGTCCTGGTGGCCCTGCAATAGCCTGTCTAATTTAATTAAAATAGTTCATTAAAAGAAAGAACATTACCTTCCCGAGATGACCTCTGGAGCAGCATAATTCGGAGAACCGCAGCTCGTTCGCAAGAACTCTCCATCCGACATCATGTTTGATAAACCTGCACATTAGCATGATACAACGTTGGTCTGTATTTCTTATAATGTCCCATGTGACTAGAATTAAAATATCATACAATACTGTATATCACATGGTCTCTGTGAAAACAGTCTGAAAATGGATTATGTACCATTTCGACCTGCTGCTAATTATCAATGTTTGGTTACGACTTTGTACCCGACATTTGCCGTCGTATTGGCTAAATATGGAATTAAAACATAACCTACTCCAGTGGCTCTCAAACTTTTTTTCATTTCAAGGCCCCACACAACTCTCAGAGTGTACAAATGCCATTTGCCAAAGTCGGGACTTGCCAAAGTCTGCGATCTTGGCGTTCATCTGTGCATCAAGCAGGACGTTCTCTGGTTTGAGATCTCTGTGCACCACCATGTGTCGGTGGCAGTAGTCTACTGCTGAGATGATCTGCTGAAACAACCGCCGGCTCTCCTTCTCATCAAGCTGTCGTAGATAGAGACACAAACATGTAACAATAGATGTGCAATCACGCAATGCCATTGAGTTACAAACGCACAAATGCAATCATTTATACTGGTACGTATGTGTAATTTTATAAACTGTTAACATCCGTTATGATGAAACACTTCGATACATTATTATGAAGTAAGTACAGTTCAGTATGGTACTTTACTGTGCCGTACTGTAGTCTACAACACTGTTCTCAACGGTTCTTCAATTTTAATATACTTAAATTATGCCTTTAATGTGTAGCAATATGATGTATTAATGGAGAACAGCGTAAAACCATAATAATTGACTTGAGTTGAATAAGTGTGCTAAAACTCATTGGTTTATAATTAGATTGACTGCCTAATGAAGACATCTGGATTATGTTTAACCTGTCTCCTAGCCTGGTCCGGAGCAGGCTAAGTAAAACACCATTAGTTTACCATGCTGCCTTCTTCCATTGCCATGCTGAAACCGAATCAAGCCTCAACATAGAGGTTAGCTGGCCAGGTTAATCTGGCAAGATTAACCAGTCTTCATGAAACAGGTTAAACACTCATACAGGATATAATAAACCAAGTTAGCCGATAAATCCTGGCTTAATCTTAATCCAAGTTTCGGGAAATAGGCCCCCGGGCTGGCTACTGAGAAATTAAATGTATGGTGACTTTCTCTGCAAGTTGTGATTGCCCGATTCATACTTTCCAGTCTCAGGCACTGTAAACAGCAGATGTACAAGCTCACAACAAGTCACATATACAGTGACAAGCTTGCACATTTATTTTCACAAAGTACCTCTTCCCTAAATATTATTGTACCGTCTATGTCGACTAGGCCGAATCATTTAAGCTTGGCAGGTTTAAATCTGTCGATGCCACTGTGAGGAATGATACTCACCTCATTCTTTTTTTTTTTACTGACATCAGCTCAGATCGGATTGTGAAAATTAATTTTATTTTTTATTATTTCAGCAACTTGCAGGAAGTTGAGATGCATAATTCATCTGTCCTTGCCGTTTGTCAATGTTACACTGAGTAAAACCATGTTACGTACAGCCTTAATGTCTTCATTATCATATGCCTAAGGCCCAAACCACACCAGCTGCAGTTCTTTCAAAAACCACACAGAATTTAAAAACAAACATACCATACCATACCATACCATACCATACCATACCATACCGATGCAACTCCTTGCAACTGTTGCAAGGAGTTGCATGGCGACCCTCTGGCTTGGTTAAAGATGTCTTTGTCTTCAACAAGTAATCCTTTCTTGGATTTCAAATCACTTCCCCTACCTTTAAATAATATTGCCAATTTTTATCCCATGATTTTGTAACCCATTTTTCTCCCCAGTGCCAATTCCGATGTGATCCGGGGCTCTACACACCCTGAGGCAGCGGACTTGCCTCATGCTTCCTTCACTGCATGAGGAGTCCAAGCTGTCTTCATTTCACCTGACGGGGGAGTTTCCCTGGTTGGACATAGTGTGTGGAAGGAACACGTTAGTCCAACCAGCTCCTGTCCCCTCCATCCATCAGGTGCCCCGGCTAGCCAGGGGGAGGCTGTTTAGAGCCCAGGATTATTACATGTTTTTGTGAGTGTATCTACCCTAGGGGGGATACGGGGAGAACATGGAAACTCCACACAGAAAGACCATTTCACCACCCCTAGCAGGGATCGAACCCAGGACCTTCTAGCACTAGAAGCTCACACTAAATAAAGGAATTTAAGGTCATTAAAGCCCGAGTCCAGTTATTTATGACAACCTACTGTCCAGGACTTGTCACACTTTGCCTAGCACCTCGTCAATAGATGTCCGTGTAGAAGAGGCACTATTAGACTGGCCCCATAAAGTGAACAGAGTTGTCACTACTCTCTCGTCAACATGGTGCTGGACTATTCATTACCTTTCCATTTTTGCAGATGTAGTCAAAGAGCTCTCCTCCCGACACATACTCCATCACCATGAAGATATCTGTAGGCGTGCTGATCACCTGATACCTGCAGAGATAACACACATCACATGATGAGTGGCACGTCACAACACAGACTACTCTATGGAAAGTACAGTAGCAAGATTGAAGTCAAAATAAAAAGCATGCTTTCAGTAGAGATGCCCGATATCCCGATATTGCCAAACTCTTAATGTCACAACACCGGTATTAACCGATACCAATATATGCAGGTCTTGTGGTAGGCAAAAAAATAAACAATGGGAGTATTCAGTGATTTGGAATCCCCCCCCCCCCCAATGCGGCTCTATACGCATCTGTAAATGGTATTTTACAAAAAAAAAACTAAAATGGTCATACTTCCATAATATTTATCCAGTAGCGATATTTTCCGATGGTGATTTTTAAATCGGCCGATAATCTGTATGGCCGATGTATCTGCCCATTCTTAGCTTTCAGTGTCATGTCCAACATGACCTAGCTGAGGTAATATACATGTCACATACAAATCAATTAAGCTTTCTCAGCTTCTAGGTTACGAACAGTACCGCCAAAGATTTTTCTTTCTTTTGTATTACTTTTACCAGGGATAAATGTTAAATATCATTTTCATTGTGTGGTTTTGTGATTGATCCAGTATTTATATGCAAATATCATGCCCAATGTCATTTAAAGACTATACCCATCAACAGCAATCATAATGTTTATGTGAAAAAAAGAAAAAAGAAAGAAAGAAAAAAGAATTACATAAATAATTAATAAAATATGTTATTAATATGTTATGTTATGTCATAAGACAACCATCGTCCTTTCAGGGTTAAATCAGACCAACCTGTGCTAAATATGGTTTTCTACAAGTAATCTACCAATCTTTTTATGATTTTATGAGTGCTGTAGTTATGTATACAGTGTCTAGTCCCAACAAGGTCACAGTCGTCAACATGAAAGACATGGGAGTTAATAGAAAACTAAACATTAACATCCTACACTTAGGACCGGCAGCGCCCGGAAATTGTAAACCTCAAGCTCCCATGACGCGTTGTGGATGTTATATGCCAGGGGTTTTCAACCGGTGGTCTGGGGACCACCAGTAGTCCTTGAGAGAGTTCCAGGTGGTCCCCAGACTAAATGGTGAAAAGTTGGTTAACCAGATTCTCAGACTCTTTGAGGGTGTAAACATGAAACCAAATGGACCCTTGTGGTTCAATTTGCACTTACTTCTTGGTTTCCACTCTCAAGAGTTAAAATATTAATCATCTGAATTTGCCTAAGCCGACACAACTAGAGAAGATTGATGGTCATTTTGATGTGTATGTTTGCCTGTTTGGTTTGCCAAAACCATCCTGGAGTTGTGGACAAAAGCAAAAGAAATCTTTAGTTTTGGG
Source organism: Benthosema pterotum (assembly GCA_039105355.1). NCBI lineage: Eukaryota > Metazoa > Chordata > Actinopteri > Myctophiformes > Myctophidae > Benthosema > Benthosema pterotum. The sequence goes on from CM076985.1 coordinate 37,547,794, forward strand.
GTCTATGGAACTAAAATCTCATCAAATTGTGGTCCGTGGCTCAAATGCTGAATAAACAGGGGGCCCTGGTGTCAAAAAGGTTGAAAACCCCTGCTATATGCAGTGTGAGCTTCTAAATCTGCCATTCCCTACGAACCACACTGTCCTCTGTCAAACAGCAGGACAAAGTATACATTTGGCTATACAGTAATTTTAGGGGAAGTAAACGTCAGCATAGTTTTTGGCCTACGACAAGGATGAATAAGCTTTGCCATCAGCGTGTGGAGGACAAGTCAAATTTCTGCCTATTTATTACAACAGCTGATATTCCCAAATGAATCTAAGCCAGTGGTTTTCACCCATTTTCATAGCAGGGCCCACTATTTGTTCTGCATTTTAGCCACAGACCACCTTTGATTGACTCATGATGGTGAGTATAGTATCGGACCCACAACTAAGCATTCTTCCAAGTTTGTTTCCACAATTTCATTTTACGCCCTCAAGAGTTACAGATCTATAATGGTCCATTTGACCCATTTGTCCATCATTTAGCTGGGGACCACCTAGAATCCTCTCAAGGACCACTGGTTGAAAACCACTGATCTTACAGTAGCTAATGTGTGACAATCAGCACTTTGCCGACCTCAAACCAACTAACTGCTCCAAATGCTAAAGCCACTATAGCCACTAGCCAGTTATAGTCGGCTTGCAGTAGCAGATGAGAGACAGCTCAGCATTATGTCAACAAACACTGAACAAATATCCATCTTAGGAAAACCCAAGCCTTCACAATGTGAATGAATGACGACTGCAAATGATCACACATTGCACTTCAGGGCACTAAGTACACAAACACACACAGAAGTTTCTGTCAACACGTGACAACCATTGACCGTCTCTGTATTCATAACATGTTTGTAGCGCTTATGTAACGACCTTGTGGAGACTATCGTCATACCACAGCTTCAGCCACACTCCAACACAACACATTGAACAACATTATGACTGCCAGGCTGGGACTCCGTTAAGACTAGGTTTTGGATCCTTTAGGTTATGACAACTAGAAGAACAACTCCTTGATAGATTTACCACGACTTTTGAGGTGATTGATTATTCTGTTGTCTGCTTATCACCCCAAAAGTCATTTTAGGCTTTGTTTTAATTGACAATCGCATTAACTCACCTCACACCACCTCATCATGAAGTCCTTTATGTGGTGATTGCACTACAAAACCCAGAAAACACCACACCTCACTTTACAACTGTAATTGATAAATGATTTAACTTTAAATGCTTTTATCTCTGAATGAGCCCTGGAAACAATGAAATCTGAAAATACAGGGTGTTTTGTCAAATGTATTTAAAAAAAACAGAAACACATAATCAACTCATTTTATTTTTTCCCTTAAAGTAGACACCTTAAGCCATCTTTGGATCTCATTCATTTGCACGGAATCACAACAGAGAATTTTCTATGAATTATTTTGTCACAGGGCTTGACACTAACACTTGCCCGGGGCAAGTAAAAAAAAAAAATCGAGCAAGTGAAGACTGCTACCTGGTTGCCTGATCAGGCAAGTGTGTGACTTAGTGCGCTATAACACGACACAAGATAGGCCTATATTTGTCTTGAAGGTGGTCATTGTGCTGTGCCTCTGCATTTTCCCTGGCTTTCTAGCTATCTCTCTCTCTCTCTCTCTCTCTCCCAAGTCCATTTTGCTGTGGTCACAGACCCCTGAGTCTGTGATCACTATGGGAACCACTGATTTACAAGTTGAATATTTGCTGTAGTCTTCGACTGCTAAAGGAAATGTTTAAAGCACCCAATTAGAAAGTAAACTTAAATGCAAACTGTATGATATATTGGGGGGGGGGGGGGGTGACCATGACCTCAGGACAAGTAGAACTTGACTTGCCCGATGGGCAAGTACCTTGGAGACCTTAGTGTCAACCCCTGTGTTACTATTGAGCCAAATGGGAGCACTCCTAGCTTTTCTGTTCACCTGTCAAAGAGTTAAATTCCTTTGCTGTTCCTTGTAATGATTCTTTACAGGGAGTTCCGAACGGATGAGAGTGTGTTTGCTCTTATCATACACACATCACATCACATTCCGTGCTCAGGCGTTGTCAAATCATCACATTCCATCCATGCTCATACATACACAAAGCTGTGCATAGGAGAGGTTATAGCACACATCAAAAAGGTTTCAAAACCACTGGTGTTGACACTGAAAATGGTAAGGCAGGTGAAGTCTACTACCTGGTAGCCTCGACACCCAGGCTTTCATTTTTGTCAGTATTGCGTGAAAAAGGAAAGCCTGGACTAATTTCTTATCCACGGTGACCTAGAAGTGGGAGGGGTCAACCTTTCGGGGTGGGCGTGGCTCCAAATAATGTGACGTAGCACAGCAGTGGAGGGAGCGGGGCGTGCTTAGCTGCCAATCTGATTGATTAATTACTAAATTAGTTGACAACTAATTAAATTATCGATTCAATTGAGATTCATTGATTAATCGTTGCAGCCCTAGAACAAAGATTACAACATAATGTTGTACGAGTGACAAAAAAAAAACATTGTCAGTGGCTTAAAAAAATTGTTGAACAAACATTAGAAAGAAAGAAAGAAAGAAAGAAAGAAAGAAAGAAAGAAAGAAAGAAAGAAAGAAAGAAAGAAAAAAAGAAAAAAAGAAAAAAAGAAAAAAAGAAAAAAAGAAAGAAAGAAAGAAAGAAAGAAAGAAAGAAAGAAAGAAAGAAAGAAAGAAAGAAAGAAAGAAAGACAGAAAGAAAGAAAGAAAGAAAGAAAGAAAGAAAGAAAGAAAGAAAGAAAGAAAGAAAGAAAGAAAGAAAGAAAGAAAGAAAGAAAGAAAGAAAGAAAGAAAGAAACAAACAAACAAACAAACAAACAAACAAACAAACAAACAAACAAACAACAAACAAACAAACAAACAAACATCCTCAGAGGAGAATAGCTATAACGAAAAGCAAATTGGTAGAAAGCGCAATGGATTTTAGGCAGAAAGACACTGTCTGGGTCAGCCACAAAACACTCCATTAAAAACCCAAAATAGCTCAGTAAGTGCCACCAATGTGGCAGCAGGGGGAGAGGGGTACAGGGGCCCCGCAAACAAGGCTTTGTTTTATTAACAAGCTCATTAACTCACTGCACACCAGGGGCGGATCTTGGCATGGGCATGGGAGCAATACCCCCCCAAATGCCCTGATGCCCACACCAAACATGATGGCGTGCAAAACAACCCAGTATATTTCAAATTAAAGTGCTTATATTTAAAATGATTTGAAATACTACTACTGACTACCTAACTACAGTTGTGGCACCTTTAAACCAACAGCATTTCATCATTGAAAACAGAAAACTCTGAGTCTCTGAGACCTTTAGCTTTATGCATGCTGCGTGTCTGTTGCAACTTCAACAACAACTGATGTTATTATCGATGTTTTACTTGACTAATAAAAAGTCCTGTAGCCGAAAATGGTATGGTGGCGACTTCATGGTGATGAAGCCTCCCCCATACCATTTCTCTTGCCCCCCCAATTGGGAAATGTTACATCCGCCCCTGCTACACACCACCTCATCATGAGGTCATTTAAGTGGTAATTGCACTACAAAACCCACATAACACCTTACACACACTTCACAACTATAACTGATAAATGATAGATGATATACCGGTAACTTGAAATGCATTTATCTCTGAATGAGCCCCTAAAATTGGTGCGAGCGAATGATTGGAGGCCCGCTTGGTTTTTAACCAGCCAATATTCTCACATGTCACTCCGCTTCTCTGTTCCCTCCATTGGCTCCCGGTCGCTGCACACACACAGCTCAAAACTCTCACGCTTGCATTCAAAGCAACTAAAGGTTTGACTCCACTATACCTCACTGGCCTCATAAAACCCTACAAGCCCTCCTGTGCACTCCGATCAGCCAACACTGGGAAGCTGGCAGTAGCCCCACTAAAAACGCCTGGACAACGCTCCATGCGCCCCAAGCTCTTCTACCTCCTGGCTCCAAAACTATGGAATGTACTTCCCAGTGCAATCAGAACCACAGACTCACTACCTATCTTCCGCCACAGTCTGAGATCACACCTCTTCAGACTCCATCTCAGCCCATAGCACTTGTATTACATACCAACCCAGGGTACTTGCAACAGTGACTTATATAGGATACCTAGGGTTCCATTTTCGTTACCGCTAAACCCCTTATCCCTTACTTCTTTGCCTTTTTAAACTATTTTAAAAAATCAGTAGTTCAAATGGCCAGTCTACAAGCTCACAACATGTTAATAGACTGACATGTTGAAGTGTTTCAAAATACTAAAAAAGAAATACTAAAAAAGAAATAAGAGATTTGGGATAAGGGGTTTAGCATGAAACAAAAAATGGAGCCCCTAATGTATTTACAATGTTTTAGTGCTTACCTTATATTGTATATTGTAAAATCTATTGTAAATTCTGATTAAATTGTAGAATTTTCACCATTGTAAGTGGCTCTGGATTAAGAGCGTCTGCTAAATGCCTAAAATTGTAATTGTAAGTTGACTTACAGTTTAATGATGTGAGGGTGTCTGAAGAGCTTGAGGTTCTGGATCTCCCGGCGGATCTTCCCCACCACGTCCAGACTGCGGATCTTCTGCCTGTTCAGGATCTTCACTGCTACCTGGTGCTTGGTCAACTCATGCTGGCCCACTGTGGGGGGAGAAGGTTCCAAGAATTACTACTGGAGGCCTGGCTCTGACTCACCAATACAAAATACGCCCCTCATTGATTTACATTGTATACTAAAGACAGCTCTCAAAGTCACTCTTTTAGGATGTAAGCAAACACGAAGTTGATTTAAACACTATAGAGCAGAGGTTTTCAACCTTTTTGACACCAGGGACCACCATTTATTCGGTATTTGAGACACAGACCACCATTCAATTACATTTTCACCCCAAAGTCCTAAAACAAAAGAATTATTTTGGTTTTGTCCACAAACAAAACACTATAGACTTCTTGTTTAAGTGGTGCTAATTCAGAATGATGATGAGAAATTTAACTCTTGAGAGTGTAAAAATGAAACTTTCCATCATTTAGACTGGGGACCACCTTGAACCCTCTCAATGACCACTGGTGGTCCCCGGACCACCTGTTGAAACCCCCTGCTATAGAGTATCACCGCGATGGTGATGCTCTGTAGCAGACAGACAGTTGCACACAAGACGGACAGATGAATCAGATGGATGGATCATGGGAACTAGCGTTATTTGATACTGCTATTGTCTACTGCTTCCATAAACAATAGTCACAGGCCACCAACTCTCTCAGGTCAGCTAAAACGAACAATGTAGTCGGTGTAGAGGATGACACCCCGGTCCATTAATTAACACCGTATCACTATACAACTCTATGTGCGATGTAAGTTTATGAGGGGCATATTTTGAATTATCAGTTTATAATGGAGTGGAACATTAAATGTTCTTGCCCACATTTGGAATTACATCATGACACAGTAACTACACACAAAAAACCTCAAAAGCGGTCATAGCCGTTCAGAGTACAATAAACACGGAGGATTTTAGAAATGCAGATTGGATCCCTTATGCAGATGTTGGGACAATTTACATTGGTTCTTAGTCCCAGATATGGACTACCGGTAGCACATATATCAAACTCTGGAGTTCTGGACTATGAGTGCACATAGAAAATGAGAAGTACAAATCCTACCCAAAGTTGGAACAGAAGGGCCGTGCGACAAAGATGTACAGAGATAAAACTATGCTACAGCCCCAACAAATAAAGCAACCGCAGCAGCTCAAGGAGAACCAGAGAATGTTGACCACTGTTGAACAACGACAGCAAAAACAAATCAGAGCCAGTCAATCTGAAAATCCCCCACTAAACAGAACCAGCAACTGTAAATAAATGTGGGAAAAACACAAGCTTACACTAATCAACTGGCAATGCATGCACAATACCCTGTGTAACCCTTTTTTCCTCTTTACCGACAATGGTAAAATATTAACCCAAACTTCAAACTTGTCAATGAGTCATTGAGGAAAAATGGCATTCATGCACTGCTGTTTGTGGTCATCTCAGAATAGATTTGATTCATTGATCATTAACTCATCCGAAGCTATAAATGAATGTAGATGTAAATAAATAAATAAAACATGCTAGGGATGTACTGAAAGGGAAATTCTTGGCCGAAACCAAATACCAAATCTAGGAAACAGTTGGCCGAAAACCAAATACTGTAGGGCTGCAGTTTTTAATTTTATTAATCGAATCGATAATTTAATGAGTTAGACAACTAATTTAGTAATCGATTAATCATATATATTAGCAAGTAGCAACAAATCACTGGGTGTTTCCCACTTAACCAGTTTTTTCCATGGTTAAAGGGGAATTAGCTCTTCGCTAAGTCCCACCCCAACCCATTCTTGGCGAATAGCGCGTTAGCGACGGAGCATGGACAAGCTTTCAATGCTGGTCAAAATGGTTAAAGGTGTGCGGGGAGCCAGGAGCAGAAACTCTGTCGCAGAGTTTCTACCCTACTAGCAAAACGAGTGTACTCTATTTACAGTATTACAGTATTTGCTGTAGCTGTGTGACCTCGGAAAGATGAAACTCTGATCCATAGCCTATATCTGTATGTAGAACTATTCAGAGCCTACTATACACAGCTTTATGCAAACTCTGTTCACTTCATGGGGTCAGTCCAATGGAGGCTCTTCTACATAGACTTATATTAAGAAAGGGGACAACAAATGGGCACAAGTCTTGGACTGGAAGTTGAAGAAATGCATTGGACTCAGGCAACAGCCCAGTTTTAATGATCTTAAATTGCTTTATTTTAGATCGTTTTTAGTAATAGTAAGACATAAACATTAAGGATACAACACTTGAAAACAACTTTTCACAACTTCAGTTTGTCTCTATTCAAGCTGTATGAACGGCACTCGAGCGCTCAGTTTCTGACCCCTTAATGTCGCAATTATGACGGCATTCGCTATAGAGTTTATGGACATGAATGAACTATGCCGTATCTGACTGCGCAAACGGCGACACTGTACATTATCTACATACCCTGGCTGGTAGGCTCGTGTGTTGATAATGTATGCCTGCCTGCCCCATTTAGCCTACCTTTTCCGACTGTAGTGACAATCAATAGGTATTCTTTTTCTGCTCTTTTTTAGCTTTTGCCACCACCACAGAGGACACAGGAACGCCATTGTTGTGGCAAACTTGTACACGATGCTCTTATTGTGCTTTCCACTTGAGCGATCATGCGTTTATTAACCCCACGACGTGGGAACGATATCTCGGAGCGCTGCAAACAAAGGGAAACAGGATGATTCTTCAAGGGGCTAAAACACATTATGTAGCGAAAAATAAAGGATGTCATGAATGAACCATACCTTAAAATGTGACTAGGGCATTGTATGGACTTCCCTGCAATGCAAGAGCACTGTTGTTTCGTTATATGGTTATCTTTATTCATGAATGGACAACACATGAGGAGGCTGCGTTTTGCATTGCGAGCGGTAGCATTTCGCTTCTATTTGGATTTCATAGTCTTTGCTGAGAGGCTACATGCGATCTGGTGGATGTATTTTTCGAAACCATTTTGTAAACCCCTTTGACGTTTTGACTGTTAGTACTCCAGAAGTTGGAAGTTATTTCTCTTCCACGGACACGGAAGTGTATTCCTCCATTGAATAGGTGAACGGGAGGATCAAGCTTGTCCATTCTCCGTTGCTTAGTAACCGTCCCTAACGTGGTATTGGCCAAGAACGGGCTGGGGTGGGATTTAGCGAAGAGCTAATTCCACCCATTTTCAAAAATTTGATATCTTTCCTGCCAATTTGGGCTGAAGCCAGATAGGTCCGAAAAGGACATTTTTAGCCATTTCCTGCCACTGAATGTCCGGTACATCACTAAAACACGCATTCATACTACGGGAGCTAAGCCGTAGTCCTGCAAGTTAAGCTATAAGCCATGACTTGGCCAACAACTGACACAGTATAAATTAGGCTTTTGTTTTCCAAGGAACACTGTCTGGCGAAAGGAATTCCATTTGTAAGCCAGGCAAACGTACAAATGAAACACTCCCCAGCTAAATGATTGATAGAAAGTTAGGAAGTGTAGGCCGAATCCCAAACCACCCCCTTGTTGACTCAATGAGACCTCACTGACTTAGCTGTGCGTTCATGTGAAGTCTGTGAGGGCTTGAGGGGTGTCCCATTTGATGTGAGGGCTTGAGGGGTGTCCCATTTGATGTGAGGGCTTGAGGGGTGTCCCATTTGATGTGAGGGCTCGAGGGGTGTCCCATTTGATGTGAGGGCTTGAGGGGTGTCCCATTTGATGTGAGGGCTTGAGGGGTGTCCCATTTGAAATCATTACATCAGAAAGGGCTCAGCTCCGCCCCTTTATGCTGCCTTTCCCACATATATGGAAAAAATATTTGTTGGAAGCTCATATTACCTTACGAGTAAGTATTAAGTTGTTTTTCATTAGCATATCCATTCTATAATTTCATAGGGCTATACCACAGATGGACATATGATGGCATCATCAACTTGCGCCAGGAACAGTGCCTATTGAGTTAAAGATTCTCAGTTTACGAAAGAAATGAAATATTTTACAGTGTTTTTAATTTGTTTTATCATGTTTTAAGGCATGCTTGGTATTCACTGGAATAGACTGATTCAGGGAGGCAGAGGTCACCGGTCACTGTGTTAGGGGTGAGTGGTGCCGCCCCTCAGGACTGGGTCAAGTTGAAGCCAAAAGAGCTCCTTTAGTTGCTAAGGACACTCTGTTCGTTCTGTCGGCTTAGTAGTCACTTAGCAATGGTAATGATAACAGCATCAGTCCACGGAGCCACAGTTTGTTAGCAACAGCCAATGGAGCTACATTTCAGTTAGCATTAGTTAGTAACAGTCAATGGAGCTCCAGTTCAGTTAGTAACTGTCAATGGGGCTCCAGTTCGGTTAGTAACTGTCAATGGGGCTCCAGTTCAGTTAGTAGCTGTCAATGGGCAGTCAATGGGGCTCCAGTTCAGTTAGTAACTGTCAATGGGGCTCCAGTTCAGTTAGTAACTGTCAATGGGGCTCCAGTTCAGTTAGTAACAGTCAATGGGGCTCCAGTTCAGTTAGTAACAGTCAATGGGGCTCCAGTTCAGTTAGTAGCTGTCAATGGGGCTCCAGTTCAGTTAGTAGCTGTCAATGGGGCTCCAGTTCAGTTAGTAACAGTCAATGGGGCTCCAGTTCAGTTAGTAGCTGTCAATGGGGCTCCAGTTCAGTTAGTAGCTGTCAATGGGGCTCCAGTTCAGTTAGTAGCTGTCAATGGGGCTCCAGTTCAGTTAGTAGCTGTCAATGGGGCTCCAGTTCAGTTAGTAGCTGTCAATGGGGCTCCAGTTCAGTTAGTAGCTGTCAATGGGGCTCCAGTTCAGTTAGTAGCTGTCAATGGGGCTCCAGTTCAGTTAGTAACAGTCAATGGGGCTCCAGTTCAGTTAGTAGGCGTCAATGGGGCTCCAGTTCAGTTAGTAGGCGTCAATGGGGCTCCAGTTCAGTTAGTAGCTGTCAATGAGGCTCCAGTTCGGTTAGTAGCTGTCAATGGGGCTCCAGTTCAGTTAGTAGCTGTCAATGGGGCTCCAGTTCAGTTAGTAACAGTCAAGGGAGCTCCAGTTCAGTTAGTCAATGGGGCTCCAGTCCAGTTAGTAACAGTCAATGGAGCCCCAGTTCGGTTAGCAATAGTTAGAAACTGTCAATGGAGCTCCAGTTCAGTTAGTAACAGTAGTAAATTCACTTTGCTTCATGTTGGCGCTCTTGCAAAAGTGACTTGACGTTCGTCATTAGCTATAGCTTAGGCGACCAGAGCCCCTGCAACCAAATCAATAACACTTCTGTCAGACTGCTGTTCTAACAACACGCATTTACACGGCAGCAAGTGCCGTGGGAACTCGCACGCGCGAGTTGTAAAACGCCACGACGGCTGTAAACGTGAACTTGGCTGCAGGCAGACAGACAGACAGACAAACAGTCAGGCCAACAAGTTGTGATGATGTTGCGCTGTGAAAAGTTAGCTTGACACAGCGCCAGAGAGTAGGCTACAGATACGCAGAGTGACGCGCAAACTCCGTTCACTTCATGGGACCAGTGCAATGCCGGCTCCTGTGCATAGACTTCTATGAGAATGGGGACAACAAATAGGGACAATATGGTCCTGGACCGGGGAAGGAGGCAGAAACCCATTGAACCCAGGCACCGGCACCACCAGCCCAGATGAACCCTTGCTGATCCATTTGGTTGCATTTTACACTCTCTCAAGGGTTAAAATATTCATCATCAGAATCAGCCCAAGTTTGCACAACTAGATAATGTAGAAGACTAATCATCATTTTGATCAGTGCTTGAAATCCAGCCTGGTATGTGGACAAAACCAAAAGAGATCTTTAGTTTTGGGGTCTGTTGGGCTTAAAATGTCACTGAGTGGTGGTCCTTGGCTCAAATGCTGAATAAATAGCGGGCCCTGGCATCAAAAAGATTAAAGCCCCCTGTTTTAGATCGTTCTGGAGTAATGGTACAGCATAAACATCAAATAGATGCGTTTCCAGCTCCACCTTGCCCCTATATTCAGGCTGCGCTAACAGCAGCTCAGCTCGGACCCCTCAATGTCGCGGCTGTTCTGCAAGCATAGCTTCACTGGGTTAGCTCAGAGCCACAGAGTATAGACAGAGTTACGACAACTCCGCTCCACTTCATGGGGGCAGTCCTTCTACTTGGGACTTGAATAGAGAATGGGGACAACAAATAGGGACAAGTCCTGGACCTGAAGTAGGCAGAAATGCATTGGACTCAAGTGACAGCCCGGTGTTAATGATCTTAAATCGTTTAGATCGCTTTTGGTAATAGTACAACTGCATAAACATTATTACAGTAACGTTATTACTGTACAATAGGCTACCGTTGACATGTTGGAAGCATGCTTGTGCCGCCCTCGTTGAAAACAATGCATTTCCAACTCCAGTGTGTCCCTATTCGGGCTGCATGAACAGCAGCTCGAGCGCTCAGTGTCTGACCCCTCAATGTCGCAACTCTTCTACTAGATGGCTCTGGGTTTAGCTGCACAGTTCCAACCTTTGTCCCACCCCTCCTCCTCCTCCTCTTCCATGCACAGAGACACAACAGTTCAGCCACGGTTTACCTTTCACTTTCCCAAAGGTCCCCACGCCGAGTGTGTCTCCGAGAATGTAATGTCCGATTTTAACGGTCCCTTCGTGTTTCTTCTTCTCCATCGTCGCCATGGTGGTGGTGGTCGGTGGTCCCGCAGTGGCCTTGCCGTGGAGCTAGCTAGCTAGCTGCGGGTGGAAGTGAGTGGCTGCTCTGCGACCAGTACCAGGGAAGGAAGGCAGCAGTGTTGCCAGACTGTGTGAGCGCGCGAGAGAAATAAGCAAAACCAGGTCTATGAAAACACCCCCCCACCCCCAAAAAATAAACTTTATACAGTGCAAATGGGCACTTTGTAAACCCACCTGTCCTGTATTATTTACCCCAGTGGTTTTCAACCAGTGATCCGGTGACACCGGTGGTCCTCAAGAGGTGGTCCCCAGCTAAATGATGGACATTTGGACGGGTAACCGTAGGGACCCTAATAGATCTGTAACTCCTGCGATCGTAAAATGAATCCAAAATTGACCCTCCCAGGTCCATTTGGAAATTCTTATTTTGATCAACGTTGTGCCAGTTATCTCTCTCTCTTTGTGGACACAAACTCAAAAATCTACCACTTATTCGAGTCACATGTTCAAATACTGGATTTTGATTGGCTTACGAGAGTGCTAAATAGGACAATCCAGAGTTTTGGGTCCGACTAAAATCAACAACAAATGTTGGTCCATGGCTAAAATGTAGAATAAATAGTGGGCCCTGGTATGAAAAGGGTTAAAAAAAAAAAAAAAAAAAAAAAAATATAAGACAGTGTTTTTTAGCAATTGAAAAACATCCTATAAAAATGGAGTCGTCTTATTATTGAGGCTATACATTATTCATCATATATATATCATTCAATGTTCTTTTTACAGAAATGAGTCTTGAAAAATGAGGGTGGTCTTATAACCAAGGTTGTCTGATATTCGGGACAATGCTTCGGATGCTTTTAATGCTCGTAGATCGGCTGGAAGAAAAACGTGGAATATTTTGCTCCAATATCGCCTAGGCCCAAGAGCTGTTTTCATGAACTTTGACCAGCAACCACAGACACTCTGTCAGGTGTGCATGTACCAGTGCTATCAAAATCAACTAAGGAGGTCTAATTCTACTTTCCCTGACATTGTGGGCCATTTCTACTGTAGATTTCTTGAGATATAGCACTTCAAATGTGCCCCTTTGCTCCAATATCGCCTAGGCCCAAGAGCTGATTCTAACTTTGACCAGCAACCACACACACTCTGTCAGGTGTACATGTACCAGTGCTATCAAAACCAACTAAGGAGGTCTAGTTCTACTTTCCCTGACATTGTGGGCCATTTCTACGGTAGATTTCCTGAGTTCAAATGTGCCCTTTTGCTCCAATATTGCCTAGGCCCAAGAGCTATGTGTTTTGGAGCAAGGAGGCCAATTTCAGCTGCTATTTCTGAGAAATCCTACAGTTCACTCCTGTTCACTCCTTCATTCACTCCTGCTTCCTAGTGTCACCGGCACTTTACACACCAGCAACCCATGAACACTATGAACTATAACTCTGCACATTATATTTATGTTCATTGCACAGTGTTGTCTTGTCTTTGGTGTTTTTTGTGGAAAAAATAATCGAATGCACATGTTACATACAATGGCAAATAAAAGTTATATGAATCTGCATCTTGCATCTTTGTGGCGTGAGTCACACCACGGTCCATTGTCTTTTGCTGCCATCAAGCCAAAGGTGCCGGCAGGGGCGTCGCAGCAAATTTTGGGGCCCCTGAATTTTATTTATAACAGGGCGCCCCCCCCCCCCCCCCCCCTGGGGACCAGGTGGTCCCCAGGCTAAAGGATGGAGAGTTGGTTAACCAGATGTAACTCTTGAGAATGTAAAAATGAAACCAAATGGACCCTTGCGGGTCCATTTGGTTTCATTTTCACACCCTCAAGAGTTAAAATATTCATCATCTGAATTAGCACTATTTAATTAAGAGGTCTACACTGTTTTGTTTGCAAAATCCTGCCTGGAATTGTCAACAAAACTTCTTTAGTTTTAGGTCTTTGGGCTAAAATGTCATGAAATGGTGGTCCGTGGCTCAAATCCTGAATAAATGGTGGTCCCTGGGATGAAAAAGGTTGAAAACCCCTGACTTTCTAGATAATCAAGACCAAAGTCGCTTATAATAGGACGACATGGCAACCCTGGACGGCAGAGTGGGAGGTACCGGGTGTCTGGTCTTTATAAAGAGGTCTCTCTCCGGCGCTGGAGAGATACACTTTTGCGTTCTTCAGACTGAGTGCTTTGAAGGTAGAGGTTGCTGTACAGCCCGGCAGGGGCGGATCTAGGCATGGGGGACAATCATAAGGTATAGACAGAGTTGAGGGTTAAGTGTTGCATTTTGTACTGTAGAGATGCCTGGTGACTAGGGCTGCAACTAATGATTATTTTCATAACCGATTCAAATGTTTCTGATAGTGTACAAATGTGAACAAATTTGGTTCCATTTGTACACTCAGAAAAAGGCCCTATTAAAAGAAAAATCATTAACATGGTGAAACACAACTTGATGATGTCATATCAAGCTGTGTTTCACCATGTTAAAGACCTCCATTTCCCGGATGTTTCCCAGAAATGGGGGGAACTTTTTATCATGTCCACACAACATCTCTAAAGTCTATTAATTAATGACCGTAATATGGTGAAAATGGGTGGAATTTGTTACACTTACATTGTAAAAACTATGGTTAAGTGGGAAAACGGGTAAAAACGTCAGTGATTAGTTGACAAACAGATTGATCGATGAATCGTAATAAAATCGATTAATCGATTAATCGTTGCACCCCTACTGGTGACACTGAGCTTATTTTCGTACGCTCTGAGTTACAATTTACAAATGTTCTCTTTAATTTCCTCTCCTCTTTTTTCCTGTGTAGTCCATGTAGAAAAATCATTCATTCATTCATTCATTCATTCATGGCTGAGGTGAAGATAAAGCAGTGGGACAGGGGTGGATCTAGGCATGGGCATGGGGGGGCAGTGCCCCCTAAATGCCCAGTCTGCCCCCCCCCAAACACGATGCAACCCAAGATATTTCAAATTAAAGTGCTTATATTTAAAATGATTTGAAACACTACTACTGCCACTGACTAACTACAGCTGTGTCACCACTAAACCAACAGCATTTCATCATTGAAAACAGAAAACTCTCTGAGTCAGACCTTTAGCTTTATGCATGCTGTGTGTCTGTTGCAACTTTAACAACAAGTGATGTTATTAGTGATGCTTTACTTGACTAATAAAAGTCCTGTAACCGAAAATGGTATGGGTGCGACTACACCGCCCGTGGCACGAAGCTGCTCCCATACCATTTTCTCCTGCCCCCCCCCCCCCATCCGCCCCTGCAGTGGGATGCTATTCATTGTCGGTTTTAATGTCTGTGATTTGTGATCTACAATAGGCTATCTAAGTAATTTTAAAAAGCAATCAACTTGTCCTTTTGTTACAGTAGTGTTTGTCCACTGCAGACAGTCATAGACACATAGCCTACTTATAGTCCAGGCAAAATAGATTTTCAAGTGGAATAAATTGTAACATGGGATTTTTCTTCACAGATCATTTCTTTGAGGTCTCCAGAACAACATATTAAAAGTCCCAAAAAATCCCAGTTGCGCAAATATGTTTAATTTCATAAAGTAATAGAATACATAGGCTCCAATGGAGTGATAGCCCCGCCCCCTCCTATACAAACCCATTATAACTTAAAACTCCATTTTAACCATGATGGATTATTCAAAAACAACCCATCTTTTTTCTGGTGACTGATATTGTCCTCCTAATACGTGAGAGGACCATGGAATTTCATTCACAAGTTTCAGTTATTTTTAAAATATTGTTTTGGAAAATGTAGCTGCCTCCATATCTGGCTATGCCCATCCAAATGAATATTAAAAAAATAAATAAATGAAACCTGTAAATGAAATTCCACTGCCCTCACCTTTTTCTGGTGACTGATATAGTCCTCCTAATATGTGAGAGGGCAGTGGAATTTCATTTACAGGTTTCATTTATTTATTTTTTTAATATTCATTTGGGTGGGCATAGTCAGATATGGAGGCAGCTACATTTTCCAAAACAATATTTTAAAAATAACTGAAACCTGTGAATGAAATTCCACGGTCCTCTCACGTATTAGGAGGACAATATCAGTCACCAGAAAAAAGATGGTTGTTTTTGAATAATCCATCATGGTTAAAATGGAGTTTTAAGTTATAATGGGTTTGTATAGGAGGGGCGGGGCTATCACTCCATTGGAGCCTATGTATTCTATTACTTTATGAAATTAAACATATTTGCGCAACTGGGATTTTTTGGGACTTTTAATATGTTGTTCTGGAGACCTCAAAGAAATGATCTGTGAAGAAAAATCCCATGTTACAATTTATTCCAATTTTAGGTAAAACATGATCTAAAATTACTGGCCTATTCCCACAGATTACAATCAGCCGCCGTTCTGGGCACAGGTCTCCACCAGACCAGGTCAGGTCAGGTTGTGGCCTCCTGGTGGTGCTATAATAGGTCAATGTTAAAACGGTGTCATTTTCATTTCTTCTTATGACTTTGGCATTTGAATGATCTGAGCCATTTGGTCCCCAAAAATGCTTTTTGCAAATATCCACCTGTTGGTAAGTACGCTATCACGCTATCACACACACACACACACACACACACACACACACACACACACACACACACACACACACACACACACACACACACAGACAGCAGGGCCACGTGGCCACATGCCCTGTGAACTGCTGTTCCAGACACATGTACTGTACTGACAGACGGCTGCCTAGAACAGTGATTATCATTGTAATTACTGTACAACAGAGGTACCTAATCCTACCGAATCTGCTCGTCAGTCTGCTCATTAAAAAGCATCCTTTCCCACAATACGGCAGACAGACAGCCACCAGCCAGGTACTGTCTCGCTTCAAATATATACTCAACAAAAATATAAGCGCAACACTTTTGTTTTTGCTCCCATTTTTCATGAGATGGACTTAAAGATCTAAAATTCATTCCAGAAGCACAATATTACCACTTGGACAGCGTGTACAGTTCCCACTAATATCCAGCAACTTGACACAGCCATTGCAGAGGAGTGGACCAACATTCCACAGGCCACAACTGACAATCTGATAAACTTTATGTGAAGACGTGTTGCACTGCATGAGGCAAATTGTGGTCACACCAGATACTGACTGGTTCTGAGTCCCCAATAAAGCAATAAAAAAAAAAAAAAGCAGATTTCAGAGTGGCCTTTTATTGTGGACAGCCTAAGGTGCACTACTCATTATGTCAGATCTGTATCTTGATGTGGCATACCTTTGAGGTGGTATGGATTATCTCAGCAAAGCAGAAGTGCTCACTATCACACATTTAGAGAGAATTGTGAACAATGTTTGAGATAAATATATTGTGTAAAAAAATAATAATAATATTGTGTATCTGAATGAATTTTAGATCTTTAAGTCCATCTCATGAAAAATGGGAGCAAAAACAAGTGTTGCGTTTACGTCTTTGTCGAGTATATTTAGGGCCGGGTAGGGCCTAAAACCTATTCCATTTAGTCGGGCCGGGTCTCGGGCCTGATCAGTTAGGGCCCAGTTAGGGTTGGGCCTTAATTTTTCTTTTTACTGGTGATGAAAAACAAGACAAGAACGACAAAAAAGATAGAGGCAGACCTCGAGACGAGACATAGACTACTATTACATGCACAGAACCTATTCGGAATAGAATCTATTCATAATAGAATTGGACATGTAAACACCTTGTTCGGAATAGAATATCCCAATCAGAATGAAATTCCATTTGGAACAGGAGGGCTGATATATACCCGTTTGCTACCGTTTAAACACCTAATTCCGAATGGTTTGCAGCTTGGATTCAGGGTGACCAGATCCAAGACCAGATCATTTGAGGGACAGAAGAATTGCATGTGTGGGACAAGTGCAGAAACATGCAAATTATTAACATCTTGATGTCGTATTTCAGTCACAATGTGGGACAGGGTCTCAATTTGTAAGACACCTAAAATCGTCTTCGTAATGAGGGACTGTTCCACGCAAAGAGGGACATCTGGTCACCTTACTTGGACTAGGCAAATTGTATTGCGCATGTCCACCATCTAAACGCCTGGGAAATGAGTTCCGCGGTCCATGTAAACAGGTGGGTATAAATCTCTACTCAGAATTATTCCTTCCGAATAGATTTTGTGCACCAGTGGTCAATGTCTCAAAAACTACACCAGTGCATGGAGAGTATCAATATATGGAAAAAGAGGAGTAGTTCTCACCGTAATTATTCACCTACCAGGTATTTTTCTCTTCATGTGCGGAGGGAATCCCATCAGAATATCAAGTATAATGGATGTAATTATGGTCAATTTCCCCCTTTCTTCTGAAAGTATAACATGCCACAAATACATTTTGGGAATGACCTGCAATCACACAAGTTGATTACAAGTACATGCACACAATGAACCCAAATTCAAAGGCAAAGACGTTGGTGAAAAAGAATTTTAATTCCTTTGGTGTATGCAAAAGAACAAAAACACTGTGCATCTTAAACTGTGGTTAAAATCAATCACTAAAAAATACAATATTAGTCTTTAATACGCACCGGCAAACAAAATAACTAAATGGTACAACAATGTAAAGTGAATTCGAATACTACAGTTACCATTTCATGTTCCATAGTATGTAAAAGAAAACAAAAAGGTTAAGTGATCTCTAAGATACTTGAGGCACAAATTACAGAATGACAACACACACATTATGGTTGTGGTATGGTGGGTGTAAGGAATTTGGAGAGACAATGCCACAAAGATGGAAAGTACGAAAAAAGGGAAATACCACTAATTCTCAATATTGAACTGCCATTAATATAGCTTAAGAGTTGTATGGAAATAAAAAACAAAAAACAAAACAAATCCCCCCCCATTCTGTTTAGTCTAGAAGAGGGGTTTTCAACTTTTTTCATATCAGGGTCCACTATTATTCTGCATTTTCGCCACGGACCACGATTTGATGTTGAGTTTAGTCTCAGGACCCAAAAGTTAGGATTTTCAAGTTTGTGACCACACTCCACAAGTTGGCCAAACGTTGGTCAAAATAACAATTCTTCTACATGTTATAATTGTGTAGATTCTTGAAAATTAAGTAATTCAGATGTTTGAATACAGTATATTCTAACTCTTGAGAGTGTAAAATGAAACCAAAGTGGACCCGTAAGTGCACTGCACTGATGGTCCCCGGACCACTGGTTGAAAACCTCTGGTCTAGAACTGATCAACATCATCACAACAGTGTACGTTTTGGCCTGCAGAGTACATCATTGTGATGCCGCAGATTTACAACAAATAACCGTAGTTTGTTGCGATACATACAGTGAGGAAAATAATTATTTGATCCCCTGATGATTTTGTAAGTTTTCATGATTAGAAAGAAATGAGCATTCTGTCATTTTTATGGTACTTTTATTTAAACAAATAGAGACAGAATATGAACAAAAATGTCCATAAGAAAATAATATTTAAAGGTTATAAATTAATTTGCGTTAGAGCTTGTGAAATAAGTATTTGATCCCTAAGCACAACCTGACTTAATACTTGGTGGAAAAACCCTTGTTGGCCAGAACGGAAGTCAGAAGTTTCTTGTAGTTGGTCACCAAGTTTGTGCACATCTCAGGAGGAATTTTGGCCCACTCCTGTTTAGATATCCTCCCCAAAACCTCAAGGTTTCGAGGCTGTTGCTTGCCAACTCAAAGCTCAATCTCCCTCCATAGATTTTCTTTAGGATTAAGGTCTGGAGACTGGTTGGGCCACTCCATGAGCTTAATGTGCTTCTTCAGACCCATCTTTAGTGCTCTGGCTGAGGGAAGGAGGTTCTTGTCCATGATGTTGCAGTGCATGTCTCCATTCATTGGCCACACAATGCGGTGAAGTTGCCCTGTACCCTTAGCAGAGGAACAGCCCCAAAGCATAATGTTTCCACCTCCATGCCTGACGATGGGGATGGTGTTGTTAATGATTTGAAGGCAGCTGGGACCACAGTCACCAAAAAAAAACATTGGTAACATAGTACACCATAACGGATTGAAATCCTGCAGTGCCCAGTCATGTCCCTCTGCTCAAGAAGGCGCATAGAGGCCCGTCTAAAGTTCACCAATGAACACCTAAATGATTCAGACCAGGCTGCGGGGAAGGTGATGTGGTCAGAAGAGACCAAAATTCAACTCTTTGGCATCCATTTCACTTGTCGTGTTTGGAGGGAGTGAAATGCTGAATACAAACCAAACAACACCATCTCCACCGTCAAGCATGGAGGTGGAGACATTATGCTTTGGGGCTGTTTCTCTGCTAAGGGTACAGGGCAACTTCACCGCACTGTGTGGCGGATGGATGTGGCCATGTACCGCAGGATCTTGGACAAGAACCTCCTTCCCTCAGCCAGAGCACTGAAGATGGGTCGTGGCTGGGTCTTCCAGCATGGCAACAACCTAAAACATACGGCCAAGGCAACAAAGGAGTGGCTCACGAAGAAGCACATTAAGCTCATGGAGTGGCCTAGCCAGTCTCCAGACCTTAATCCTATAGAAAATCTATGGAGGGAACTTGAGCTTCGAGTTGGCAAGCAACAGCCTCGAAACCTTCAGGATTTGGAGAGAAGATCTCACCAGGAGTGGGCCAAAATTCCTCCTGAGATGTGCGCAAACTTGGTGACCAACTACAAGAAACTTCTGACTTCCGTGCTGGCCAACAAGGGTTTTTCCACCAAGTATTAAGTCAGGTTGTGCTTAGGGATCAAATACTTATTTCACGAGCTCTAACACAAATTAATTTATAACCTTTAAATATTATTTTCTTATGGACATTTTTGTTCATATTCTGTCTCTATTTGTTTAAATAAAAGTACCATAAAAATGACAGAATGCTCATTTCTTTCTAATCATGAAAACTTACAAAATCATCAGGGGATCAAATAATTATTTTCCTCACTGTATAGTACATACTACACACACACCGACATAAATGTAAAATAAGGAGTTCATTTAGATGGAAAAGGAAAACAACAATTTCATTGAAAAAAAAACATTGCATTATTCATGAGCTTCCTTTTTCTCCTTGTATTTTTTTTTTTTTTTTTTACAGACACCAGAAACCATCAAGAATCAACTGATGCCAAACTCAAAGCTGAACAAACACTATATATCATGGTCATTTGGAGCGTATTAGTGATCCTCAAAGACTCCCTAAGTTCCTCCTTCCCCTGCCTATGTTTCTGCTCTACAGTAATCTGGATGTTTAGGCACTTGGAAATAATTCATGATTAAACGAACATACACAATACGGAAACGTAACGTCCTTCGTTGTCCTGTGATGTTCTTCAACCCGCCGTATGCCTTAAAAACAAGCCCTGCCCAGAGTTAGCATGAACCATAGTTAAGTATACAGTAGAGATCTTAAACCAGGCCAGTTTATTGTCTTATGTTAATTGCATAAAGAATGGTTAAACCAACAAGTTCCATAATGACCGAGGGAGAACAGACTGATCTGTCTGACTGACAGCATTCTGTGTTGGAAAGGGTCATAGAATTACTCCATGAAGTTTTGTTTTCTTTCAGTGTGTCGCAGGCTGCCACAAGATTTGAAGGATGGCGGTTTCTCTAAAGTGAGTCGAATCAAACAGCAGTGTTCCCTTAAACCAGCCATTCTCAAACTTTTTATTTCTTTATTTTTGGGGCTCTCAGTTTGATATGCATCAAGCCACGCACCCCCATTATATGAGATAGGTCTCAGGGAGTCGGGACCCCAATATACATTGTTAAAATCTCAGACTACTTTAGCCTCTCCAAAGGCCTGAGGGTACGCGAATGGCAACCAAATTTGGACCCGTAAGGGTCAGTTTGGTTGGTTATATGATCAGTTAGCCAGGGACCCCCTGGAAGCCCCTGAATGGGCCCCACCTTGAGTACCAGTGCCTTAAAAACCACGACCAGGAAACAAACAAACTACAAAACTCACTTAATCCAACTAGATTACAACTATCAATGCTACCTGTTTTCATTAACGTAAAGAAACAAGAAGAATAACAATATTCACAGTAAAATATCACATACGTTTGTTGTGGGCTCAGCCCTTTCTGAATAATAGACTTTTTAGGCTTTGCACACAATGCGCACGCACACACGCACGCATACATACATACATACATACACACACACACACATACACACACGCTATTACATCCTCAATTACTGGTCCCACACACGCAAAAAGAAAACGTACAAAAACAAAAACAACCATACTGCACATATTCAGAGAACATGTCAATTCCACAGTTATCGCAAGGGTTATCATTATGTATGAGTGTGAACACTAATATAAAATATTATGCAGCTTCTCATCAAACTCATCAATATAAATATTTACATATATGCACTCGTCATTAAAAAAAATAAAAGGACCAAAACAAAAAACACAAAAAATAAAATCGAGTCTACCTCTTTTCACAGCAAAGGTTATGACCAGACTGAGGCCTGTAGTACGAAGCAGGATATCACCAGGAATGTCCACGAATGTTAAAGGGGAATTCCACCCATTTTCAAATTTTATGAGAGTGTACATATGCAACCAAATGGACCCTAACGGGTTCATTTGGTGCATTTGTACATTCTCAGAAAAAAGAAACTTGATGATGTCATCAAGATGTTTCACCATGTTAGAGGTTTTCTTCAGACCTCCATTTCTTGGGAACTTTTTTTTATCATATCCACCCAACACCTCGAAGGTACATCAATGTATGACATAGTAAAATGTTGAAAATGGGTGGACTTCCCCTTTAAAAAGGATCCCTGGCAAATAAGACCAATATGATTCTGCATGAATCCATCGCCATCTGTAGGGACCTTTACACTTCAGGATTCAAATTTCCGAAGGAGCACATATACAGTACAAACTGGTACGATGTACGGTAAGAAGGGCATTCATTTAGGGAAAAAACAAACATTTATACCATACGCCTGCCTGACACGGCAACGCTTTAGGGTTAGCGTCAGGATTGTGTCGGCGGCTCACTTGATAGTGAGGTATGAGGGAAAAAAAAAAAGAGTATAGTTCGTTTCAGTATAAAAGCTCTGCCTACTGACTGATTACATTTCTATCCATTACTTTATGATTAATCACACATTTTTACATTTTTATATTCTTCCAAATTTTAAAAAATATTTCTCTTTTATAATAGACAAAACCAAGAGAGCTCCATAGTTGACCTCACAGCACCTGTTTCGGAAAAGAACTCCACGTTCATTTTCCTCAGACTTTTCAAAAAGTATTTGTATAAAGACGATGGACAAAGACAGCTTGGGTTAATTATGGCAAATCATGACAAACACATTTTGAGTAAGAAATCATTAGATGAAAAAAATGCATGTTACAGCAGCTATTTGGTGTATATTTAGGCATGTAGTGCAGTTTCTTCTTTGTAATTATTCATTCGGTCAAGTGACTTGACGTTCGTCATTAGCTATAGCTTAGGCAACCAGAGCCCCTGCAACCAAATCAATAACACTTCTGTCAGACTGCTGTTCTAACAACACGCATTTACACGGCAGCAAGTGCCGTGGGAACTCGCACGCGCGAGTTGTAAAACGCCACGACGGCTGTAAACGTGAACTTGGCTGCAGACAGACAGACAGACAAACACTCAGGCCAACAAGTTGTGATGATGTTGCGCTGTGAAAAGTTAGCTTGACACAGCGCCAGAGAGTATAGATACGCAGAGTGACGCGCAAACTCCGTTCACTTCATGGGACCAGTGCAATGCCGGCTCCTGTGCATAGACTTCTATGAGAATGGGGACAACAAATAGGGACAATATGGTCCTGGACCGGGGAAGGAGGCAGAAACCCATTGAACCCAGGCACCGGCACCACCAGCCCAGATGAACCCTTGCTGATCCATTTGGTTGCATTTTACACTCTCTCAAGGGTTAAAATATTCATCATCAGAATCAGCCCAAGTTTGCACAACTAGATAATGTAGAAGACTAATGGTCATTTTGATCAGTGCTTGACTGTTTTGTTCCCCAAATCCAGCCTGGTATTGTGGACAAAACCCAAAGAGATCTTTAGTTTTGGGGTCTGTTGGGCTTAAAATGTCACTGAGTGGTGGTCCTTGGCTCAAATACTGAATAAATAGCGGGCCCCGGCATCAAAAAGGTTAAAACCCCCTGTTTTAGATCGTTCTGGAGTAATAGTACAGCATAAACATCAAATAGACGTTTCCAGCTCCAGCTTGCCCCTATATTCAGGCTGCGCTAGCAGCAGCTCAGCTCGGACCCCTCAATGTCGCGGCTGTTCTGCAAGCATAGCTTCACTGGGTTAGCTCAGAGCCACAGAGTATAGACAGAGTTACGACAACTCCGCTCCACTTCATGGGGGCAGTCCTTCTACTTGGGACTTGAATAGAGAATGGGGACAACAAATAGGGACAAGTCCTGGACCTGAAGTAGGCAGAAATGCATTGGACTCAAGTGACAGCCCGGTGTTAATGATCTTAAATCGTTTAGATCGCTTTTGGTAATAGTACAACTGCATAAACATTATTACAGTAACGTTATTACTGTACAATACCGTTGACATGTTGGAAACATGCTTGTGCCGCCCTCGTTGAAAACAATGCATTTCCAACTCCAGTGTGTCCCTATTCGGGCTGCATGAACAGCAGCTCGAGCGCTCAGTGTCTGACCCCTCAATGTCGCAACTCTTCTACTAGATGGCTCTAGGTTTAGCTGCACAGTTCCAACCTTTGTCCCACCCCTCCTCCTCCTCCTCTTCCATGCACAGAGACACAACAGTTCAGGCACGGTTTACCTTTCACTTTCCCAAAGGTCCCCACGCCGAGTGTGTCTCCGAGAATGTAATGTCCGATTTTAACGGTCCCTTCGTGTTTCTTCTTCTCCATCGTCGCCATGGTGGTGGTGGTCGGTGGTCCCGCAGTGGCCTTGCCGTGGAGCTAGCTAGCTAGCTGCGGGTGGAAGTGAGTGGCTGCTCTGCGACCAGTACCAGGGAAGGAAGGCGGCAGTGTTGCCAGATTGTGTGAGCGCGCGAGAGAAATAAGCAAAACCAGGTCTATGAAAACACCCCCCCACCCCCAAAAAATAAACTTTATACAGTGCAAATGGGCACTTTGTAAACCCACCTGTCCTGTATTATTTACCCCAGTGGTTTTCAACCAGTGATCCGGTGACACCGGTGGTCCTCAAGAGGTGGTCCCCAGCTAAATGATGGACATTTGGACGGGTAACCGTAGGGACCCTAATAGATCTGTAACTCCTGCGATCGTAAAATGAATCCAAAATTGACCCTCCCGGGCCAGGTCCATTTGGAAATTCTTATTTTGAACAACATTTTGCCAGTTATCTCTCCAAAATTGTGGACACAAACTCAAAAATCTTTAGTTCTACCACTTTTTCGAGTCACATGTTCAAATACTGGATTGTGATTGGCTTACGAGAGTGCTAAATAGGACAATCCAGAGTTTTGGGTCCTACTAAAATCAACAACAAATGTTGGTCCATGGCTAAAATGTAGAATAAATAGTGGGCCCTGAATGAAAAGGGTTAAAAAAAAAACTACTGGCCTGAATATAAGACAGTGTTTTTTAGCAATTGAAAAACATCCTATAAAAATGGAGTCGTCTTATTATTGAGGCTACATTATTCATCATATATATCATTCAATGTTCTTTTTACACAAATGAGTCTTGAAAAATGAGGGTGGTCTTATAACCAAGGTTGTCTGATATTCGGGACAATGCTTGGGATGCTTTTAATGCTCGTAGATCGGCTGGAAGAAAAACGTGGAATATTTTGCTCCAATATCGCCTAGGCCCAAGAGCTGTTTTCATGAACTTTGACCAGCAACCACACTTACTCTGTCATGTGTGCCTGTACCAGTGCTATCAAAATCAACTAAGGAGGTCTAATTCTACTTTCCCTGACATTGTGGGCCATTTCTACTGTAGATTTCTTGAGATATAGCACTTCAAATGTGCCCCTTTGCTCCAATATCGCCTAGGCCCAAGAGCTGATTCTAACTTTGACCAGCAACCACACACACTCTGTCAGGTGTGCATGAACCAGTGCTATCAAAACCAACTAAGGAGGTCTAATTCTACTTTCCCTGACATTGTGGGCCATTTCTACGGTAGATTTCCTGAGTTCAAATGTGCCCTTTTGCTCCAATATCGCCTAGGCCCAAGAGCTATGTGTTTTGGAGCAAGGAGCCCCATTTCAGCTGCTATTTCTGAGAAATCCTACAGTAGAAAGAGCCCAATATGCCAGGGGAAGTAGAGTTAGACCTCCTTAGTTGATTTTGATAGCACTGGTTCATGCACACCTGACAGTGTGTGTGGTTGCTGGTCAAAGTTCATAGAATCAGCTCTTGGCCTAGGCGATATTGAAGCAAAAGGGTACATTTGAAGTGCTATATCTCAAGAAATCTACAGTAGAAAAGGCCCACAATGTCAGGGAAAGTAGAATTAGACCTCCTTAGTTGATTTTGATAGCACTGGTTCATGCACACCTGACAGAGTGTGCGTGGTTGCTGGTCAAAGTTCATAGAACCTTGGGAGAAGGTTGAGGCTGCTCCCTGAGTCTTTTTTCAATTCAGCTACCAGGCTGCTCAATGACTCTGGATTGGGAGTGAAAAGGCTTCTGGCTTTTCATTCACTCCTGCTTCCTAGTGTCACCGGCACTTTAGACACCAGCAACCCATGAACACTATGAACTATAACTCTGCACATTATATTTATGTTCATTGCACAGTGTTGTCTTGTCTTTGGTGTTTTTTGTGAAAAAAATCGAATGCACTCATGTTTACAATGGCAAACAAAAGTTATATGAATCTGCATCTTGCATCTTTGTGGCGTGAGTCACACCACGGTCCATTGTCTTTTGCTGCCATCAAGCCAAAGGTGCCGGCAGGGGCGCCGCAGCAAATTTTGGGCCCCCTGAATTTTATTTATAACAGGGCGCCCCCCCCCCCCCCCCCCCGAAACTGTCTGGCGCACATGTGTGCCAGAGATTAGCTGTTAAATTACTAAATGCAGTGACTTTCTAGATCAGGGGTTTTCAACAGGTGGTCCAGGGACCACCAGTGGTCCGTGAGAGGGTTCCAGGTGGTCCCCAGGCTAAATGATGGAGAGTTGGTTAACCAGATGTAACTCTTGAGGATGTAAAAATGAAACCAAATGGACCCTTGTGGGTCCATTTGGTTTCATTTTCTAAAATGTCATGAAATGGTGGTCCGTGGCTCAAATCCTGAATAAATGGTGGTCCCTGGGATGAAAAAGGTTGAAAACCCCTGTTCTAGATAATCAAGACCAAAGTCGCTTATAATAGGACGATGTGGCAACCCTGGACGGCAGAGTGGGAGGTACCGGTGTCTGGTCTTTATAAAGAGGTCTCTCTCCGGCGCTGGAGAGATACACTTTTGCGTTCTTCAGACTGAGTGCTTTGAAGGTAGAGGTTGCTGTACAGCCCGGCAGGGGCGGATCTAGGCATGGGGGACAATCATAAGGTATAGACAGAGTTGAGGGTTAAGTGTTGCATTTTGTACTGTAGAGATGCCTGGTGACTAGGGCTGCAACTAATGATTATTTTCATAATCGATTCATCGGCCGATTATTTTTTAACTGATTAATCGGATTATGACTCTTATTTGCTATCACCTTAACCCTTTAAAGTTCCCACCATTAAAGAAGCAGTGGAAAAATTATTTCTTTGCATTTTTTACTTCCTTTAGGCAATAATAACAAGAATCAATTTTATTTTTAACATCATACCCACCAGTTATTAAAATACAGTATAAGCCTCTACCAAACGGTAGAGATGTCCCTTGAAGGTAAACGTGTAAACTAAACTAAAGTAATGCAATAAATACTTTTTGCAATGAATAAATACAAATCCTGCTAATTCATTGTTGTTATTATGATATATTGATTGATTTTTCATTATAATACTAGAGCATTGCCCGTTGGCACTGGCCTGGAACGATGCAAGTTGGAAATGCATGCACCACCCAGTTTTTATTATGTTTGTGCCCCTTTTATGCCCTTATATGGAGTTTATTTGTTTCAGTATGCCCAAATATGTAGTATATGCAAATTATACGTAATGTCAGAACATCATTGTGATGTCAGAACAGATTCGATCCACATATGGAGATGTCCAGAGCCTGAACAGGGTCCCTGCCCAGAGCCCAAGTAGAGGCTTTTGTATTGTCAGAATAGGCCAGATCCATTTATGGAGAACCGGTGCCCCAGCCCAGCCCAGGCTGGAGCACCGTCCAGAACCCTGGCAGAGGCTGTTGTGCAGGTTCTGGACAACTGGTGTACTGACAAACTTGACTGCAGACACTGCACGTCCTGTGGTGGGTGGAATGCGTGTGTCAAATTGGTAGTCAGTGGGGAGAGCAGTTTTGTAGTTATGTAGCTTACAGATGTATGTATATATGTATATGCACACAGAGACAAGGTGCATTTATATTTGGATGCTGAAATAGTTACATAAGCATGTTTTATTCCTGCATAAAACACGCTCTACCAAATGGTTGAATTGTCATTTAGAGGTAAAGGCAGTGATGCCAAAATGATACCACGATAATATTTTGACTATTTATGATGGAAAACAGAGCAAAATAAAAACATTTGGGCATCCACTGTTGCTAATGGCTATAGATC
Source organism: Benthosema pterotum (assembly GCA_039105355.1). Lineage (NCBI taxonomy): Eukaryota > Metazoa > Chordata > Actinopteri > Myctophiformes > Myctophidae > Benthosema > Benthosema pterotum. Next base: position 37,575,767 of record CM076985.1, read on the forward strand.
TTTCTTTCTGTTTACACAGATGGAAACTAAATCATTGTATATATACTATCGTGCAAGAAACTAAAACTTGCACTACTTGTACCATAAAGTGACAAACAACCCGTTTGGTAGAGCATGTTTTCTGAAAATTATTTAACCATTATAATTATTATTTTAATTGAATCAAGTTACATATTTACATTCAGTAACATCTCTGGGGTGGCAATATGCAGAATAAATCATCTCACCTTTGAATCTGTGGCAAAAAAGAGCCTAGATGTCAGGAGTGATTTCTCTCTGTCTAAGTTCCTCATTACCACCTGACTTGTAAAGCATGCTGTGTGAAGCCACAGTGACATCTAGTGGATATTTTTTGCATACTCGCCTCTACCGAATGGTAGAAATGGCTCAATCAGGTGGAATTCAGTTTGAGCATGGTTTCAATGAGAAATAGTGACTTAAAATGTGATCTACCAATTGGTCGAGAAAACCTATAAAGGGTTAAAGGGGAATTCCACCCATTTTTAAGATGTTTCTGATAGTGTACAAATGTGAACAAATTTGGTTCCATTTGTACACTCAGAAAAAGGCCCTATTAACAGAAAAATCATAAACATGGTGAAACACAACTTGATGATGTCATATCAAGCTGTGTTTCCATTTCCCGGATGTTTCCCAGAAATGGGGGGAACTTTTTATCATGTCCACACAACATCTCTAAAGTCTATTAATTAATGACCGTAATATGGTGAAAATGGGTGGAATTTGTTACACTTACATTGTAAAAACTATGGTTAAGTGGGAAAACGGGTAAAAACGTCAGTGATTAGTTGACAAACAGATTGATCGATGAATCGTAATAAAATCGATTAATCGTTACCCTACTGGTGACACTGAGCTTATTTTCGTACGCTCTGAGTTACAATTTACAAATGTTCTCTTTAATTTCCTCTCCTCTTTTTTCCTGTGTAGTCCATGTGGAATATTCATTCATTCATTCATTCATTCATTCATGGCTGAGGTGAAGATAAAGCAGTGGGACAGGGGCGGATCTAGGCTTGGGCATGGGGGGCAGTGCCCCCCTAAATGCCCAGTCTGCCCCACCAAACACGATGGCATGCAAAACAACCCAAGATATTTCAAATTAAAGTGCTTATATTTAAAATGATTTGAAACACTACTACTGCCACTGACTAACTACAGCTGTGTCACCACTAAACCAACAGCATTTCATCATTGAAAACAGAAAACTCTCTGAGTCAGACCTTTAGCTTTATGCATGCTGTGTGTCTGTTGCAACTTTAACAACAAGTGATGTTATTACTGTAGTGATGCTTTACTTGACCAATAAAAGTCCTGTAACCGAAAATGGTATGGGTGCGACTACACCGCCCGTGGCACAAAGCTGCTCCCATACCATTTTCTCCTGCCCGCCCCCATCCGCCATCCGTTATATGTCTGTGATTTGTGATCTATAATAGGCTATCTAAGTAATTTTAAAAAGCAATCAACTTGTCCTTTTGTTACAGTAGTGTCTGTCCACTGCAGACAGTCATAGATAGACACATACTTCCCACAGATTACAATCATCAGCCGTTCTGGGCACAGGTCTCCACCAGACCAGGCCAGGTCAGGTTGTGGCCTCCTGGTGGTGCTATAATAGGTCAATGTTAACAGGGTGTCATTTTCATTTCTTCTTATGACTTTGGCATTTGAATGATCTGAGCCATTTTGTCCCCAAAAATGCGTTTTGCAAATATCCACCTGTTGGTAAGTACGCTGTAACACACACACACACACACACACACACACACACACACACACACACACACACACACACACACACACACACACACACACACACACACACACACACACACACACACACACACACACACACACACACACACACACACACACACACACACACACACACACTCATCACAGACAGCAGGGCCACGTGGCCACATGCCCTGTGAACTGCTGTTCCAGACACATGCACTGTACTGACAGACGGCTGCCTAGAACAGTGATTATCATTGTAATTACTGTACAACAGAGGTGCCTAATCCTACCGAATCTGCTCGTCAGTCTGCTCATTAAAAAGCATCCTTTCCCACAATACGGCAGACAGACAGCCACCAGCCAGGTACTGTCTCGCTTCAAATATATACTCAACAAAAATATAAGCGCAACACTTTTGTGTTGGGTAGGGCCTAAAATCTATTCCATTTAGTAGGGCCGGGTCTCGGGCCTGATCAGTTAGGGCCCAGTTAGGGTTGGGCCTTAATTTTTTACTGGTGACGAAAAACAAGACAAGAAGTTATCGAGGCAGACCTCGAGATGAGACATAGACCACTGTTACATGCACAGAACCTATTCGGAATAGAATCTATTCATAATAGAATTGGCCATGTAGACACCTTGTTCGGAATAGAATATCCCATTCAGAATGAAATTCCATTCGGAACAGGAGGGCTGATATATACTGGTTTGCTACCGTTTAAACACCTAATTCCGAATGGTTTGCAGCTTGGATTCAGGGTGACCAGATCCAAGACCAGTTCATTTGAGGGACAGAAGAATTGCATGTGTGGGACAATTGGAGAAACGTGAAAATTATTAACATCTTGATGTCGTATTTCAGTCACAATGTGGGACAGGGTCTCAATTTGTAAGACACCTAAAATCGTCTTCGTAATGAGGGACTGTTCCACGCAAAGAGGGACATCTGGTCACCTTACTTGGACTAGGCAAATTGTATTGTGCACGTCCACCATCTAAACGCCTGGGAAATGAGTTCCGCGGTCCATGTAAACAGGTGGGTATAAATCTCTACTCAGAATTATTCCTTCCGAATAGATTTTGTGCACCAGTGGTCAATGTCTCAAAAACTACACCAGTGCATGGAGAGTATCAATATATGGAAAAAGAGGAGTAGTTCTCACCGTAATTATTCACCTACCAGGTATTTTTCTCTTCATGTGCGGAGGGAATCCCATCAGAATATCAAGTATAATGGATGTAATTATGGTCAATTTACCCCTTTCTTCTGAAAGTATAACATGCCACAAATACATTTTCGGAATGGCCTGCAATCACACAAGTTGATTACAAGTACATGCACACAATGAACCCAAAATTCAAAGGCAAAGACGTTGGTGAAAAAGAATTTTAATTCCTTTGGTGTATGCAAAAGAACAAAAACACTGTGCATCTTAAACTGTGGTTAAAATCAATCACTAAAAAATACAATATTAGTCTTTAATACGCACCGGCAAACAAAATAACTAAATGGTACAACAATGTAAAGTGAATTCGAATACTACAGTTACCATTTCATGTTCCATAGTATGTAAAAGAAAACAAAAAGGTTAAGTGATCTCTAAGATACTTGAGGCACAAATTACAGAATGACAACACACACACATTATGGTTGTGGTATGGTGGGTGGGTGTAAGGAATTTGGAGAGGCAATGCCACAAAGATGGAAAGTACGAACATAGGGAAATACAACTAATTCTCAATATTGAACTGCCATTAATATAGCTTAAGAGTTGTATGGAAATACAAAAAAAACAAACAAACAAAAACAAAAAAAAATCCCCCCCCATTCTGTTTAGTCTAGAAGAGGGGTTTTCAGCTTTTTTCATATCAGGGTCCACTATTATTCTGCATTTTCGCCACAGACCATGATTTGATGTTGAGTTTAGTCAGGACCCAAAAGTTAGGATTTTCAAGTTTGTGACCAACAACAATAACAATTCTTCTACATGTTATAATTGTGTAGATTCTTGAAAATTAAGTAATTCAGATGTTTGAATACAGTATATTCTAACTCTTGAGAGTGTAAAATGAAACCAAAGTGGACCCGTACGTGCACTGGTGGTCCCCGGACCACTGGTTGAAAACCTCTGATCTAGAACTGATCAACATCATCACAACAGTGTACGTTTTGGCCTGCAGAGTACATCATTGTGATGCCGCAGATTTACAACAAATAACCGTAGTTTGTTGTGATACATATAGTACATACTACACACACACCGACATAAATGTAAAATAAGGAGTTCATTTAGATGGAAAAGGAAAACAACAATTTCATTGAAAAAAAAACATTGCATTATTCATGAGCTTCCTTTTTCTCCTTGTATTTTTTTTTTTACAGACACCAGAAACCATCAAGAATCAACTGATGCCAAACTCAAAGCTGAACAAACACTATATATCATGGTCATTTGGAGCGTATTAGTGATCCTCAAAGACTCCCTAAGTTCCTCCTTCCCCTGCCTAAGTTTCTGCTCTACAGTAATCTGGATGTTTAGGCACTTGGAAATAATTCATGATTAAACGAACATACACAATACGGAAACGTAACGTCCTTCGTTGTCCTGTGATGTTCTTCAACCCGCCGTATGCCTTAAAAACAAGCCCTGCCCAGAGTTAGCATGAACCATAGTTAAGTATACAGTAGAGATCTTAAACCAGGCCAGTTTATTGTCTTATGTTAATTGCATAAAGAATGGTTAAACCAACAAGTTCCATAATGACCGAGGGAGAACAGACTGATCTGTTTGACTGACGGCATTCTGTGTTGGAAAGGGTAAGGAGTCATAGAATTACATGAAGTTGTTTTCTTTCAGTGTGTCGCAGGCTGCCGCAAGATTTGAAGGATGACGGCTTCTCTAAAGCGAGTCGAATCAAACAGCAGTGTTCCCTTAAACCAGTCATTCTCAAACTTTTTATTTCTTTATTTTTGGGGCTCTCAGGTTGATATGCATCAAGCCACGCACCCTCATTATATATGAGATAGGTCTCAGGGAGTCGGGACCCCAATATACATTGTTAAAATCTCACAGACTACTTTAGCCTCTCTAAAGGCCTGAGGGTACGCGAATGGCAACCAAATTTGGACCCGTAAGGGTCGGTTTGGTTGGTTATATGATCAGTTAGCCAGGGACCCCCTGGAAGCCCCTCAATGGGCCCCACCTTGAGTACCAGTGCCTTAAAAACCATGACCAGGAAACAAACAAACTACAAAACTCACTAAAAACTCACTTAATCCAACTAGATTACAACTATCAATGCTACCTGTTTTCATTAACGTAAAGAAACAAGAAGAATAACAATATTCACAGTAAAATATCACATACGTTTGTTGTGGGCTCAGCCCTTTCTGAATAATAGACTTTTTAGGCTTTGCACACAATGCGCACGCATACATACATACATACACACACACACACACACACACATACACACACGCTATTACATCCTCAATTACTGGTCCCACACACGCAAAAAGAAAACGTACAAAAACAAAAACAACCATACTGCACATATTCAGAGAACATGTCAATTCCACAGTTATCGCAAGGGTTATCATTATGTATGAGTGTGAACACTAATATAAAATATTATGCAGCTTCTCATCAAACTCATCAATATAAATATTTACATATATGCACTCGTCATTAAAAAAAATAAAAGGACCAAAACAAAAAACACAAAAAATAAAATCTAGTCTACCTCTTTTCACAGCAAAGGTTATGACCAGACTGAGGCCTGTAGTACGAAGCAGGATATCACCAGGAATGTCCACGAATGTTAAAGGGGAATTCCACCCATTTTCAACATTTTTTATGAGATTTGTACATATGCAACCAAATACCCCAACGGGTTCATTTGGTGCATTTGTACATTCTCAGAAAAAAGAAACTTGATGATGTCATCAAGATGTTTCACCATGTTAGTGGTTTTCTTCAGACCTCCATTTCTTGGGAACTTTTTTATTTTTTCATATCCACCCACCACACCTCGAAGGTACATCAATGACATAGTAAAATGTTGAAAATGGGTGGACTTCCCCTTTAAAAGGATCCCTGGCAAATAAGACCAATATGATTCTGCATGAATCCATCGCCATCTGTAGGGACCTTTACGCTTCAGGATTCAAATTTCCGAAGGAGCACATATACAGTACAAACTGGTACGATGTACGGTAAGAAGGGCATTCATTTAGGGGAAAAACAAACATTTATACCATACGCCTGCCTGACACGGCAACGCTTTGGGGTTAGCGTCAGGATTGTGTCGGCGGCTCACTTGATAGTGAGGTATGAGAAAAAAAAAAAAAACGAGTATAGTTCGTTTCAGTATAAAAGCTCTGCCTACTGATCAAGAGTGCTGCAACTATCGATTGTTTTCTCATTAATTACATTTCTATCCATTACTTTATGATTAATCACACATTTATACATTTTTATATTCTTCCAAATTTTAAAAAATATTTCTCTTTTATAATAGACAAAACCAAGAGAGCTCCATAGTTGACCTCACAGCACCTGTTTCGGAAAAGAACTCCACGTTCATTTTCCTCAGACTTTTCAAAAAGTATTTGTATAAAGACGATGGACAAAGACAGCTTGGGTTAATTATGGCAAATCATGACAAACACATTTTGAGTAAGAAATCATTAGATGAAAAAAATGCATGTTACAGCAGCTATTTGGTGTATATTTAGGCATGTAGTGCAGTTTCTTCTTTGTAATTATTCAATCGGTCCAAGATAATGTGTGTGTTGCCAAGATTTGACACAACCCACCCCGAGTTAGCTTTGTACAACGCTTAAAATGTTTTTTTTTTTTTTTTTTTTTTTTAAATAAATACTTCTTTGAAAATTCTATAAGGAAAATGAATGGGGAATTCTCTTCCGGAACAGGCAATGCAGCGCTCCATTAGTCAGATCAACCAAGTATCAGTTGCTAGGTAGTACAGGCCTCTGCAGTGCTGCCATCAGTCCACCAGGGGTCAGACCAGTCTAGTGGATATAATGCCTACATATACAAGTACCTCACTGTACCCCCATTCACAAAGGTTATGCTTAACATAAATATCAACAAAATCATGCAAAATGCATTACCGTATTTTTTTCATCATCATGATTAATTGTGCTTTACATTCTAACAGCAACTCACACTATAAATCCAAGCTTTAGAACTATAGGCCAAATCAGGGAACAAATTGAAATTACGAATTCACAAAATCCTTATTCCGAAAGCCAGTGATGTTTCTTGAACAGGGTTTTAACCAACACATGACTGATTTCCAACAGAGCAGACTGTGTATTAGGGTTGTCAAAATTAATGCATTGTATAAAGCGATTAATTTGAAATGTTTAACACATTAACAATAAAATACCTTGCATAGAAACTGTATGACCGGAAGTGCTTTTGTAGCTTGACATTTTCTATGTGGACTGGTCATTAATTCGGTTCCAAATGTACAATATCCTTGATTTTAAATATGATAAAAAAAGAGAATAAAATGTTATTAGGCGTGATTAATCACAGCACCTTTGTGCAATAAATGTGTTATTTTTGACAGCCCTAATTGGACATAGTAGTGGCGCCGTTTTGTGGTTCCACGGACAGAAAGCCTGCTCATTCTGGCATAGAAGTTTCAGAAGTATTACATTATTTTAATCCATAATACTTTTGTTTCTGTCTAAAAATACACAACTGAATATCCAATTGTATTATCTAAAATGACAGAATCAATTGTATTACTATTTTTTTTTGTTCTTTTTTACATAATCATGATTCAACATGAGCCTGTCAGTGATTCATACTGGCAGCCAAATCTAGCCTGAATCAGATGTGAGTCACTTCAAGATAGAAATCTGATTGGTCTAAAAGGCCACATGACTCATTTAAACGAATCAGATTCCAAGCTGCACGTGGCTCAGATCTGATTCAGATCTGGATTTGGCTGCCAGCGTAAAAAACGGCCTAAGCGGCGTACGTGGTTCCAGTCTTAAAACAATTTATTAAAAAAAGGGGAAATAGATATGATGGGCTTTCTGTCTGTTCAACCAGAAAATGGACTGATATGCAACGTGTGTGTGTGTGTGTGTGTGTGTGTGTGCGTGTGTGTGTTTCCCTCCTTAGCGCACACCGCGGGGGAGGGGTAGGTAGGTCTAATTTCTCAGAAATCGGTAGTCCTGGTATCCTGAGGTCAGACTACAGGTTACGGTACATTGTACAGGTACACACATCATCCCCTTAGCGACGACTAGAGAAGAAGCCAGATGTCTCTACGCACCCCCAGCACATCGTCTGGAAGCCCCACCACGTGCAGCGGGTCCTAGGGTCTACGGCAGGCTGGAGATGTCCCTCTTTGGAGGGGGTCCGTCCGGCTTACAGCAGCTGGCGGAGCCGTTGGCCTTGTCCTCAAAGACCAGCACTCTGTGGGGAATGGAGGTGAGGGGGAGAGGGGGGAGGGAGAGAGAGAGAGGGAGACAGAGAGAGACAGAGAGAGAGACAGAGATAGGTGGACAATTGTGATAACTTAGCCATGGGAAAGCTAGCCTTGACCTCCAGGTGAAATGAAAGCCTGGAGACATAGAGGCACTATCAAAAGCCAGGACTTCTGGCTTTTGATAACTCCAAATGGGAACTCCACCCATTTTCAATATTTGACTATGTCATTTATGTACCTTCAAGGTGTTCTGTGGACATGATAAAAAAGTTCCCCCATTCTGTGTTTCCAAGAAATGGAGGTCTGAAGAACACGGTGAAACATCTTGATGACATCATCAAGATGTATTTTCACCATGTTAATGGATTTCTTTAGACGCTTCTTTTTTCTGAGAGCGTTCAAATGGAACCAAATGAACCCTAACGGGTTCATTTGGTTCCATTTGAACGCTGCATTTGTACACTCTCAGAAAAAAAAATGTTGAAAATGGGTGGACTTCCCCTTTAACTTCCCCTGGAAGTTGCCAATTTCCAGCCAATCGCAGCGTGAAAATGTATAGCAGACATTTTATTTCTCCCTTTACGCTTGCAAAGCTGTTGTAAAGGTTTAAAAAATGCAATCATGTGCATTTTGTACACTTCTATAACTGCTTTGTTCATTTTTTTTTCTCCAAAAATAGGAGCTAGTGGGGACTGAACAGGATTGTTGGGCTGGGGACTCTCAAAAGCGTACCCGGCGGCGCCCAGGGTGCGGGAAAGCAAAGCTGAATAGCATTAAAGGGATATTTACATTACTTGATTCAGTATTTATATATTTGATATTCATTTTAGCTGCCCCACCCCGTTGCTACAAACCCAATATAACATGTGCATATTGGAGCGCATGTGAAAATTGAAGGCACAATTTTACCGAGATGTTTTTTTTCCTTGTCATGGGAAGCTTCTGTGTTCAGCAGAAATTCTCAAAAAAAAAAAAAGACACACTGTGAGTCATTTGAGTGGCAGCGAGAGCCCAAGGGGGTCGCCGCGTGAGTGAGGACACTCAGGCAGCGCCTCCAGCAAAAATCCTTCAGCAGAACTTCCGCTTGACCTCCTGCCTTCAATGGAGACGTCACTCCAATGAACTGCAGCAGCCAGCGAAGCAATATGGTCTCAATAATCGTTCAGAAAAGGGTTTTGCTTGTCCACTGAGCTCCATTGACTCAAATCTATGCCAGAGTTAACCAACCTGACGGCTGGAATTATAGGATAGAGAAATTGATGCCGGTGACCCTTTTTTCTTCTACCATTTTTTCTTTACCGAGCATCAGGCAGCTTGATTAGGGTGACCAGATCCAAACTGTACATTTGAGGGACAGGAGTGTTGCATGCAAGTCGAGTGCAGGGGAAACGGGACGAAATGTGGGTAGCAAAATTATTAACATCTTGATGTCATGTTGTGAGGTCGTGTTGTGAGGTCTGGGCCCTTAGTATAATCTGACCGACGATTAGGAATTGACTTAGCTTTTTTCTGTTTTTTGATGTTTGTTTCTGAACAAATATTCAATTTTGCTTCGGTGTCCTAATTTTCTAGCCCCCAAAAGAACTCAAGACCATGCTTCAATTTTCCATTGCCCTCTGTATGTTGGTATAATCTAATCCACAGTAAGAACTGAATTTTTAATAACACTGTTATTGTTTGTTTTGGAACCAAGTCTAGCCACCAAAATAACATAATACTTCAGTTTTTGGACCCCATCATTGGTATTCTGGCTTAACCTGATCAAATTAGGAAATTAACTTTAAATAACACATTTGTTTCTGTTTTTTTATGTTTGTTTATCATCCAGTATTCAATTTGGCTTTGGTTTCTAAATGTATTTCTCAAGAACTCAAGACCATGCATCAGTTTCCTAGATTATCCTTGGTATGTTGGTATAATTTGGTGCACAGTAGGAAATTAATTTTAAATATCACCCACCTTTTCTGTTTTTTTAATTCTTGATTCCGGTCAAATAGTGAATATAAATTTGTTTTCCTAATATTCTAGCACCCACAAAAGATTAGTGCAATATGCTACAGTTTTCTGACCCAATGGAGGGATCATAGTATAATTGATAATTTGTTTCAGAACAAAACATCAAACATTGCGTATTTTTTATTTGGAACTGATAATGGTTTCATCACAATACAAAAACCAGGCACAATATTCAATGTTCTATCTCGCAAACAAATTGAATATTGAAACCATGTGACCTAAGTTCTGAGGTCACATGGTGTTAAACTTCACAACAAAAGTTGGCAGACAGAGACAGGCACAGACCGACTAGCAGGCAGGCGGGCAGGCTCACTGGACAGGCAGGCAGGCAGGGAGGCAGGCAGGCAGGGAGGCAGACAGACAGACAGACAATAATGTTGACATATACAGTAGTTGTATACCTCAATCAATGCCATATAATAATAATAATAATAAGTTAAGAAGCAGGAGTTCAATCATTAATCTAAGGGGTCCATGAGATCAGTTTGCTGGCCTACATATACAGAAGCATCTCATTGAATTAAAATCATGTGTAAAAGTTAATTTTGTTCCATAATATAATACAAAAAAATGAAACTTATATATTCTCAATCCATTGTGCATTAAGTGAAGTATCTATTTATCCTTTTTTTGTTTTAATCTAGGTGATTATGGCCTACAGCTGCCAATTCGAGCAGGAAAGGAAAATTAGCATCTCCATGAAATTTGTCAACATACCGAATCACAAGATGGCTGTGCAAGTAATTACTGTAGGTGTATAGGCTATAATATGAACAAATTACTGTACATTACAGAGCTGTATGGGCTGATTCCAACAATCCTGCAAGGGTAGAACAAACAATATGTGAAAGGTCACTAGTGAGGGGATATGGCACGTATTATTTATGTCAACCAGTGACCGTATCTGATGTCTGCTTTGACACTTGCTTGGATGAGAGGGTGCAGGAGGGACCTTGACCTGAACTTAGCATATAGGCCTAAGAAGGGTCTAAGAGCTTACAGTCAAGGAATATTTCTGTACTGAGTGACTCATTTTCACCTTGTTATAAAATATACTGAATGGTAGCACACATGCGGATCTATCCGTCTGTCTGTCTGTCTCTCTGTGCCTGTCTGTGGCTGCTGAAGTTGAAGACCATGTGACCTAAGCACTTACAGTAAGTCATGTGGTTTCAATATTCAATTGATTGTGAGCTAGAACATTGAATATTGTGCCTGTTTTATTTGTTTTTTAGTATCGCGATGTCATTTCCAAATCAAAAAATGACGTTATCACATTATACTAAGATTTAGATCAGAATCAAACATAAAAAACAGAAAACAAAGGTGTTATTGAACATTAAATTCCTACTGTTCAGATGATACCAAAATACCAGGGATGGGTCTAGAAAATTGAAGCATGATCTTGAGTTCTTTTGGGGGATAGAAAATTAGGAAACCTTAGCAAGACTGAATATTTGTTCATGAACAAACATCAAATAACCAAAGCAATGTGTTATTTAAAATTCAATTCCTACTGTGGATCAGATTATACCAACAAACCGAGAACAATGTAGAAAATTGAAGCATGGTCTTGAGTTCTTTTGAGGAATAGAAAATTAGGAAACCGAAGCAAAATGCAATATTTGTTTATAAACAAACATAGATTTTAAGCCCAGCCCGGCCCCAATATGTTGGGTCAGGCTTGGTCAGGCAGAGTTTGCAAACTACACCTCTGGCTCTTATTAGTAGTTGTATATACAGTATACAGTATATACAGTATATACATGAATCAATGAATAATTTTTTTCTGTCTTTTTTTTTTTTACAACTCAACTCTCGTATGGGGGGAGGGTCACCTGGCACAGAATGTTTCTCCATTATAGGGCAGGAGTTGAATAAGAATTTTAAGGTTTTCAGAAAGCGTAGGTTGGGTTTTAAGAAGGCGTTTTCAGATTGGGCCTGGGGTCTAAATGGATTAAATGAGCCAGTGGTGCTGACTCACCCAACTAGAGAGATTGTTGTGGCTCCAACACTGTTCTTAATAACACACTTTGTGCACTTCCTCCCAGACCTCTCAGAATTCCCCACACACATTCTTCATGTTCTAGTACAACTCCTCAGGCTCTATTTTCAGCTATCAACGTGTGAGACATCATTATTTAGGAAGATTACAATCTGTGCTTTCATAATCAGTAAGGAAATGAAAGCATGGCCGTGCCCTGCCTGGTGAGCTGTTTCTAGCTGATTGCTATTAGGTTGGAACTCGATGATAATCTTAGTTTTTCTACCATGTTAATACAGCACTAGAGCCAGCCTGATATATTGGTTTGGCCGATATATACACACACAGTTTATATACCGACCATTACTATCACTTTCAGCCTAGTTTCACTATCTTGGACATGTTCAAAAAGCAATGTTTAAAAAAATACATACATTTTGTTCAAAATGATGGTAATTATTCTTTTATGGCCTCTAATCAAGTGGTTCTCAAAGTGGGGTCCGGGGACTACCAGAGGTCCTTAAGGGCTTTCCAGTCAACAAAATCTGTTAATTAAAACAGCTTCAAAGTCAGTTTGACAACTTTAACCACTCATACACAGAGTCTTTGCTAGTAACCCCTCGACTGTACAAGCTCACAATGCATCGCAAATTCACTAAGATGCCCGGCCGCTTTGAGCTTGTACAATTGCTTTTGTCTTGGCAGCTGCCTAAATACGATCCCAAGGCTCAGAGGTCAGGAAACAATTCTGCATAAATAATACAGCAGCTGTCAACTAAATGATGCGTTATTTCTTGTTTCTTGAGAATTTGTCAACGATTTCGAATATTGTTGAAACATTTGCACAGCTGAACTTTTGCCTGGGGGACCGCTAAGGCCCCTGGCACCAAATATTTTGGGTGGGAGGTGGTCCTTGACATGACCTTGTTTGACAGGAGAAGGGTCTGTCTGTGTGTGTGTGCGCGTGTGTCATGTGCTGTGTCAGCTCGTTGTTTATCTCCCAGAAGGCAGCAGGGGCTTCTTGAGTGATGACCACAGTAGGTGATGTCACCCACTAGCTCCACGCCTAGCGTTATCCTTTAATCACCACCACGGCCATGAAACGGTCATTAGTCACACCCACCCTGGGAGGGGAGGGGAGGGGAGGGGGCCTTATCCTCGGTGGGGATCATGTGCTTAGGTACGCGCTAATAGGTTGGATACTTTAACCACTACTGCCAGTAACTCGGCCATGACCTAAACATCCCTTTAGTGAAGAGAGAGATGAAGTCAGCTGACACCATTTGTTCACATCGGAGAAGGTTTGATGTGAAGGAGAATTCCACCCCAAAAGGCTTTTTTAAAATTTTATTTGCAGTTGATCTACTTCCAAAAAAGTGGTCCAGTTGTTATTTTGTGAAAACACTCCTTAATGGCCGTTTCCCCTACCGCAAAATTAGCTTAGAATGGGGCTATGTGATGTTGTTCAATGTACCTATTTCCATCGCTCCAAAATGTAGAGAAACAATATATTGTCTCTTTACCATGCCAGTATTGTGTTGACACTTTTGGTCCAGCAATGGTTCAGCTGTCTTGAAAGAATGGGGGCATGGCACCCGGTTTATGGCTGAACAAACGCTCAAGGCTTAACTTGTGGCCGCTCCGCTCATGCAAGTAATAAAGGTTATGATGATTCAATAAAGTAGTGTTACAGAGGATGGGTGGCCAAAGAATGCCATAATATTGATGCAAGGTTTCAGTCCCAATAGCAACAATATGAGTAAATGACAGTCCAGAGTTCAGTAAATGGCTGAATAAATGACTGAATATAAATCCATATAAATGAGATAGTATTACAACTGAGGAGCAAGAAGAAGAAATTGCAACCCCTGTTGCAACATCCATTTTTTATGTGATGAGACCATAAGGTACAGACATTTTAAAACACATTTAATTGTCTGGCTAAAGCACACTAAGAATACAAAAAAATACGACGAAAGACGAATGCCCTCAATCAGGGTGACTCAGTTTGACGAGTCGCGATCAGAGCTGTCAAAACAAATATTAATTCTCCTTAAAAGGCCCTTCAAGGAGAGGCGGTTTACTGCAGCCCCTAAAGCCCTTTTAAAACCTGCATGTCCAGAGCAGTGAAAGCCCAGCTAGGCTTCACCCTGCCGGGGTTTTCTCTGACCGTAGCCTGTCAGCTCTGCTGCGCTAAGCCGACCGGACTCACATCTTTGCAATTCCCCATATATATGAATCAGCAGAGAAAACACGCAACCTACTTGCATTCCTCAGAATCTCTGCACCGTGTGGTATTCCTTATGTAACCATTTAAACCAGGGGTTTTCAACAGGTTGTCCGGGGACCACCAGTGGTCCCTGAGAGGGTTCCAGGTGGTCCCCAGCTAAGTTGGTTAACCAGATGTAACTCTTGAGAACGTAAAAATGAAACCAAATGGACCCTTGCGGGTCCATTTGGTTTAATTTTTACACTCTCAAGAGTTAAAATTCATCATCTTAATTAGCCCATAGTGGTGACAGACCCAGTGGTCCCTGACCCCAGCAAAATGATAGTTTGGAACCAAATGGACCTGGGAGAGAGATAGGTAGAGATATCTAGAAAGCAGGGAAAGACACAGAGGCAGAGTGCAATGACTGCCTTCAAGACAAATTTATCTTGTGTTGTGTTATAGTGCACTAAGTTGCACACTTGCCCGATCGGGCAACCAGGTAGCAGTCTTCACCGCCCCACCATTTTTTTTTACTTGCCTCGGGCAAGCGGGCAAGTCTTAGTGTCAAGTCCTGGTAGAGTAAAGCTTAACCAGGAAAGCTTGACCTGCATAGCAACAGTTGCTAAACTGTTAGGACCGGCATTGGACAGCGATAAACCCCGCCTCAGAGCAGGCTGGTTTCGGCAAGCCGCCCCATGTCCGAAACGTCCAAAAATGTCAGAGCTACCGGCAGTGTTCACAGCTTTCCGTGCTCGGACATACCACTACAGACCTAGGGACGGGCATACATACCTACATGCATACATTGCTACTTAATGGTTAGGTAGTTAGGCACCACTCCAAAAACAGTTATGGCTCAATATGCAAAAAAAAAAAAAAAAAAAAAAAAAAAAAACTGTCACTGTGTATTGTCACTTTTTTGATATAGTCATTTTTTCCCACCTGTTATATTTAATCAGGGACAATTTATTTTAGCACTTAACACATTGCACCTTTTAACAAAACACGACAAAACATCTATGCGTAAGCTCTCAAAACCCAAGTGCTATTATTTTAATTGTGGTGAAAAACACAGTGGCATTATAGGCTAAACCGGGACGTGCGGTCACATGAGTTCAAGCGGTAGAATCCCCACCATCCCCCCACCGGCCTGATGTAGTACACTTCATGTTGTGATTGCAAGGGGCGTTAGAACTCATCACAGGAGAATACGTTGTCTGTAATTACTGACTAGAGCCTGTGAACCCTGTGTGACAATGGTAGGGTTCACATTTCAGGATAGAAGAATAGAATAGAGAACAGACCTTTCTGCTGGCGGTATATGCATTGATCCTGCAGGATCATATACTGTTTTTGAATGTAAACATACAAAAACTATCCTACATCAGTGATTTTCAACCTTTTTCATACCAGCGCCCACTATTTATTCTGAATTTGAGCCACGGACCACCATTTGATGACATTTTAGCCCCACAGACCCCCAAAACTAAAGATTTATTTTGCTTTGTCCACAATTCCAGGCTGGATTTCCAGAGAAAACAAAGCAGGCAAAACATACAGATCAAAATGACCATTAATCTTCTACATTCTCTAGAATTCAGATGAATATTTTAACGCTTGAGAGCGTAAATATGAAACCAAATGGAGCCTTGCGGGTCCATTTGGTTTCATATTTACACTCTCAAAGAGTTACTTCTGGTTAAGCAACTTTCCATTGTTTATCCTGCAGACCACCTGGAATCCTCTCAGCGACCACTGGTGGTCCCCAGACCACCTGTTGAAAACCACTGGCCCATATAAACGGAATACACATAACAATAAATACAGATCAGTTATGTACAACTCTAGTATTTTCCTGAACTGTAATTCAGTTCTGTTGGGAAAAAACAACAACAACAACAACAACATTGCCATCATTGCCAATGCCATCCGTCTCTAATGGGCAATGTTTATAACAAGTTTAAATGGCAAAGGTCAAAAGGTATAAATTCTGTGTTCCTATAACTCATCCGGGATAGTAGTATCACCTTCTGAGCAATGTCCAAATTAGTTTGTGACCTTATCTTAAAATCAAGCCATATTGTGTAAGGGAAACTCACCTAGCCTGACCTCGGTCTGAACTGTCATTTCGTTTCACTACATTATTCAGACTGAACTCCCTCTCCACCACAGCAGTTTCTAGGATGGGCGTTACCAAAGCAGCAGATTGGTTCATATGAACCCCTAAGAATATTTGGAAAGCAGACGACGTTGTGAACAAAGTGAGTGACGGGGCTGTTGGCCAATCAGGTGTTGGGATTGGATTTCCAACCGGCACAAACGGCCCCAAAAGGCAGGGAAGCCAGTCCTTGAATCACAGGGAACAAATAATCTAGTATTTTTTAAGGTGCTGATTCAGGGCTGAGCCAGGCTAAAACTAACCATGAACCTGCGAGAGAAATGCATTTCGTTGCATGGTTGCACTTGGTCCAGTCACGTTTTTTTTGGGGTGCTTTTCAAATCAAGGACCCCTACAAATCGCTGTGGACAGAACCCATCACCTTCCAACTGCACTACACCACAGTACACAAGGTCAGCAAGGGTTCTATTACATTCTTTTCTTTTTTCTTATTCCCCAGAGAGAGAGAGAGGGGGAGAGAGAGAGACAGGAGACTGGAAGTAGAGAGCTGTGTGCAAAACGGCTTTAATGTATGTTAGTGTTAGGCCGGGGCGTTTGGCAGGGGAACAATTGACTAGCCGCCTTTAGACGGAAATAATAGGTCAGTCTCCGCAAATGAGCCAGATCTGGAGGCCAAATGCTGGCCTTTGTAGTTTGTGCTGGGCCTACAGTAACAGTACGTAGACCAAAACACATACAGCTTTTCCCTCCTCTGAGAATGTGAAAAGAAAAAAGGAGAAGGTTTAGACCTAATCTACAGATGGCTGTGAACCGTTGAAATGCAATTTAAAGAATGGAATAGCACTTAAATGGCTGACACTCCGTCATTGGCTTTCCTTTGTAGAGTGGCTTAGATGCTGGGTTAATTTAATTCAAAGCTTACGCTGCAGATATAGCCGCGGTCGTGATTGACAGTCATGGCCAAAGTGGAGTAAGTCGACGGCGTGATGTTTGAGGAGCCGACGGACTCGGCGGCTCCATTGGATCACTGCTCCTTATGGGCTTAGAGGAGCTTTGCAGAGGTTTTCCAAAAAAGGAAAGTAAAGAAGTGCAAGCAGAGTTGGGGGCATTGCTTTGAATAGCTAATGGTAGCTCCCTCTTGCATTACTGCGTATATACAGTATATACTGTATTAATCACTGCTTTTCTCATTTCATTTCATTCATTTTTCATTCATTTTCTCATTTCATTCCATGATTTATTGCATTCCCATTGTTTCCCAGCACTGCTTGGTCCATATGTACTGTATGCTGGCACTGCAGCTCTTGTCAAATGTTTTATTTGGGACCGTCTTCAGAGCCCACCCAAACATGCATCCGGCCCACCCAATGAAAGGTAATATCAGTGGTTTTCAACCAAAAAATGAAACCAAATGGACCCACAAGGGTCCATTTGGTTTCATTTTTTTAAAATATAGGTAATGTAGAAGATTAATGGTATGATTGATGGTTTGATCTGCATGTTGGACTGTTTTGTTTTTCCCCCAAATCCACGGCCACCCCTGCACCACACACACGCGCGCACACACACACACGCACACGCACACACACACACGCACACACACACACACACACACACGCGCAGACAGACAGAGTTACTCACAGTTTGAGCACGGCAGAGCGTTTCCCCAGCATCATCCTAACAAAGTCCCTGTAGTTGATGGTGTTGCTGCTTCCTCCTGTCACCTCCAGGATCATCTTCTTCACCTCCAGGTGGGTCTTGGGGACCCCCAGCTTCTCCATCATCTGCTTCAGGCCCATTATGTCTGTTGAACGAGGGGAAAACCTATACTGTAACCATTTCATTCTCACTTGAAACGTAACCGAGCGTTGTACACGTGAGTCTTAAGTCCATGATTCATTCATTCTGACCCCGTCCCTGACCCCTTATCCATAATTAATACATTAGGGATAATAATTTTGTCCTGCTACATCATCAGTCATCACTTCTACAATCCATCATTCTCTTCACATCAGTGGTTTTCAACCAGGGGTCCAGGCACCACCAGTGGTCCCTGAGAGGATTTCAGGTGTTCCCCAGCTAAATGATGGACCTTACGGGTCCATTTGGTTTCATTTTACACTCTCAACAGTTAAATTATATTTAAACATCTGAAATACTTAATTTAAGTAACTCTACACAATCCACCTTTCGTTACGACACCCACCCTTCCCTTTCCTCCATCCTTTACTTGACTACCGTTGCTAACTATGACAAGCTTTGGCTGGGAGATAGCCTCCTCCGTTAACCAACGTGTCATCGCACCATTTATGGATGTTTTTATTATAAGTTCCCAGATCAAAAACATCAACAGCCCTATAATGCCATCCTTCATCCTGAATTCCAGTAGTGACATAAAGTGTCCAAAACGGTTGTAGGGGCAGTTATCATTAGCTTTTCAAAGCCAAAGAAAAGACTTTAGCTTAGCCCTGCCGCTACAGTCAGCTGTTCTGTGTTGTGATTTTCTGTGCACCATTTCCGTTTCCATGAATGTAAATCCCATTGCCTAAGGGGGTGGTCCTGACTGGCGATAGGGTGCGAGTGGCTTCTGGTGACGTAGCAACACTCAATGCGCTGTCCCATTGGCCGTGTGCTCGTAACACAAGCCAATGGCTGCAGCTCTCGACGTCCCATAGGCCAGACAGTGTGCCAGAGTGTTGCCATGTCGTATCGAAATGAGCTACTTTGGGCTTGTGTTTCATAGACAAATGTAGGTCCTTTCAACAACAACAACAACAACAAAAACGTAGATAGCATAATGTCATAAAGTGCATTATTTGCCATAATGTAATGAACCTGAATAAAATCCATATGATTTGATTCATACATCTTAGATTCATCACACAACTGAACTATATAAAGCCTTTTATTGTTTCAATATTTGTTTATATGTTTCAATATATCACCTGCCCCCACTTCCCTGGCAACTGTTGTTAGGGGTCTCCTCCATAAAGGACCGCGCTATCTCGCTGTTTCCAGATGAGTAGTAGCCTAATAGTTGCGATACCATCGATAATATATCAAACAGTTGCCAGGGAAGTGGGGGCAGGTGGGCGGGGTTTACCGACTTGTCACACTTCAGATTATGCGTTTAATGTCATTTCTACGGTGTGAACCTTTTCAGGAGAGTATGTCACAAAACCAAAGGTTATACTTAGAGGTCCTTTTCAGAAGATAGCATAATGTGAAGAATGAAGTTCATAATTTGTCATAATCTGTAGGTCAGAGCCATACTCATCAATATTGAAACAATAAAAGGCTTCATATAGTTCAGTTGTGTGATGAATCTAAGATATATGAATCAAATCATATGGATTTTATTCAGGTTCATTACATTATGGCAAATAATGCACTTTATGACATTATGCTATCTACGTTTTTGTTGTTGTTGTTGTTGAAAGGACCTACATTTGTCTATGAAACACAAGCCCAAAGTAGCTCATTTCGATACGACATGGCAACACTCTGGCACACTGTCTGGCCTATGGGACGTCGAGAGCTGCAGCCATTGGCTCGTGTTACGAGCACACGGCCAATGGGACAGTGCATTGAGTGTTGCTACGTCACCAGAAGCCACTCGCACCCTATCGCCAGTCAGGACCACCCCCTTAGGCAATGGGATTTACATTCATGGAAACGGAAATGGTGCACAGAAAATCACAACACAGAACAGCTGACTGTAGCGGCAGGGCTAAGCTAAAGTCTTTTCTTTGGCTTTGAAAAGCTAATGATAACTGCCCCTACAACCGTTTTGGACACTTTATGTCACTACTGGAATTCAGGATGAAGGATGGCATTATAGGGCTGTTGATGTTTTTGATCTGGGAACTTATAATAAAAACATCCATAAATGGTGCGATGACACGTTGGTTAACGGAGGAGGCTATCTCCCAGCCAAAGCTTGTCATAGTTAGCAACGGTAGTCAAGTAAAGGATGGAGGAAAGGGAAGGGTGGGTGTCGTAACGAAAGGTGGATTAGAAAATGCAGAATAATTGTTTTTCCCAGTTTATCTCTCCTAAATTGTGGACAAAATCTCGACAAGATGTAGCTTAAATAGCTACAATGAGGCCCATGAGCTTGTACATCAGCTATTTTGCTGAGTCTATGTGACACAGCACATGACGAAATAGAGCATTAATTTATCAAAACACAAAACTAGTTGAAATATAAACAAATACATGGTTTCTGCCAGATGGCAAAATATTAGTGAGGTCTCAAAATAATCCAATAATAATCCTCCAATAATCCACAATAATCCACACAGATATGATGACGCAATTATCATTATGTCTCTGTAGCTTTTGTTTTCTGTATTTCTAATGATGGAATGCAGCATAATCCATACAATATCAGAATCAGTATCAGCAGATATGATCCTGCAAATAATCCGAGAACTGATATAATTTCATGATCATTCACCCCTAGCAGCGTTGCGCACTTAACTAGTTGCTAGTATTATATTACTGTAATATTATTTTTTACCAGTAAAGTAATCCCCTCCCATGTGTCTTTGAAAAGTCTCTTCAAAGTGTAAACCAGGGGTGGTTTTCAACAGGTGGTCCAGGGAACACCTGTGGTCCCCAAGAGGATTCCAGGTGGTCCCCAGGATAAATGACGGAAAGTTGGTTCATCAGATGTACGGTAACTTTGAGAGTGTAAACATGAAACCAAATGGACCCTTGCGGGTCTATTTGGTTCCATGTTTACACTCAAGAGTTAAAATATTCATCATGTGAATTATCCCAAGTCAATTAGAGAATGTAGAAGACTAATGGTCATTATGATCTGTACGTTTGCCTGTTTTGTTTCCCCAAATCCAGTCTAGAGTTCTGGACAAAACCAAGAGAAATCTTATATTATATAATATTGGGGGTCTGTGGGGCTAAAATGTCATAAAATTGTGGTCCTCCGTGGCTCAAATGCAGACTAAATAGTGGGCCCTGGTTATGGTATGAAAAAGGTGAAAACCACTGGTTTAAACGGTCACCCAATGCCCTGTTTTAACTAGCTCTGCTGGTTAAGGCCTGCTGCTCGCCTCCCAGTCGGTATCGTACCATTATGCACCCTATACTGGGTCACAAACTGCTGTGCAACACAATACACAACACCTGACACCTGACCTGACACAGCGGTAATTAGTGCTCTCCTCTCATATCACTGGTTGTTTTGACTGGGAGGCTGTAGGGTGGAGTGCTAGAGTCTAGTCTAACAGCCTAACACGATGGCTTTCAACCTTTTTCATACCAGGGACCACTCATTTGTTCAGCATTTTAGCCAAGGATCAAAGCCATCTCTGATGTCGAGTTGACTCTCGTAGACAAAAACTTGAAAATACTTGGTTTGGGGTTCAAATTACGAGAGATAAACTGGCAAAACGTTGGTCAACTATTATTCTACAATTTCTAATTGTGTAGACTCTTAAAAAGTATTTCAGATGTTTAAATAAAATTTAACTCTTGAGGACGTAAATGAAACCAAATTTGCTTTCATTTTACAATCTTAAGAGTTACAGATCTATAAAGGTCCACTTGGTTAACTACAGTCCAGCCAGGGACTCCCTCAAATCCTCTCAGGGACCACTGGTGGTTCCTGGACCACCTGTTGAAAAGCCCTGGCTAAATATCAAGTAAACATACTGTATGTATTTCAGAAAACTGATTCAGAAGGCACTGTATTCAATTGAATTGAATTCCAAGAATCCTCCCCAGATAGCAACATGCATTGATTCAACCAAAATTCAACGTTGAATCAATGCATTTTGCATTGATTCAACCAAAATTCAACGTTGAATCAATTCTTTTTGCTATCTGGGTCAGGTCTAATTATTTGGTCAAATAGACCTTTCAGTAAGCCCCGCCCTCCCCAGTGTCCACCCAAGGCTAGGACACTTTTCAGACCGGCTCTAAATTTCCCAAGGAATGCATGCAGTTCATTCATTTTGCCCAGAATCTGGTATAAAACGTATAGTTTCATTTATGTATAAATGAATGAGCAGAGTCAACCCTGCTGCTACTCACCAATCTCTCCTTGGTCGTTTAAGTCAAACTCAGCATATTTATCTGGAAAATACAAACACAAGACATTGTCAGTAATTACATTAACCGAGAGAGTCAGTATCTCTCTCTCTGCATCAGAAGAAAAACAAAACAAATCCATGTACGCAGAAACACTTTTGCTGTGAGGATAGAAAAGCTTACATGGAAAACCATTTAAGTAATGTCTGCTCTGTTTACATTTACAGTAATTATAACGGGCTGTGATATCAGGCATGGTTTCTCTCCATCTAAACAGACTAGAAGGAAAGTCTTAGTTCACAATAATGAGGCACACCCTTATGTTTCTAATGAAAACATGCCATTTCAAACGCTATAGCATTCATGAAAGTGGGGTTGTTGTGGGAGATTTTATTCTGTTATTACAGTAAAAAGAAGAAAAAACAAACACGGTATTGAACAACACCTCAAAAAAGTTGTATTGAAGGGCGTTACAGACGGCGAGGCTGAAATGCACACATCATCTATCACAGCGATTCCAGTCAGTGCAGAGAATTGCACAGCGAGGAAAAAAAGCCCACAGGATTTAGGTCTAAAATAAATCGCCGGCGTGTGCACGAAACAAGCACGTGCACAATAAACAACACTGGACACACACACACTTACACACTCTCTTTATCGCACATCGTTTTCTGAGCACAAAACGCTGGTCCACTGAAAATGAACTAGAAGGCACGATTTGTTACTGACCGTCTGTAAGCCTCTTGAGGGCAAGTATCAGCCAGGATTACATATTGAAACTGAGATATATGTATATTCACATCAGATCTCAAATCATCTACCTGAAATCACGGCGATGGACTTGATATTGCAGTATACAACCACAGTATGATGGCATTGCGTTTATTGCACCCAGCCTTATACAAACCCACCACATGGGGCATTATGTTCCCAAAACAGGGCAACAACCGACATAATTGAAGAAAGCTTATCAGAAAGTTATCTGTAGAGATATGTCACATTGCATTGCTTTATAAATGTTAACAGAGCACAGAGCTTTTTGTTTTCTTTTTTTTTTAAAACAAATAGCCTGAATTTTCTTGCTTCTTTGGGACAACTGGTGAATTTTTTCCTAAAGATTATGCAGAAACAAAAATCTGATTCGACAAGGTCTGCCTAAATGTAGCCGCTCTGTTGACAAGCCGCTCTGTTGACATGGGCATGGGCCCATGCAATAGTACAGATAGAATGTGGTTAGGGTGGTTGTATTCCACTGGCCAGTCTTCACATAGGTCAGTGGTTTTCAACCTTTTTGACTCCAGGGACCACCATTTATTCAGCATTTGAGCCACAGACCACCATTTGATTACATTTTCACACCAAGGACCGAAAACGAAAGAATTCTTTTGGTTTTTTCCACAATTCCAGGCTGGATTTTGCCAACAAAACAGTGTAAACTTAATGAAGTGGTGCTAATTCAGACGATGAATATTTCAACTCTTCAGAGTGTAAAAATGAAACCAAATGGACCCGCAAGGGTCCATTTGGTTTCATTTTTACATTCTCAAGAGTTACATGTGGTTAACCAACCTTCCATCATTTAGCCTGGGGACCACCTGGAACCTTCTCAAGGACCACTGGTGGTCCTCGGACCACCTGTTGAAAACCCCTGACATAGGTGACTAAACATCGGCCATGCATGCTGCGTTCTGGGGAAAAAAAAAAAAAAAGCAACCACAACTGCACATCCTCCTGAATACCCATTCCCATGCCCATTACACTCACAAACCTTCCATGATGTCCTACATAACAAGCTTCAGCCCTCACCCTGGCTGTGATATTCCTATGCCTTGACATTCATGGTTTCAGGACAAAAAGGGGTGTGGGCTGGGTGTACTGAGGGACAAAACGCCAGGCCTCCCCAAACCAAGAGTTAATATTCGTGTTACTATGAGGGAGACACATACATAGTTACAGCTTTTTTTTGTTATTATTTCAGAATATCAAGAACAAGACCAGAACCACATTGGCAGCATAAGAAAGGGAATGTGAAAGTGATCTAATCAGCTGGGCAGTGTGAAGGGGACATCAAGGCCAGCGTGGCCTCAGGCTGTGGGTCATTCTGTGAAACCAAAGGGCATAAGGCCAAACATGAGGGGCGACGGAGGCGGCTGTGGCCTTTCATGGCCTTCATGAACTTCCTGCCCTGCTCCACTCCAAACAATCACCTGGCATTAAGGACTGACTGTAGGTAAGGCTAACAAGACCAACAATATACTGTACACATGAGAGCTGATTACAAATGAGATACAGCGTGGGGAAGACGTCACATGTACATTATTAGAAATACTAAAAAACTATAGAAGGTGAACATAACAGTAACCGGAACGCTAGCCCCAAAACACACCCTGCTTGACCCCAACCGTGCTTTTATTCATCTTATTGAGGTTACGGTTAGGAGTGAGGATGGGTATAGCCATAGTTTTACCAAGGTCATGTTTAAGAAGGAATAAGTTTATGGTTTTAAGCATAGTTTTACTGTACTTATAGTGTCTATTCCAAGGTCGGCACTGTACTGTATATAGCACACACTCGTACACTGCTTGCTGCAGAAACTGTACATCGCACAACCAGCACATCGTGAGCAATCCGGGGTTCAGCATCTTGCCCAAGGACACTACGACGTGTAGACACTACAGCAGGAGCTGGGAATCGAACCGCCAACCTATGTATCACTGCTACTACCTCAGGTGCTACTGAACATAGCCCATAGAAAATACAAGACATAGACAAGAGGACAGGCAAAGTCTGTGACAGTAAGCATTCCTGTCTCTTTGCCAAACATGACTGGTATTGTTCTCCTCCTGTGAAGTCAGTGTGTGGACAGATTGTGTCAACAAATTATGTTGAAAAACATTGTTATCGGCTGCTGTTTCAGTTCAATGGAAAAAAACATCCTCGAGCTCCAGTTCCCAACGTTGGGTCCAGGGACCACAACAGGGACCAAATGGAGCAACTAGCAAGATTTTTATTGACATCCTAAAATAATGCTTTCTCATAATATCACATCACATTGTCTCCTAATATATAGTGTGCCACAGTGCGAATATAACAGGTATAAACACTCATTCGTACTTCAAACTGCTGCCATTCTGTACACGAAGGGGTAAGCACTTCGGCTGTATAGGTCATACTGCATGTTCCTGTAGTTGTGTACTGTATTTTGTTTTTGTTTTTTGTCTGTTGTCTTTTATGTATGCAGCTGTGGTCCGGCCTGCAAGACAAATTTATCCTTCGAGAGACCAACAAACGTGAAACTTGAAATCATCTGAGCTTCAATTCCACGACTCTATTCGGAGCGCCCCCTTCCCTTTCCAGCCAAACCTCTTTGGATGGAAAAGGGTGGAAAGGGGCCTCATCATCAACACTGAGAAAGCCTACTTACTTTGTGACAAACTTGTTAAATAAATGCTCCATTTGGACACCTCTCCCACCTGCTAGTGGGGGGTCCCCGGACCGCACGTTGAAAAACACTGTTCTAGTTAAGAGACGAGAGTCTCTTCTGGAGTTCTGGAGAACCTGAGGCACACACATTTCCCCCTTCAATCTCATCACATCCCCCTTTTATACATGTCCTTCATCCCATGTCTGCTGGCTTTCCTGTCACAATGGAGCCTCTGTGTCCTCCAGAGAGAACTGGGGGTGGAGGGGGTGAAGTCAGGGGGTGACACAGGGGCGGATCTAGGCATGGGCACGGGGGGGCAATGCCCCCCCTAAATGCCCAGTCTGCCAAACCAAACACGATGGCATGCAAAACAACTCAAGATATTTCAAATTCAAGTGCTTATATTTAAAAATGATTTGAAACACTACTACTGCTACTGACTAACTACAGCTGTGACACCACTAAACCAACTTCAACAACAACTGATGTTATTATTTATACCTTTACTTGCCTAATAAAAGTCTAACTGAAAATGGTTTGGGTGCGACTTCATCGCCCGTGGCGCGAAGCGACACAGGCGATGAAGTCGCCCCCATACCATTTTCTCCTGCACCCCGCCAATTGGGAAATGTTACATCGGCCCCTGGGGTGACACAAAGAGGGGGAGGGAGGGGGTGAGAGACAGAGAGAGAGGGAGGGAGGGGGAGAGAGAGAGAGAGAGAGAGAGAGGGAGGGAGGGGGAGAGAGAGAGAGAGAGAGAGAGAGAGAGAGAGAGAGAGAGAGAGAGAGAGAGAGAGAGAGAGAGAGAGAGAGAGAGAGAGAGATGGGAGAGTAAAAGCTATGGAACTGTGTGTTGCCATATGAAGCATGGGGGATGGAAGAGTAGAGGACAATGCCAGCCCTGTTCTGTCAACTTTCTTTGAGTCCCCCAAAACATGCACATGCGCGCGCACGCACGCATCCATTAACTGATAAACAACAACAACAACAATACAACAGCTCTGCTCTCGAAACTTTTCTGTCGCACACACATTCATTCCAGTTCTCTTCGTTGACAGGTCTTCAAAATCCTGACAGTTTTCTGAAAAACAAAACCTATGTTTCTGCGTCATTATCGATGCTAATAACATTTCACGCCAAGAAGGAACCCCAGAATTATCTGTGTTTGGCTATGGATGACACCCCCAACCCCCCACATGAAAATATTATATAGTTCCACATGAAAATATTATATAGTTCCAGGGAAACTCCCAGAAGCAGCAAAGATCTAAATTAACAACGTTCGCACTGAAACTAAATATTATTCAAAAGATTTGCACCTCGTTGTCAAGATTTTTCGAAAATAGCCGACCTACAAAAATAGCAGACCTTTGTAGATCGGCTATTTTTCAATAGGTAAAGCGAATGCTTTCAATAACTAATACTTAAAAACACTAGAAGAGGTTGGAAACTTCCAAAAAAAAGTCCCAGGAGGGAGTGACACAGAAAGACAAAAGACAAGAGAGGCCCGTTTAGGTAACGTGTGACTCTCAAACACAAGCTCCCTGTTGTTTCTCAAGAATTTGGCCCCTTGGACTGTACTGCGCTGTCTGTAAGCCTATCTGTTCCCTCTCTGTCTGTCTCTGCACCGTCTCTGGTGCAGGGCCGGATCTAGAGGGGGGGCAGGGGGGCAGCCCAAATGTGCATCCTGCCCCCCACAATGAAAGGTAATAGGTAATCACTGGTTTTCATCAGTGGTCCGGGGACCACCAGTGGTTGAGTGGTCCCCAGCTAAATGGTGCAAAGTTGATTAACCAGATGTAACTCATTGAGAGCGTAAATATGAAACGAAATGGACCCCTGCGGGTCCATTTGGTTTCATTTTTACACTCTAAAGAGTTAAAATATCCATCATCTGAATTAGCCTCCAAGTATACACAACTAAAGAATGTAGAAGTCTGTTTTGTTTCCCAAATCCAGCCTGGAATTGTGGACAAAAGCAAAAGAAATCTTTAGCTTTCAGGTCTGTGTCAAAAAGTCAAAAAGATTGAAAACCACTGCTTCGTATGAAAAACTTTGGAGTTGCCCACCCTGCCATTCTTCCAGCCCACCCTAGTAGGGGTGGCTAAATCCAGCCCTGCTCTGGTGAGGACAGCAAAGTCAGGACGGCGGTGATTAAGGTGAACACAGTGATGAAGCACTACAGGGGGCGACTTGAGCCACTATCGATCGTCTAATCAAGTGATTGGGTTAGTAATCAAAAAACAGTGCTTGTCATTATAGGCAGAAGGGACAAAACAAAACCCTTCAAATCAACAAAATGGTGAAATTGGAGGGTGTCCACTTGACTCGACGTGTTGTGAGCTTGTAGATCTGCCATTTCCACTACTTTTTTCCACTACATTGACTATTTCAGGATGAAGTTAAAATACAGTGCATCCATTAAAAAAGGTGAAATTGCAAATGTTCTTGATAATTCAATCGAAAATCCTAATCGCAAAAAGTAACCACTCGACTCGATAGTCACTGTCACAGCCCTATGTTACAGATTAAAGGGCTTTTCACATGGGGAGTAATAAATCCTTGCCTTATTTCATTTTCAACGGGACTGGCATTTTGTGCTTAGAAAACGCTGTGCGATAAAACAAGCGTGTGGCGCTAGCAGGGGTTGACACTAAGGTCTCTGAGGCACTTGCCCATCGGGCAAATGCAAGTCAGGTTCTACTTGCCCTCAGGTTATGGTCACTTGCCCCCCAGGTTCCAGGTGGTCCCCAGTTAAGTTGGTTAACCAGATGTAACTCTTGAGAACGTAAAAATGAAACCAAATGGACCCTTGCGGGTCCATTTGGTTTCATTTTTACACTCTCAAGAGTTAAAATTCATCATCTTAATTAGCCCAGGTCTACACTGTAGAAGATTAATGGTCATTTTGATGTGTTAATTTGTCCGTTTTGTCTCCCAAATCCAGCCTGGAATTGTGGATAGCTAGAAAGCAGGGAAAGACACAGAGGCAGAGCGCAATGACTGCCTTCAAGACAAATTTATCTTATGTTGTGTTATAGTGCACTATGTTGCACACTTGCCCGATCGGGCAACCAGGTAGCAGTCTTCACTTGCCCCACCATTTTTTTTACTTGCCCCGGGCAAGTGGGCAAGTGTTAGTGTCAAGCCCTGGACGCTAGGCGTTATTGCACGGTGTCCAGAGTTGTTTGTTGCATGTGCTGCGTCACTGTGTGCTTTTTGTGCATTTTAGACCTCAATTCTGTGACCTTTTGTTTTTTTTTTTTTTTTTTTTCGTGTGATTATCGCCCAGCGATTATGGACCAGCCATCAGGTGAGAGGCACAGCGGAATCTCTGTGATAATGCTGGTGTTTATCACTCCCTGTCTGTAATGGCCTTAATACGTAAGAGAAATTCAAATAGGATGCTGCTGAGTCAGAGTGTGTTCCATCTAGGTCAGCGCTGCAATAGGCTGCATCCTGCATCCTGTGACTCACTAAATGACCAGAGGATGCAATCATCATCTCATCCTCCGAGGGTCCTGGTATGCAATCTTAACATCGCTGAAATAATACGAATAAAAACTCCCTGGTACTAGGGTGACCAGATCCAAACTGTTCATTTAAAGCAGGGGTTTTCAACCTTTTTGACTCCAGGGACCACCATTTATTCAGCATTTGAGCCACGGACCACCATTTTCACACCAAAGACCTAAAATTAAAGAATTATTTTGGTTTTGTCCACAATTCCAGGCTGTATATTTTGCCAACAAAACAGTGTAAACTTCTTAATTAAGTGGTGCTAATTCAGATGATGAATATTTTAACTCTTGAGAGTGTGAAAATGAAACCAAATGGACCCGCAAGGGTCCATTTGGTTTCATTTTTACATTCTCAAGAGTTACATCTGGTTAACCAACTTTCCATCATTTAGCCTGGGGACCACCTGGAACCCTCTCAAGGACCACTGGTGGTCCCCGGACCACCTGTTGAAAACCCCTGTACTAAATGACCAGAGGATGCAATCATCATGTCATCCTCCGGGGGTCCTGGTATGCAATCTCAAAGCCCCAGTCAATTGAAAAATAGCTTTTTTTTTCACACTTTTAGACCACATCTGTGGTCATTATATGGCCATACCCAACAATGCATGCCAAAAAGGGTGTATTTGTGTATTTTAAAAAAGTTTTTTAATTACTTCCTGAAAACAAAAATGTGCTGCATGATGATGTATTAAGGCCCATAAAAGCCTATAGAAATTAAGCTAACCTGTTTTTAATCCCATTTCTGAATTGTTCTGCGTCCGAAATCCTGCATATTCTGCCATCCATACAGTGCATTACTCGGTTTAAACTATATATAATATACTGTATATCTGAACACATTATATGGCAGAAATAAGCCACATAGCAGTACAGTGGCAGGGTTGAGCTACTAATTGTCAACACACATTGCCTGTGTTGCGTGTATATAGCTCAGCATAGCGCCGTCCCTCGCATTATGCCATTCAATCGCCTGAAGGGATGCCTGCTCTGATTGGTTCAGAAACCCTCTATGCCAGATAATCAGGTGGAATCTATAGCAGAGGTTTTCAACCAGTGGTCCAGGGACCACCAGTGGTCCTCGAGAGAGTTCCAAGTGGTTCCCCAGCTAAATGATGGAAAGTTG
The DNA here is from genome assembly GCA_039105355.1 of Benthosema pterotum. Classification (NCBI taxonomy): domain Eukaryota; kingdom Metazoa; phylum Chordata; class Actinopteri; order Myctophiformes; family Myctophidae; genus Benthosema; species Benthosema pterotum. The sequence continues at coordinate 37,606,461 of CM076985.1, forward strand.
GCTAACCATGTGTAACTCTTTGAGACTAGTGTAAAAATGAAACCAAATGGTCACCCTACCTGGCACCCATATAAAAGCCTGGGTCCCGGGACCCATTATATTACATTGAAAACCGTATATCACCAAATTATCAAATAATATCAGAAAGAGGAGAACATTTAGAAAAAAAATAATGGCCGATCTGCAAGCTGACAACACCAGATGATGTCCTTTTTAACTTTCCCCCGGCAGAGAGGATAATTATATGGTTGCACTTGGAGGCACATCACCATGGTGCTGAAATAAGTGAGTGGGACAGTGGTGTGGTGACAGTTGGACGATGACAACGCACAGCGGCTGTCTGGGGACACTCAATTACAGCTCAAGGTTGAGTTGAGACTGCTGCTGTGTGGAAAACTAATCCCAGTTCACAAGAATCATGACGAATCCAGAGTCAACGACTGAACGAGACTGTAATATTATGTATATTGTCTTTTTTTTTCTTGGAGTCTAAAAACCTCTCCTTTAGGCATCATTGATTGAAAATGATGAGTTGAATATTCTATGTAGTTGCAATGCATTTTGGAGAGTTACTCTAGATGGTGAAAGGGATGTCTTCTACTGATTTTAAAGGTATCGTATAGGGAACTTTAGCAACAAAAATCAAAATGCTGCAGCCATTGGGGGGCGGGGGTGGTCAATCACAGAGCAGCAGTTGAGGTGGAGTTCGATTCAAATCTGTTTACAAAGACAGAGACACTAAAGTTGCCTATACCAACTCAGTGGCCCTGTGGTTAGTGTCCGTCCTGAGACTGGGAGGCCGGGGTTCGATTCCCGGCCGGGTCATACCAAAGACTCTTAAAAATGGGACCCAATGCCTCCCTGCATCAAGGGTTTGGATTAGAGCCCGACCGATGCCATATTTTTGTGGCCGATGCCGATACCGATTTTTGGAAAAAACTGCACCGATGTTACCGATGTTTGGGACCGATGTATAATAATGAATTAAAATAATTAAAAATACATTTGAAAAACTTCTAAACGTCAAATTTATTCTCTCTTTCAAGTAAACAATAGAATACGACATTGACATCATTTACTTTTGTGAAATAATTTCATTTGCTGTGTTTCTTTTTCTGTTCCAGGCAAATATCGTTACCGATATATGGGCAGATTTTACCGATATAATGGCCGATGTATCGACCGATATATCGGTACGAATATCACCGATACCGATATATCGGTACGACAGATATATCGGTCGGGCTCTAGTTTGGATTGGGGTAAGACCCTGCGACATACTAGCGTCATGTCCAGGGGGTTTACTTGTACATCAAGCTGCCTCACGCTACAGAAACAGAAGCTAGACTCCTGACCTATGGCCCTCACGGCTTGGCCTAGCCTCATGACATCATGGCTAGGAAAGGCTTACTATTATTTACTTAAAGCTGCCTGTAATACATTTAAAGTTCCATACTTGTATAAGATATAAAAAAAAATAGGTAGAGCTTGTTATTGTGTCCATATCACTATGCAGAGAAAGCATCACAGGGACAACAGGCCGGACGGTATCTCGTTTCTTTCTCACGTTGGCCTACAATGTGACTCATCAACATAGCCTTTTGTTGTTTACATTCTATGACCCAGTTTCCTCCGGCAAGCCATATGGAACCATAACACTGTACTGTGCAGCCTGATTTATAATATACCTAGTCATACAGAACACAACGCTGTCCTTGATTTAACCGCTTGATACCCCAGAGGACCTCATCATGCAAATGCCTTCCAAACCAGGAGTTGTCAACCGTTTTCATACCAGGGCCCACTATTTGTACTGCATTTTAGCCACGGACCACTGTTTGATGTTGAGTTCAGTCTCTCAGACCCAAAACTATGCTTCAAGTTTCAATTTTGTGTTCACAATCTAGGAGAGATAACTGAATCCTCTGAAGGACCACTGGTGGTCCCCAGAACACTGGTTGTAAACCAGTGTTCTAAACAGTTTTCCATATAGCCGTGCATATGCGCAGCGTGTGCCGTGACGCAGAAGGACAGATAGAGCAATGGCCTTACTGACATCCATAAAATAAAACTATAGGCTTAAATACATACAAAGATGGTCATTACCAAAGTTTAGTGAAAGCTCAGTGGCTGCTGGCTGCAGCGCACACACTCTGCTCCCCTGGCTATTGGGTAATAACGTGGATGAAATTGGAATAGTCCAGCATGCCCCGACAGCCACGTGCGCTTTTATTTTTTATTTTATCAGTTAATCATTAGCCGTTAATGTTGTCGATAACCGAAATTCTTAACGATTAACGGTTAACGGTTAACTGTTGGACATCCCAATACTACTCCAACCTCACACATCATCGCACAATGACAACGTAACAGACACGTCCATATACAGTAGTAATATTACAGGAATGTAAAACAGTTTTTTGTCTAGTCACGATATCATAGAGCTCTTGGCAGCAGTATTATTTTTAGAGCTCATTTATTTATACTTTGTACTTTCTGTGGCATGACCGTGTTACTGAAGAGAAAAAATAAACCATCTCTCTTCAAAGTGAAAGTACAAGGCGTTTTTTTTTTACTGTCATTGAGCGACACGGCCCCCACGCAACCCAGTATAAATTGGGCTTCATTAGTGTTGCCAACTTGGTGCATTTGTCCCTATATTTACCTTTTTTTCCAGAGAATCCAGACCCCCCCCAGTGCCAAAATTAGTGAAAAACTAGGAGTCCTCCTTCATTCCTAGAAAGGACCATTGGTAACCAAATGGACCGTTTTAGATCTGTAACTCTTGAGATCGTAAAATGAAACCAAACGGACCCTTTCGGGTCCGTTTGGTTTCATTTTACACTCTCAAGAGTTAAATTATATTTAGCCATCTGAATGACCTAATTTTCCAGAATCTACACATTTAGAAAATGTAGAAGAATTGCAATTTTGACCAACATTTTGTCAGTTATTTCTCCTAAATTAGTCCGAGAGACTAAACTCAACATCAAACGGTGGACCTCCGTGGCTAAAATTGCAGAATAAACAGTGGGACCTGGTATGAAAATGGTTGAAAACCCACTGCTCTAACGCATTCTAGTCAAGTGCATTTTGGAAGTGCCACTAGTGCATTTTGGATTTTGGCGGTTGGCAACACTGGGCTTCATACTTTTCTTCTCCCCCCTTAAAAACAACATCCTGAAACAAGTTCCCTCAAAGCTCTGGGCGCTGTGAAAACAAGCGGAGGAGCATCCAGCCACATTCCACTGAGGCCACAAAGGACTTGGCCTTGCAACCCACTTAGAAATAAGGGCACTTCTCCCTTTCACTCACACACGTTTGTACGTAACGTTACTATACTCGCGAGGACATGGGGACATTTTTGGTTTGCGGTTTTGATTTGAGGAGAGTGCGTCACTTTGTGCCACGCTGTGAGCTTGTACATCTGATGTTTTTCAGTTGACGCAAAACTGCTTAACCACTCAGTTACTTCTAATGTATCAGGACAATAGTAGATCTATTGTAGTGTACAAGTGTGGCGGTGCAATCTGGTCTTTTCAATGCACAAACTACAGTATAAATCAAGCATAACCCAAACCCTGACCTCTAAACGTCATAACCTAACCCGCCCCTAACCCCAACTGAAAGCTCTTGTGAGCCCATGGGGCATTCCTCACAATGTCCATTTCTCAGATTCTGCTATACCTCTTGGGATGTTTGACACTCTAGTATAGTGACATGCATGCATGCATGCATGCACACACACTCCCAGAAAGTCACAAACAGAATACCAAAGTCACAAACAGAATACCAAAGCAGTGTGTGTGTGTGTGTGTGTGTGTGTGTGCGCGCGCGCCTTTGTGCAGTTTGAGAAATCACAAACACTCAATCATGGACAAAGCCATGAGAAAGCAAAACAACAGCAGTGCGTAGGCATAATGCAGGGGTTTTCATTTCAACCTTTTTCATACCAGGGTCCACCATTTATTCAGAATTTGAGCCACGGACCACCATTTGAGGACATTCCAGCCCCGCAGACCCCAAGACTAAAGATTTTCTTTTGCTTTTGTCCACAATTCCAGGCTGGATTTGGGGAAACAAAAGAGTCAAATTAACACACAAATCAAAATGATCAAAATCTTCTAGTTGTGTAGACCTGGCCTAATTAAGATGAATTTTAACTCTTGAGAATGTAAAAAATTTTATGTTCTCAAGAGTTACATCTGGTTAACCAACTTAGCTGGGGACTAGGCATGTCACGGTGTAAGAATCTCAATACCGGTTTTATAGTTTGCTTTGATACCGGTATTATCGGTTTTATAGTTTGGCCATTAGATGTCCTCGGAGTCCTGGCAACATGCAGGCCCAATACTCAATCAACATGAGTAATAAATAACATATATGATGACATTTTAGCCCCACAGACCAAAAACTAAAGATTTCTTTTGCTTTTGTCCACAATTCCAGGCTGGATTTGGGAAACAAAACAGTCAAACATACAGATCAAAATGACCATTAATCTTCTACATTCTCTAGTTGTGTAGACTTCATGATGAATACTTTAACTCTTGAGAGCGTAAACATGAAACCAAATGGACCCACAAGGGTCCATTTGGTTTCATGTTTACGCTCTCAAAGAGTTACATCTAGTTAGAACGTGCAATATTGTTTTTTTGTTTGTTTTTTCGGTACATTCGGTGGGCAAGCAAAGTACCGGTTTTGTGGTCCCATACCGGTATTACCGGTAATACCGGATACCGTGACATCCCTACTGGGGACCACCTGGAACCCTCTCAGGGACCACTCATGGCCCCCGGACCACCTGTTGAAAACCCCTGGCATAATGTACTACTGCCTCAGGATCGCTGCTGTGTGTGTGTGTGTGTGTGTGTGTGTGTGTGTGTGTGTGTGTGTGTGTGTGTGTGTGTGTGTGTGTGTGTGTGTGTGTGTGTGTGTGTGCGCGCGCGTGTGTGTGTGCGCGCGCGTGTGTGTGTGTGTGTGTGTGTGTGCGTGTGTGTGTTCCCTGAGGCTTGCTGCAGGCAGTTACTAACAACACCCAGCCTGTCTCTATCTTTCTCTGAAGTGATAGAGTACGTTTTCATGTAAAGAGTCAAAGTGGGTGCTCTGTGTGTGCGAAAGACACAGGTCCAGGGGTACTGAGTGTAGTGGTTAGAGCATATGTCTTTCGTGCCTGCGGTTGATCAGCAAGGCACTGCGCTTGCAACGGGTCCATCAGACCAGTGATATGTCAGGCAGAATACTTTTGCTCTATTAATAAATGGTGCATTTACATAGCGCCTTTATCCAAGGCACTTCACTTTGAATGTGCATCATACACACATGCATACACTTATGACGGCGGAAACCATGCAAGGCACAGGCAGCACATCAGGAGCAACTTGCTCAGGGACACATCGACTGGTTTGAACCCGGGTTCGAACCAGCAACCTTGCGGTTACCATCCAGTGACTCTACCACTGAGCCACTGCTGCCCCCGGTGCTGTGGATGAAAAGGTTATTTACAAGGGGTGGTGAAACAGCCAGTGGACAAAATCCTTACTTTTAAATCCCTCCAGTTTGTCGGGCAGGTCCTCCTCGTCTCTGTACTTCTGGTCCTCCATGTACTCCTGCATGGGGAGGAGGAGACAGCAGGTAGGTTAGGGTTGTCAGCATTACCTACTTAGCTTTATGATTGCACATAAACATTATTGCATAAGGAACACATGAATATACAGTAGATGTGATTTCTGTTCAGCTTTTTTTTTTTTTTTTTTTTTTTTTTTAATATTTTATCCCACAATTTTGTAACCCATTTTTTCACCCAGTGCCAATTCCTAATGTGATCCTGGGCTCTACACATCCTCCGCCAACCTGGGGAGGCAGCGGACTGGCCTCATGCTTCCTTCAATGCATGAGGAGTCCAAGCTGCCTTCTTTTCACCTGACAGGGGGAGTTTCCCTGGCTGGACGTAGCGCGTGGAAGGAACACGTTATTCCAACCAGTTCCTGTCCCCTCCATCAGGCGCCTCGGCTGGCCAGGGGGAGGTAGTTTAGAGCCCAGGATTACTGCATGTTTTTGTGAGGGTATCTACCCTAGGGGACACGGGGAGAACATGCAAACTCCACACAGAAAGGCCCTTTCGTCAACCCCGCTTCGGGTATGGGCACTGATGACGCGGAGGAGCAGACACGCCGCCAGCACCCACAGCAGCGCCCCTAGCGGGAATCGAACCCAGGACCTTCTAGCTGTGAGGCAACAGCACTAACCACTGTGCCACCGTGCCCCTGTTCTGTTCAGCTTTTAAGTTGTCAGGGGAGGATCATCCAACGGGCATGATCCCTTCTGCTTGTGTGTCTGCGTGATTGCGAAGAGGCTCAAGCTCAGGGCCCTCCAATAAAAGGGGTAACCGTGAATAACAGTGGTGCACAGTCCTTGCCACTGTTATTAACAATGGGCTTATTCCCTTGTGTCCACAAAATAACCCTCAAAGTCCTAAAAACCAACATGATATATATATGGTCTACATCACTGCAAGTGTTTAAACAGGTATTTTGGCTGTTTATTATTTTGTAGCAATCCCTTGCTATAAGTCCTGCTGAAATGCAGTTTAATATCGCAGGCCTACAGGTATGTCATAATTGATATGCGTGTGTGCAGACACTATGCACACGATAGAAAGAAAAAGATACAACAAATATCTATACAACTTTCCATGAATAGTGGAAATAGCCAATCCACACAAGCTCAAAACGCATGACTAACACCTGTTATCTAGGCCAGGTTTTAGGTGTCTAGACAGGAACCAAGTGAATGTTTGAAAACACCCACACAATGATGTCAAATCACTAAGACATGAATGGCCCTATCATCAAGCAAATGTTAATTTGAATAAATTAGTATATTTATACACAGGTCTGCAACCAAACACTAGCAACACTACCAATGTTTTTTGAGTGTATAAATGGAACACGAATTAGGAGTGTAATGATATAGTAACTGCATTGAAAAATTAATTTCAGGAATCAAGTAAATCAAGTACCGTATATCGAAATGAAAACAGCAACATTGAGTATGTATTGTATCATTTTGCAATTAATCAGTATCTAATCGTTTTCTTTACAGATAATCAAACGCATTAATACAACATCAAATTTAGCATTTTCTTAAAAGTAAGAAAGAGAAAGAGTGGTTTAATTACTTATTTTAAGACAATCTCAATGTATATTAAAGTGTTAGTATATCGATTTCAAATCATTGAATCGAACCCAATATCATCCATGTATCATATTGTCAAGCTTGTATCGTGATACGCAATACACATCACTGTTAAAATGTATCACCCCTAAACCAAATGGACCCATCAGGGTCCATTTGGAATTCCCTTTTAAACTTTGCTCCTATGAAAAATCCGATAACAATGCAAGATGCTTGCAAACCTGGCGATGGTGACTATATTCCTTAATAGTTACATACTTTATGTACAACGTAACTATAAACAAACACAAACCCTCCGTGGCTAAAATGCAGAATAAATAGTGGGCCCTGGTACGAAAAAGTTTGAAAACCACTGATTTAGATCTGGTCACCCTCCCGCTGGACATGTTATGTTATGTCTTTGGGACTTTACCCCAAATTCCAACCCTTGATGATGAGTGGCAAGCAGGGTAGCGTTTTCATAGCCTTTATGATCCAATCTCAGAGCACACACTCTCAACCACAAGGCCACTGAGCTCTACTGATGAACAATAGAGCTCTGTAATCATGTTGAACCTGAAGCTCTGTAAATCTGGGAGGATTTCTATCATCCATCAAATCTCTTCAAACAATATTGTTCACCACTGCGGTCATAGCTGTGGTGTGGACTTCCAGTAAAAAAAAATACATATTTATAGTTCTTTATGATTCTTGGTGTGGATGCAATAGTGCTGCACATTCTTGAAATGAAATGTGAATCTCGATTCTTTTTGCCGCAAGAGTTTAGATCATAATTCTCACACGATTCACATTTTTTGCGTCAAAATCTTTAGTCTTCGGTTGCTGAACATTGTGGCAGGCTACAGTACTGTGGCATCCACCAGTACTGTGGAATTCCACCCATTTTCAACATTTTTCTGAGAATGTACAACCCTGAACCCACAACAACTCTAAGATATACTAATGGCATAGCAACATGTTGAACTTGGGTGGAATTCCCCTTTAAAGAGGCAACATAAAAGTGCTTGATCTCTCAAAAGCAAAAACATAGGAGTAACTAAATGAATTGGACAGCCAACTAGTGCTCTTGCTGAAAATTCGGAAATGAGATTGAAATGGTGTCTGCAATCTTTTTTCCATTCATTGTGCAGCACTGCGTTGCAACATACATTTTGTCCGAAAATCACAAGGGGTTAAACAAAGCTCAAACCACAGAACGTCGAGGCTTGATTAGTGCCTGATTTCTGTCTATTATTGTAACAGTAGTGCAAACAGGCTGCTTTCCATATTACTTGTGCAATATCTTTTCGTGGATTATCTTGGCTTTACTGTATGCTCAGAATACCCACAATCACACACTATCATGACTTCACCTATATAATACTTTAGACTGAGGCAGTAGGGCAACCGCTACTGTACTTCTTCCATAAGAACAAACATCACTGATCATTGATTTTCAACCTGATTTTACTTACCAGGAAATCATGCATTTCCTGGTAACTAAATAGCCCAGTGTTGACCGGAAATACCCATAAATATTTCATAAATATTTAACCAATGCAAAGTACTAACACTAATTAAAACAGGTTGGACAAGTACATTAACAGAGAACAGCTTCCCTCCCATTAACAAGAGCTTGTCATTACATAATAACTTCAATGGAAGGAGGAACACCATTTCCTGAAAAGTTCATGGTTTTGGACATCAAAGGGTTTTTTTTTTTTTTGGGGGGGGGGGGGCAGTTTTGGACATGTGAGGTTTCCACCTAGACACGGTATGATGTATAAAAGCTCAGAGTTCATCTGGCACTTTGTTGGAACCATTTGTCATGTTAGAGGGAGTACCGGCTGTACGGTGATAAATGACAGCAGGGAGAGAGACTAATTAAATTATAATTGAGTTGATCTAGCATGTGGGAGTCATAGACCCATACACACACGGCAGCAACGTCTTCCAACACGGGTTTCTGGGACCCCCAGGGGTCCCTCCAAGGCATCACCTTCTCCAGTTCAATGATGGATTGTTAGGAAGTAATAGGAACCAAATGGACCGTTATATGGGTCTTGTAACCCCGTGTGTGTACAAATGGAACCTTAATGGACACATTTGGTTCCATTTGTGCACACTCCGAGTTGGATAAATTAACCTAGCACTTTGATTTTAATGTCCTGTCCTAAATCTATCAGCGCATTTAGACCTCTGTTGTGAACTTTTATGTTTCAAACCGGGAAAGCATCTTTGTCACGTTAAGTTTCTATGAGCTATAAATGCTGAGGAATAGGTTTTCTTAGTGAACGTTGACAATTCTTTCATAATAGCTGTACTTGGGATTTTATTCCATCTGCCTCGTATAAAAGAGCATTTTCTTTAAATACCTTCATTGGGCATTTATTTGCACAATCCCCAGTGAACAGCTTTTCTTTGATAAGTGGCACAGGCAGCATGCATATTTTATGATAAGCCATCTGCATATTATGGCACACAACAGACTTGCACGGAAACCTGTTTTTTTTTCCCAGCAACAGTAGCATAGACGGTTCTAGAAATTATGAGCCCCAGGGCTGCCCAACTCAGGGGCCCCTGGGCCTGGGCCCAACATGCCTGTTGGATAATCCTCCCCTCAAGGACTTCAGTACATGCTCCACAAGAATGAACTGAGACCGTGAAATCAAACCAAATGGACCCGTAAGGGATAATTTGGTTTCATTTTACGATCTCAAGAGTCACAGATAAGCTCCTACTTTATTACTTCCTAAATATAAAGCTCACCTGGTAGCCTTTGTTACTCTTATAGCTAGGCGTTTAATTTTGATGAAGTGGAAGTCCTCCGTTTCCCCATCCCATCTTCACTGGTTTAGAGATGTACTCCATTTTATTAAACTAGAAAAAATCAGGTGTACCTTGAGAGGCTCAGTGTCCAAATTTGAGGACACTTGGACCCCTTTCCTCGCACTGGTTAATGACTTAGATTTCCAAACTATTCCAAATTAATTATAGTTGAGTTGAGTCTGAGCATACTTGATCTCCCATGCAGCTGGGTTGTCTTATACTTATCATGGGAGCACTATGTATGGATGCAAAGCTACGTCCGCTATATTTCATTCTGTGGTACGACCAAGTCATGTGTATTGTCTTGTCCTGTCTTGTCCTGTGTCTTGTCCTGTGTCTGTCCTGTCTTTTTTCTGTTTGTCTTGTTTTGTTTACCTTAGACTCAGGTTATACAATTTGTAATTATTTGATTTCCCTTTAGCATAGGTCCTTTCCATGTTATATTTTTTTGTTACTATTTCACTAATTCAACTGGTGAATTACTGATAAACATTATTGTAACTACCTCTGTATGGTAGTTACAATAATGTCACATAATGTCTTTATTATTTGCTTTGATGTATGCCCTGAAATCTTTAAGAAACAAAAGTGTGAAAAAAAAGAGTCACAGATAAGGGTCTATTTGGTTACCAACTGTCCATCATTTTGCTGGGGATCACCTGGAGTCCTCTCGAGGACCACTGGTGGTCCCCGGACCACTGGTTGAAAACCACTGATATAAATATTCTATATTCATCTCTTATCTCTGTAACTTGCTGCTACTTTGAATGCATTATGTACAACATATTATTTTTAATCATTTGAATGCCGTTTTGCACATACTGCATGAGGTTTTCGCCCCAAAAGATGTTATTTTTAGTATGGTAGCATCCATTGATGTCATGTCATGGTATGCTATAAATGGCTGCTGCCAAAATTAGCACAATAAATCCACCGTGTAAAATATCTACCAAAGAACAAACATAGTACTGTACATGCATTGCTGCCAAGATGAATGGATTTCCCACACCTGTGTCGAACAATAAAGCAATGACATGCCTTCACACACACTAACAACAGTAAATGACACAAGCGACGTTTCCATAAAACCTTTGCGAAAATAGGAAGAGTATGAAGTTAAGTCGAAAAAAGAAGAGCGAATTGTCCGCTGTTTCCATTAACTGATGAAATGCGATATTGTAGACTACACCATGTCATCTGCAGCGCGACACGTGCGAGGAAAAAGGGTTTGAACTTTATTAACGGAATAATATCTATAAGGGCAGAGCCCGGTCATGTAAAACAGCTGTTTATGTCTGATATCACTTGCGTATCTTAGCTATCATGCATGATGATACAGATCAGATACTGTAAATATAGGACCTGTAGTTGCCTTGCGACTTTCATGAACAAACGCGATGGGAGTCTGAACGTTATTAACCATGCGTCCCTCGTCCATTCTGAGCGTTTTTTGTAGAAATATAACTTAAATTAACAAATAACAATGCACTCAATCGGGAGGCCACACAACTCTTCAAATGCGCTATAATGCGTGTCCAATGCTTTCCAATAGAAAGTCTTTTCGCAAGCTGTTTCCATACCTCATTTGCGCATTAGGCTCTTCCGATACGCTCCAAAATACGGCACCTTTCAGCGAGAAATTATTTTTGCGCAAAATGGAAACTTATTCGCATTTTGAAGTGTTTCCATTCAACATTCTCTTCGCAAGAGCCGTTTTTGCGCAAAAATAGGGCTTATGGAAACGTGGCTACAGACACCCTAAAGGGATAGTTCAGTTAAGCTATATCAAATACTTGCAATTAATGTAGTGTTTGCAACTGTATACATTGATTGCCAGAGTCCCGTGGTGGGAGTTCTGCTCTGATTTTGCTGAAATAGGAAGTAGTTCCAGTCATTTTGTCTGGGAGGCCCCAGTGACCTCCATTTATTTACTTTTGCTGCGTAAAAGTAAATTAATCCACTAATATTAGCACATCCTTTGTTCATTTTGACCCCCCCAATTTACTTTAATACGGACCCCAGTGACCTCCACAAAATGACAGGAACTAGTTAATATTCAGCAAAACCCGAGCAGAACTCCCACCAAAGGACTCTGGACATCAATTAACACAGTAGCAACCACTACATTAATGGTAAGTATTTCATACAGCTTAACTTAAAAAAAATCGGAACTCACTTTAACCGTTGCTGCATACACTTCCAAGTGGCTAGAGATGCAGAACTTTGAGAACGGTTTGCAGCTAAGAAATAGTTTTGTTGATAACAGTGGGTTGCATGGAACGACTGTGGCTTATCAGGAAGAGCACGTAGTCTGATGTCGTCCTTGGGTTGGCAGTTTGAATCCCAGCCCCCTCTGTCTACATGTTGATGTGTCCTTGGGCAAGATGCCTAACCCCAAATTGCTCCTGATGTGCTGGAGCTGCCTCTCATGGTTTGTCTTCACAACCGCATTGCTAACCTCCTGAAGTGTTTAGTTAACTTTAAAAGGCAGAAAGAATGGTTGTAGTACAGCGTTTCAGGTTTCAGACACAGTTGGCTTTGGTTTCATCAGGGCCTTCATCATACATCATGACCAGGGCTGGCTGTAGCCTGGCCCACTAAGGTGAGCAGGACGAAACGATGCCCCCTGCACTCCCAAACAGTGTTGGGACATGTGCCCTATTTAACTTAATATATTACATAATATATTACCAAAATGCAGTAACTTGTAATATAAATATATTACTTAACAAAAAAAAATATATATATTACACTTTTCTTTCTGCATTACTGCATTACTTTCAATATTACTTTCTGTCAATCTGTCTCGTTTCAAGTGTACTTGTGAAATATTGACAACTGCAGAAATTAAATAATTACTTATTTTCCAGTTCTGTTAACAACACTGATGGCAAACGGGTCTAATTTTATGCCCACCAAATGTTAAATGATACATTTTACTGGTATACCGGCTCAGTGGCCTTGTGGTTAGAATGTCCCCTCTGAGACAGGGAGGTCAGGGTTCGATTCCTGGTCGGGTCATACCAACTCTAGCATCATGTCCCACGGGTGTACTTGTAGATCAAGCTGCCTCACACTACAGAAACAGGAGATAGGCTCCTGATCTATATGGGCCTCAATGGCCTCATGACATCATGGCCTGGCAAGACTACTTACTTACTGATATTTTGCTATTTTTTATATTGGTGAAAATAAATATTTTCCATAACTTTTGATTGATTGGATCGAGTCTTATCCAGTGCCATAAAGTTATTATGGAATACTGAAATCAAGAAGTTGTTATATTTTATTGTCTTACATCCAACTGTGAACACCAGCAGTAAAATGACTTTTATTGCAGATGAGAGAAATATGGTTTTATTTTTACGTCCCCGCCCTAGAGGGGCGGGGACGGGCGCAGCCACGCCGGTAGATCTGATTTGTTCTGATTTGTTCATCATTTGGACTTTGGAGCCACGCCCACCCAGAAAGGTTAACGCCACTTCTATGCCACCGTGGCTAACAATATATTTTCTTTCCATTTTCACACCACACGGACAAAAACGAAAGCCTGGGTGTCGAGGCTATATGTGCGATATAGCGGCAGGACAATGCCAAGCAGTAAATGTCAGGCAGACTATACTGCAGATGTCATTCCGATATTTATGCTTTCATATTGTTTATGCTGCATATTAATCAGTCTGACAACACACAACGCAGTTCCCTAAAAAGATGATTGTCCGTGCCAACTACAATCCACGGACTGCTTTACTGCTGCCCTTTGACCACTGATTAATATATTAAAAAAAAGATTACTTAATTGCAGCAAAACAGTAGTATATACACTCTATACACACACCCCATAATCTTTGAGTGGGCAGGACACAAGACACCATGTGTCATAAAGTTAACTAAACACTTAAGGAGCAACAGTGTTTTGCAGACTTTCATTGTAGTTCATTCATTCTACTACTATCATCATCATCATCATCATCATCATCATCATCAACATAATCATCAATGTGTAGCTTTCATTTGTAAACACCGAGGATGTGACTGAAAGCCATAGTTTTCCCACAGGGTGCTCCAAGCTGCCCTCTTGCTGTGACCTGATTTTCGCTATCCTCTGATTATTATTATTATATATTTTTTCCATGCGATATGAACCAAATTAGTGCTCTGGTGACAGGCCACCAGAGCACCCAGGAGGGGGATCAGAGAGAGGACAAGATACACACACGCACGCACACATTCCAGGTTATGCATGCACATTTTCTGATTGTGGTAATACCTACAGTATGGACAGTAGTGTAAATTAGTACCTGATCTACAATCTCCCAATTAACGTGGCACGATGCCAGGTATTCTCAGTTTGTAGGTCCGCTATTTTTCCACAGATTTTCATCCATGGCTTCCTGTGAGCCGGTTAGGATTAGATTAGGAGAGGGTGACTGACTCAACACATGATACAGGCGGTTTTACGTACATTGATTCTGTCTTAATTTCCAACTCAACCTAGCATCTCATTTTGGAATATAAACCCTTCTAGAGAGAGTTTATATGTGACAACATAATAATGTTAGATTATGTCTCACTGTTTTGGATGGGGGGTTAATCCTTCTTGACCTGAGAACTGATTTTACAAATGTCTTTTAAATCCTGAGAGTTTTCTGAAAAACCTCATGTTTATCGTCAGGTAGTAGTCAGTGGGCCTTAATATCTCATTACAAGGACCCCCAAAATCGTATGTATGTGGCCCATCTGAAAATACGTAGCAGTAGTTCCAGCCAGGGAATCTGACAGAAGCCAAATATTTAAGTTAAAGGTAATATAAAAACTTGTACAAACACTGTGTAACAGATTTGTTTAAAAACAGAACACCTCACCTCCACTCTATTGGCTCATTATGTAACTGCTGGAGACTGCTGTGCTGTGATTAGCTAAAACGCTGCTTCACCCCACACAACCCCCCTCCACGTCACACATTAGCACCGCCTTGTCCTGAGCGTGAAGAATGTTTTGTTTTCAAGATCTGTTGATAACATTAACAAAGTTCTTGTGTCTGTCTGCAGGGAAACAGCTGCAGCATCAAAGTAGAAGCAACGCAGAGGGGCAAAAAGAAAAGCTATACAGTTTGATTTTGGCTAAAACGCTGTCTATATTACCTTTAAACATCACTGTAACATATCTGTCACAGATCTGCGCCACATTTAACTTTTTTTTTGTTTTGTTTTTAAATAGCAGACCTGTAGATCTGCTATTTTTCAAGTATATCATAATGCCCAAAACAGGTTGATTGAAGGCGGAGCTTTTCAGAATAAAATCTGCCTCATCTGCTAAGCGCTCTAGTGCCTTTATTTGGCTTCATTGCGCATATTCCTGGGCAAAGAAAGTGCTTTGATAAAGTCAATCACGTGAGTACTCCTTCCGTCACAATGCGCACGCACACACACATCCACACACGTGCGTGGGAGCATCTACAGTAGGGACAGCGGTTAGCTGAACGCGGAGCCTGTTCTGTTCCAGCTCCGACACAAAGCCCTCATTCAGCCTGGCGGTGGAGCTAAGCGGACACCTGTTTCCCGTTGGAGCCACAAGGGAATCTAGAGAGGGCCTCTCTGCTGCTCCAGAGGAGCTGCGTCTGGTCCGACGGTGGTCTCTGTAAAAATCTGATGCGTGCCTCAGAACGAAGCAAGCACTCCGCTCTGCACAGAACGGGTCGCTAACTACAAACACATCACATCAGGGGCGGATCTAGGCATGGGCATGAGGGGGCAATGCCCTCCTAAATGCCCTGACTGCCCCACCAAAACATGATGGCATGCAAAACAACCCAAGATATTTCAGTGCTTATATTTAAAAGTATTTGAAACTAAGTATTTGAAACAGCACTGCTGCTACTAACTGCAATCGTCTCACCACTAAACCAACAGCATTTCATCATTAAAAACAGAAAACTCTCTAAGTCAGACCTTTAGCTTTATGTATGCTGCATGTCTGTTGCAACTTCAACAACAACTGATGTTATTATTGATGCGTTACTTGCCCAATAAAAGTCCTGTAACTGAAAATAGTATGGGGGCGGCTTCATGAAGCCGCTCCCATACCATTTTCTCCTGCCCCCCGAATTGGGAAATGTTACATCCGCCCCGAGACACATTTGATTATTAATGTAATTCGCAATACGCATAAAGCTAAACGTCTGACTCAGAGAGTTTTCTGTTTTCAATGATGAAATGCTGTTGGTTTAGTGGTGACACAGCTGTAGTTAGTCAGTAGCAGTAGTAGTGTTTCAAATCATTTTAAATATAAGCGCTTTATTTTGAAATATCTTCTATTGTTTTGCATGCCATCATGTTTGGTGGGGCAGACTGGGCATTTAGGGGGGCATTGCCCCCCCCATGCCCATGCCTAGATCCGCCCATGTCCCCCCGGGCCTTGAGTTTGACATGTCACAGAATGACAGAAACAGACCTATAGGCTCCTGTTAGTTGGATGGCCAGTGGGGCACCCCCACAGCTTTGTTGGTCAACCCATGTATTACTGGACTGAAGTATTAGTAGTTGACCGGAAAAGCCTACAACAAAGCTCACAATGTGTTGCTACACGTTTGTGAGCTTTGTAGACTGGCTGGCTATTGTCTGTGAATGATTGTCTGCCCCCAGGGCCAAAACAGAGGTTTCCTGGCCTTTTACCCAGGATTCAAAGTCTCCCTGAGTGATGTGAGATTACATTTCTAGCAATTTTTCAAGACTGAGCGGTCCGTCAGTGACATTACGCTAATGGGATTCAGGCAGGGCTACTTTTCAACCTGTAGGCCTGGTGTCCTGTTCTAATAATGCAAGATACTAGTTTACCATACAAATCCTCTGACTGATACGGAAATTATTGGCCTGACACCGACCTTAAAATAACAATTTAGCCGATACTGATACAGATAAATATTTATTTTAGTTGCTCTTATTTCCCCCTTTGGTGCCAGAGAAACAAAATAATACAGTATACATCTTCAATAACAAAAAATAAATGTTCAGGATTTAAATTCTATAGCTTGGCTGCAACACACCAACATAGTCAATGCATAATGTATGCTAATCAACAACAGATACTGTATATCGGCCACTGCCATCGAATAATGTAATGTATGTAATGCTGTATTTGCCCCGGTAGTGAGACCACCTAAAACAAGACCAAGACCTAGGGGGGTCAAGACAAAAACAAGACCGAGACAACCACGGACTTGAACGAGACGAGACTACTAGTATCTTGTGGGGTCAAGTACAAAACAAGGGGTCGAGGCCGAGGCCGAGGCCAAGATCTATAGCAGTCGAGACGGAGACGGAGACCAAGGCCAAGACAGAAACCAAGACCACTGCATGACAAGACCAAGTCAAGAGCAAGGCTTTTTTGTGACTGATGCTGGCGCTTTCAGGCATTTTTCTTTGTTTTTACAGGTTATTAAAGTACAATGTAAGCTTTTGTATGATGAATCATTCAATGAAATTGGAGCTTATTTGGAGGAGTTATACGTCTCGTCTCGAGTGGTCTTGGTGGCAAAAGAGAGACCTGAGACATTTACTCCGAGGTTAGTAAGACTAATATGGCTAAATACATTATGCCTATCCTCTGAACATTTAAAACAGATAATATGTTCTTTAGTTTAAAAATAGTTCATAAATTTTATCCCTTGGGGGACGCCATTTTACAGGAGATTTTCCCTGGAGCCCCCCCCCCCCCCTTACCATTACCATTTGGTAAGGGGGGGGCTCCAGGGAAAATGTTGCCTAGGGCTCCAAATTGCTTAGAAACGCCACTGAGGACAGGTGCAAGTGATGGACAAGCCAGAAAAGACACAGATAGATGCCGCCACATGCAACCATTCAACAAGTGCTATACACCAATCAATAAGACTAATCAATATCATGTTGGTTTAATGTGTCATGGCGCGTGGACACAGTTGTCAACGCATGCACAATAAGTCTAGTAGGCTATGTGGGCTATAGTTCAATGGTCCAGGGACCCCCATGGGGAGGGTTAACTCCGAGAGAGTGTACCATGCATGCACAAAAGGAACCAGCACAGCTATTTGATGCCATTTTGTCACACTCAGACAGAAGAGTTAAAACGATGGCGATCGGATACTGCGAGAGAATCACTGGCTGATCCAGTGCATGGGGATGAATCCTGTAACGTTACACGTGTGTGTCTGTGCACTAGTGCACTGTGCGTGTGTGTGCAGGCGTCAAATAACGGCTTCTTTTACCTTATTTATCTCTTCCAGTTTCTCCCTTTGCTGGGCTTTTAAGAGTCCGAAGGCTTTCCCTCCTGCAAAAAAGAGTAGAATTTCCTTTACATTTGTATTATGATGTGTATTACTGGATCAATCAGACTAAAATGTGTATTATACAGGGGCTAGCTTTACGAGCTAAACCGCCAAACCCACCCACCCACCGGCCTACTGAGTGTTCCCATTGAACAGATTAAGGAGGACAGCATTAGCTACTACAGCACCTATAATACAACAGAACAGGCAGGATGGATGGATGGATACTGGCGTGGTTACATTGTAGCGGTCTTCTGACGGTTTGAAGAAGAAAGGAGAGGAGAGAGAGGGGAAGAGAGGGGGACAAAAAATGCCACAATGTATCCGTTTACCTTGAGCTTTGTGGTTCGACGGCATGGCGGATTATAGTTTGTTGTACGTAACGGCGTGTAACGATCCAGAGAACAATAAAGAAGTCTTTCCTCCGATGCGACTGTTGTGTTGTGCGTGTAGTGTGTTCAGCTGTCTGTCTGTCTGGCTGCTCGGCTGCACCGACCTCCTCTCTGTTCTCTCTCTCTCGTGGACTGACTGAATGAGTGGCTGTCTGGCTGCAGCCTGCTCTGCTCCCTACAGTCAGCTACAGCACCAATGATGCTCTGGCTCTGTGGTCACTGTACGGTGCATCGATGTAACCCTCTGACGCCATCGTGTGGTTTAAAGCGGTGCAGATGCTCCTCTCTCTCAAACATGCTTAGTGGCAAGGGCCCTTATAGGCCAGTAATTTTATCTCATGTTTTACCTAAAATTGGAATAAATTGTAACATGGCATTTTTCTTCACAGATCATTTCTTTGAGGTCTCCAGAACAACATATTAAAAGTCCCGAAAAATCCCAGTTGCGCAAATATGTTTAATTTCATAAAGTAATAGAATACATAGGCTCCAATGGAGTGATAGCCCCGCCCCCTCCTATACAAACCCATTACAAACCCTCCTAATTTGTGAGAGGGCAGTGGAATTTCATTTACAGGTTTCATTTATTTATTTTTTTAATATTCATTTGGATGGGCATAGCCAGATATGGAGGCAGCTACATTTTCCAAAACAATATTTTAAAAATAACTGAAACTTGTGAATGAAATTCCATGGTCCTCTCACGTATTAGGAGGACAATATCAGTCACCAGAAAAAAGATGGGTTGTTTTTGAATAATCCATCATGGTTAAAATGGAGTTTTAAGTTATAATGGGTTTGTATAGGAGGGGGCGGGGCTATCACTCCATTGGAGCCTATGTATTCTATTACTTTATGAAATTAAACATATTTGCGCAACTGGGATTTTTTGGGACTTTTAATATGTTGTTCTGGAGACCTCAAAGAAATGATCTGTGAAGAAAAATCCCATGTTACAATTTATTCCACTTGAAAATCTATTTTGCCTGGACTATTAGCCTGAAGAACGAACTGCCACAGTTGACTGGACACTGTGGACAGATGAATGAATGAATGAAAATTGCATTACCATGATCAACATATAAGGCTCTGGGTCTCCCTCTCTCCAACATGCAAGGGCCCTTAGCCAGGAAAACAACTGCCAACTGTTGGTTTAAATAACAGGACAGATGAATGAATGAATGAATGAATGAATGAATGAATGAATGAATGAATGAATGAATGAATGAATGAATGAAAATTGCATTACCATAATCAACATATAAGGCTCTGGGTCTCCCTCTCTCAAACATGCTTAGTGGCAAGGGCCCTTAGCCTGGAAAACAACTGCCAACTGTTGGTTTAAATAACTGGACAGATGAATGAATTGTTTTTTATTAACAGAAATGAGATTTACAGCACAAGTAAAGTACACATCGCCACAAAACTGATAACAGCTTGGAGAATTACAGTAGCGGTAGCCTACAAGTCATGTTCAACTATAGTAAATCTGAAAACAGACCCCGATGTCCTCAAAGGATGCTATGAGCTCTCTGCTACCATCATGTGGGGTAATGGAGATACTGTATCTTAGTAGTGTATACTCGGCTCCTCTCTCCCTGTAATATGCCTCAGTAAGTTGCCTTGTCTCATTCATAATAGTATTGCTGTTTGAAACTGTGTGGCATGAAAATGACTAAAACAAACGGCTAAACTCACAGAGAATGAACATTATTCTATTTAAAGTAAGACGACCTGCAGACAGAAGCACTTTTTATGGGATTTTTTTAAGTCTAAACTCTAAACCCAGGTGATTTTCACCTGACACCTGAATAATTGATGTCTGAGATCTTTCGATAGTAGCCTATACAATAACATTCATGATGCTCAGTGGCATCATAGAAGGTAGTTGTTTGTCTTTTTTTGTTTTGTTTTTTTACAGGCAGGTGTGGAGTGGACCAAAGGAGATGTTTCCAGATCCATTGTGTTTATTAAAAAAAAAATGATGATGATTTGTTTGTTTGTGAGAAGTCTGGATAAAAACTTAAAGAAAACTACCTCAATTACCTGCATGAACTTTGCTGTCAATATATTTTGATGAGAACTTCAATATTGTTTATGAATTATACTTATACAGTATATATCACACTGGGTGGAACTTAACTGGGTTTAGTGGTTTGACAAAGTGTTCTAGGTTTAAAGTCACACCTTTTGGTGGCCGAAGAGGCATATTTCACATTCTGGTTGGCATAACAGTATAGAATTTAGTCCAGGGGTTTTCAACAGGTGGTCCAGGGACCACCAGTGGTCCTTGAGAAGGTTCCAGCCAGGTGGTCCCCAGGCTAAATGATGGAAAGTTGGTTAACCAGATGTAACTCTTGAGAATGTAAAAATGAAACCAAATGGACCCTTGCGGGTCCATTTGGTTTCATTTTCACACTCTCAAGAGTTAAAATATTCATCATCTGAATTCGCACCACTTAATTAAGACGTTTACACTGTTTTGTTGGCAAAATACAGCCTGGAATTGTGGACAATTTTTAATTTTAGGTCTTTGGTGTGAAAATGTAATCGAACGGTGGTCCGTGGCTCAAATGCTGAACAAATGATGGTCCCTGGGATGGAAAAGGTTGAAAACCCCTGATTTAGTCCATACCCATGTTTGTGCCAAATCTGGGGGGATGAGATCAGTGTAGCTCCCTCTGGTGTTGTGCCTGTGAGTGTTTTTTTTTTCCCCTCTCTTCCAACTTTGAACCCCATAGAGCTGAGCAGTCCTGCCCCTTTCATGACACCACCTGCGTTCCAGAAATGGAATCCTCATTCATTTTCCTCATAGACAAAATGGTTAATATAAAGACGATTACGCCGTGGACAAAGCCAACTCGGGTTGTGACAAATCATGGCAACAAGCACAATATTATCATGCAACATCTAAATAGCAAGAAAAAGGAAAACAGCAGGTACAACACTTTTTGTTAGAGGGCCCCTGAGATAGAGGGGCCGCTCTATTTCAGGGGCCCCTGCGCCTGGGCCCAACATGCCTGTTGGATAATCCTTCCCTGGGCGTAACCCGTCTTTATATGAATCATTTTCAAAAAGTCTATGAGGGAAAGTGACCGGGGGATTCATTTCTGGAACAAGGGCGGCATCACAAGGGGGAGGGGGCAGGACTGCTTAGCTCTATTCCAGGGGTTTTCAACTCAGTGGTCCCTGAGAGGGTTCCAGGTGGTCCCCAGCTAAGTTGTTTAACCAGATGTAACTCTTGAGAACGTAAAAATGAAACCAAATGGACCCTAGCGGGTCCATTTGGTTTCATTTTTACGCTCTCAAGAGTTAAAATCTTCATGTGAATTAGTCCTATATTAATGGTCATGGACAGAAGCAAAGGAAATCTTTAGTTTGGGAGGTCTGTGTGGCTAAAATGTCCTCAAATGATGGTCTGTGGCTCAAATGGCGAATAAATGGTGGTCCCTGGAGTCAAAAAGGTTGAAAACCCCTGGCTTAGCTCTATTCCACTGCCTCTATCTCTATGGTAATGAGTTTGTGGGCCTGAGGAACAGAACACATAGACCTTCATCCAGACTCATCACCCCATTCACACACGATTGAGCGGCTCGGTTGCTCCCTTGTGCCGGTAGTTATTAAGCAACATGGCCGTTCGAGCCCCCAAATGCGTTCCGTTTCTGTCCTTGGATGAATGATTAATGACTGAATAATAATAACTCCTATGCTTTGCTCGTGGGAGGTTTGTACACTAGAATCATAATCAGAGGATCCGCTTATAGCCCGGCACACTGCTATAAATGTTTCAGTTCATAGCTCATTATATGTTCACTTTAGATTAACTGTACATTTACTCCCATGTATTCCCCGCTGTGTAGCTGTCTGACACTGTGCATTTATCACCATCACCTCACACAGCATGTTCTCTTGATAGTCTGCACATACAAGCATAATCCGTTCATGATTATGGATAATACACCAGTAAGATGCCCAGAGGGTGAGAATTTCATTGGGTAGGGGCACAGTGGCATAGTGCAGAGTGCTGTCGCCTCAGCTAGAAGGTCCTGGGTCGATTCCCACTATGGCGCTGCCAGTGTTGGGCAGTAACTAATTTTAGATTACATATTACTGTAATATTATTACTTTTGCTCCAAAAAGTAAAGTAACGAGATTACTCTGCAAAAATGGGTAATAAGTAACGCCAAGTTACTTTTTTTAAAATGAGCTTGTTGTTGCATGCAAAAATAGAACAGATTACAAACTATTGACAGGTACTGTAACAACAGAGATGCGCAGTAGATTGTAGATCCAGTCCACACGCTGCATCCTGCGCACAGTTATGTACACTACAAATCACTTGCTGCTTTATTTTGTATTTTATTTTTAAATACAAGACCTCAACTGTCTTTGAAAACAATTGTGAAAAAGTTTAAAAAGTCAAAGAGACAGATTTTGTTGGCTTTGTTTTCAGGTGCAGTTTGTGGGATTGGAGACTATTATTATTCCAATAAATTTTATTCAGTTCTAAAAAAGAGCCCGCTAAACTGATTATGTTGTACATCTCACCCTTTTACTCCATGGTGGTGGGAGTTGAGAACTTGGGAAAGTAATAATGTAATATGTAATGTATTAATCTTCAATTCCAGTAATAAGTAAAGTAATGATATTACTTTGTCTAAGCGGTAAAGAGTAAAGTAAAGAAGTTACTTTCCTAAGTAATATTGACCAACACTGGGCGCTGCTGTGAGTGCTGGCGGTGTGTCTCCCAGGGCTGGATTTACAGTAGTCCGCCCCAATAGGGTGGGCTGGAAGAATGGCAGGGTGGGCACCTGGACTGTGGACACCAGGGCCCACTATTTATTCCAGGCTGGATTTGGGGAAAAAAGCAGGCAAACATACAGATCAAAATGACCATTAATCTTCTACATTCTCTAGTTGTGTATAGACTTGGGCTAATTCACATGATGAATATTTTAACTCTTGAGAGCGTAAAAATGAAACCAAATGGACCCGCAAGGGTCCATTTGGTTTCATTTTTACGCTCTCAAAGAGTTACATCTGGTTAACCAACTTTCCAACATTTAGCTGGGGACTATCTCTCAACCACTGGTGATCCCTGGACCACTGATGAAAACCACTGAACCACTCATTCGGTGGGCAAGATGCACATTGGGCCCCCCCTCTAGATCCGACCCTGTCTGCACATACAGCATAATCCGTTCATGATTATGGATAATACTGCAGTTAGACGGTCAGAGGGTCAGAAGCGACATAGGGGTCGCTTTTACTTGCTTGAAGGTTAGTGCTGTCGACTTACAGCTAGAGGGTCCTGGGTTCGATTCCCGCTAGGGGCGCTGCTGTGAGGTGCTGGCGGTGTGTCTTCGCCTCCGCCTCATCTGCAGGTATGCCCATACCCAAGGCTGGGTTGGCGCAAGGGCCTTTTGGAGTTTGCATGTTCTCTCCGTGTCCCCCTAGGGTAGATACCCTCACAAAAACATGCAGTAATCCTGGGCTTTAAACTGCCTCCCCCTGGCCCCCTGATAGAGGGGACTGGAACTGGTTGGAATGACATGCTCCTTCGCGCTACGTCCAACCAAAAGAAGGCAGCTTGGACTCCTCATGCATAGAAGGAAGCATGAGGCCAGTCCGCTGCCTCCCCAGGTTGGCGGAGGCCGGAGGGTGTGTAGAGCCGAGGGCCAAGGGCCCTGAGTGAAAAAATGGGTTGCAAAATTGGGGGGGATAACATTTAATATTGCAGTGAAATAATATGTAAATGCAGTAATAACATGTATACACAAGTTCAGTCAAGAGGGCCACATTACATGTATGGTCATATCAAAAACAGATCTACAAACTCAAAATACATTGCACTGCAATACATTGAGCTTGTAGATCTGCTATTTATGCAATGCGTATGCAATTGAAATTATGTTTTTTTTTTTTTTTAAATATGACATCAAGATATTAATAATTTGTTAACCCCATTCTGTCCCTCAAATGTCCCCTTGAACTGTGTTGATTTAATTTTTCATGCCTGGATTATGTCCCCCCCCCCCCCCCCCCCCCGCCTGATTTTTGGCATAATCACAAACTTTCAATAAAAACAATCTACAATTGAAGTAGCACACAACATTAGTGTGACAGATGCCTGTCTGTCTGTCTTCTCAATACAGATCTCTGACTGCCTCACTGAGCACATTATAACCAACGGGAGACGTCCATACGACGTCAAGGCGACGTCTCTGTAACCGCCGGCCCGACCCGGCCCGAAACGTCCATATACGACGTCCTGAGCAGGTAACTACCGCGACGTCCATACAACGTCCATGCGACGCCACACAGACCCCTCTCTCTATAACGCCAACCCGCGGGCGGGCGGGTCCGTCTTGTGGACGTCCAGACGACGTCTGGACGACGTCTGTACAACGTCTCGCACACCACCTGACAGTCAAACTCCGGATACGACCTGCAGATTCAGTCCGTTGCAGAAAGACGCCCATACGACGTCCATGCGACGTCGCCAGGACCTGCTACATTCTCTGCTACAGGGGCCAGCCAGTAAACTGAAGTGTGTGTGTGTGTGTGTGTGTGTGTGTGTGTGTGTGTGTGTGTGTGTGTGTGTGTGTGTGTGTGTGTGTGTGTGTGTGTGTGTGTGTGTGTGTGTGTGTGTGTGTGTGCGTTTGTGCGCGCGTACGCGCGCGCGACGGCCGTACGTCGAAGTCCAACCAGGACACGCGCTTCCTCTCCGTTTCCTTGATCTTATACGCCACCTGCTGGTCAAAAAGTGTCTAGCATACACATACATACACATGTTTTCATCGGTGTGTTGTGTTGTGTTCTGTTGCTGCCTGCAAATGCACAGAAATGCACTTATGATTTATAACCTACAATTCCAGTAAAATATGCTGGGAACTGTATGACCTACAATACTAAATAATAGTAGTTAGTTAGAGGGAGAGAACTACTGACACTCTACATCATTTGAGATCAAGATACCACTCATGCAGGTATTTACACCTTTGCAAGCATACACCAGAACACATAAGTCTTCAAGGTTTTTCTTGCAATACCCTCCATTGACTTCCTCATAATGGGATCTGCTGCTTGTATTAAACATTAAACTCACCAAGACTACAGCTTCAGGGAAAGCTTGGATTATCCTCTATCTATCTACAAAGTGTTTGTTTGATAAAGCTCCATGCAGACTTGTTATGAGCTACTTTCTGGCAATACATTCTCTGCAGGTGATTGTTTTTCTAAGGACTGGAGTTTGGAAGCGCTCCATTATTAGTCACTGAACGGCCTTGTCTGTACCTGTTTAGAATTTGCACATAATACAGGAGGCACCATAATACAAACGAGTGCCTCCAAACTCCAGCACTAGTATTTATTGACAGAAAGTAAAGTATCTCACAGCTGCAATATTGGTGAGCTTAATGTTGTTTAATGCAAGCAGATCACAGATGTTGTTTTGTTTTTTTTTCATTATTATGAAGTCAATGGAGGCTATGCAACTCTAGATTCATCCCTTTTGTATACAGTATATAAACTCTACAGTTGCAAATTGCAGCTGAGAGAGACTTCAGAGCCGAGGGCCTTTTCAGCATAACATGCTGTGTGTTACAATTAGGTACTGTAAACAGTCTTTCTCAACATGCTATACTTTCAATATTTTACTGTCATTAATATACCTTAGAGATGTTGTGTGGACATGGTAAAAAAGCCCCCCCCCCCCCCCCCCATTCTGTGTTTCCTAGAAATGGAGGTCTGGAAAAAAAAAAAATCATTAGTGGTGAAATGGTGAAATAAATCTTGATGACATCAAGATGTGTTTCACCATGTTAATGTGTTTCCTTTTTTTCTGAGAGTGTACAAATGGAACCAAATGGACCCGCTAGGGTCCATTGTACACTCTCAGAAAAAAATGGGTGGAATTCCCCTTTAAGAGGCGTCCCCCCACCTCTAAAAGTACCACTACAACACTGGTCACCATAGTGTGGAGATTTAGAATGGCTGCGGATGCGGGAAATAAAAATGGCAAAGTGGCCGCAACGGCCTGCTTCCAGAGAACGCAAGGCCTTGTGGCAAAAAAGAAGCTGGGTCCAATGTCTCTTTCCATCCAGCGCCTGTATAAAACAAGTCGCTGCATCTTTTGTACGCAATGAAAAGTGTAGTGTGTGTGTGCAGTTTGAGAGCAGCAGTGCAGAGTCATCCACGAACAGGAACAAGTTGCATTCATCACTGATGTCATGTCACCTTCCTGTGAGGTTAGGTTTTAGTTTAGTGTTTTGCATATAGGGTGTCACACTATGATATGCCTGTCACTGTATCAGACTGTTGACAAACCAAACACTGTATGTGCAACACATTATTACACCTTTTTCATAGATATCTATCACTCACTATCATGAGTCTTGTGTATTCCCATACATTTAACCATTTGAAACCTCTATTACCTTTTATTCTGTACTTGATCTGAACTTTCCCCCCTCTCTACAGTACACCATGTAGATCTTTCTCAAGAATTGCAGATCTAGAAGCTCACAACAGGAATGTGAGTGGTGAGATCGGGGTCCAGGTTGGTCCCCTTGCGGGAAACACCCCTAGGGGGTCCCAGACCCAACTAAATTGAAGACTGCTTAAATAAACTACTGAGCAAAAAAATAATCTGAAGAAGTCGTAATCTGAAGCTGTTCATCTGGTTTTGTCAGAGCTCATGATTACACAAGGAAATAACAAAAAGCTGTTAGAGCCGTTTACCCAGTCTACACACGCAAACACACACACACCCACACACACACACACACACACACCAGGGGCGGATATAACATGTCCCATTTGGGGGGGCAAGATAGCATGTTGGAGGGGCAAGAGAAAATGGTATGGGGGCGGCTTTGCGCCACGGGCGGTGAAGTCGCATACCATTTTTGGTTACAGGACTTTTATTAGTCAAGTAAAGCATCAATAATAACATCAGTTGCAACAGACACGCAGCATGCATAAAGCTAAAGGTCTGACTCAGAGAGTTTTCTGTTTTCAATGATGAAATGCTGTTGGTTTAGTGGTGACAGAGCTGTAGTTAGTTAGTAGCAGTAGTAGTGTTTCAAATCATTTTAAACATAAGCACTTTAATTTGAAATATCTTGGGTTGATTTGCATGACATCGTGTTTGGGGGGCAGACTAGGTATTTAGGGGGGCATTGCCCCCCCCCCCCCCCCCCCCATCCCTAGATCCGCCCCTGACACACACACACACACACACACACACACACACACACACACACACACACACACACACACACACACACACACACACACACACACACGTGCACAGTGCACACAGGTGCATGCACCCACTCACACACACACAGGCTCCTCCAGTTGGCTGACGTGTTGAGCAGATCGTCTCTGTGTACATAATTGATGATGAAGCAGCAGTAGCAGTAGTTCCTACAGCACACGTCGGTATCAGACACTTTCCAAACTCTGTAGCGTATTATATGTCTGTCTGCCTGTCTCTATCTATGTCATCCCAATCTAACATCTGTCTGTGTTTCTACGTCTCAACAGATTCAGGATGGATCTACAGGCTACCTCCTCCGGAACTCTGGTAGGCTACTGTCACAATGAATACTATTTACACTGTAGGCCGCGGACCACAGGTGGTCCGTGGACCACCAGTGGTCCCCAGCAAAGTTGGTTAACCAGATGTAACTCTTGCATCATCTTATTTAGCCCAAGTCTACACAACTAGAAGATTAATGGTCACTTTGATCTGTATGTTTGACTGTTTTGTTTCCCAAATCCAGCCTGGTATTGTGGACAAAAGCAACAACAAAAAAAAATCTTTAGTTTTTGGGTCTGTGGTGCTAATAAAGGTGGTCCGTGACTCAAATGCTGAAGAAGTAGCGGTCCCTGGTATCAAAAAGGTTGAAAACCCCTGCTGTTGGCATTTAGCACAGGGCAAGGGGTGGGCACCTTTGGCGATGGAGAGGGACACTTATGTCCAATCTGTACCTCATGTTAATGTCAAACGGTTCCACATGTTGCTGTCAAAACACATGTTACTGTACCACATGTTACTGTTGTAGCAGAAAATGCTGATCTGCAAGCACAAAACTTGTCACAGTGCCATGTGTTTTGAGCTATTTTTGTATTGGAACCCTTTTATTTTTATTTATTTCATAAACACAAGAAAGCATCTTTCACATGCTTGCTTTGTTTGTATGTTTGTTTGGTTATTGATTTATGTCAAAGACAGCTCCTCTGGTAAAAATCTCCTCTCCTAAAGTCCTAGTTGAAGTATTGTCAATGCTAGGGCAAGTTAGAATCAGGTCCACATAAAAAAGCAATTTATTGTGATTCATTCTTTATATTTTTTGTTTTTTGCCATTATGGATAGATTAACAGCAACTAGACAGGAAAGGGTGAAGGGTGCCGTAAGGTTGGCTCAGCAGCTGGTTGCCCAGACAGTTGAGCTACCTACCTGGGCCGAAAGTTATTTATTTTGATATGTAGCTCATCTATCATATCTGCAACTTGTGTAACAAACTCCTATTCTAATCCTAAATCAAACATTTGTTGTTTTCATAATTGTATTTATAATTCCAGTTAAAAATAAATATATAAAATCATTTAAAAAAAACCTCTTAATTGCATACATTGTTTGACTATTTAATTGTCATGTGAAATGATCACGAGATGAAATTCATGTCTATGACTACTTTTGTACTTTAGTTGATGCCAATACTTTTGGTACGTTTACTCCAGTAAACCTTTCCCCCTATGTGTTGCTGCAACCCTGTAGATGCTGCTGTGCTGCCTGCTCATGGCCGTGGTGGGTGTGGAGCCCTCGGACCAGAGCCAGTCAGAGAGCAGCTCTTCCTCCTCGGCGCTGAAGAGAAACTACTATGAGACCCTGGACATCACGCAGACCGCCTCCGACAAGGATGTGAAACGGGCGTTCCGCAAGCTGGCCATGAAATACCACCCCGACAAGAACAAGAGTCCCGACGCCGAGAAGACCTTCCGGGAGATCGCTGAAGGTAAAGGGGTTAAAAAATACTAATAGATTTGATACTGTATAACTGCTAGTCCTGTCCGATACTTAATTTTGATTGGCTGGTCACCGTCATGTGACAATTGAAAAACCCACCGATAACCCACTGCTGAGACGTGACATTTAGTAGTATCACTCCGCAACCCGGAACCGGCTTTGTTGTTGTTATGGAATCTTGTCGCAGGTGTGTTCTCTTGCAGCTGAGAACTACTTTCTTTAGCTGGGTAACTTACAGATGTCATTGTGCTACTGTTGATTATTTTAATTGGTACTTTTCGTGTTGCCGCAGTTGTAACAGTTCTAGAGAAGCAATAGGCCACTCCAGGTCGCAGGTTACTGGTGGATTTTAGCCGAGGGAAGGTGGAAGACCACCTGCCTTCATCGTCAGGTCTGCCTACACATCCCTGGATGAAATCCACCAGTAACCTGCTCCCTCTCGTGGCTTATTGCTTTATTATGGCCTGTTGTAAGAGTCACTACTAAAGGTCTCAACGGGCCTGAAAATTAAGGCCCTGCCCTAACTGGGCCCTAACTGTTCAGGCCCTAGGCCCGGCCCGGGCGTCGGGTTTAGGGCAAAATTTGAGAATTCGCCACAGATAAAAAATGAAATGGCAATCAGCTCCATCTTCATAATGGGTAAATACAGAAAAAATATTATTTTTACTATAATAAAATAATTCAATATATATTATTTTTTTCATGGGGCCCGAGGCCCCACGTGGCCTTACTGGTTAGCATAGATTTTCGGCCCTACCCGGCCCTAAATGTCGGGTCGGGCCTGTTCGGGTTCGGTGCTGGTCGGGTTCGGGCAGAGTTTGAGAACTCTAGTCACTACTGTAAGTAGGCCACGTTTACTAATGAGGGTAGGAACATTTCCCTGTTGGGAGCAGTTCAAATGTTACATATTTTCGGGTGGTAGTACATTTCCTTTTTACAGAACCCGGCCCAACTAGTTAGCATACATTTTAGGCCCAGCCCGAAAGTTCCGGGATCAGGCAGGGCAGAGTTACCATTTTGTTTGTTTTGTATGCTTGTTGTGATGATGGTGTACAGCGGTGGTGGTAGGATACCTTAGGCACTAGCACAAGTGTGAGAGAGATGATTTTTCTTTGAAATTAAAATAGAGAAACGGACAGTTAAATTAAGTCCACTCACATCTGTATGTAAATAACATCCTGCATATAATGCTACATTCATTCAAAGTCACATTCATTGAACTCTGGCTGTGGTAATAATTGAGCATTGGCTGTAAAACAAATGAACTGACTGTAAACAAAGCACCTATGTAAAACAAAACCAAACATAGCTATGCAAGCAGTTCTTGGGCGATTCCCATGACCCAGAAGTTTGAGGAAAAGGACAGCACAGAACTGCCAAAAAATGACCATACCTGTATGAAAAGAACAACGGTGTTGACCCCCTAGAGCCCTAACCACACCAAAGGGTCACCATGCAACCCCTTGGGTCCAAACTGTTGCAAGGGGATAACGCTAAAACTAGAGATGGCAGATATTATCGGCCCTCCGATATTATCGGCCGATAAAAGCTTTCAAATTTCATATCGGAAAATATCGGTATCGGTATTTACAAACTGGAAATTATGACTATTTACAGAGATGTAGACTCAGTGCTACGGTCATGTTTATACCATTACTTTTGTACTTTACTGAAGTAGGCTACATGTTGAATTTATAGTTGTATGGAGTATTTCTAGGTTATAACATGAATTCGTATTTATACTAAATGTTTATTTATATTAAATATTTGTATAGTAATAGTTTCTGTTATTTTTCCACCACTGGAGGCCGCATATATCGGTATCGGTTGATATCGGTATCGGGAATTAGTAGTTGGATAATATCGGGATATCGGATATCGGTAAAAAAGTCAATATCGGCCATCTCTAGCTAAAACCCTCTCGACCGTTTGCTGTGTGTTTGGTCCATTGATTTCCATGCCCTGAATCACTAGAGACACATGGCAACGTGCAACAGGACATATCAGATATCACACCACAGGGACAATGCCAAAGCCTGATTTTGATTGTCCATAAACACAGAACACAGCTAGACTCAATTACTGTATTATTATTTATTACCACTGTTTCCCCAGTCAGAGTTCAACCAATGTGAGTTTGAAAGAATGTGCAGATGCGAGTGGACTTCATTTAACTGCACGCCTTGTTTATCTACTGTATATATTTTTTAACATTTTGTATTGGGCTTAGCACTTCATCATGTCAAGTACCGACTTCTTTCTTCAATGAATTAATTGCGGCTAGAATCTCACTGTATCTGGTTTGTTGCTGATGAGTAATTGCGTCATTGCTAGCGTAAAAATGTCTCTTTCATCCTCATCACCTCCACGGGGCTCGGAACCGGCCGGTTGTATGATCTTCTTCTTGATTGATAATGTTAACTTTCTTACATATAAATGGGTATTTTAAATGAATTCAGTCAGAGCCTTTCGGAATTGCGACCGTTGAGCTTTCCGCCATAACCGGACGTCTCTTTTTTATCTATATTTAAATTTAAAGGGGTGCCAGTGTGCCAGTGATCACCCTCTCAAGTGCCAATGTTGGCCTAAGGATTCCTACCACTGGTCTGGACCCTTTGGTGTTGTTAGGGCATAATAATAAACTAATTAAATATACCAGTAGCGATGCATACTAACTCCATTTCCCCCTCAGCCTACGGCGTGCTGTCCAACAAGGACAAGAGGAGGCTGTACGACCAGCTGGGCCACCAGGCCTTCCTGAAGAACGAGGAGGAGTTCGGAGGAGCCTCCGACGACCACGGCGGACCCCCGCCAGAGTTCTTCTTCAACTTCGACCAGATGTTCGGCGACATGTTCATGTTCGACGACGACGGCCAGGGCGACGAGCAGGACGACGAGGGGACGTTCTGGAGCCACGATCCGGGGCAACACTGGACTTTCTTTCCCCCTCCGGGGGGAGGAGGAGGAGGAGGGCCAGGGGACGAGTTCTTTGCGTTTGGAGATTTCTTTGAGCCTTCGGGGGGTCATCAGGGTCACTGGTACCAGGACCCTGACCAGCAGGACTCGGACCCGCAGCAGCAGTACTGTTGGAACGCACCGCAACCCGACGGCTCCACCGCCAGAATCTGTAGCGGAGGCTGAAGAGACCAAATTCCACTATTTATTCAGCATTTGAGGCGCCACGGACCACCATTTGATGACATTGTAGCCCCACAGAGCCCCCAAAACTAAAGATTTATTTTGCTTTTGTCCACAATACCAGGCTGGATTTAGAAAAACAAAACAGTCAAACATACAGATCAAAATGTCCATTCTCTAATTGTGCACACTTTCAGGCTAATCCACACGATGAATATTTTAACTCTTGAGAGTGTAAACATGGAACCAAATGGACCCACAAGGGTTTCATGTTTACCCACTCAAAGAGTTACTTGCTCACTGCCAAACCATCACTCCAGCATGGGGGTGTTGTGGTGAAATTGGTGGCCTGCCAAAATCTGTGACCATCTTGGGGACGTCACAAAAGGTACACAAGGAGGTCTTTAAAGGGATGGTCCAGATTTTTTTAAGGTTAACTGTATGAAGTACTTACCATTGTCAACTAGGCTGTCAACTGTATTAGTTGATGTCCTGAGTCCTGTGGTGGGAGTTCTGCTCTGGTTTTGGGGAAGTATTAAGTGTGTGTGTACTGTGTGGCCCCAGTTCCCCCACAGAATGACCAGAACTACTTCATGTTTCACCAAAATCGGAGCATAACTCCCACCATGCGACTCAATTAGGCTAATTTATACAGTTGCAACCACTATATTAATGGCAAGTATTTCATATAGCTTAACTTAAAACAATCGTAACAATGCCACTTATGTTAACTCTAAATATAGCTAATAACAAGCTGTGCATGATTTACATACAGACACTAACATTAAGTGATTGTCTAAACCAGGGGTTTTCAACCTTTTTGACACCAGGGCCCACGATTTATTCAGGATTTGAGCCACGGACCACCGTGTGATGAAAGTTTAGCACCACAGACCCAAAAACTAAAGATTTCTTTTGCTTTTGTCCACAATACCAGACTGGATTTGGGAAACAAAACAGGCAAACATACAGACCATTAATCTTCTAGTTGTGTAGACTTGGGCTAATTCAGAAGAAAAATATTTAACTTTTGAGAGTGTTAAAAAAAAATAAAAAAAAAAATAAAAATAAAAAAAAAATAAAAATAAATAATAATAATAAAAAAATAACATTCTCAAGAGTTACATCTGGTTAACCGACTTAGCTGAGGTCCACCTGGAACCCTCTCAAGGACCAGTGGTGGTCCCCGGACAACCTGTTGAAAACCCCTGGTCTACACGATTGTCACATATTTCAGCAGGTCACCAAATTCACCGTAACACCAACCATGCTGGAATGACCGGGATTTGGGGTATTGGAATTTGGATAAACGCTACCTTTTTGGCAGTACCGACCGTCCCGATGTTTGACTGAGGCCAAATGTCATTTCTCTGTTGGAAATTATGTCGGCTGTGATGTTTGTTGGTTTATAATAATAATTTTAATAACAATAAAGACTCTCAACGCCACCCTCTCAACTCTATATCCCAACTCCCTCTCTCAACTCCACATGGTTTACAGAACTGGAGAGGAGACATGCGTGTGCATTTCAGTTCTGAATACCATTTGCCGATTCACTTATTTTAGTCTATAATCATAACCTTTCCCAGCTAAATGTGTTGACACAGCATCACGATCAGTTTTAAAAACTTTATCCATATTTTGTCATATATGTTGGCTGTACAAAAACAGCAGGTCTACAATCCTTAATGCACATTGGCTGATTTTGAATTACGGTAAAAACAAACAACAAAAGTACTGCTGCTTTAATGGCATGTGTAACCCTATTCATTCACAGACCCTAAACTAAAGATTTACTTTGTTTTTGTCCACGATTTCAGAAACAAAACAGGCAAACATACAGCTCAAAATGTCCATTCTCTAACTAATTGTGTACAGTTTTCAGGGTAATTCACATGATGAATATTTTAACTCTTGAGAGAGTAAACATGAAACCAAATGGACCCCACAAGGGTCCATTTGGTTTAATTTTTTAAGAGTTACATCTGGTTAACCAAATTTTCCTCCATTTTAGCTGGGGGCTACCTGGAAAAGGACCACTGGTGGTCCTGGACCACTGGTTGAAAGCCACTGGTCTAAGAGGTATATAATAGTTTTGTTTACAGGTTTATTGGTCGTGGCAAAGCTAAAGCATGTCTCTGTGCCAGGGGGTGTGTTTCTAGGTCAGGGGGCGTGTCTATATGCCAGGGGGCGTGTCTTATACTGTCATTCAGTAACACGTCTTCCCCTGCTCTGCTGTTTCCTCTTGGCTGTAGCGCATTCTGTTGTTTTCCCCTGTGACAGCACTTTTAGTCTACACTATACCTTGTATCCTCTCTCTCTCTCTCTCTCTCTGACACACACACACACACACACACACACACACACACACACACACACACACACACACACACACACACACACACACACACACACACACACACACACACGGACAGCAACAACAGCAGCAGCAGCACCGGTGTGCACTTTGACCCGAAGGATATCCTGTGCCTTCTCAGCATGTTAGGACAGTGAGTCAGTGTGCAGCAGTCACAATAGCAGACCGTTATTCTAGCAGTCAGGACAGTGTGTGTGTGTGTGAGAGTGGATTCACTATAGAAGACCGTTATTCTAGCTGTTAGTGGTGAGTTGAGTGTAGTCACTATAAGGCACTTATGCTAGCACTTAGGGCAGTGCGTGAGAGAGAGAGAGAGGGCTCACTGTAGAACCAGCAGCTAGGACAGTGTTGTGTCTGTCTATAGACACAAGTGTACAGTATATTCTATAGAACACAGATCTTCTTTCGGGATTCTAACCAGGAGATATTTGCAGTCAGACATTGAATAATTTAAACAAAGACAACAACACTTTCAGGTAGTATAACACAGCAGCAGGTCTGGCACTTAATGTTTCATCATGATGGTAAGTGTGACTTTTTTAATTTGGTGCCTAAAAAGTTCTGTGTGCAGCTTCTGATTGTCATGTGATGTGACACGCGGTGTGCATAGTACAACAGCAGTAGTAGACACACACACACACACACACACACACACACACACACACACACACACACACACACACACACACACACACACACACACACACACACACACACACACACACACACACTGTATCAGTGTTAGAGTACAGTATGATGACATATTTCACTGCTGTTCTCACTAGACGGTTACAATGCTGTTATGAGATAAGGAGGGGTGGGTGTAAAATTGCCTATTGTGTCTAGAATGTAAATATAATTGAATGTAAACATGATTAACTTGCACAGCAAGTGTTTTGGTCATTATCCGACCAAAACACTTTATGCTCCAAAAGTTTTGTAGCAAACATATACAGTAATTATTATACCTGCATGTTCTAATTTTCCAAAAACATCAAAATGACGTGTACACTCTTCCTTTAGAGTCCCCTCTTCTAGTTAGCGTTTTATGTACTTTTATGATATTTATAATTCATTCAAATTGCAACCATTTAGTCTACAGTACTTGCCAGACCCTATACCCAGACATGTTTATACGCCAAGGTTTTATTTCATGAATATTGATTTGGATGTTACCTTGCATATGTTGAGCAATTTCCATAATTGACAAAATGTGAGCATACACTTACCAACCTATAAAAGGCCAAAAAATCAGCATGTGACATGTCTAACTAGGCGTTATCAGTTTTCAGCCATTTCAAGCATTAGTTTAAAAAATAAAAAAATAAAAGAAAAAAATCACACACTCATTGTGCTGACAACGGCCATAGTGCTAGTGCTTGGCCAAATGTGCCGAGTAAGCACAAGTGTATATTATTGACATACAGTATACTGTATTATGTCAATTATGAAGATCACATATGCAACTTAGCATCCAGGAGTTTCTACACATGCTGGGGACCACTACTCAATATTTCTAACATAAAACAATGGTCTCTTCAACATGTCTGCAGGGTTCACATTCTGGCAAATGGACTAATTGGTTTTTATATAAAAAGAAAGGGAAATCCCTCAGCAGATTTGGTCTGGTGCCGCTCAGTTCAGTTGTGATTGGATTTCCCTCCCTCTGAAGTAGTGAGGAACCAATCTTGGCACAGTAAATATGGGGTAGGTTTATCACCAGAGGCATTTTTGAGGGGTGTTAGCCTCTCCCATGCCCCGCTTTGTGGTGTGAACACAAACATTTACACATTCGTGGATGCATTTCTGTGACAATTTGTCAAATAAGAACTGAAGTTGTGTGAGAATTTACAGTCCTCCTGCTACTGATGCAAACAGGGTCGGATCTAGGCATGGGCAATTGGGCATGGGGGCAATGCCCCCCTAAATGCCCTGACTGCCCCACCCAACATGATGGCTTGCATCATGTTGCAACCCAAATTTCAACATATTTCAAAATAAAGTGCTGATTTGAAACACTACTACTGCTACTAACTACAATTGTGGCACCACTAAACCAACAGCATTTCATCATTCAAAACAGAAAACTCTCTGAGTCAGACCTTTAGCTTTATGCATGCTGCGTGTCTGTTGCAACTTCAACAACAACTGGTGTTATTATAGATGCTTTACTTGCCTAATATAAGTTCTGTAACCAAAAATGGTATGGGTGCGACTTCATCGTCCGTGGCGCGAAGCGTCGCGGCCGATGAAGTTGCACCCATACCATTTTCACCTTTCCCTGCAATTTTGGAAATGTTACGGGCCTGGATGCAAATGTATCCATGGATGTAGAGTTACATGTATATGGTTTGATAGGTGGCTGTAGCTTTAATCCTATTTAATCGTATTTATAGTTTAAGTAAAGCTGACTGTAATACGATCTATTTCTTTAAGGATGAGGATAAGGAAGTTATGGATGTCAACTGTCACAACATCAAAGTGACAGAAGTGTCCAGAGACGGAGATACTCTCAACTTCTTCATTGTTTCTCAGAAGGTGAAGATGACTGATTAATTTAATGATTAATTGATTGATTGATGTTAAAAACGTGACTTTTAGTTTATAGTCCTTTCAAACTGTTAAGATGAATGTAGCCGTAAAAATATATATCATTATGTCTATGCAAGAACTAGTATGTTTTTCATATGGTCACACTTTCACTGATCCCCTTGCCATGTTGAAATACTAAAGAGGAGTAACTCAGACTGAATATATTGCTGTTGGAAAAATATATTTTATGTAATATATATCATTGGGTCAAGTAAAAACATGTATTTCATGATGATGGTGATGATGATGATGATGATGATGATGATGATTATTATTGCATCACTTATCATAAGTGTGTGTGTGTGTGTGCGTGCGTGCGTGCGTGTGTGTGTGCGTGCGTGCGTGCGTGCGTGCTCCAGCTCTCGGGGACCGGTGAGTACCATGTGGCCAGGACCTACGAAGACTTTGATTGGCTGCAGCACCAGCTGTTTTCTGAAGACGAAACGCCAGAAACACAAGGAATTATTGTTAGTAGAAAACGAGGTTTTTATTCTGAAATAGAGAGGCTATTAATCTGAAATACAAACATGAACTATCTGAAACTGCAATGCAGAGGCAGTGGGATGTAGCATTATCAAAAATGAACGCTTCCAAACATTTAGGGCACGTTCGGAAATACCACACCGGAGCGCACTCGCCTATTAGTTTGCATTGCTCAGTGTACTCAGTGCGCAATTTTCGAACGCGCCCTTAGAAAAAGAAACACCCACAGAATGTTTTGACAGAAAGTAGCTCATAACATCTGTTTGGTGGATTTTCATGAAACGAAGAATTGCATGGGTTTAACGTTTAAATTCTGTTTGGATTTAGGCCAGAAATGTATTTATTTATTTATTTTTTTACATAACTGTGTACGATTATGTCATGTCACTGATGTTATGCACATGCATTTTCCAGTTTCCACCACTTCCTGTAAAGGCTCAGGTGAATGCATCTGCTAAAGTTATGAAGCAACTAGGTATGTACTAACTACGTAACATTAATGATATACATAATTATAGGCCTACTATATGTTGTTGAATTCAAATGAACTATAGAGTAGTTAACCATTTGAACACTATAGCGTGTCTGCATTCTGTTGGCAAACATTGGCAAAAATAGCCATACTACAAGCTTACAATTAATGTCAATGAGACATAATTTGTGAGCTTCACAAATTAGAGTGGTAGAGTGGCCTTCTGAGAACCCATTGTCAAAAAAATAAAATGAATACAGCACCCTCCAGAGTCAGCAGCTAGTGATGTAATATAATTTTTTTTTTCTGTACTGTAGGCATCCTGGCATTAGGGCAAGACTGGCAGCCATACTGTCTGGCCTTGGAGAAATACCTCCTCCTGGTGGCCACACACAGAACACTCAGCAAAAACAAAGCTGTGGAAGTCTTCCTTACAAGTACAGAGGTCAGTGAGTAAACACAACTATTGTTTTACTGAATCTCATTCACTTAGGCCAGTGGTTTTCAACCAGTGGCCCGGGGACTACGAGTGGTCCTTGAGAGGATTCCAGGTGGTCCCTCAGCTAAATGACGGAAAGTTGGTTAACCAGATGCATGTAACTCTTTGAGTGTAAATAGACCCTTGTGAATCCATTTGGTTTCATGTTTACACTCTGAAAGAGTTAAAATATTCATCATACTAGATTAGAAGATTAATGGTCATTTTGATCTGGGTATGTTTGCCTGTTTTGTTTGCGAAATCCAGGCTGAACAACAACAACAATAACTAGTGGGCCCCTTGGTATCATGATGGTTGAAAACCCTTATCCATAAACGTGTTTGCTATTCATTCGTTATTTAAACCATTTTAAACTAGCCAGACTACAATGGTGCAAGATATAGCTAATGCGTTCCCACACTTTTTTTTAGAGCACACACTAAACCCACAAAATAATCACATCTAAAGTTCAAAGTAACAACAAATAATCATATTTGAAATGGGGACCTCCCAAAATAATGATATTTGAATTGGGGACCTCCCAAAATGATGATATTTGAATTGGGGACCTCCCAAATTATTCAAATTTGAACTGGGGACCCTCCGCCAAAAACATAAATACAAAATAAGTAAATATTTTAACTGAATAAAAGAATAAACAAAATATTCTGACTTCCAGTTTTGGATACCACTGACAACAGCAGAAAACAACGTCTGAACTTTGTTTTATGAG
The DNA here is from genome assembly GCA_039105355.1 of Benthosema pterotum. Lineage (NCBI taxonomy): Eukaryota > Metazoa > Chordata > Actinopteri > Myctophiformes > Myctophidae > Benthosema > Benthosema pterotum. Next base: position 37,646,471 of record CM076985.1, read on the forward strand.
AGTAGAGAGATACAACCCTTTACTGTAGTTTCCGATGGTTTATGATTATGGTAATAAACCAGTTATGACAAAGAGCCTGCGGCTAAACACATGACATCTTTACTGAGATAGGCGAGGGCAATAACACGTGACAGCTTTAACTGTGCTATCACAAGGAAAATAACACTTAAAATGTATTGAAACTCCATAAAAACAGCCTAAATGTTTCATCATTGGACATCGGAACTGGAAACCATCCCAAACTGCCACAGAAATAGCCATGCTTCACATGATGCTTGTGCTTCACGAGTGTCAATGCAGTATCTCAATCGGGTTCTGCTACATTTATATGCAAAACGTGTACGTAAACATTCGATTTCAAACTTGCTTCAGGTCGCGTTCTTTAATAAAAAGCATTTTTATCCAGGCTCTTCTTTTCTCACGTCATTTGCCCTCTATCGGTGGGGAGGAGTGTGGCACTCTGAACAATGGGTGTAGTCATGCTGACCGCACTGCCAACACAAACTAATGGGGGGTATGCTCCTAGTGTGCAAGCGTGTGTTTACCAAACTTACTCCAACCCAGAAAAGTAGCCCGGAGAGCTTGGATAAAAATGCTTTTTATTAAACAATGCGGCACACTGCAATCCTAATCCTAATTTCAGGAGCTGCATGACTGCCAGGACAATGACTCAGGGCTACCACAGAAAACAGAATCACTGTGCAGATTGGATCTGGCACTGCTCACTTTGAAATATATTTCCCTCATTCCAAAATTGAACCAATTGAACCAATCAGAGCCCACTATTCAATTGGAACTGCCCCTATGAAACAGAACCTCAACACAGAAGTTCCACACTAATATCTACACAGTGATATTAGTCTGCCATTACAGGCACACAACGGAACAAACATTAAATAACGCTGGAATACTGGACCTAAACATGTCTTCTGTTGTTATAGCTGGACCTAGACGTGTCCTCTGTTGTTACAACTGTACTGAACCTTTCTGTGATGCTTTTAGCATCATTGTTTAACCTCTGTACCAACTGCAAACTGTTGATAAAGTATTTCAATCAATCCATTAATCCCCAGCATCCGGGACATCAATACGCAAAGAAAGGAATCTTCAACCGACTGAGTCAGGCCATGGAAGGCATGAGGAAGGAAGGACATAAGGTAGGAACTAGGAAGGACAAAATGTTGGGTGAAAACTTTCAGGTCCAATGCGCCCTCTGCACTGCCATGGTAAAAGGCATGCATTTATATAGTGCTTTCATCCAAAGCGCTTTACAATGATTGTGAACTACATTCACTCATTTTCTCTTTCGCATGTGCACACGTGTGTTTGCATGCATGCATGCGCACACACACCCCTTGTGCATTACCATTCACACACTCATTATTTCATATGTAATCATCATTTTGTGTATTAAATACTGTAATCATTGTATGTGCAGGATGTGGACGAGTTCTTCCAAACGGAACGTGATCACAACCTGACTCTCATCGGTTCTACCAAGACAGCAGCTGAAGTGAGTCATTAATTGATTGATTGATTAATGAATTCATTGATTACTTTATTAGTTAAAAATGTAATCAGCAAGCACGGTACAGTCGCTGCAGGTTTTTAACGTTTTTCTTTTTAAATGTATCTTTCCTGTAGAGATTCATGGATGTGGTGCTGACAGAGCAAAGTAAGAATCAATGCTCTTTGATTCTTGTGTCAAATAATTGAAAGACCTTTCATTTTTTGTCTACGTAGCCCACATTGTGTCTATGACCCTCCCTGCCTGTTTTCCCTAGCGTGCACGCACACACACAATAATAACACATACACATTGTGCACGTGTGTGTGTATGTGTTTCAGGAACAGCAGTGGCGTGTGGACACCTCTCTGCTTCTATGCAGCTGCTTGTAGAACCAGGAGAGGAACCTAACAAACAGGCCTTCTCCAAGTGAGACCATCATCTAACACTTTACTACACTTTACTAACTCACCAGAGAGACAGCTCACACTTATTTACTGACCTTAGTAGATCTTAACATGATGGGAGTGAACAGGCGTGCCAGAACTAGATCTCTAGGTGGCATATGATGGGGCAGCATCATATGCCGCTGTAAGCACTGAACCAGGAGTACACTAACCCTAACCCTATACCTGTGAAAAAACATCTGAAACTTTACTACACTTTATACTAACCGTACCAATGAGACAACCATCATTCTCACAATACGTTTTAATTAGCGGGCGATGGACAAACTATGTCGGCCGATATCAGCGATGCTGGTGGTCATTACCTTAAATTGTCGGCCGAATCGGCGGCTCTCATAGACAAATAATGGATGTCGGCCGACACGGTTTGTCCATCGCCCACTGTTAAAACGTACTGTACTACATTACTAACCCAGCACAGAACGAGTTGAGAGGGTGACACAGAATACAAAGAATTACCAAACTGAGTGTTGTCTGACAGAGTGTTTCTCTTACAGGATCTGCGTGAAGGTGTCAGAGGTCTTCGACTCCATGAGGGTAAAATTTTCTCTCCCCCTATAAACGCAGTTTGTTTCACAACAGTCATTTTGAGATGCAGTGGTGGGGTAAGAGGGGTATTTCACCTTCCACCCCCCCATGTAGATTTTGCCTGAACCAATCATCAGTTGTGATTGGATTTTTTCTCTGTTCTATACTGTTACAATGTTTGATGAATTACCTCATTATTATTATTATCCTAGCTAAATAAAATAAAATTAAAATCTCTGCAGTGATATTAGTCTGGCCATGCTGAGCTAAAATGAAGTCAGGGTGCTCCCAATTGCACATTGGTGCAAGGGTTGACCAGTACCGGTGTTTCTGAGTGGTGAGTGATCTGTGTGTGCGTGCGTGCGTGCGTGTGTGTGTGCGTGCAGAAGAACCTTGCGACCGTTGCGGACAATGATGTGAACACTCTGGGTCTGGGACTGGATCTGGACTCTCGCCTCCAAGAAGCAGAGAAGGTCTGTGAGATTGTTTTTTTTGGGCTAAAAAGTTGCCTCTTGCCTCTTTAAAGGACAATTCTGCTTCCATCATTTTTTTTAATCTGATGTCACTATGATGTCCAATAACAACAACCATGCGCGCTGGTTTAGTAGCTAACTTGTTTGTCTCTTTTCACATCTGTTTTCATAATCACCAAATATGCTGCACAATGTCCCATCCTGGCCTTCTGTACCTACAGTACTGTTCGGGAAACCCTTTTTTCTGTGCTCAACAGGAGATGCTGTTCAGAAGAACGTGTAAAATGGTGGAGTTGGAGAACGCAACCAGGAACGCTGAAAGAGCCAAGCCTGTGAAGAAGGCTGCTGTGAGTCAAACAACCAACATTATTTATGTGGACTCGGAGGAACAAATAAAAGCAGACAGCGTGATACACTATGCACTACAGAGTAAACACTCATAAAAATATATATTACCACAGAATATGCTAAAATAGCATCCCAACCAATGATGATTTGAGATGTTTGCTGTGTCTTCGCCCACAAAAATATTAAACACAAATCAATTATTGTCCATCTGCTCATAATGATCATTCTACATCACCACACAAACACATCGAAAACTTGCAGATCTGCAAGTTTGAAATGCAACGTGAAGTATATCTGCTACCTTGGGATTTGGCTGCAGAAAGTATTAGTTAGTGTTGGACATCCAAATATACAGCACTCCTGAGTTGTTTACTTTTGTAAAAGGTCCATTCAGACAGTATCATAAACTCATTATGAAACTGCTGGAGACTGCTGCGCTGTGATTGGCTAAAATGCTGTTTAAATGCACCTTAATATATTTGGCTAATTGCTTATACACTGTATGCCATATATTAATATTATTGATATAGTTTATATGCATCTTTTATAGATTATAAATTGATGGTGTGCTCTATGCATAATACTGTATATCCATTGTATAGATTAAAAAGTACTGTGCTCTATATGCATTTAGATGGAGGATTTGAAGAAGGCTTCAGAGAAGGACTTCGATCACATCTCTGGAGTGGCCAAACTAGAGGTATACATGCACACACATGCACACGCACACATACACACACACACACACACACTCACACACGAATGCAACATACAAATGGGTTCAAAATAGACAGCTCAGATAATATTTACATTCATTGTTAAGCATGGAGCCAAACCTTCATTGTGAATCATGACCATAAAACATCTGTATGTGTGTGTGTGTGTGTGTGTGTGTGTGTGTGTGTGTGTGTGTGTGTGTGTGTGTGTGTGTGTGTGTGTGTGTGTGTGTGTGTGTGTGTGTGTGTGTGTGTGTGTGTGTGTGTGTGTGTGTGTGTGTGTGTGCCCATACTCCAGATTGCACGATTGAAGGAAGTGCGCGTCCAGATGTTGCAGCAGGTTCTGGTCCAGTGGTGTGAAAAGCAGCTGGACACTGCCAAGCAGGCCGCTGAACGCTACCACCTGCACCTGGAGGCCTTCAGGGAGATGGTCTAGTCCCTACCACCTGCACCAGGAGGCCCTGTCCCTACCACCTGCACCAGGAGGCCCTGTCCCTACCACCTGCACCAGGAGGCCCTGTCCCTACCACCTGCACCAGGAGGCCCTGTCCCTACCACCTGCACCAGGAGGCCTTCTCCCTACCACCTGCACCAGGAGGCCCTGTCCCTACCACCTGCACCAGGAGGCCCTGTGTCCCTACCACCTGCACCAGGAGGCCCTGTCCCTACCACCTGCACCAGGAGGCCCTGTCCTACCACCTGCACCAGGAGGCCTTGTCCATACCACCTGTACCAGGAGACTCTGTCCCTACCAACTGCACCAAGAGGCCTTTGTCCCTACCACCTGCACCAGGAGGCCTATGTCCCTACCACCTGCAGCAGGAGGACTATAGGGAGATGGTCTAGTACCTATACCTGTAAGCCTAGTCCACATTGACCATGTTATTTTGATTGATTGATTTCTATTTTCTTGCTTGGAGTTTTACAGTACATTTCAAGCACAAGACAGATAACTGTGAGTGGACGACACCATAAACCTGATGGACCATCGGCCACGGCCATTGGTCGCTTTCGCAAATTGATTTTGTTATCTCTCCATAAACTATTTCTGCTTGTTTACAATAGGGGCCACAATGTTCATTTCATCAAGACACACAAATATTCACTTCTGTATAGACAGAATTCCGGAAATCATAGTGGAATCATAGTGGACATTATTTGTGATTGATTGTACCATGATACATTACATTTGAAAGCTTGAATTATATTCTAACTGCAATGTCATTGTTTTTAATAAAAAATAAATCCTCCATAGGCATGGTGCGAGTTACTTTCAAAAGTAGCCTACATATAGGTGGATTTAGAAGCCCTCGTCAGTAAAGGCAACATACTACTGCCTCCTGCATTTGGTGGCTCAAGAACACCGTTAAAAGGGGAATTCCATCCATTTTCAACATTTTACTATGTCATTAATATAAGATGTTGTGTGGACATGATAAAAAGTTCACCCCATTCTGTGTTTCCTAGAAATGGAGGTCTGAAAAAAAACATTAACATGGTGAAATACAACTTAATGCCATCATCAACTTATGTGTCACCATGTTTAATGATTTTTCTTTTAGGAGCTTTCTTTCTGAGAGTGTATAAATGGAACCAAATGGACCCGTTACCCGCTCGGGTCCATTTGGTTCACAATTGTGAACTCTTAGGAAAAAATTGAAAATGGGTGGAATTCCCCTTCCGCTTCTGTTATGAGAATATATAGGCACAAAAACAGAAAAGCAAACAACAAAAAACATTAAATTGCAAACATTGCATATGGGGCACTATAAAAGTGTCACAGCAGTGAGCAATGCTCAAATGACCATTGCTCAGAAGCGCAGCCAGGTGCGGATGTAAAATGTCCCATTTGGGGGGGCAAGAGAACATGTTGGAGGGGCAAGAGAAAATGCTATGGGGGCGGCTTCATCGCCCGTGGTGCGAAGCGACACGGGCGATGAAGCCGCACCCATACCATTTTTGGTCACAGGACTTTTATTAGTCAAGTATAAGCATCAATAATAACATCAGTTGTTGTTGAAGTTGCAACAGACACGCAGCATGCATAAAGCTAAAGGTCTGACTCAGAGTTTTCTGTTTTCAACGATGAAATGCTGTTGGTTTAGTGGTGACACAGCTGTAGGTAGGTTGGTTAGTAGCAGTAGTAGTGTTTCAAATCATTTTAAAGACAGTACAAGCACTTTAATTTGAAATATCTTGGGTTGTTTTGCATGCCATCGTGTTTGGTGGGGCAGACTGGGCATTTAGGGGGGCATTGCCCCCCCCCATGCCCATGCCTAGATTCGCGCCTGATTTTGAAGTGCTCGTTTTCAGTCAAATCAATGTCCCACTGCCTCCTGCATTTGGTGGCTCAAGCCTGCACCAAACACGAACACTGTTCATGGTTTCATTATGATAATATACTGTATTGGCACAAAAAAGAAAAGAAAAGTAAAGAACAAACAAACATTACATTGCAAACATTGCATATGGGGCACTACAAAAGTGTCACAGCAGTGCTTAATGCTCAAATGACCATAATTTTGGTGACCATTGCTCAGAAGTGCAGCACAGGACTGTACTATGTTCAGTGGCGTGCACAGAGAGTTTCAAGGGCAGGTGCTCAAATGTAACCAGGAGGGAAAATTGAGTTTTGGGGGGTTAAAAACGCATAGAAAACAGCATTTCAGCATCTTTTTGCTCTTTTAAAAAGGGCATGTTGGTCCAGAGAGGGCCACTAGGGGGTGCTCAAACCCCCCTTGACGTCTATGTATGCACGCCTATGACTATGTTATAGGAAAACCTCTCTCATACATACTGTATGTCTTTGTCATGAGTCAACTGCAGTACAAGGATTTACTGTATGCTTGTTTGCTGCTGGAAAGTGACTGTACTGCAGGTCACTGACTGCAGTACAGGCCCCTCAAATATTTCCTAAGCAGAGAGAGAGAGATTAGAGTTTGCTGCATGTTAGCCCCCCCCCCAAAATATAAAATACAAATCAATTATTGTACGTTGTACATCCATTCATAATGATCATACAATCTGCAGGGCAAAGCAAGTGTCTGTCTGCAGGGAAACAGCTGCAGCATCACAGTATAAGCGACATAGAGCGGAAAAGGCAAAAATATACCCATACATTTTGATTTTTGGCTAAAAAGTTGCCTATAATAGCTTTAAAACCATGCGTCACGTGCAGATTGGCTGTAGACCTAAACCAACTATAGTTTAACCATCGGCTTTACATTTCCTTTTAAAAGTGGTATTTTTAATAGCCAAGTTCACTTGAACAACATATAATTCAGCAAATTTCATGAACTAATTTTAGTGCAGTGTTACATACAACCCTGTTTGTTCACAGGGAGCAGGGAAATAACCCTCATAAAGTATAGCGTTACGGCAACACATTGTGAGCTTGTAGATCGGTTATTTTTTTTTTAAATGCCAAAATGAATAAGGCTTTAGTAGTTTGTGTCTCGGGGGTTCGTGGCATGGACCATAAATTCACGCTGGTGTTCTATGGAAATTCACGCTGGTGTTCTATGGAGCAGCCTTGGAAGGCCTGGTCAGATGTGGTCAGAATCACAGTGTAGTTGGGAAATCTCCCAGTGCAACTGAGGTCCAGACTGTTCAGATCATATTACTCTATGCTTCAGACTGGTGCAGACTGCAGGAGAGATCATAGGAGTTAGACAGCAACTCTCTCTGCAGTCTAGCTATGAACAAGGACAGCTTTGGTTTCTTTTCAACCAAGGTTCATGTTTTAGTTTGTGATAGAAAGTAAAAGTTTGTTATAGAAAGTAAGAGAGTAAAAGGGAGGAGGCATTCGAACATGGTCCTAAATACATATTTGTTTACAAATTTTAAAATTTTATTATTATTCTTGACTACAGTGGTAATAAACCCCAGGAAATTACATCTGGCCACAAATCATCTACTGATCTACTGCCATGAAACTGCGATAAAATATAGTTCATATTCCCCTACAGTAAGAAATGTTTATGGTTGTCGGCACATGGTACACTGTAGTGTACATACTATGTACAGTGTCCATGGCACAGAAAGGAAGCGGCAACAATACTAAAAACAATACAACAATTCAATAATATATTGCATTTCTTCATACAAAATACCCTAAATATAGATATACCGAAATAAAGTACAGAATTGTAATGTAGCATTGTAGTTTCATGTCAGATTAGGTTATAGTCTTAGTGACGTTCCGCTCACTTCCAGGACACCAGAAGGTCATAATTTACCATTTTTGGGGAGGCGAATCCAAAACTTTTCTCAGTTGCGAAACATGAGGAAATGGGCAAGATGGCGGTTCGGAATTAATACGCACAGACCGAGTGGAATAAAGATTTTTTTTTTTTTTAAACTACGGCTCTTCGTCATGTAGTATCTGACCGCAGAGTCATAGGACATTGTGGAACTCTATTTTTGGAGATTTTACATGTTGCATTTGTACAAGGTATACAAGTTACTTTGAAGCAGAAACGGTCAAACCCCTTCATGAAAAATAAGGCAGGCAAACTTAGACTCTCCTAGAGTGATGAGGTCAGAAACACTTCTCACTACAAGAGTTCTTAAAAATCTTAGGGGCTAATGGTGAAGTAAAGCGGAGATGGCATGTCTTTATCTTTGTCTTGGGCTGCACATGGTGCAGACAGGTGGATGTGAGCTGCATGTAGCGTAGCACACACACACAGGTCTAAGATAAGTCTGGCCGTGGACTGCATTGTGAACGGCACCTGACCTCTCTTCTACTGGCTGTGGGGAGAGAGAGAAGCACTAAAAACATTCTGAAATGAGGGATAGGTAGTAGTGTGTGTGTGTGTGTGTGTGTGTGTGTGTGTGTGTGTGTGTGTGTGTGTGTGTGTGTGTGTGTGTGTGTGTGTGTGTGTGTGTGTAAGGGGTGGGAGTGGGGTGGTTAAGTCTATCTGAGATGGATTTGTAAGGCGAAGTTAATTGCAAAACGTCTTGCCAAAACACAAGGTCATTATTTTATGTTCTACTGACATGTTTAGCCACAGAAAACCCAGTGTAGCGTGTGTATATAATATACATACTTAACAAAAAAATGTACAAGTAGAAATACTGTATAGGCCATGCAGCACACGCCTATTACTCCTTTTTCCAATCCTAAAAAAACATCCACAATCCATCATCTGTAAGCATATATAGTACACAATGATAATCGTACAACATAAACATCTGTGAACCCAGAGTGTATGCTCCATTTGAGGAGGGCTACAGTACGCAAGATTCTTCTACTTTGTAATTGAATTTGTTAATTTGACTGGCACTGGTGCCACACTTTGGCATAGGGTGGTTAATTTGGGATCATCTTGTGCATCAACATCATGTTGAAAGAACGCAACTGACAGTGTTATAATGTCTGTTTTATTGGTATAACGAATAATAATCAATGAGTGAATTTAAAACCAGAATATGTTACTGAATTCCATCTTTGTATACTTATGATAATGCAATACCTGAAAGACAAATAGACAGAGGATTTCCAGTAAAAGTAAACTGAACTAGACAAAAGCGAATATTGCAAAGCGATTGTATCACTTCTCTATTTTCCTCTGTCTCTCTGTCTGGCACGCACGCACGCACGCACACGTACACACACACAGAAGTAAAGATTGTTCTCTCTCAATATTTGTATTGGTTCTGACCTTCTGAGCCAGACAGTCGGTTTAAATAATCCCATTCATTGATTGCAGCCACATTATGTGGACCTACAGGTCTTCTCTCAGAGGTGTGGTGAATACAGAAACCTGCACTTCTCTTTACAAAAACACATGAACGTGATGATGATGAATGTTGTCTCATGACAAGTCTCCTGCACGGCCTTTTTGGCCCTACATTCTAGTTTCTGATGCTAGAATCTTGTTCTTGATACTAGATTACAGTTTTTGACCCGCCTAGATTTTAGTTTTTCTGTTCCTGTGTCAGTGATGCTGACATGCCAAGGACCACCAGAATTATCTTTAATTGGCTACGGACCCCCATCATGAAAACATGTTGTTCTAGGGATCCCCCCCAGAAGCAAATATTTGAGTTGAAAATCTTTGCTTCTGAAAAAAAAAAAAAAAAAAAAAAAAATCAAAAACCTGTGCCGCATTTTCACAATTTTCACAAAAATAGCAGACCTACAAGCTCCAGGGTGGTCCCCAGCTTGTAGATCTGCTATTTTTAATAGCTTGAGTCAACACTAAAAGGCGTACAGTATAGAAATCAGGGGTTTTCAACAGGTGTTCCGGGGACCACCAGTGGTCCTTGAGAGGGTTCAGGTGGTCCCCAGGCTAAATGATGCAAGTTGGTTAACCAGATGTTACTCTTGACATCTGGTTAACCAGATGTAACCAGATGTTACTCATTTTCATATAATTTTAAAATATTCATCATCTGAATTAGCACGATTTAATTAAGAAATCTACACTGTTTTGTTTCCCAAATCCAGCCTGGAATTGTGAACAAAACCAAAAGAATTCTTTAGTTTTAGGTCTGTTGTACTAAAATGTCAAATGGTGGTCCGTGGCTCAAATGCTGAATAAATGGTGGCCCCTGGTGTCAAAAAGGTTGAAAACCACTGGGTGGTTACATACAGCAATGACTACATTAGATGGCCGAGGCGCGGAACGAACAAACGGAGGCTTCGTCAATGTCTATCAGCAGTGATGTGTCTGACACCCACAAGAGACTGAGGAGAAAAGGTTTGAGTACACACATCTTTATGTACATTGGATATTGCATTTGACACTTTCCTTTTCTGGTGAAATCTCTACAGTGAAAAAAACTGCAGTTCGTGTTCACCCACTCTTGCACCGGTTAACGCATCAAAACTGGCAACAGGCATAGATGTCAGTTTAGATTCTAACCACATATCTTTATGCCAATACTTCCGTACGGCGTACAACTACATTTTGAATTCCAGAATTGCACTCGTATTCATTTTCATGAATAGATTGTCTTGTTTTGATACTTGTGATTAACATGATTAACTAGCGACCACTAGCGACCAGTGACCTGGTTGCGGTCACAACTAGTCGCTTGTGGTCGCGGCTAGTAAGCAACTGGTCGCGACCTGGTCCTTGATCAAATGTGACGACAGTTACACTTGACATTGAAGCTGAAGCATGGTAATGAAAGCCAGAAGCTGCTCAGAGGAGCAGATACTAACAGAGACACTAACAGAGGTGAGGATTGAGCAAATGGAGGTCATACTGCTGTTGTGTTGAAAAGGCTGACCTCTGAGGCCAACACGCACGCACACACGCACACGCGCACACACACACACATACGCGCACACACACACATACGCGCGCGCACGCACGCACGCACGCACGCACGCACGCACGCACGCACGCACGCACGCACGCACGCACGCACGCACGCACGCACCCACGCACGCACGCACGCACGCACGCACGCACACACACACACACACACACACACACACACACACACACACACACACACACACACACACACACACACACACACACACACACACACACACACACACACACACACACACACACACACACACGCGCACACACACACACACACACACGCCGCTAATTGTCCTGGCTGATGAGAAAGAGATCAAGTGTAAATGAACGTGTCAGTATGGGAGAAGCACTATGGCAATGACTTTAAAACCCAGCTGGCATGCATGAATAGAAAATGCTAAATAACCTGCTTTATTTTAAAACTTTGACACACAGCACCATCCTGGCAGCTCGGGGTGGTTGGTAGTAATTATTCATAGTTTAATTAAACTTCTGATGTGGTAATACGGAGGTGCATGGGGGAGAAAAAGAAGTGGAATTTACAATCAAGCTGGATGGAGGAGGGTGAAATTAGTGCATTAGTGACAAAGAGGATAAGTCTGTACTGCTGGATCTGTGTGTTATCCAGGGATCCTTTTAAAAACCCTTTAGACTAAAATCCTTTAGACGTAAAAGTAAACTGGACTTGAGCTGGCTCTGTACACTTGGACCTGTTTACGGGTTTATGTACCAAATACTGTATATTCTTCGCAAAACAAACAAACAAAATCTGAACTTTTGTGGCTAATCCCAGAGGAAAGCAGAATCCAAGTTTGAGATCTCCTGTACAGCTCCATCTGAGACAAACCTAATCTATTTCTTAGGAGAAAACATACCGGTAGCTTTGAGATCAGGCGCGTAGGGTGGATCGGACATCAGCCTGGACCAACTTTTGACACCTCCAGTCACCAGGACCAGTTAAACAGGTTTTGACCCATTTGATAACAAAAGCCTGGATGAATAGCGGGGCGTCAAGCCGTCTAACACCTCCGATCCCCCAAACACTAGGCTACCTATTGTGCCTGTCTGTCTGTTCCCCTGAATTCTTGGCCTAAGTGTACTGTACCTCAGCCTGGGCCAGCAAAATAATTCTGGGCCATGGCCCTAATGGCCCAAATGACGCTACGCCTCTGTTAGAGATACAACAATTGAGCAATATTTAAGCCATCTGATGAGCTATACAGAGCTCCAGTATAGCACATCAGAGGATCCATCTGAGACATACCAAGTCTATTTCGTCTATTTCAGACTTATGGTATCTCCTTTTGTAATATCATTCATGGCTTAAATATTGCTCAACGCTTGTATCTCAAAGCTATGTTTCTCATTTTGTCCTGAGAAATAGATTTGCTATGTCTCAGATGGAGCAGTAGAGGAGATCTCCCACCCTGCCCCGCCCCACCCATACCCCCACCCTGGGGGTCTCTATCCTCTGCCTGCTGCCCGTGAGGCCTGGGTGGGGCAGGTGAGCGGCAGGTTCAGGGTGATGTCCTTCAGACTGTCCCTCTCCTCTCGGATCTCCTTCAGGTCCTGCTCCAGGGCTCCCAGGCGGCTCTGCTGGTCCTTGGCCGCCAGGCGCAGCTTCTGGATCTTCCACCCCAGCCCAGGGCTCTCCACGCTGCCCCGGAGCATGGCCAGGCGCCGCGCCGTCTCGTTCAGCACGCGGTCGAAACGCTCCAGGGGAACAGACTCGTCTACAGGGAGGAATGGAGGAGGCAGAAGATCAGCCACGACGGAGATCGACATACAGAGCCATTTGAGATTTCTTTTTGAAAGACCAGATTATTGTTGTTCTCTGTGTTTGGTAAATGTTAAAATGGTGCATTTATACAGCACCTTTATCCATGGCGCTTTATCCTAGGTTGTGTACATACAGGTCCATTCCAAAAAATTAGAATATCAAAAAAAAGTTGTTTTATTTCCACAATTCCATTCAAAATCCCGAACTTTCATTAATTATAGATCCAGTGCTCATATTGTAAATGATTTCAAGTATTTATTTGTTTTTTTTTACACAATTTTGGCTTCCAGCTCATCAAACCCACCAAATCAGAATTTCAAAAAAATAGAATATTTTATGAAGCAACTAAAAAAAATGTGTTTTAAACAAGAAATGTTGACTATCTCAAAAGTATATTAATGTATGCAGTTAATACTTGGTCTGGGCTACTTTAGAACAAATTATTTCATTAATGGGGCGGGGCATGGAGGTGATCAATCTGTGGCACTGTTGCGGTGTTATGGAAGCCCAGTTTTGCTTCAATAACAGCCATAAATGAATTTGTATTTTTCAGTCTTATGTCTCACACCTTCCTCTTGACAATACAACCCAGATTCTCTGTTGGGTTAAGGTCAGGACAGTTGGCTGGTCAGTTAAGCGCAGTAATACCATGGTCAGTACAGCAGCTACTAGTAGTTTTAGCTCTGTGGGCAGGTGCCAAATCGAGCTGGAAAGGAAAATTAGCATCCCCATCAAGCTTGTCAACATACCGAAGCACAAGGTACTCTAAAAAGATGGCTGTGTTGAAGTTTTCAGCCGATAACATGGCCTAAATCATGTGTTTTGCCATGTCCAGTCTCCAAGCCATGTTATTGGCTGGTGTTAATCCACTGACAGTGAAAACTCACCATGGTTGCAACACAGCCATCTTTTAGAGTACCCTATGCTTCGGTATGCTGACAAGCTTCATGGAGATGCTAATTTTCCTTTCCAGCTCGATTTGCCACCTTCCTACAGAGCTAAAACTACTAGTAGCTGCTGTACCGAACATGGTATTACTGCACTTAACTGACCTGCAAACTGTCCTGACTTTAACCCAACAGAGAATCTGGGTTGTATTATCAAGAGGAAGGTGTGAGACATAAGACTGAAAAATACAAATTCATTTATGGCTGTTATTGAAGCAAAACTGGGCTTCCATAACACCTCAACAGTGCCACAGGTTGATCACCTCCATGCCACGCCCCATTAATGAAATAATTTGTTCTAAAGTAGCCTAGACCAAGTATTAACTGCATAAATTAATATACTTTTCAGATAGTCAACATTTCTTGTTTAAAACACATTTTTTTTAGTTGTCTCATAAAATATTCTAATTTTTTGAAATCCTGATTTGGTGGGTTTTATGAGCTGGAAGCCAAAATTGTGTAAAAATAAACAAATAAATACTTGAAATCATTTACAATATGAGCACTGGATCTATAATTAATGAAAGTTCGGGATTTTGAATGGAACTGTTGAAATAAACCAACTTTTCGTTGATATTCTAATTTTTTGGAATGGACCTGTAGGTGTTGGAACTATGGGGCTTTTGGGGCTGCAGCCCCCCCTTGTGGCCGAAGCCAGGGGCGCAACACTTGGCATGAAATATGTTGAGCATCACGGACACAGGAACAGATTTTTTCAGGAAAACTAGAATCTAGTGTCAGAAACTAAAATGTAGTGTCAGAAACTAGAATGTAACATCAGAAACTAGAATCCTTTGTCAGAAACTAGAATCTAGCATCAAAAACTAGAATCTAGTGCCAGACACTAGGATCTAGTGTCTGAAACTAGAATGTAGCGTCAGAAACTAGAATCCAGTCAGGACAAAAATGGTTAAAAAGGGTCGCGACCTGCGCCACGGTCGCAACATAATTTCGCCCTTCCTGGATTGTGTGCACTGCTGTATCATCAACCCACTTGGAGCGTAAGACGAGTACAGGCTTCTGGGGCCCGATTAACGGCTGACATTTTGGCCTTTTCATGCTGAAACATGATCACGGGGATGAAACAGTGGCTCAGGGATTTCCATACTAAATGAGGCGTTTGGAAGAGGAGCAGAGAGTCTTTATTGCAGGGGTTGACATTTTAGGCTCCACTAATAAGGACCTTCATGAGTTTAAACGAGAAAACACATCATGCAAACTCCTCCAGGGACTCTTAACCTCACAAGGGCTATTAGGTCAGTGTTAAAGGGCCATTCCAACCGTTCTCAACATTTTACTGCAGTGGTTTCCAACCTTTTTGATACCAGGGCCCACCATTTATTTATTCAGCATTTGAGCCACAGAGTAACACCATTTGAGGACATGTTAGCCCCCACAGACCCCAAAACTGTGCCCTAAAGGTTTATTTCTTGCTTTTGCACACAATACAGGCTCGATTTTTCAAAGCAAAACAGGCAAACATACATATCAAAATAATGACCATTTTGTCTACATGCTTGTGTAGACTTGGGCTGATTCAGATGATGAATATATTTAAACCCTTGAGAGTGTAAACATGAAACCAAATGGACGGCAATTCGGACGGTCCATTTGGTTTCATTTTTACACTCTCAAAGAGTTACATGTGGTTAACCAACTTTCCATCATTTAGCCTGGGGATCACCTGGAACCCTCTCGAGGACCACTGGTGGTCCCCGGACCACTGGTTGAAAACCACTGTTTTACTGTGTCATAAATATACCTTTGAGATATTGTATGGAAATAATAAAAAAAGATTCCCCTTTAAACTGTTTCATGCCAAGGAGATCAAAAAATCCTCATTTTTTCAATACACGCCTGACGCCACAGAAACAGAAGATCGGCTCCTATGGGCCTCGCAGCTCAGTGAGGCATAGCTACTGGCGAGACTAAAAACATACAGAGGAGGATCAGAACAAATCCTGGCTGTCTGCACTGGATATCAGACAGGCAATTTAAAGTGCAAATAACATGGATTCCTAGGATTGTTTTAATACTTAATATAATATCGTACATGTCACTCAAGCTTATTTCTAGTGGTTTGAGCATCATTCACCACTGATATAACCAGGGGTGCACATAACTATTTTGGTCCAGTACTCAGAGGAGCACCTGGGGATGTTACTTGGTGCTCCCAAAATGCAGCGACCCACATGGCCGGGCCCCGGGGCCCCTTTTTTCAACTCCGTACAGCCTGATCAATGTACAGTATTACAGTACAGGGTGATAGTTTGGGTGTTGCAATAGTGGCTAGTAGTACTAATACTACATGTATTCTACATCCATTAAAAATACTAGTAGTATTTTAAACTTTAGTTAGAATTATTTCATTTTCAAGGCTTTTTTCCCCTGGCCCAGTCGGCCTGTCATTATGAGCCCCAGCTGTGTGGTGCTCAAAGGAGCTTTCAACCCCTGGATTGACAGCTCATTGTAGGATTTTTGGTGCTCCTGAGCACCATAGCACCACTTATGTGCACCCCTGGATATGACCAGTCCTTGTCATTTCTTTATGAACACTTTAGCTGCAGTATGCAATGTCCTGAGGTGGTGTGGGTGTTTAAATTTCATGTCACTGGTGCACATCGTAAACAAAGTGAAAAGGCAATTTTGTAACTAACGACTGAAGGAGAGGAGGAATTATACAAAGCAGGGTGCATTGATGATGACATCATTATGAGGCCAAACTCAAACAAGCTGTTCCTGAGAGCAATTTGCATTAACCCATTGTGTCCTGATCCTCGATTGGAGTTTCTGACACCAGATTATACAGTAGTTCCTGACACCAGATTATAGCTGCAGCAACATTCTAGCTTTTGACACTAGATTCTACAGTAGTTTCTGACACTAGATTCTAGTTATTGACACTAAATTATAGTCTCTGATGCTAGGATCTACTTTTTGACACTAGAATCTAGTTTCTGACCCTAGAATCGAGTTTTTGACACTAGATTCTATAGTTTGACACTAGATTCTATTTTTTCTGAAAAAAATCTGTGTTCCTGTGTCAGTGATGCTAACATATTTCAAGCCAAGAAATAGCCAAGACCACCAGAATTATCCATATTTGGCTGCAGACCCCCATCTGGAAACATGTTGTTCTAGGGATACCCTAGATGCAAAAAATTGAGTTAAAATGTTTGCTTCCAAAATAACATATTCAGAGATTTGCAGCACATTTTCACATTTTTTCAAAAATAGCAGAACAACAAGCTCATGTCGCGCCACTCGGTGGCGCGACATGAGCTGTGTGGATAGAAAACACACATGGGAGCACCAAAAACACACACACAAAAAAAGTTGAATCTCATGCTATTCCCCTCTAAAAACACAGACCAGGCTTGCCTGGCAGGTGGAACGTCTGGTGATGTGAGGTTAGGGTATTGTGTGGTTAAATAAAAAGGTGCACCTTACCTATCTTACTGATGAGCTCAGTCAGTGTATTAGAATAGGCTTCTAGACGCAGTTTGGCAGCTTCCATGTCCTCCTTCACACCGCTCAGAGACACCACAGCCTGGTGGGGAGAAGTTTGTAGGACACAAACCATATACTATATACAGTACAGTATAGTATGTCCAGCAGTATAGTATACTGTATAGTATGTTCTGCATACAATCACGGGATGGGGTACAGTCCCGGATGTAACATCTCCCAATTGGGGCGACAGGTCGAAATGGTATGGGGCGGCGTCATTGCAGCTTCTGTGTGTGTGTGTATGTGTGTGTGTGTGTAGTGCGTACCTCAGAGGTGCTCTGTGTGTGTGCGTGCTCGTGTGTGTGTGTGTGTGTGTGTGTGTGTGTGTGTGTGTGTGTGTGTGTGTGGGGTGCACGTACCTCAGAGGTGCTGTGTGTGTGTGTGTGTGTCTGTGTGTGTGTGTGGTGCACGTACCTCAGAGGTGCTGTGTGTGTGTGTGTGTGTGCGTGTGTGTGTGTGCGCGTGTGCGTGTGCGTGTGCGTGTGTGTGTGTGTGTGTGTGTGTGTGTGTGTGTGTGTGTGTGTGTGGTGCCCGTACCTCAGAGGTGCTGTGTGTGTGTGCGTGGGCCTTGGTGCGGTCCTCCTGTTCAGCTAGCCTCTGCAGGGTCTGCTCCACCTGTGAGTGCAGCTGACCAGACGCTGTCCTGGTCAGCTTGGCCTGGGAGAGACTGGCCTTGGAGTCCTGGAGCAAGACATTTAGCAGACGGTGGAATGACAGTTTATATGGTATGTGCAGGGGTGTAGTGGAGTGGGGGCGTGGGGGGACGGCGTCCCCCCACTTCTCACATCTAAGATATTTTTGGGGCAAAAGTAGGCCTATGTTTTTGTCTTGTCATTTACTTTTATATGGATACAATTAGGCATTGTAAACAATCTCTCTCAATATTTCTGTGTTTCCTAGAAATGGAGGTCTGAAGAAAAAAAACATTAGCATGGTGAAAAACAGTACATCTTGATGACATCATCAAGATGTGTTTCACCATGTTAATGAGTTTCCTTTTTTCTGAGAGTGTACAAATAGAACCAAATGGACCCACTAGGGTCCATTTGGTTCTATTTGTCTCAGTCTCGGCTCAGTCTCGGTTCCATTTGTCTCAGTCTCATGTGAATACACCAGAGTGTATAAATTACTACCTCCAAACCCATTATAACTTATCCTTTATCCATGACAGATTATTTGAAAACAACCTTTTTTTCTGGTGACTGATATGGTCCTCCTGAAACGTGAGAGGGCCGTGGAATTTCATTTACAGTTTTCATTTATTTTTAAAATATTGTTTTGGAAAATGTATTTATATTTGGGAATGCCCATCAAAATGAATAAGGCTAGATTTCATAATTTTTGAAGAGACATTCATAAATAAAGTACTTTTAAACTGACAACCGGTTGAAAACCCATGAATTAGACATATTGAGTGGTCCCACCCACCCCTACCTTTGCCACAGTGTGTGCGGTGCGCTCTGCCTCCACGCTGGTGTTGCTGGAGATGTGCATGCTCTCCAGTGCAGGTGAGATCATCTTGTCCATCATCCTGACCTTCTTGCGGACCTCAGCCAGAACCTTGTCCTCCAGAGGTCTCTCCTTCTTCAGGGCAGCCTTGGTCTGGGCCTGACGCCGGGGCCACTCCCTCTGCATGTCTGCAACGGGACAGTTAGGTCAGTGCTTTCATTTCATAGCAGGGCCAGAGACCCAAAACCAAGTTTCTGTCTACAATTTAGGATACAACCAGGGGTGTAGTGGAGGGGGGACGTGGGGGGACGGCGTCCCCCCACTTCTCACATCTAAAATATTTTTGGGGCAAAAGTAGGCCTATGTTTTTTGTCTTGTAATTTACTTTTATGGATACAATTCGGCATTGTAAACAATCCTTCTCAATAGAGATGCGCAGTGACGTCACCGCCCCGGTTCCGGAAGTCTTTTCCTCATTCATTTTTCTCATAGACTTTTCGAAAATGGTTAATAAAAACACGATTGCGCCGCGGCCAAAGCTAACTCGGGTCGTGACAAATCATGACAACAAACACAATATCGTCATATAATATATAATTAGGAAGAAGTAGAAAACGGCATGATACAAGACTTTTTGTTTCGTTTTTCATCTTAGAAATTATTTTATTGTCCCAAAAGTTTGTGTGTCATCATGATTCGTCACGACTCGAGTTGGCTTTGTCCGCGGCGTAATCGTCTTGATATAAATTATTTTCGAAAAGTCTATGAGAAAAATGAATGGGGAAAAGACTTCCGGAACAGGGGCGGTGACGTCACTGCGCATCTCTATATGCTATACTTACTACAAATGCAAGTGTGCATGCACATGTCTACATGTCTACAATATTTTACTATGTCGTTAATTTACCTTAGAGATGTTGTGTAGACATGACTAGCCCTAACAAAAAAAGTTCCCCCTGTTCTGTGTTTCCTAGAAATGGAGGTCTGAAAAAAGATGTGTTTCACCATGTTAATGGGTTTCCTTTTTTTCTGAGAGCGTACAAATGGAACCAAATGGACCCGTTAGGGTCCATTTGGTTCACATTTGTACGCTCTCAGAAAAAAAATGGAAATGGGTGGAACTCTCCTTTAAGAAGCGTCCCCTCACTTCTAAAAGTCCCACTACAACACTGGATACGACTGCCAAAACCTTGGTCAAAATAACAACTCTTCTACATTTTCTAATTCTGTAGATTCTTGAAGATTAGGACTTGTGGTCCCCTAGCTGCGCCGAACTCGAATTCTTTAATCCATCTTTTGATCTGAACGTATCGTTTGCTGATTGTCGTTTTGTTGCATTTCATTTGGGACAACATAGACGCGGCCATTTTGAAAATGAATTGCCCCCGCACCATTCTACCCCAAGTATTGTATTGTTACACCGCTAGTAATAAAATGATAAGAAAGCACTTAGTGGAATGTAACAACACATGCGGCCAGTTCTGTTATCATCCTTTCATGTTCCATTTTGGATGGAATATGGCTCACAGGGGCGGATGTAACATTTCCCAATTGGGTGGGGGCAAGAGAACATGGTATGGGGGCGGATTCATCATGAAGCCGCACCCTTACCCATACCATTTTCGGTTACAGGACTTTTATTAGGCAAGTAAAGCATCAATAATCAGTTGTTGTTGAAGTTGCAACAGACACGCAGCATGCATAAAGCTAAAGGTCTGACTCAGAGAGTTTTCTGTTTTCAATGATGAAATGCTGTTGGTTTAGGGGTGACACAGCTGTAGTTAGTTAGTAGCAGTAGTAGTGTTTCAAATCATTTTAAATATAAGCACTTTAATTTGAAATATCTTGCTGAGTTGTTTTTTATTCCATCATGTTTGGTGGGGCAGTCAGGGCACTTAGGGGGACATTGCCCCCCCAGGCCCATGCCTAGATCCGCCCCTGGCTCCTCACCTGTCACCTCCCTGTGCAGTCGGATGGTTTCTGACTCCACCTCTTTAGCCGCCACCACAGATGACAGGGCCATGACCTTTGACCCCTGAACGCCAGCCTTCAGCTTCACAGAGAGACACACAAAGACAGGATTATTGAGGACATGAGGACATAACACAACCCCAGGGGTCAACAGTTAACCACAATGGTGTGTGTGTGTGTGTGTGTGTGTGTGTGTGTGTGTGTGTGTGTGTGTGTGTGTGTGTGTGTGTGTGTGTGTGTGTGTGTGTGTGTGGGTGCGTGCGTGTGGGTGTGTGCAGGGACGTGCACACATAGACATCAAAGGGGGCTTCACTCCAACCCCAAACAACGGCCCTTTCCATACCACGAATGCAGCATTAATAGTATACTGATAGTGATACTCACGCTTGCACTGTACATCACTCTGGGGCAAACTTTACATGTAATCCCAGAGGTAATCTATTCCTCCTCCTCTCCTCCCCTCCCAAAGTTTGGAGCTACTAAAATACTGTACCTGCATTAGAATAAAGACGACCTGCGGCAATGCAACAAAAAACAAGAGCAATATATACAGTATATAAAGTCCCAGGGATCAAGGTAGATGGATGCCCCAGGTGTTTTGGAGTGGATTTCTCCTTCAACACTCTCTGCACGTCCCTGTGTACTGTATGTACGTACCGGTACGCCCGTGTCCTTGTTTCACACCTGAGCCTCCCGCTCAGCTTTTTTTCTCCGATATATCTGGTTGTATTACACACATACTGTACTGCAGGGACGTGCCTAACACGCTCTCCTTTTAAGAGCATTGAAATATTAAACGAATAGTTCTGCTGATTTTATAACTTTCTTTCTTTTTTAAAGTTTGGCCGAGCTCCTTCTCCTGCTCATCACTCTCACACAGCTCTTCAAAGGCAGGCAGGTTGGCGTTATATTTGATACGGCAGCAGCGTATCAAACGGGTAATCCCTGTTCAGCTTCTCTCTGCCAATTCCTTTAAAAGCTGAGCCAGTAAGAGATTTAACAACGTGTAACTCCATTGATGTCAGGCAAACCAAAATACACCTGCATATGAAGGAGGATAACAAAGCGTACTGAATGGATAAACATCCATGGAATGTTTTTGTTCGTCTTGCGGGTGTATATATGTACGTATATTTGACTTATATCGTCCCACTCAGGTGGAAAACCTCATTATGTGCAATAATGTTTTCAGGATTCAAACTTCAAAAACAGCAAAAGCATGCAGATATACAAGCTCAAAGTCTGATCCTTGTAAGCATGTAGAAAAAACAATCAATGAAGACATTTACTACTAGGTATTAA
The DNA here is from genome assembly GCA_039105355.1 of Benthosema pterotum. NCBI lineage: Eukaryota > Metazoa > Chordata > Actinopteri > Myctophiformes > Myctophidae > Benthosema > Benthosema pterotum. Next base: position 37,668,755 of record CM076985.1, read on the forward strand.
TTCATCAATTCATTCTTTAGCCACTGCCCTTAATTAATTATTAATTAATAATCAATTCAATTATGCCTTATTTTGAAAGCCATATAGTTCTGGGCCGTGAACTGGAAGAAAACAATGCCATGCAATCATATGTACTGTATTCCCCCCTGCAAAAAATGTTTATTTTTTAAACCGTGTTAATCAGTTATTTATGGTCCGATGAAAAAAGCTTAGACAAGTGCATTGCAGCAAACATACAGTAGTACATCTATTTACAGGGAGGTGGATGTGAGACAGGTTTTTTACTTTGTTTTGACCAGTGTCATAGCGAACTAATGCCATTCACAGTTCACTTCATCTCCTTATTTATTGATTGTCCTACAAACAGCTGTAGATTGCCTGCTGTTGGTCACTTCCTTGTGTCCATTGTGTATAGGTAAGCTATATAATATAGTTAAAGACATTAATTAACTTGTGACACATTGCTGCTGCTGATTCAGTTTCACCAAGTTCCCAATAAGTTTTGCTTAATTTGCTTAAATCAGACATTGATGTTTGACAGATTAGCAGAAAAGCTAGGCTCGCTCCCATTAGGTTCAATAGTAACTAAATAATTTATAGAAAAACCACTGTTGTGAAGTTGTGCAAATGAATGAGCTCCAAAAACAGCTTAAGGTGGAAAGAAATAAAATCAGTTGATATGTTTCAGTTTGTTTCAGTTTTTTTTTTAATACATTTGACAAAGCAGCCTGTATTTTCACATTTCACTGTTTCCAGGGCTCATTCAGAGATAAATGCATTTAAAGTTATACAATTTATCATTTATTAATGATAGTTGTAAAGTGTGTGAGGTGTTTTGGGGGTTTTGTAGTGCAATCACCACTTAAAGGACTTTATCAGGTGGTGTGCAGTGAGTTAATGAGCTTGTTAATAAAACAAAACCCAAAACGACTTTTTGGGTGATGAACAGACAACAGAATAATCAATCACCCAAAAAGTCGTGGTAAAACAGTCAAGGAGTTAAATGAGAAATTGATGTTTGACGAACACACAGCACTTTCTGAACCAGGGTTTGAACCAGGCTAGTGTGTACATGCATGACTGCTGTGCTCACCTTGTGGACTCCGTGGTCCATCTCCAGGTTCCTGGCTGCGGTGTGGATCAGAGGGTCCATCTCCTCTCTGATCTTACTGACCAGCTCCTCCTTGGCCTCCACATGGAGGGTCAGCTCTGATGTCCTTCTGAGCAGATCCTCAGCATGCTGCTGTGAAACAGGAAACCACTGTTACCACTATGACTCCATCGCTCAAATTATATTACAGGTTATTTTAAGCTGACCTGAGTGCAGAACTCAGAAACTGCCCTCAGAGCAGCAATAACGTTGATGTATGTATATTTAAGCTGGCGTGTTGCATGAGTATACATTAGATGCTGTTCTCAGTGCAGCTTAACACTTCCCGTGCATATCGCAAGTTATACACGCTTAATCATTGTGGGACACTTAATTGCCCTGTGCGAGTTGCCCACGTATTGTGTGATATTTATAATTTACCGGTGCATACTTTCTTAAAGTGCATACTTTCTTTTTTTTATTAATTTTTATTCCATGATTTTGTAACCCATTTTTCACCCAGTGCCACTTCCTAATGTGATCCTGGGCTCTACACACCCTCCACCAACCTGGGGAGGCACCGGACTGGCCTCATGCTTCCTTCAATGCATGAGGAATCGAAGCTGCCTTCTTTTCACCAGACAGGGGGGAGTTTCACTGGTTGGACGTAGTATAACGCTCTCAAGAGTTACAGAACTATAAGCCATCGTCCATCAACCACCAACTGGTGGTCCCCGGACCAACTGTTGAAAACCCCTGCTCTACACTGACCTCAGCGGGGCGGTTGCTCTGTGTGGGTGTGGTCTGGTTGGAGTGTGGTGGTGGTGGTGGTGGTGATGGTGACGGAGCGCTGGTGGACAGCAGCTGCTCCTGCTGCAGGGACCAGGTGATGTTAGCCAGGCCCACACGCAGCTCTGCGCTCCTCTCCTCCAAGACCAACTGACTGGACAGAGTCTGGTTCACCTGCACTGTCAGGTTCTGCTTCAGCCGCTGCATCCTGGACAGACTGAGAGAGAGAGAGAGAGAGAGAGAGAGAGAGAGAGAGAGAGAGAGAGAGAGAGAGAGAGAGAGAGAGAGAGAGAGAGAGAGAGAGAGAGAGAGAGAGAGAGAGAGAGAGAGAGAGAGAGAGAGAGAGAGAGACACACAGAGAGAGAGAGACACAGAGAGAGAGAGAGAGAGAGAGAGAGAGAGAGAGAGAGAGAGAGAGAGAGAGAGAGAGAGACAGACAGACAGACAGACAGACAGACAGACAGACAGACAGACAGACAGACAGACAGACAGACAGACAGACAGAGAGACAGAGAGAGAGAGACAGAGAGAGAGAGACAGAGAGAGAGAGAGAGAGACAGAGAGAGACAGAGAGAGAGAGAGAGAGAGAGAGAGAGAGAGAGAGAGAGAGAGAGAGAGAGACAGAGACAGAGACACAGAGAGAGAGAGAGAGAGAGAGAGAGAGAGAGAGAGAGAGAGAGAGAGAGAGAGAGAGAGAGAGAGAGAGAGAGAGAGAGAGAGACATTATGGATAAATAAAAGCGCTGGACTTGGGAGCCATTTATTTGTATTAATGGGTTGGCTTGGTGCCCCCTGCATTATGTGCAAATTCTAAACAGGTGCTGTTCAGTGACTAATGATGAGCACTTCCAAGCCAATACAACAGTAGGTTATACGAATACAATAAAGACAACTTTTGTTATGTATTTTAAAGTAAGAAGTCTGTGTGTGTGTGTGCTGTACAACATTCTCATAGGGCCGATGAGGAATATAAACGCCAGCAATCTGGCGGCTCGCCTGCCGTGCCGAGTCTAATAGAACCAAGCTGCAGCCTTGCATATCCCGTGAGTGTGCTCTGCAAACCTCTGACCCTCTCGCTAATGTTCACGCCGTAGATATAATATGGTCCGTGCCCATGCTGATTGTTGCGCCGTTTCGCAGATCCAAAACAAACGAAACGACTATACAATATACATACAGTAGTAGTAGTAGCAGCAGCAGTGCTCTGTCTGTGTGTGGGAGGGATTGCGGGCAACCAACCAATCACATTCTCGAGTCCTTCCGGAGTAGTTTGGAGAGTCACATCATCCGATGCTGCAGCTTTCAGAACAAAATTTCGGAAAGATGAGTTTCAGACATTTTGGATGACGTCACTTTTCAACTTTCCAACGCAACTTTTCCGAAAAGTTCAGAAGTTGAACAGAGTATGAACAAGCCTTTAGTCATCTCTCTTCTCACTAGGCATGCCGTGGTATACCGTAACTTCAGTATTATCGAGGCATTGAGCCACACTACTGATTCTGTGATATCTCCCAGAGGTACCTCTGGACACCTTGCCTGAACTCTGCCCTATAGGGTGAGTGTTTAAGCAACCCCCAGAATCTAAGTCACCCCCTAGATGCAGAGTTACATCTCGTTAACCGACTTTCCACCATTTTGCCTGGGGACCACCTGGAACTCTCTCAAGGACCACTGGTGGTCCTCAGACCACTGGTTGAAAACCACTGGTATCACCTTTCATTGGGTGACTGGGCATACATACAGGATGCACGTTTGGGTGGGCTCTGCCCACCCCTGCCCCCCCTCTAGATCCGGCCCCAGAATGTGAATCAGTAACCCACTTATCCAGCCTGGCCGTCTGCGGCTCTGCTCTGACCTCTTCACCTCCAGTGGATCCTCCAAACCGTTCTCATCATTTTCTTTCCCGTACGGTGCTTTATCAACCTTTTCACCCCTCGTTTTATCTTATGTCATCTTGAGAATAAGGCCAACAAAAAAGAAGAAGAAGAAGAAGAAGAAGAATGGTCTTCCGCTGTGCCTGCCTAAGCAACAGCCCAAACCAAGGGTATATGGGAGTACATGTGCAGAATGGTTGGCACCGCATTAGCCTGATGTAAAGCAGGAGCATGAAAGGATATGAGCAAAAGTCCAAACCGTATACTATACTAGCCTGATTGTCAGACTCTGAGCCATGGCTCAAGAGTCTGACATTGGCCCCATTGTAACCGATTTACAAGGAGGCGGGCCCTTGATTTTCCCTCAACAAATCACTGGAGATCAGCGAATCTGTCTTCCTGTGACGTTGTTTACAGTCGACAACAACAGTTAACTAGCAGTTAACTGACTAGCAGTGCAGTTGGCGTCGGACATTTGCACTATTTATAAATAAATGCAGTATTAAAGAATGAAACTAGTTACAATGAAACTCTAGTTACAATGAAACTCTAGTAACAATGAAACTGAATGGATGTGTGCTGTTTTTATGTTTAACTGTTCCGTTGTGGAAGTTAGATGATCCTCGGTGTTGATTGTCTATTTTTTTAGACCCACCTCCAACTGCTTCGCTCATTGGCCGAGCCGTTTTTCCGGACGAGATAAATTGAAACTCTTCATCACAACACCAGACCACAGAACCCAGGCTAATACTATACTATACTATACTATACTATACTATACTATACTATACTATACTATACTATACTATACTATACTATACTATACTATACTATACTATACTATGTACAGTACATTTTTACTTGAGTCAGGACAAAGCATAAAAGTTGAAAAAACAAAAAACAAGTTATCCTGTTATCCTGCATTTTAGCTATGGGCCACCATTTGACCCATAACTATCGACACAAAATGAAAATCTTAAGGGGTTTACAGACGGCCAGTAACAAATCGCTCCTTGTAGCTCATTTTTCAACGGGACCGGTGTTTCGTGACGTGCCATAAAGAGAGCGCGTGACGCGTTATTGCGTGGCGTCCAGTGTTGTTAATGACGCCCATGCTCGTTTCGTGCACACACACACACACCCAATGTTTTTCAAAGCTCAATCCAGTGAGCTTTTTTTTCTCGCTGCGCGATTCTCGCTGGACAATTCACCGTCTGTAACACCCCTTAGTAATCACACGGACACCGAAACAAGTAGTGTAGCTTCACTACAAGCTATTCCCAGAACAAATGTAGTAAGCTACACTACAAGTTACGGGGAAATTTAATTAAGCTATGTAGTAGGGCTGGGACTTTAACTGATTGAGATTAATTAAACAATAACGCGATTAACAAAATTAACTCATTTTAATCGTCACACAGACCCTAAAGATTTCTGTTGCTTTTGTCCACAATTTCAGAAACAATGTCACAGTCAAACATACAAATCAAAAATGACCATTCATCTTCTACATTCTCTAGTTGCGTACAATTGGAATTCAGATGGTGAATATTTTAACTCTTGAGAGTGTAAACATGAAACCAAATGGACCCGCAAGGGTCCATTTGGTTTCATGTTTACGCTCTCAAAGAGTTACATCTGGTTAACCAGCTTTTGATCTAGTTAACCAAATTTTGATCTGGTTAAGCAACTTGCGTCGACCCCGTTTTGATTTAGAAAAACTCTCACATGCTACACAAGCCTGTTTTAATTGTCAAAAAAAATGCTTCTTGGGTCAAATAGAATAATTAATTACACAGATTCAAATTAATTAGATCAAAAATTTTAATCGAGTCCCACCCCTACTATGTAGCTTAGCTACTTGTAACAAGCTACTGCCCATCACTGATACTATTATATATACTGTATATACATATATATATACATATATATATACATATATATATACATATATATATATATATATATATATATATATATATATATATATATATATATATATATATATATATATACAGTATATATATATATATATATATATATATATATATATATATATATATATATTATATATTATATATATTATATATATATATATATATATATATATGTATATATATATATATATATATATATATATATATATATATATATATATATATATATATATGTATATATACATACAGTATATATAGGCACCCGCACAGGGCGCACACCTTACACAACAAAACAGGAATGGTGTGCTGAACCAAACCGGTCCGGGGCAATCGATGAGCTCTGAGCTCTCTCACATGCCTTTCATGGCCGTGCAGGTGCCACTGGGCTCTTTACACATCTTTCTGTCTGACGTGTGCAGCGTAATATATATATATATATACACTATATAATCCTCGGAGTAATCTCACGCTAGTGCTAGGAGATGCAGCAGGCGCTCACCTCGGCAGCATGCAGCACATACAGTACAACACAGAAATGGGCTTTTGGGGGCGCTGCCAACGGGAACGCCTGCGTCCCCCTGTGGCCCACTGTCTTAACCAGGCCTGCAGGCAGGGTTTCAGGCGGTGTAGTTGCCTGATCTTGTGAGAGAAATAAGCAAAAAAAAACAGGTCTATGGAAATAAATGAGGCCAAAGGAAAGAAGTGAGCGTTAGGCCGCAGGAGTAGCCTGGGTTTCTATCCTCATTGCTCCGTTCTGACCCGCCGAATGTCACAAATGTGCAAATCAGGATGGTGCGGATTAAGGAAAAGTACAAGTATGTCATTGTACAGTGGTGAGCACTTGAGATTATCACTGTTACCATCTGGCTGCTCCTGAGGCACCACCACTTCCCTGCCGTGGTAACAGTTTTCACACTTCATTTAAAAGGTTGTCAATGGTTGTGGTGTGGCAGAGCAACCACAGTGTGGTGCATGTGAGTCAATGCACACTGTGCAGCTGCTGTTGTTGTCCTGCAACCTCCTGTTGACTCACTAAACTCACAACTCATACAGCTGCCACTTTTTCATATTACTAAATTTGACAGTGGACTACTAGCCTGGCCTAACCCGCAATGATTTTGGCCTTGAGGGGGCGGGGTGCCGTGGGATCCACACGGCAGATCGAGCTGATCTGATTTGATCTCACAAACGTGTCATCCCCGGCCCCTCCCGCGCCCGTCCACTGCTGTTCTACGTCACATCATTTAGAGCGACGCCCACCCCGGAAGGTTGACTCCCCCCTCAAGGCCACTTTGTGTAACAAGTTAGTCCAGGCTTTCCGTTTTCGCGCAACGCGAACGAAAATGAAAGCCTGGGTGTCGAGGCTAGTGGACTACTGAATCGCTATTTCTTACAGCATATTAAACAGAGCTATTTTTGACAAAATTGAGAATCCTGTACAGGGGGCACGGTATATTTATATTCAGCAGAGAGAGATACGAGCATGTCCTTGAGGTCAACATGAGAACCGCTGGAG